>OX276459.1:2380289-3047789 GCA_946251905.1 Cryptocephalus moraei
ATTCATTTAATTTTTTATCGCGACCGTTAGCCGAGCTCGCATCCACTCTCAGCGAGTATCCTGTGTCAAAGCAGTGTATTCCTCGGGAGGAACACCTCAAATTATTGGTGAGGAAAGGAGTATTCCCCTATAATTATGTAACTTCGTTTGAAAGTCTAGACGAGACAGCTCTACCATGTAAAAGTAACTTTTTTAATAAACTCCGCAACGAGCACATTTCAGACTTAGATTATAACCACGCACAAACCGTGTGGAAAACGCTAAAGTGTAAAACACTAGGCGAGTATTCTGACGTATATTTAAAAACGGACATTTTACTCCTGGCAGATATATTTCAAAAATTTCGAGCTGTCTGTTTACAGACGTACGGTTTGGATGCGGCTCGATACATTACCACCCCCTCATTGGGGTGGGATGCAATGCTAAAAATCACAAATGTAACGCTGGAATTATTAACAGATGTCGACATGCTTCATATGATCGAGAAAGGGATTAGAGGGGGCTTTACGGGTTGTATATTTCGGCATGCTCGAGCAAATAACAAGTACATGGAGACGTTTAATCCGGAAGAGGAACAGTCCTATCTCCTGTATTTAGACATAATAAATTTATACGGATTCGCGATGGGCGAGTACTTGCCACACTCAAAGTTTGAATGGCTATCTCCAGAGGAAATCGATCTGATGGATATTCAACAAATTTCGCATACTTCTCCTGTCGGGTATATTTTAGAAGTAGATTTGCAGTATCCACATGCCCTGCACGACGAACATTCAGATTTACCGTTTTGCCCCGAGAAACAAGCAACCTCTAGTAGTAAATGCAAAAAACTGCTTGCTACTTTGCACAACAAACAAAAGTATGTGATTCATTACCGCACTCTACAGCAATGCGTTAAATTCGGTCTGAAACTAACCAAAATACATAGAGTCTTAAGATTTGTCCAAGCTCCTTGGATGACTACATACATCCAGTTAAATACGAAGATGCGTGCGCAGGCCACGACCACGTTCGAACAAGACAACTATAAATTATTAAATAATAGTGTTTTCGGTAATTCTATGCAGAATCTCCGGAAGAGACGCGATATTAAATTGGTTTCGGCATTTGATGGTGCTTACGGCGCGAACTATTACATGTCGAAACCAAATTTTCACGATCGCGTCATCTTCGACGAAGACTGCATAGCAGTTGAGATGAGAAAATGCAAAATTCTATTTAATAAACCGATCGCAGTAGGCTTTGCAATTTTGGATGTTGCTAAGACGCAACTATATAAATTTCATTACGAATTTATGAAATCTAAATTCCCTTTGGAACGCATTCGCCTGTTATACACCGATACCGATTCACTCATTTACAAAATTATCACGGAAGATTTATACGCGGATTTAAGAAACGACGTCCACACGTGGTTTGATACTTCTGATTATGCCGAAGATAACCCGTATGGCTACCCGTTGGTAAATAAGAAAAAAATTGGCTTAATTAAAGATGAATTGAAAGGGGAAATTTTGGAGGAATTCGTCGGTTTGAGAGCAAAGATGTATGCTTTGAAAGTCCATAAGACTGCAAAGGAAATTTGTAAGGCGAAAGGCCTCGTCAAAGCGATTACAAAAACCCTTTCGATCGATGATTACAAAACTTGTTTGTTAGGCAGGGGACCACTAAGAAAAACGCAAACGTTAATACGATCGATCAAACATAACGTTTTCACGCTGGAGCAAAATAAAATAGCTTTAGATGCGAGTGATGATAAACGTCATGTTTGCGACGATGGGATTGCAACGCTGGCTCTCGGACACTATTCCCTAGAACGTGTGGAACGGGAAAGCCTTTCGACTAAACCGCTTAAACGACTCATTTCGGACGAAGGCCCATCAAAAAAACACAAAGGCGGTTAGCATGTTTAAGCGGTTCGGGCGAATAGTCACAGTCCTATGCGTGTTCCAACATAAGAAAAAACACAAGCGTAACGCTCTACCATTTTGTACTCGAATATATATTGTGTGTGTACTCTATTTGATAGTAAAAACTGTAGCAGTAATCAAGAATGTTTTGTACTTGTACTGTAAGAACTTGTATGAATGTCATGCTTGCTACTCCGCTAGCACCCTGTGTGTGTGTGTGTGTGTGTGTGTGTGTGTGTGTGTGTGGAACAAAACAAAAAATACACAAAAAAAAAATGTATAATATATAGGTGTAGGCGCTGTGACGCACTGTTTGCGTATAATAAACGAAATACCTTCGAATTATGTGTGTGTGTGTGTTTCCTTTCATCTTGTAGCTAGAAATAAAGAAAACGAACGAACGAGTTTAAGAAAACGTTTTATTTTCGACTCTCGATGTGTGTGTGTGTGTGTGTGTGTGTGTGTGTGTGTGTGTGTGTGTGTGTGTGTGTGTGTGTGTGTGTGTGTGTGTGTGTGTGTGTGTGTGGAACAAAACAAAAAATACACAAAAAAAAAAAAATGTATAATATATAGGTGTAGGCGCTGTGACGCACTGTTTGCGTATAATAAACGAAATACCTTCGAATTATGTGTGTGTTTCCTTTCATCTTGTAGCTAGAAATAAAGAAAACGAACGAACGAGTTTAAGAAAACGTTTTATTTTCGACTCTCGATAAAAGTTGGAAATACATGTCAATAATCGTCTGGATATGCTTCTCGATTTTCCGACGTTCCCAGTTCCATGAGACGCAGTCGCACGTGTCTGGCCCCTCTGTGCTAGCATCGCTGGACCAAGGACAGCTCACAAAATGTCTCCCATATTTGGAATCACGTCGTTCTTGTGCTTCTCGGTTGTCTAGGAGATGCTGAAGGTCTAGGAGTTCTTTCTTGTGCTCTTCCGTGACATAGCTAGCGTATTGACGCAAAAATTCGGTAACTTCCATCTCGTTGTTGTTGCTGTTGTGTGGAAAGTGTGAGAGAGGTGCGTGCGTATGTATTCTGAACACCGTTACTGAAGACTGAATCCGAGGGTTGAGCTGGTGGTGGGGGCGGCGGCCGACAGACTAACTTATCCCTCGCGCGCAAGTTTCAACAAGTCGAGAGCGATGAGGAATTGCGCGCCGCTGGGGGGTGAAGGGTGGTGCGAGTCGGTGAACTTACGCGAAAAAAAAGTTCGTCGCCGGCGAGGACTTGTCAGAACTTGCATGCATGCATGCGTGTGTGCGTGTGTGTGTGTGTGTGTGTGTGTGTACGAAGCCTGAAACTCGAGGCTTTCAAGGAAACGGAACAAAAAGAAAAGAGCGACGACATTTAATCGCGTGTATTTCCATATAGGTCGCTATACAATTTCATAATTTTTTTCATGGCGGTTTTAATGTCGTCCCGGTGAAATAGTCGATCGGTACACAAACACTTCTCTGGACATTCCTTGCTGCAATTCAGCGCCCGAGGGCAGCTCACATAATGGCGTCCGCGCGCGGACGTCTGCATCCTTTCCAATTCGACATTTAGAGCTCGTTGCAAATAGAAAAGTTGTGCTCTATGTCGCGGTAGAAGTACGTCCTCGTATTTAATAAAAAATTCGTTCAGCTCCATATTTCGAGCACAGACAGACGAATGTTCTTGTTCCAGCGATAAGAAGCAGCACTGATACACTGAAAGCGATGTAGCACGCCAAAAAATATATAGTGTTCGATTGTTGGGTGGTCGTCGTCGAGGGCGTAGTAGTATTAGTAGTATTAGTAGGAGTAGGGCGCACGCTAGTTAGGTTCCACCATGTCGAATCTTCAAACGTGCGATTTTGGTAGACGACACGTATTTTGTAGCTTGTAGCATTGCCCGGTAATTTCGTCATCAATGTCGGTGTGTACTGATTGTATGTGAAGGATTCCATCTGCACCCAATTTTCCGGCCAAATGGCATGTCTATCGAAACATATAAACACATCCTTTGCAGCGTGCGGCGTGGAAATATAGAGGATATTATTCAGTACTGCCGAGAGTAGCAGTAGTAAACCGGTGGAGGAGGAGGAGGAGGGGGACCTGGACGCGATCATGTTTGGAGGACTACTGAGAAATGAAACAAAATTCATTCTTATCTATATATTTATTTATTGTGGAACACATTGTAAGAACCAAGAATATAATGTATAACAATTTCGTATAGCACACATAGAAAAAGAATGCGAGTGATGATTCATACACAGCGGAAGGTCACGGTGAAATTTGAATGTATCCGGGGAGCTGTCTGAAAGGTGTTCGGTGTTGACAACTTTCGCTTGCATCGTCTTCGTCGCCGCCGTCGTCGTCGTCTCTCGATTGTGTAGGTGAGCGTCGAATAAGCATTTTTTTTGATGTCCTCGTACGTAGACGATGTCAGCATCACGAATGTCGGTCAAAAGGATGGCGTCGAGTTTTTCGTAGGGTACATAACCGGAAGTATAGCGGAGTCCGTGGATATGTCTGGTGCAATACTGAACTTGTTTCTTATCATAGTTCGAGAGGTTAGTGTATGGGATAGGTTCCTCAAACACGTAATGATTCATGCGAGTTCCATCATAAATTGCCAATTCTTTTGCAAAAAATTCCGGCGAAGAATTCTTCGTGAGCGTAAACCCCTGAATGTCGGCTAGGAGTACCTTCATGGTCGAGTGTGTGATTGCGACTAATAGATGCTTCTCACCATCTCACTAAGGGGCGTGGCTTCGTACACGCTTTCGTAAATAATGATACAATACGCTTTGGTATTCGCAGGAAATCCGGTCCGCGCTTGAAACTCGATGGAGACGTCGACGATAGAGGATTTAATCTGCTCGTCTTGGCGCGAACAATCGACGACGAAGAGCGTCGTATCTTTAAATTGTTTCATATCGAGTAATGGTTGCTTCGCGCCGAAATAGTCCCCTTTGTAGCTAGTGTTAAAATCCACATAACTATCATGAATCTCACCATAGTCGCCGGTTTCGAAATTTAAATTTAGTGGTTCGTATGGATATCGCTCAGATAAATTCACACATATATCGGATATGTTCAGATTATCGAATTTTGTATTATCCGCTGTTTTTTTATCTTGTCTATCTGTCTGGAATGCGATGATTGCGTATCGGGGTGGATGTTGATTGTTCATCGTTTGGATCGACCAAACGGCATTAGTGGAACCCACATTCAGA
The DNA here is from genome assembly GCA_946251905.1 of Cryptocephalus moraei. Classification (NCBI taxonomy): domain Eukaryota; kingdom Metazoa; phylum Arthropoda; class Insecta; order Coleoptera; family Chrysomelidae; genus Cryptocephalus; species Cryptocephalus moraei. The sequence goes on from OX276459.1 coordinate 2,385,408, forward strand.
GCGGGTAGCTGGTGTAACTGCCACGTTCGAAATGCGATTATGAACGGTCTATCATTTTTTATGGATTTCAACAGTTCCAGCTTCGTTTCAACGTTGGGAACGACGTGTGGTATTTTCAATAACATGTCAGTTATCGTTATGTCATAGGTGGTATTTGTTCCTGTAACCAGAACGCAATTGTCATCGTTACGAGCGCGAACAACGCGAATGGTGTGTCTTCCGAACATTACCTTTTTGTGATCGTTGAATATGCTGAAGAAATGTGCGAGGGGGATGAGCCAAATGAAAGTCCCGTCTGCGTTCACGCGGGGTTTCTCGGGAAACACCCAACTACCTTTATCCAAAGCTTCGGATATAGGTCGAAAATCCGGCTGGACAACATATCCGATGGCGTGGAGAAATGTAGCGTTCGCTCGGGACAATCTCTGATGCCGCCGCCTCGAACGGTTTTTTGCTACTGCTGTTACACTCCGCACCACACCTCTTTTATAGTAATCACCCAAGACTAAGACCATCTTCTTTACTTCCAATCTACAATCTTTTTAATTCCAATCTAATGAGAATCTCTTCACCGCGAAAATTGATAGGTTCAAAATTTTGATCCAGAACCGTTAATGTGATATTACTTATCTCACGTGGAATCACTGTGGAATATACTAGATTGCGAGGAACTTCGTCGATAGCGAACCCTGGGTCGGAGCTAGTGGGAAACTCGTATAAGGTATGCGACGGGCGATCGTTGTAATACGAACCACCGATTATATTACAATCGATGTGTATGGTGCGGACTTTCACAATGTTGACGGGTAAGTCAGACTGGTGCACTTTTCCGGCTTCCAATAGCCTAGGAGTGAATCCCAGAAGTTTCGCGATCCTGGTATACCCGGCTCGAAAGTCAATATCGTAATCTCGCAGAAATATTTCACACCTTAACGTATTATTGTTTGCTCTCAAAAAGAATATGTCGTCGTCGGCACTGTCACCTGCTCTGTTTTCCGGTATCAGAAACGTTTTAAGGTACTTCTCGATATCGACAATGTCGTAAGTACCTGTCGGAATGCTAATGAAGTGCGGTGTGTCGACGTTCCCTTTCGAATAATACTTAAATTTCGTACCGTCCTCTATATTCGGAATAGTGTTGTATGAATAGAAGCCGAGTAAAGCCAACCCGTACGCAGAATGCTTCTCTAAGTGGATGGGTGTTTGGAAATCTATGGAGAGAGTTGATGTTCGACTCTTTAACGTGAACGTCTCGGACATGATTAAACAGCGAACCGGTCCCTACTCACGTTTTATAGAGAAATTCGAGACATAGACGGCCGCAGTTACTCGCGGAAAACTTTTGATAACGGTCTCTATTATAGAAAATTTCCACTGACTTCCCACCAAAGTATCGGACGAGTTCCTGCGGCGGTTTCAGGTTACCGAAACTATCGAAATATTCGATGACATTACCCCGTTTCTTGTATGCTACCCAATGCGTTCCCGGATGTTTCGCTGTATCTAAATTGACGATGGCGCTCTCGTTGTGTCTCGGTTTTTCTGGTAGGGAATCACGCATATAAACCCCTCTAAAGTAGGGGATTCTCAATTTATCGACATATTTAATGATTTCACGATCGTATAGAGCTCTATTGGGTAGCTTTAAAGGTTTTTTGTCTGCTTCTTCACGTACAATCCGCGTCCCTGCTGCTTTTTAATATACACACCAAATCCTCGAGGTGACTTCCGTATATACAATCCGGACCCCCTGGCTCCGATTTCCTCCATGGCTTTATTGTGTCGTTTTTGCTCTTCCATTTTTTTTTGTGCATTCTTCGCATCGACGACTGTCTTCGCCACGGCCGCTGTACTGCCTGTAATTGTACCTAAAGCGCTCAATCCTGCGAAGAGGGGTAGTAAGGGTAAAATTCCTCCAGATTTACTTTCATACGGTATAATGCGAGGAACGCGAATTCGCTTCCGGCCGCCCGCCTTTCTCACAGCGGCGCGAGCCGCGCGTAATGCGATCGAAGCAGACGGCTTCAGACCGGCCGCGCTTATCGGCGTGTTTGTTGTTGTTTTCATTGAGGTTTTTACAAGGCGCGCGACGGGTTTCACAACGCTTCTTCTAAACGATATCGGGCGATGCCCCATGCCGATCTTCCGTTTCGCTTTCATGGCGGTCGTCACAACCCACGCCGCTGTCTTCTCTCCCACAGATGCGTCTTTGCTTTTCACGCGTTCCCACGCACGATGCTCCAATTCCCGATCGGCTTTCTGTCTATCCTTCAAAGAGGAACTTTTCGCATAGCTAATATCGTGCGATTTACAGGCAGCGTCGAGGGCGTTCACCCCGCGGTCACCCCTAGCCAATCGCTTGTCTAATTGGGTATTTGGACCACAAAATTCGTACCCAGGGATGTGTAATTCGAAGGGCAACTTACTGATTAGAGTATTCAACACACCCTCACCTTTGTACACTATCATCCCAAATGATACTAACCTCGGCTGTCTCACCCTATTTATAGGCGGTAGACCCATACCTGACTGTCAGTTGCAAGAATGCGGGCGGTACAACAAGCACCCGCACTGCCTATCGACAACTTGGACTTTGTAGACGCAAGCAAGCCGTCGATTAAACACAGTGAACTACTTCCGAATTGTTTTCGAGCTGTTTTCGCCGGCCCATCAGCATGTGGTAAAACGAATGCCATGTTATCGCTACTGTTCCATAAGAATGGATTAAAGTTTCGTAACGTCTACGTGTATTCGAGATCATTGTATCAGCCCAAATATCAGCTGTTACAGGAAGTGTTGCAGAACGTGAAAGGTATGGGCTATTTCGCGTATTCGGACAATGAATGCGTCATGGATCCCGACAAAGCACGTCGAAATTCAATATTTTTATTCGACGATGTGGCATGCGAAAAGCAACACGTGGTAAGGGCCTATTTCTCGATGGGGAGGCATCGGAACGTGGATGTAGCATACCTATGTCAAACATATTCCAAAGTGCCAAAACAGCTGGTACGTGATAATTGTAATGTTCTTGTCTTATTCAAACAGGACGATATTAATTTAAGACATGTTTTCGATGAGCACGTATCTCCAGATATGAGCTTTGAGCACTTTAAACGATTGTGTTCTGCATGTTGGAGTCGCACGTTTACTCCTCTCGTCATCGTAAAGGAGTTCGATTTGAATGCCGGTCGATATCGCAGAGGGTTCGATCAATATATACGGGTGGATGCACAGTAATCGTTAGTAATCATGCGACCATCGTTTAGCAATGCCGAGGCGGCGCGAGCGAAAAAAGTTCGCGAACTGTCTCGCTCCGTACGAAAAAAGTTTATGGCTATCAAACTAGGACGATCTGAGGATGATGCCACACTGAAGAAACTGTTTGCCCCGATAACGAAACCTTTGACTGAACTAGTTGAAGCTACGAAAAAGCCTACTGAGCCTACTTTACAGTCTGTTAAGAGAAAGCGTGAGAAGTCGTCGCCGCCAACACCACCCCCATTGTTACATCCTAAAACCGAATGGATAAGTCCGGTAAACGCTTCAACTCCACGCATCCCAAGGCAACGCTTACACTTTCGAGAGCTTCCTACTGCTAGCGTCGATGCAGAGATGCCCGATAAGGAAGATGGTGGTGATGATGATGATGAAACAGATGATTTTAGTGATGCTGAAGCAGAAGATGCTACCATAGCCTCCAAGAAAAGCGCCTCCACGAATGCTTTTCTCGACTCCTCCTCCCCCTCGAAAGGAGTCTCTACATATAGAAAAGTACTTAAACCGAGACGTGAAGAACCACCCCCATATAATTTCCGTAAGCGTGGAGGTATTTTACCCAATATGCATTATAATACCAAGTCTACCGAATACGTCTACTTTGATAATTTTAATGAGTTAGTAGACAGATTAAGACTTCTGTACGCGTCCAAAGAAGCTGGTAATACCATATCACATGATAATGAAATTCTTTCGATCCTCGAAGAACTTCGCGAGGCGAACGTTATATATTAAGTGTTCGTAAGTGATCTGCCTCCAGTTGTACGATGAGTTTGGATGTATTAGGACGTCGCTCCGGAAGTATTCCCACCATGTTGCTGCAGCTGCTAGTTGTGTCGGTGGTGGGGTTAGTGTCAGCAGTGCGTGCGGAGAGCCCCGATGAATATCTTCGAGAGTATGGTTACTTGATAGGAAATGGTGATGGGAATGTTTCGGAAGCATTGTCCTTATTTCAAGAACGCTACCAATTACCGCAGGACGGAGAAGTAAACAACCAAACTAGCGAATTACTCGAAACACCCAGATGCGGGATGCCCGATCTCAGCGAATTTGCGGTATATCCCACAGCATGGCCACGGGGTAGTACCCTAAAGTGGACACTACGAACACCGCGAGACTTTTATAAATGCAAACTTGTTAGTCAGAAGGCTTTCAAGGCGTGGGAGAAGATAACAAATTTAAAATTTCTATTCGTCTCTGATTTACACGCCGCAAATATTTCCATTACATTTAAAGATAAAACTCATGATATGGATGCTAGAAATCATTCATGCCCCATGAAATTGAGGACAGAAGTTTATGCGCACGCATATTCTCCCAATCCGGGAGCGGCACCAGCCGAAATTCATGTAAATGCTGCTTTAAATTGGAGTATGGATATACAAGGAGTTTCTGCGAACAAAAAGAAACCCTCCCTGTTCCCTATATTACTTCATGAGATTGGTCATACGTTGGGGCTAGACCATTCGACTAATACCTCCGCTGTAATGTTTCCCTACTATCAGGGGGAAGCACTACACTTTCATACTGATGATATAGAGGGAATTCAATTGTTATACGGTCCGCCCCCGCCGACTACGACCACCACCACCACCACGACGACGACGAAGAAGGCTACAACGTCGACATCACCTAGACCTACGACAAGGATGACACCAATGCCGGCGGCCGAACCCGAAATTTGCACCATAAACAGCTATGACAAACTTTCGTTTTTGGTCTTGAATGAGGAATTATATAGTATTTATGAAAATTGGGTGTGGATTCTAGATCTCAGATCTGGAAATATGTCCTCTAAAGCATAGGATCTTAACAAGTTTCTACATTTCATCCCGGAACGCTTTAGCGAAATCACCGCGGTGTATCAGAGACCTAATGATGAAATCGTGTTATTCTTAGAGGATAACATAATAATATTCGAAGTACTACCTAAACTTAGGTTCAAACGCAGTGTAAAATATACGGATATCTACAATCAGTTTGACTGAAAATTAATCGCCGTCGTAAACACTTACAGGGGTAAAACGTTTCTCTTTTATGAACAGGATTTTTATTTGGAATTGGACGAGACTAGTTTCATCCCTAGCAGATATGGATTTATTTCCAAAGATTTTCGAGGCGTACCCTCCGATATAGATTCAGTGTTTCGATATACTAACGGATTTTTGTATTTCCTGCAGGATGATTTTTATTATGAATATAGCGAATTTACTAATAGTTTAGCGCGATCTGGAAAGTTTTCATTAGATATATTTAATATTCCCTGTCCCAATCTAAGCTTGTATGACCAACTTAAAGTATTGCTTAGACAAATTATCTCTCACACACCACATTAGATAAGTCGACGTCCTATTAGGATACTGTTATATATATATATTGGTGGTTAGTACGCGATCTGCATCAGTCTTACGATGAGTTTGGATAAATTCGGTCGTCGCTCGGGAGGTCTTCACACCGTCGCCCATAGTAAGGCGGCATCGTTCACCAGTCATTCGATTTTTTCTCGTACGTCCGAGGGAGATCTTAATATCGAACACGTTAAGATCAGTAATCTGAAAAGTCCTACGGAAGATGCCGACGCTAGTACTAAAGGTTATGTGGATCGTGTGATTCTCGAAGCACAAACTGACTTCGATAGACGCTTTCGTGAACTGGAAGCTGCCTTAGTAGGTGTTCTTAGCGAAAAAACGGGTACTATAGAGAAAAGAGTTAGTGAAACTGCAGCTGCCCTCGCAGAGGGTCTCGTCTCCATTTCAACGTGTAAACAGTATATAGATGACTCTACCAAAAAATCCATCGCCTTACTTCGCAGCGAGATTCAACTTGTAGCAGATTCCTTTTCTAGAAAACTAGAATCTTCTCAAAATAAATTTCTCGCAACATTCGACACGACTCCCTATGCTATTGAGATGCACACTCTTAGCAAGCGAATCGATTTATTACAAGACAAACTCAACATTGTACTGCTACCAACAGCATCGCCTCCTCCCACTACTACTCCTACTACTACTAGTAAAAAAGCTCCGAAGCGGCCCGCGATTCCTCTACCCTCTTCTCAAAGCAATATCAACCCCAGTACGCAACATCCGTCCGGCAGTACACCTAGCAAATCGACAAAGAAGAAAGGCGATCCGTTAAAAACCTGATAATGTCAGCTGAAAAAATTCAATTAGTTAACGAGTTACACAAACCGGCCAGGAAACTCTATCCCCGCCGTCGCACGATAATTAAAGGTTTACACGACTTGTGGCAGGCCGACCTTGGGCAACTCGATCTCTATGCGAAAGTAAATAAACAGTTCAAATATTTTTTACTCGTCATCGAGTGTTTCTCAAAATACATCTGGGTGAGAGCGTTAAAATCGAAATCTGGCGAGGAGGTGACAAGCGCTTTCGAAGATATCCTACGAGAAGCAAGACCACGTAATCTTCAATCCGATCGGGGGAGCGAATTTTTCAATTTGTACTTTCGACGTTTAATGGAACGTCACGGCATCAATCATTACACGTCCTATACTCATATCAAAGCTGCTATGGCTGAACGCGCCATCCGTACGATTAAAGAAAAACTGTTTAAATATTTTAGTTTGAACGGTACATACGCCTGGGTGGATGTCCTACCACGAATCGTGCACACTTATAATAATACAACGCATTCCGTTACTAAAATGCGACCTTCCGACGCTCTGAACGCAAAAAATGAGAAACATCTATTGGAAACGGTGTATACACACCTCAAGGTCGCGACAGGCTCACGCAAGTTTAAGGCGGGCGATCTAGTACGTATTAGCAAGGCCAAGCATGTCTTTGAGAAGAGCTACACGCCGAACTGGACGAGTGAACTATTTAAAGTTAAAAAGGTTCAAATAACCAACCCTGTAACGTATTTGCTGGAAGATCTCGAGGGGAGACCCATCAAAGGTGGTTTCTATACAGAGGAATTGCAAAAAACAAAAACTCCCGACGTATATTTAGTGGAAAAAGTTTTGAGACGAAAAGGTGACAAAGTGCTCGTTCGTTGGTTAGGTTTCGATAGTACACACGATTCTTGGATCGACGCCTCAAATCGCTTGTAGACTCTGTTCGCATTTTCCATTGAAACCAGTGACAAACCGGTGTTCGAGTGTCGAATAACATTGTTTCTTATGGAAAACACGCACAACTTCCTCGATTTAGAGGGCCCTGGTGGTCCGCATCACCCCCTACCACCCACCCCTTTTCGACCAGTTTCCCCCCGCCGCCTACTTCAGTCTACGCGCGACAATTGTAACGACAGCAAGTGAACGAGATGGAAAACGCCGCCGCCGCCGCCGCTGATTGTGACTTGGCGACGTTTTATGCAAATGTTTCGCACTGCGAAGAGGAAACGCCGCCGGCGCCCGACCCACCAGATACGCATCTATTACTCCACACCTATTTCCCGTGTCCAAGCAGCGGCCTCGATGTGAGCGTGGGCCTCCGAATTTCTCACAATTTCGAACCGGCTATCGCCATACACATTAGCAGCGGAACAACTCTACAATTTAACGTTAATGATTGGAATATGTTAATGAAGCAGTTGGCTTGGCTTCTCGTCGGATATTTTACCAGCGGCGATGACATTACTCATCTCCGCTATATATGCAATGACAACATCGTACTTATGACCCAGCAATGTAATGACGTACGCATGATTGTCGTTTCTAAACACTCAGTTTCATTGTATTTAACCGAAAATAATGTACGCGAACTATGTGCTGTAAATCAAAAGTTTGTCACTAATCAAGTAATTAGTTTAGGAAAACTCGATTTTTTGCAATATTATAGAGGCGTTTTAGATTTAATTCATAAGTTGAGAACTGTTTCGACTAGCGAGGAAGGTCTTCTCGCCTATTGTGATCTTACTAATAGTGTAGCTAGTTTGTGTCTTAAGGAAATATTGTATTTTAATAAAGATAAGGTATTGCACGATTTAAATAAACTGTAAACTATTTTTTAGTATTTTTTATTTCACTCCGAACCGATCTATCCTCTAGCGTATGACAAGTACTTATACACATCTCCATACACTACCTCACATGTACCGTCGGCACATGCATTCCGCGCCGGCTTCGTATTCTAGAGGTCCGGAGATCGTATCCCACACCGATCCACCCAACTTTTTCCCGAATAAATTTCCTTTAAAATCCTCCCTCACCCTCCTCCCCTCCGAACAAAATAATTTAGTTTTTTTCGCTGATTTTTCCATGTCACAATCATCCCCTAAATAGGGGTAGTTCACCCTGGGGGTAACCCACCCTTCCATCCCTCGGGATAGCACCCCCTCCCTCGGGAACCCTCCCCCCCATCCATTGCGCACGCCTACAACCCCTTCTTAAGGGTTTTCACCCCTATTAGGGGTAACAACCCCTCCATAAGGGTTTCCACCCCTATTCGGGCGGTGGAGGGGGAAAAACTACCCCTTGGTCCAGCACCGGCAATACACACTACTGGTAGCGACTTACAGTTGGGTAGAATTATAGTGCGGAACCAGTCATTAAAAATCGTTACATCGAACCAACCTGAATTGGTACGATTATATCTGGCTCCATCTAGACCATTTTCAGTCCAAGTAGACCATAAATTGTCAGCCTTATTACAATATATGGCGGCAGGAAGTTTCCTGACGCCGTACTTACAAACATTACGGATGTCGTAGCCTTGTGAATCCATGATTTTCTCTGCTCTCTTGCTGTTTTTTCGGACAGTGACTTTTACCCTTCCAGTGTCATCGGTGAAATTAGTCTTAACGTAGTTTATGATTCCTTCGAGAAAATCGTCCTCAATATTTTGGGTCAGTTTGTCGAGAAATTTGTTTATGACCTCATAATTAACTGCGGCTTTGCTCTCTTTAATGGACTGAGAAAATATATTCGAAAGTTCAGGATGTCTTCAAAGAAAATTATTCAACCAGCTCTCTTTTATCTTTGAAGTTGGGAATCGTGATTGCAGATCTGGCTAAATAACTTTTCACAAGTTCAGCCAAATCTTTTTCTCGAATAGAAACCCCCATTCTGCTGCAACGCTGAGACCATTACAGATGATCGTTTCTTGTTGTTCTGATAATACTGTTGGACAGCGTGGACTTTTCATGTAAAGTCTTCTTACTGTTCTGCTCAGAGTGGCAACAGTAATATTAAACCTTTCTGAAACTTCAACTAGAGTGATCTGTCTATCCTCGCTGTACAATCATAAAGCCTCCTGAACTGTTTCCTGGTCATAATTTCTATAATTCCTAGCTCTCAGGCGCATTTTATAGGATCGCACCATTCTTTCAAGTTACCCCTGAAAACCCCAACAAAAAAATGTGTACGCCCCTGCGCTTCCAACGGATTTTTCTAATAAATGAAGTTAGGAAGTTCATAACAATACATAACGCATACAAAAAAATTAATATCAACACTGTTTCGCTCCCAAAACCTCATCTACATATTCAAAAGTATTCACACTATAAAAAATAAAATTTTTCTTACCTGATTTAATAAATTTGTGTCGCCCAAACTAAATATAGATAAACTCATGCTGGTACACAACGTGCATGTAGATACAGTCATCTGTGTACCCAGCGAATATTTTGATTCTACTACTAATAGTTAGATGTCAGTACATTTCAACATATCATCGCGCCTGAATATATCAAGTTGCCCCGGTATTTCAAGTAACCCTGTTTTACGGTATGTTGATAAACATTATTCTATATACATAGAAGAATCTTTTTTAATTCGGGTTTGCAGTCAACAAGAGGATGGAAAATAAAGTGATAAAGTAAAATAAAGTCTAAACTAAATAAAATAAAGTTTTTTCTATTCTAGCTTTCGAGTCATTTATTGGCTCTTCTTCAGAACTCTACGATGAATTAAAGTTGAACATTATTTGATTTGAAAACAATTTTCGGCATAAGTGTACTTACGAAAGTGAGGTTTGAAATCCCTTTCACTGGCCGTAATTTATACACTAACATGTCACAACAGACGACACTCTTAGTATAATACTATATAGTTAAAATTTATATTAAAAATGATCATGATTCATTAGGATAAATGTAAAACAATTTAAAATTCCACATGGGCTCTTAATGGAGGTCATGTTAGATTAAAGAGAAAATAATGTGTGTGAATGACGTATGTATGAAAGATTGCTAGTGACCTTGTTGCCAACATAAAATGAGATTAAAAATATCAATGCCAACTTCTCAAGTGTACCAACTTATTATTTATTGAAATGAATTTTGGTCTGTCTCATAAGGTGGGCGGCTTAGTAAATATGAATAGATTATGTTGAGGTTATCAATGTCGGTTCTGGAATTCATTGAATTAGGTTCTTTGAAAATTTCAGTCATTTCGAGAAAAGTTCTCTTTTTTAAATTGGATTCATGTTCCAAGATAGTCACATTCTTATAATCTGGGTTATGGTCAAAAGAGATGGTGTGATGAGCTAATAAATAAGTTTTTTTAAATTTCTGATATCACTTTTATGGGAGCCAATTCTGTCTTTCAATTCCGTTTTGGTTTGGCCAATGTAGGTGCTTTTTTTCACATTGAGAATAAGGAATACAGTAAACTACATTTGAGTTGTCTAATAGAGGATCTTTGTGTTTTAGTTTGGAAAAAATATTGTTTAATACAATTTGGTTTTTGTAAGCAATTTTAATATTAGGAATTTTGGAAAATAATTTGTTAAATTTATAGTTAAAGATTCAGTATGTGGTAATGTAAGATAAAAAGTTGGTTGCAAATTGTTATTTTTTGAATTGTTCATTGTATTATTATTGGTATTGTTAGGATGATTAATACCAATGGAAGACCTACTACTGAAAGTCAGTATATCAACAAGAATTCATGGGTAATCACTTTTAATGAAAAGTTGCAAAGGTTTTTGAAGATTGATAGTTAGTAATGAAGGTGGCTTGTTTTAATTACTCAGTTTTTCATACCAAGAACTAAATTTATCCTTTGCCTGTGTTGGTGATATGATTCATAATGTGGGAATCTTCCTGCAGCACCTGGTTTAGTGGGCGTCGACGAGTTCCTCCCGCGGTCAGTTCGAAAGTAGGTAAACCTCTCAGCGGACCGACGAGTTCCTCCCCGATGACCATAATTATTATATGAATTCGCTATCCCTTGTTAGGGCAAAGATAAACAATTGAGGTTTAGTAAAACGAACAGGATCACCTGGGTGATGGAAACTGACCAAAATAAAAACAAAACAATTGATTGAATTGAAACAGGCAGAAACATATTGATATTTAAGGAATCTTCTCCAGCCATCTCTTTAATCCCTGGTTTGTAGCTACCTGCCTTAGGGTCACCAAATTTCTGACCGCCGGGAGGAACTCGTCGCCGCCCGGTTTAGTGTACAAGCTGGTGATTAGAGTCTTATCTAACCTTCTGATTACTTTCGTATCTAAGAAGGGAACACGTTGTTCGATGTTTTCATCTTCGATGGTAAATTGTAGTTTTTCATGGTACGAGTTGAAAACAAGTAACAATTCTTGAAATTTGTCCTGAGGGGCACTTAATATAATGTCATCAAGACATTAACATCAACAACAATATATATTCTGTATACTCCATTCTACATATAATACATCGGTGCCTTCATGGTGCTCACAGGTAGGACCATAATCTACATTTTCTGTACTTACTTTTCGTTTTTTGAGGCAGGGTTGAGTTTGTTCTTCATCGGGGGATTTTGTGAATAATCTTTTCTTACATTTATGCGACGTCTTATTAGTGTTTTGGGTTATGTACTGCTGGAAATTCTTTCTGGGACTATTGTTTGTCAAATTTTTCCAAGGACTATTATGCCGATTTCAACTTTTGTTGTGACGCAAACCAGACAATTAATCTTGAATTTCAAATGAACCACGTTGACCTAAATACAAACGGTTACCCAGATTAAATCTGGCAACAATATTCATCAACCTTTCACCTCGATTGTTGCTTTCATTTTCAATAAGCATGTAAGCTATGCTTAATAATACCGCTAAAACACCTTTTCGATATTCAATAAAAAAATAACCAATTCTCATGAACTTTTAGAAACATGACAAACGACTTCGGACACGTTTTGCTACATTTTTCATTGCAAACTTAACACCAATATAGCTAATATTTTGTCATTTTCGCTTATGATACTTCTAACATCTAGCAACAATTTGGAAGTCTGAAATGCTTCATAAATGCCTCCATTTTAAAAAAAAAATAAGGACTGTCCGAACTCACCCCAAACCTTGGGGTGACTGCAGACGGAGGTTTAAAGCCGCATAAAACCGATGTTTTCTTCATTCACGGGTAACTCCGGACACATTTTTTTTTAAATTAGGTTTATCCTTTAATACCCGGTTTTGTGGTATCAAAAAATACTATGTATAGGTATAGTATAAAAAAATTATTTCAAAAAGAAAACAATACAACAAAAACAATTCTTTGCAACCAAACTTTGTATAAATATAAATACTAATTCTTATTTAAAAAATATAACTATTTAAGAAAGGAACGTAAAGTAAATTCTCAAGTCTCAAACATAGCCATAACTTACTCTATCGAAAGATCTGGTAAATTGGAAAAGCTATAGTGGCCTCTTCGAAAATTTAAACAGACAAAGCTTTTGATGAATGTCGGACTTTCCAATAATGCTTTCATGAGGCACGGCTAAAAAACGTTATCGCCATGTTTCCGCTTTCGAAGGAAGCGACGAAATAATTTCACTTTCAACTTTTAAAAGTGTCGCACAATAAAATTTAATTTTTAATGAATTTTGTACTGGAACCTCTGCCAACAAAAAATCGTCTTTTTTAATATCATCTTCATTTGATGAGCATCCTGTTTCTTCTTCCAAATCAGATGAGCCGGAATTATCGGAAGGAATGGTCTGAAAATTCCTAGATTTTTGTAACCCAGACGTAGATGGTTGAGGTTCGTTTTCGGTTTCAATCGTCGAATTGACAGCCATTTTAGTACTCTTTGGTCTCGTTTCATCTCTTCGGAGTCAAACAGGTCGAAGATATTTCTTTTTTGGATCGGCAGAAAATGAGCTAATGGTAGAAAATCTAAATCTGAATCATCGGATGAAATGTTCTGGCGTTTTCGAGATATTGATAACATATTTTGTGGCTCGCTTTCTAGTCCCATTGTCGGTGGAGCATTCATATATATAGGGATTACTGGCTTTTCTGGCTGGATATTAATCCGTTTGCGCCTATTTGGTCTTCTTTGTACCTCGGGACTTCGGTGTTTTTAAGAAAGTCGAGCAACGTATGATCTACTTCAGCTAGTTGTGGAGCATCTAGAGTCATGTCTTTGAGGCAGGCCTTTTAAAACTCCTCTGGATTGTAGGGCCTAATACCAGAAGCTCGAAATCCAGACGACAAGATTTTTTTGAATTTTCTTTAATTGCTTGTAACCATTTCTTAAGGGAAAGTCAGCGTTCTGGAACGGACCTCTTCGTTTTGACTTCCACTCAGTCAGAATTGTTCTCAAAGTTTTTTTTAGCGATGCAAAAAAAGCAACATCTAAGGGTTGGCAAAGATGTGTTGAATTTGGTCTAAGTAGAATAAATCTTATGTTATAACTTTGGTATTCCTCAATCACTTCCACGGTCAAGTGACTAGACAAGGTGTCTCCAATTAAAATTTTTTGCCCTACACTTTTTCTGAAATAAGTTATGGCTATATGGCGAAACCATTCCAAAAAAGTTCTTGAATCAAACCATCCTGAGCTGCTCCCACTGAAACCGCATCCATCCGGCCCACCTTCTTCCCATTCTTCATATCTGTGTTTAGCCTTGTAGACAACAAAAGGTGGAAGAAGTTCGCCACTCGCTGAGGCTGCCATCACTACGCTGACGTTAGATTTAGGCTCCATATCTCTTAATAGTTTGAAAAAATCTTGTTGCAAGGTCACCGTGTCGAGATAAAAATGACTTTATCCAGTCGTGACCTGGGAGGTTCTCTTTGAATTTTTTTATAATAACCCCCTTTCTGTCGAGATATTGTTTGACTATCATTCGGACATCGTACCGTAAAAGAGGAAATCCCCAATCGGCCGCAAGTCTAATGGCCACAACCAGTCTTTCTTCTTGTTTTGACGATAATAATGGCTGGCCTCCTATTTTTTTTAATATTTTCCTTTCTAATTATATCACTAATGGTAAATTTAGGCACTCCATAAAATTCGGCTGCTTGTCGTATGCTCCTAGTTTGAGATTTGACGTCCCGGACGGCATTTTCTACTGCTTCTTGGTTATTGTTTTGATAACTTCTACCTCTGATCACTTTTTTGTAATTTCGGACCATGTCTGAAGTCACCCCCTGAAACGTAACAAATCACCCTGTACATGAAACTGTTGAAAGGTAAAAAAATAAACTACTTTTCAGATTATTCTTAAATCATCTCGCGTCCTTATAGTAAGACCAAAAATTATACAAACATATTCATACAAGGTGGGAACTACTTACTTTTTCACCCTTTTCCAAATAAAAAATTGGTCCTCGTAATAATCACCACCAACGTAAACCTTGTTGCGGCGTACGCCCCTAACGCATCATGACCGGGAATAAAGTAAAGTACCGAACACATGAAAACAGCCAAACCATGCTGTTGCTTCACAGGGTTGCCGTTGTGAATAATTTGTGAGACCAACCACCTGTTTTCTGAAGTCGCACCAAATGTCCGAAGTCACCCCGTTTGACTACTATGTCAATGATTATAAATATTATTCAGTTTAAGTTCTTCAACTATTTATAGTCTCTCCGACAGAGTTGCGAATTCCAGATCGACAAATGGCATGATCATCATAATCGTGGTGGAGGCCATTTTCTAAATCTTTTTTAATAATGAGATATCACCATCAGTTCTTGGATGTTCGTACACAGAAGATTTGGCTCTCTTTGTTAGTTTGTTGATCTTCTGTAATGTAAACATTTTTCTACCCATCAAGTTGATATGCGTATCTTTCTTTAATGCCAGAAGATTTTTTTATAATTTATTAACGCATGGTTGGTACATTCCATTTTGGTTATTTCGTTAGCGTACGGTACATTAGCAGGTTTTTTTTTAATTTAGCATATACGCTAGAATCTCCGTCTCCTATAAATTTGCAGTACCGAGCACCATGCATTTCCTCGCTCATTCTAAAGCCCTCGACAACCACATCTGCTTCCATGCCACAAGCTTAGCCATCCCACTTCTTGTAACATACATGACTATTAGCTTTTCTATTGTGATCTTCTGCGAAACGACAAAGAGAATAAAATGTATTTGAAGAATAAATTGAAGAAAAAACTTTATATGGCATTGTTGGTATATCCAAGCAAGCTAGTCTTTCAATCAAATGTGTATATGTGTTACCAGTCGCCAGTGTTCCCCTTACAACCCCAAGGTTGACCTTAGAGGTACATCCAAACTCTGTTTTAACAGTTTTTTTTCAGCATTTTCAGTTGAAAACTTGTAAACATGAATACATGCGGGGCATTTAAATTTAATCAGATTTTTCAAACCTAAACCGTTTCGTTTTTCCTCTGCTACATATAACATACCCAAAGTACATTGTTTTCAATGGCGGTACTGCAATGTTACTGCCCAACTTAAAACATAACCGAGTTCAACTATTCTGTTTCCCGTAAATGGGAAAGGTTCTAGTGGAACTCACAATCTCCTGAAGATTGTTATTTATACTAAGAGAAATAAAAATGGTATAATAACGATAAGTAACAAATTATACAACATACTCTCTACACTCAACAGTTGATAATATTCCTGGCTGGTAAACTGATTTGAACGATACTGTAGATTTATATGTTTTAAAACACCAGTTTGAATTGCTATAAAGATTGCTTTTGAAATTTGTAGTAATACACAACTACTTACCTGTCATATATTAGATACGTACCTACGTCTTTTTTAAAAATTTTGGATCACAAACGTTTTCTTTCTTATCAAGAAATTCATTAATTTCATCAGTAGCTTTTCTACAAATTTGCACATTGTCATTATTATTCGATGTGATGTTAGCTTCTGTTGTTTCATATTCCTCAAACAAACCGGGAATGTTTACATTTTTCTTTCTTCCGCAATCCGTTGCGCTTGCTTTTGTTTCCCTTATAGCTTTCGAAGCTTTGGACCTTTTTCTTGCATTACTGTAAGTTCTTCTGACCATATTTCGTATTCCATGAAACATGTAAAATAGATCATGTTCAAAATATTGCACATAATTATGTATATACAGGGAGGTTCACGTAGATGTCTTATTAGATTAAAATGTTTTTGCTTCCCCATACCATTCGATAAAGAATTAAAGTCTTAGCTTGCCCCCTGTAATCGTTTCAGTTTGTTTTAATCAGTATTTAAGGAGATATTAATTTTATTCTAAAGTAACTTTTCTGTCTAAATTTTTAGGGAAAAATTTTTCATTCAAAACTGGTACATTTCCGATAAAAACTTTATTAACGAAATGTACACAAAACTTAAGGTAAAAATTAGAAAAACCGGCTCATCCCATTTAAAGAAATAAAGTTGAAGTCACTTCCTCTCAAACGGGAAGTGGTACAACTTTGCAAATATTTTTGGTCGGTAGACCATTTTCTCCAAAATATGCCCACAAATTTCCAAAACATCTCTTTTCGTTCTCCATTTACGTCTAATAAACCATCGTATATGAATCATCCTGTATAATGGCATTATTGTAATCGTATCGGAAACAATTGTTTACAAGTTGGGTTAATAAAAATCAAATATGACGTTTTTACGTCCCCTGAATACGAAAAACATGTTTTTGGAATTTATATGTATTGTAGACGGTAGTCGGTTTGGATGGATTTATATTGAGTTTATACCGATAAATACAATGGCGTGTCGAACGATATGAACTAGCGTGTCGATCTGCTCTATATGCGCGCGCACGTCGTCCTGCATTTTGCCGGTGTCACTCGTGAACCTCGAAATGCACGGACAACCAACTTGCGCGGTTCGTGGTCCCGATGCGACGTTCAGTGGCGGCGCTCGCCCGCACGGCCATCCTGCAGTCCGCCTGTCCACAGACGGATCGGAACCAAGGCACCTGTGAAAACAAAGTTCATTAGGACCTTAGTGATATGTGTCGAAAACAATTCAAAATTTTGAATGATTCTTTGGCGTATTTTCAATCAACTGTTGAGTTTGACGTTTATTTCTTTGTACCTGTATGCCTTGATTTGTCATGCAAATACGGCTGACCTTTATGTGACTGCCTTTTTACAACCACGATCAATGATATGCCTTGATTTGCCATGCAAATACGGCCGATCTTATGTGACTGCCTTTTTTACAATCACGATCACTAATATGCCTTGATTTGCCATGCAAATACGGCTGATCTTATGTGACTGCCTTTTTTACAATCACGATCACTAATATGCCTTGATTTGCCATGCAAATACGGCTGATGTTATGTGACTGCCTTTTTTACAATCACGATCACTAATATGCCTTGATTTGCAATGCAAATACGGCTGATCTTATGTGACTGCCTTTTTTACAATCACGATCAATGATATGCCTTATTAGCCAGATGGGTTACCTTTAACGACTCTGAATTTTGAATAACTTCAGGTGTTCTGCACCCACAACTGCCTCATATGGCCTCTGGATCCTGCTGGAATGTGGATCTTCCCTCACTCGATATCTATCATTCGGGAACTTGCTATTTTGCTAAGCACCTTGTCTCCCACCTGAAACAGTTGAGGCGGAGCCCGTGCCTTATTAAAAATGACATCCTGTTTGATCCTGTTTTCTTCAAGTCTGCTTGCCACTTCCTGTCTTAATTTTGTCACATCAATTAGGTTGTCGTTATGACCTGCGTCCCTGTCACGGTCTAGTTTCATCTTAAACCCCAGCTGAATTTCCGCCGGTGTGCTTCCAGTGATCCTGTGTTTCGTCGCATTTATACCCTGTTGTACCTGGGTGAGGACCGAATCTCATCTATCTGCAGCAACTTTGCTTCCCATGGTTGTCGGAGCTTCTAGCACCGTCCTATTCATCCCCTCGACCTGACCATTGCGCCTCGGTATCCCCACAGCAATTATGAAAAGTTGTATATTTTTGCTTTCTACGAATTCTTTTAAGTGTTTTGACATCATTGCCGATCCTGCATCTGTGATAATTCTCTGAGGATTACCAAATATTTTAAATATTTCTGTCAAGCTTTGTGTAACGAACTTTGCTGACGTATCTGGTACAGCTTGTAAGTGGACAAATTTGGAAAACCCATCAACTACGACTAAAACGTATTTGTTACCCTGGACTGTTTCATCTTGATCTTGAGCCTCTCTTAGATAATCGTTCTCATGAATATTCATAATTTTAGGTGAGATTTTATGTTCTTGAAAATTTCTATTCAACGCGTCTACGTGTTGCATTTGAGTTGCTGATCTGTGTTCGATGGTAAAGGTGAAATATTGTAAGTACAATATCCACCCAGCTATGCGAGGGATGTTTGTTTGTTTAGTTAGTGCGTTCCTTACCGCGGCACAGTCAGTGATTATTGTGAAAGTATTACCAGTTAAATAGTACCGAAATTTGTCCAATGTTTTAAAGATAGCTAAGAGTTCGAGTTCAAATGAATGGTACTTTTCTTCTAGGTCATTTGTTTGTTTGCTAAAGAAAGCTATGGGTCTTTCTTTGTTTTCAAATTTTTGGGTTAGAATTCCGGCAAACCCATCGCGGCTGGCATCTGTATAAACTGTTACTGAGAATTTAGGGTTAAAAATTGCTAAGATAGTTTCTGAAATAATTCTGTCTTTTAATTCATCTATAATTTGGCTGTGTTGTGGGGTCCAGTTCCACACTGAGTCTTTTTGTAATAATTTTGTGAGTTTAGCAGTGTTTCTGGCAAAGTTTAGAATGAACTTCCGGAAGTATCCAATTAGGCCCAGAAATTGTCTTAGTTAATGCTGGTTTTTGGGGTATGGAAAATTTCTGACGGCACTGGTTTTTCTAGTCGAGGGTTTGACTTGACCGTAGGCTATTTCATAACCTAAGTGAGTAATATTTTGTTCTAGAAATGAAGATTTTGTTAATTTAATTGTTAGCCCATGCTCTTGAAGTATTTTGAAAACTTTGCGTAACAGTACCAATCCCTCACTAATGGTTTTGGCAGGGATAAGAATATCGTCCAAATAGGGGGTGATATGGTGATGACGTAGCGGACGTAAAATTTCATTCATGAATTGCTGAAAGACAGCAGGTGCATTACAGAGACCAAATGGAACCCGCAAATATTCGTAGTGACCTTCACACATTGAAAAAGCTGTGAGATGGACTGATGCCGGATCCATGGGAATTTGGTGATATCCGATGCCAGATCGAGTGACGTAAAATATCGATAATCACCCAGACTATCGATTTCCTCCTCGATCCTTGGCATTGGGTGTGTGTTTTTTATTGTTATTTTATTTAAAGATCGATAATCCACCACTAAGCGTTTTTCATTGTTTTGTTTGTGCACTAATAATGCGGGACTAGAGTAGGGCGATTTACTATTTTGAATAATTTTTGCATCTAATAATTCTTGAAAAATTGTTCTCATTACCATTTTATCTTTTTCGTTTAAACGACAAGGACGGTGAACAACTGGTTTGTTTGATGACAATTCAATTCGGAGTGATACAGAGTGTGTTTTATCAAGTTTGGTAAGCTGTTGAAAAATACACTGTTCAAATTCTTTTAGAATTGCCGTAAGAGATTTCTTTGCAGGGGGTGATATTTCTCCATGGACAACGTTTGTCATCCAGGGATATATAAAACCTTTATTCTCGAAAACCAGTTGTTCATCTATTCGGTAATAAATGATGTCATTACTTTCTGTGAAGTTTTGCCCTATGATGACTTCATTGCATAAGTTTTCATTATTAATTACATAAAACAGTACTTTTTGCTCAACACTATCTACTCGAACAACTGCCTCGACTGTTTGGAAGACCTTCGTACCTAATCCCAGAAATCCAGAGAGATCGATCGGGGTCTCCAATGTTTTTAGTTGTAATTGAAGTTTTTGTGTGATATTTATTGATAAAATTGAACATTCGCTACCAAAATCAATAAAGGCACTCACTTTATTTTGATTTATTTCAATTACTTTATGAAATTTTATTTCTGTTGATGTTTTATTAATAACATGAGCTTTTTCTGCTTTTTCAGGGTGTCTTGATAGTAGAGGAGCTATGCGGGTTTCGGACCACTCCTCGTCGTAGAAGACCCCCAGGTGGTCCGAGCGACTCCAAAGTGGAGGTGTGGGTTGTTGATGACGTACCGCTCTTGTAGACGTCCCCCAGGTCTCAGTAGGTGTCCGCGTACCCCCCCGGGGGCCTATGCGGGTTTCGGACCACTCCTCGTCGTAGAAGACCCCCAGGTGGTCCGAGCGACTCCAAAGTGGAGGTGTGGGTTGTTGATGACGTACCGCTCTTGTAAACGTCCCCCAGGTCTCAGTAGGTGTCCGCGTACCCACCCGGGGGGCCTATGCGGGTTTCGGACCACTCCTCGTCGTAGAAGACCCCCAGGTGGTCCGAGCGACTTGTTATGGGCGCTCACGTCGCGTCCTAGTTTTTAGTAAAATGAATTTTAAACGATTGTTTAATTTTTACTAGTTTTATTTTATAAAATATTGTTACAATTGAACGATTCTAAGCTATTGACGGAATCGAATGGAATAATGGAATGTCGTCTTCTTAAAACAACGTGTAGGTACCTAGCTACTCAAAAATATGGTGGTGGTGGGAGTTTCCCTCTATTGTCCGGGACCACCCGTAATCCGACCTTCGGCACTCTTTGATAATAATAACCATCGGAAACTTATCATAAAAGTTTAGACTCAAATATGTACAGTTTAAGTGGAAGTATGATAACAACAATTGGAAAGGAAATTGGTAATAAAAGTTATGGGGTTGTTTACTAACTACTAATGACTAAGGGTACATTACGAGGGAAGATTAAATTAACAAAAGAGGAGTATCTTCAAAGGGACCGATGGTTTTTAGGGTTTACAATATAACCAAAGTATGAATTTAAGTATTTAAGTGGAAATAGAAATATTAAAGGAATAAAGTATAATTAGAAGTAGGTACCGAATGATTGGATTACAACACCTCCCCCCTTGAGGAGAGATTTTATAATAATTAAATTGGATTATTAGAAAATCTCTTTGAAAAATTTAAATTAAATCCTAATACAATATATATCTAAAAATGATAAGATGAAGGCGAGGAAAATTTTTACCAAAATAACATATATAGTAATGTATAATGAATACCTGGTATAATACCTAAAGAATAGCATAAAAATTATTATAATGAGATTATAATTTAAACATACTTTTAAGCTTAACAATCTTTTACAAGAAATATCGAGACATATATCATACTGTAATGCGAGAAGTAAACAAAGCGACACATGTTTACTCCTTCAAAAGAATAACTACGACGCGTACAAGACAGCTGCATGAACATTTCCTGCGTAGGCGTTCTAGAATGTACTGGAACGTTCTTTATCGGGGTTGGGAGTGTATATATAAGGGGGCTTGTGATCGAGGGAGTTAGTTAGAAGTAGAGAAGCAGAAGTGAACGCCACATACGATCCGAAAGCGGAGCAGTACAAATAAATTATGTAGTGTCTAGTCTAGTGTACAAGTAGTTTAGTGTGTTAAATAAATTAGTGTTCAATTAATGTAAATGAATTATAAAATAAACGCTACATTGGTGTCAGAAGAGCGGATCATGAAGAAGTTACGCGAATTAAAAGTGGCCGAATTAAAAAAAGAACTCGAGGAACGGGAATTGGATACAGGAGGGAAGAAGACCGAACTCCAGGACCGACTCTCGGCATTTTTGAAAGAAAATGGCCAGGACCCGGAAGTTTTCGAGTTCGAAGACGACGACATAACGAAGCAGTTCGCCGCCCAGAAGGAAGATATCACTGCACAAATCGCCGCCCAGAGGGAAGAAATCGCCGCCCAGAGGGACGATATTTCTACCCAAATCGCCACCCAGAGGGAAGAAATCGCCGCCCAGAGGGAAGATATTTCTACCCAAATCGCCGCCCAGAGGGAAGACATCACTGCTCAAATCGCCGCCCAGAGGGAAGACATCACTGCTCAAATCGCCGCTCAGAGGGAAGAGATAACCGACCAGATTGAGGCTCAGCGTAAGGAGATTGAAGAGAAGATCAAGCAGTTGGAAGAACGACTAGAACAACTCAGTAGCAGCGAGGGGAAACAAGACGAAATTGAACAGAAGATGAAGCAGTTGGAAGAACGACTAAAGCGAGTCAGTAGCGGCGAGACGAAGTCGAGTGACGCCCCCAACGTTCGACCGAAAAATTCCGTGGGCTAGCTACAAGAAGCAGTTTGAGGCAGCAGCGGAGGCTAATGCTTGGTCCCCTCACGAGAAAGCTGTTTCCCTTACGGTAGCCTTACGTGGAGAGGCATTGGAAGTTCTTCAGACGCTATCCACCGAGGAAGCCGGGAATTACAATGAGCTGCTGAGGCGACTGGAAATGCGGTTCGGCCAAACACATCTGGAGCAAGTCCATCAATCCCAGATGTCCAATCGTCGTCAGAGATCGAACGAGACCCTGCAGGAGTTCGAAGCGGACGTAGCCAGACTAGTGAGGTTGGCGTATCCCACGGCACCGGAACAGATGATGGAGTGCCTCGCAGTGCAGACGTTCGTGAGCGGGCTGCGGGACCAGGAACTGCAGAGGGCCCTGAGACTAGCTCGACCGAAAACATTAATGGACGCGCTCGCCATCGCACTGGAGCATTATGCAGCCATGGAAGCCTCCCGTGGTCACGGCCGTGTTCGAGCGGTTACAGAGGAAGTAGACACTGAAAAACTCGTCGAAAGGGTCCTACAGCAGATCATGGAGGTGCTGTCGGCGAAGAAGAAGGTAGTTCGCTGTTGGAACTGTGGCGAAGTGGGCCATGTGAAGAATTCTTGCAAGCGGCCCAGAACAGCGGCGCCGGCAAAGGCCCAGGAAAACTAATGCGGGTCGATAAGAAAGGGGGAACGTCGACCCGTAGCAGTGGAAACTCCCGGGCCAGTATAGCCTCGTTTTCCCACCAATTGGGGAGCGCGTACGTCGATGGCATTATCGACGGGAGATCCCACGCCATGCTTGTGGACACGGGAGCTACGAAGACGATCGTACGCTCGGAAGTTGTGAGGGACCGTAGGAAGATTAGGCCAAGTAGGTGGCAATTGAGAACTGCCACTGGGGAGAAAGCAGTACTACACGGTGAAGCGACGGTTAGCATGACGTTGGGACGAGTAAAGTGTGACCATCCTGTTCTCATAGCCGAAATTGAGGAAGACGTCATACTGGGAATGGACGTCATGAGGAATCATGGATTCCAGTTGGATTTCGGACACCGAGTGTTAAGGATCGGTCAAGAAGAATTACTGCTACACAATCGTGACAACTTTGTGTTAGACGTAATAATGGCAGAAGATGTGATTCTCCCGGAACGAAGCGAAACGATCACCTCTACCTGTCTGAGGGGTGTTGTGGAAGAGGGAATTCCAGCCGTGATCGAACCAGAAAACGATGACAATCGACTGGCTCGGGGGGTACTGGTAGGAAAGGCGCTCGTTGCTCTCTCAAGGGAAGTGCCTGTGCGGCTACTTAATATCAATCAGTACCCGGTCACCATCAAGAAGGGTACGAAGCTGGGCACCTGTATAGCCGCATCGGCCATCGTCAGGGGCGTTAGTGAGGAAGAAAGGTCCAGACACACTCCGCAGGACTTGAAACAAGTTCTTTCCCAGACCAGTGCGTTTCTCTCACCCATACAGAAACAGAAGGCCAATGGATTAATAAATAAGTACCAGGACATATTTACCACCGAGAATGGAAAGCTGGGAAAGACCAAGGTCGTGACACATAAAATTGACACGGGCGAGACACGGCCGATTCGACAAACAGCAAGACGACTACCCTTGGCCAAACGGGAGGAAGCCGAGCAAATCATCAGGGACCTAGAGCGGGACGGGGTCATCGAGCCGTCAAGCAGTCCATGGGCCTCGCCGGTAGTACTGGTGAAGAAAAAGGATGGGACTACTCGATTCTGTGTAGACTACCGGCAGGTGAACAGTGTCACCAAAAAGGACAGCTACCCGCTACCACGTATCGACGACACACTCGATACCCTTGCTGGATCCACGATATTTTCGACCTTGGATTTAAAAAGCGGCTATTGGCAAGTCGAAATGGACCCTGCCGATAAGGAAAAGACGGCATTTACCTTCGGTAACGGCCTGTGGCATTTTACAGTCATGCCATTCGGACTTTGTAATGCCCCAGCGACGTTTGAGAGGCTGATGGAGAGCGTGCTAATGGGTCTGACGTGGAAAACGTGCCTAGTCTATTTGGACGATGTCATCGTGATGGGCAAGACCTTCGAAGGACATCTGAAAAACTTAGAGGACGTCTTCCAGAGACTGCGAGGTGCGGGGCTGAAACTGAACCCGAAGAAATGTCAACTCTTCAGAAGGAAGGTCTCGTACTTAGGGCACGTAGTGAGCACAGAGGGCGTCGCCGTTGATCCGGACAAGACAAGTACGGTGAAGGAGTGGCCAATACCGGTAGATAAACACCAGTTGAGGAGTTTTCTGGGCCTCTGCACGTACTACCGACGATATGTCCGGATGTTCTCCGACGTCGCTAAGTCGTTGACAAGGCTCACGGAAGAAGGACGAAACTTCTGTTGGGATGAGGAATGCCAGTCTGCCTTCGACGAGCTGAAGAGGAAGTTGACCAGCGCCCCAGTGTTGAGTTTTCCTCTGCCAGAAGGACAGTTCATCCTAGACACCGACGCGAGCAATGTGGGAATTGGAAGTGTTCTATCGCAGCGTCAGGAGGGACAAGAACGTGTCCTTGGATACTTCAGCAAGGTACTCTCCAAACCAGAAAGGAATTACTGCGTCACCCGACGTGAATTATTGGCCATCGTCAAGTCCATCGAGCACTTTCATAAATATTTGTGTGGAAGGAGGTTTTTGATCCGGACCGATCATGCTGCTCTTAAATGGCTCCTCCAGTTTAAGAATCCTGAAGGACAGATCGCTCGCTGGATCGAGAGGCTCCAGGAGTATGACTTTGTCATAGAACATCGGCCAGGACAGAATCATGGAAACGCAGACGCACTCTCGAGAAGACCATGCCCTGATGAGTGTCCTCATTGTCATAGAGCTGAGGAAAAGTCCGAGAAAGTCTATCGAACGACCGTGGTCGCCGAGGAATGGACACCATCCTCGTTACGACAAGAGCAAGGAAAAGACCCGGTTCTCAAAGAAATCCTGGTTTGGAAAGAGGGAGGAGAGCGTCCCGAGTGGCAAAAGGTATCACCTGGCTCGCCAAAACTCAAGAGCTATTGGGCACAGTGGGACTCGTTAGTGGTTGAGGATGGACTACTAAAACGCGTACTGGAGAGCCAAGACGGGACGGAGGAAAGACGGCAGTTGGTAATTCCCTCCAGTAAAATCCCGGAGGTCTTGCGGCACCTTCACGACGAGTCGTCTGGTGGACATTTAGGGATCAAGAATACCCTGCAGAAAGTACGAGAGCGATTCTACTGGATCAATTGTTCAGACGACGTGAAGGACTGGTGCAAGAAATGTACTACATGTTTCGCAAGTAATGGGCCACAAAGACGACCGAAAGCTCCCATGAAACAATATAACGTCGGGAGCCCCTTCGAAAGGATCGCTATTGATATAGCAGGACCCTTCCCTGAGACCGAAAAGGGGAATAAATACATCCTGGTCGTAATGGACTATTTTACGAAGTGGGTAGAAGCGTACGCTCTCCCTAATCAGGAGGCAGAGACAGTGGCCGATGTGCTCGTGAAGGAGCTGATCTGCCGGTTTGGAGTACCCATGGAATTACACTCGGATCAAGGAAGAAACTTTGAGAGTGGCCTATTCCGGAGGATCTGTGAAAAGTTTGGGGTACGAAAAACAAGAACCACGGCCCTTCACCCTCAGTCTGACGGCATGGTAGAACGGATGAATCGCACCCTCAACCGCTATCTGGCGAAAATGGTCTCGTCACATCAACGAGACTGGGACGAACACGTGCCGTTCTTCCTGATGGCCTACCGCTCGGCCGTTCATGAGTCGACAGGACAAACTCCAGCCAAAGTCCTGTTCGGGCGAGAACTTAAACTGCCCTGTGATCTAATCTTTGGCGCTAGACCGGACGAGGACGTTTTGGGGGAAGATTACGTCTCCAGGATGCGGCAAAGGATGAACGAGATTCACGATCAAGTCCGATACCAACTAAATATCGCCAGTGATCGCATCAAAGAGCGTTACGACATCAACGCTAAAGAGGGTGGCTACCAAATGGGAGATCGAGTTTGGCTGTACAACCCACAGAAGAAACGTGGTTTGTCCCCTAAGTTACAGACCAATTGGGAAGGTCCCTATGTTGTGAAGAAACGAATCAATGACGTGGTCTACCGGGTAAGCAAACTACCAAATGGCAAGCCGAGAGTGGTGCACTTCAATCTGTTGGCACCCTATGAGGGATCGCACGATGAGGCGGAGGTTCCCCGAGTAAGAAACACGTTGGCGCAGGAGAACGAACTTTCGTTCGAAGAATTTATGAGCGCCTACGGGGGTACCGGAAAAGCACGGTATGGGGTAACCTGTGAAAAACAACAGGATTTGTTCAGCGTACCTGAAGAATACTCGTTGGCCCATTGTGTGTCCGCCGACCTGGTAATGTCACGAGGTATCGCCACGGTTTTCAAGAAGAAGTACGGGCGCTTGGAACAACTCAGAGCGCAACTCCCGGAAATTGGCAAGGTTCTGGAACTACGTGACAACGTAAGACACATCTTTTATCTGGTTACGAAGGAGATCGGGTCCCTTAAACCATGTTATCACGATGTATGGCGAACCTTGCATAGGCTACGAGACCGACTGCTGGAGCTCGACATCAGGAAGCTAGCTGTCCCCAAGTTAGGTGCTGGACGAGATCAGCTGGACTGGAGGGTTGTCCGGAATATGTTGGAAGTAGTGTTGAAGAATACCGGAGTGGAAGTTTTAGTCTGCTGTTTTGGGCCTGCACCATGTCGACTCGGGAAGACGGTCCCCTGTTATTTTGACGCCACGTCTCGCTGTAAGCGGGGGGCTAACTGCAGGTTCCTGCATGGGCCTACCAGGGATACGTTCCGAGACGAAACGTCTCTAAGGTGGGGGCAGTGTAATGCGAGAAGTAAACAAAGCGACACATGTTTACTCCTTCAAAAGAATAACTACGACGCGTACAAGACAGGTGCATGAACATTTCCTGCGTAGGTGTTCTAGAATATACTAGAACGTTCTTTATCGGGGTTGGGAGTGTATATATAAGGGGGCTTGTGACCGAGGGAGTTAGTTAGAACTAGAGAAGCAGAAATGAACGCGACATACGATCCGAATGCGGAGCAGTACAAATAAATTATGTAGTGTCTAGTCTAGTGAACAAGTAGTTAAGTGTGTTAAATAAATTAGTGTTCAATTAATGTAAATAAATTATAAAATAAACGTTACACTATATTTGTTTTGTTGGGAATTACGTTAATGTTAATTTTGACATATAAAAAAAAATTGAAAATTATCTACGACTTTAGCAAACAAGCAGAAATTATCATGTAGGTGTTCCATATTGTTTTATAAATGTTCTACCCAGAAAGGAATAAGACACTCAAAGATTTTAAGCATTTTTATTTACATTAATCAAGTAATAGGTACGGTTAAAAAATTTCTTTTTTCAACAGTTGCACGAGTGTCAAAAAAAGTAAAACGGCAGGACTTAAATATACGCATTATGTAGAAATAAAAAATCTTAATAACTAATATAAAAGAGTCAAACAACAAAACTTAAACATATATTATACATACTTAAACAAACTTACATTATGTACAATTACTAATTAACCTATAATATAAACTATGGCCCCTGAAATATATTATAGAAGATACCAATAAACTTACTGGCCTTTAAATAAAACCATCTTGTTGTAAAAATTCCTTACCAACTCACTTTTTTCGGAATACCTTTTCGTAAAGTAGTGAATTCTAACATTGACATATTTTTCTGTAATAGATTTCATTAGGAAATAAATATGATTACAATCATTTTGCAAAACATGGTCATTTAATTTTTTAAAAATATTATGGTTTTCAATAAAATGCATATCAATTTTATTGACTACAGCATGTGGTGTTTTATTTTTTAGCAAATTTCCACTTTGCTGTTCTAGGCGTAAAAGTTTTTCACCCTTCATACAAATCTTTATTGTGTCTTCAGAAGGATATATTAATCCACCACGTGACTTCTTTGAAATCAATGAATGTAGAAATTCATTTTTATTTCCAACCAGAGCATCTACGCAATTTTCACACTTTAAATTTTTTTGTAAGTGCTTGACTATAAATCCAGCAATATAAACTACTATTTGCTGAGAACATTGACTCAGCACACTTGCATTCATAATGTAATCATGGTCTGCAAATACAGTTTCCAAATCAAAGTATTCTTCACCGGATTCATGAAACTGCGGAACTGAATTGTTTATTTCATCTACTGACGAAACTGATCTTTTAGAAATACTACTGGAACAATCTAAAATAGGAATTTGTTCCAGAGGAACGCAATTTCCCATTCCCCCTTCTCTGAGTTCCGCCATTATTAACAATCGCTTATATGTTCCTGAAAACTGACGGGCAGTGGGGTTGTTGTTCCAACAACCTCTGCAGCGCACAGAAGAAAAAAATAATTCCAAGTGATCTTGGCTAACTTTGTAAAGTGGTAAATATCGTAAGTAATTGGTAGTATTTACTACATCTTCAAATAAGTTTAATGCGCCATTTAAGCAAACAATAAACCCTACGAAGCCAGTTTTTCTTCGCGAATTTACAACTAATTCTCCATTAATAAACTTCAATGTTGATAAATATTGTACAGCTTCTATTATAAACGACTTAACATTACTAATATTTTTTCCACTCAGTGCTTTTTTAAACTCGACAGAAGCTAGATAGGTCCGACTGTTGAGAATATCAAAAATATCATTAATAATACGAACAAAACGTACCGTGCCTGCACAATTTTGAAATTATGGAATATAAAGTTCTTGTTCACAAAACTCTAGCGCATCTCCTACTGAAGGTACACAAGGTATTTTCCACGGTCCATTAATCGCTACGGCCAACAATACAAAAACTTCTTTTGCCAAATCATTCGCATCGTCACCTAAATCAATTAAAAAATTGACATACCCGTGGTATCTTTTGCCATCCCATTCTAACTGTTGTCGAATAGCCATTTCATCGATTATTAAAGAGGCATAATATTTGCCTGTCCGATATTGGAACTTTACGTTTTATGGCATCAAAAGCTTCTTTTGTAAACCCGGGGTCGCCATTAATATTTTGAAACCATTTAGCTATGGTACTGGAATGAGGTAGGCAGGTATTAAAATTATCCCTAACATAATTGTATGCCTTTGGCGAAAGAAAATTTAAAGTGATGGCAAATTTTCTTAATTCAGGACTATATTTCTTTTTAGATTTAAGTATCCTTTTTAGCATTTCTTTATTAAATTCCGACATATTACCTAGTAACACTCTATGTTCAAGAGAAATTAAATTTTTTTTGAGTTCCAAAATAATTTGCTTTAAAGAAATATTTTTTTATATCTTCTAATTTTTTGCTTCAGAATTTTCATTTTCTTACTTTTGTCATAATTGGATAACTTTGAACGAAATAACGGTCTTCTAAGCTTCTTTTTGCGGGGACTTTCTTCCTGGTTTGCTGGTCCTGGCTGTGAATTTTCCATATTTTGTACTGCCAAAGTATGAAGTTGTCTTTTGCAGTTCTAGAAATAATACAGATTGATAGTTTATGAAATCACTTATTCATTATTATATAAATAGCAGATTTAGAACAAAACACTGGAGGAAGTATATGAGAAATGTACAAATTAAACAAATACACAGTGTAATGGTATTCTTTTTTGAATAATGACACTATAATATGCAAAAAATATAATTAACCTATTTTATGCCAACAAAAAAGTGAAGCTTCAGTAAAACTCTTACCCTTCTTGGTTGAGAACACTCAGGAAAGCTCATAAATATTGTAGGAGTAGCTCCTGCTAATAAACGCTTCGTGGAATCAGTTGTATAAAAACATGTATCTTCGAAATGCTTCGAACAAATTCTATGGTTAGGGGATGGTGTCCAGTCTTCCTTTCGCATATTTTGTATCCAGATTGCTTTTTTCTCAGGATCACGTGGAAACCTATAAGAAAAAAAAATTAACGTCACCCACTTTTTCCAATCGTTTCGGGCATCTTAAGAAAAAACATGGTAACTATTGACATAATTCCTTTATGAGAAATCAATGGCTATGTTTTATAACACAACCCAACTTTAAGCTATAACATACTAAAGAAAAATTAGCAACATGATTAATATCGAACTAAAAATAACAAATTTGGAAAAAACTTTATAGCGCGCCACGCCACTGGCATCAATAGTGTTACGCCTTGTACAAAACGGATGAAAATCGATAAGTTGCGACTTTCAATCAAGCTAGTACCATTTATCTGCTCAAAAACATACAACCCAAACAATTAAAACGATAATTTTATAAGAATTTAGGTTTAAGCTGTGTTAAAAATGGCAAAATAAATATAGGTTAATATTACACACATTATTTCTTACCTGTGAAAAGTCACTCCTTCCTCTTTCTTTTCACTGCGATTATTGCAGCGAAACGCACAAAAATACACCATTTTAACCGAAAAAGTATATCAAAACACTTTACTAAAACAAAATAAATAAGCACACAAAACCAAATGGAGTCTACCCAATGTTTGGCACCTTTTTAATGGCGGCTCTTGCTTCACTTCTATGCACAGGCGTCAATCGGCTACTACACGTCCTCCGTACTTCTATAGTCTAAGGCCTAATCAAATGTCATTTGTGTTCCATGGGCTCAATGTCAATCTGTCTATTAAATCGCTTGTTCCGTGTTCCGTGCATAGAATTGCTTATTTCTGTGATTCATGATCGGTCAGCTGCGGCGATTGGCGATTGGCGTCGTTTATCGTGCGTTTATCATTTATCAGCCTGAACCTGAGCTGTAAGTGCACAGCTTTTTATGTAATTTCAACAATAGACATGCTGTTGTCTGTTGTCCTACTCGCAAAACATGAGCGATACGAACGTAATGAGTTGCGATTGTGGGAAGGAGGAGTGCAAACGATCTGGAAGAGATTATATCACTTCTGGAAAATAATCAGGAATGAAGTGAGTTTTACTGTTTACACCGCGGAAGAACTGTTTACATCTCCGAATGATAATAGCGGATCTTTGAGTATTTAATAATGAAGCGTCAAATTGGTTGATCAGAGGCCGATGTTTCCACTATAATACTTAACCTTCTGAATTTTTCTTTCAGGATGCCCCTGTCGATTCTCTGAGGAACATTTGTCAGGAATTTTCGTCACATTATGCGGGATCTTTTACATACATCGATCAGGGTCAGAGCTAGGAGTCCTTGGTGCAGCAAGTCCTGTCGTCCAGTAAAGTCGAAGAAGAACAATCAATCGATATTAAAGAGGTCTGTACTATAACTGAAAGACGTCATCAGTTTCGGTGGTTAAACGCAAATCGAATTTTCGGACTGAAACTAGTGAATGCTTGAGAATTCAATGTCCGGTCTGCGTTTAGGCTTTTGTATGGTTTATTGAGTTGTAGAGCCACTTGTGTGTTCACATGAGTGAGAGACCCTTTAAGAGTCTACTCTAATAAGGCATTCATTCAGTTCTGTTACTTAAACAGTCACTTATATATTCACACCAGTGATACACCATTTCATTGTTCACTGTATGTTAAGACATTTATGCAGGTGGATAATTTGAAGTTGCTCCTCTATTCACAAAAATGACAAACCTTTTAAAGGTTCACACTGCCTTGAGAGTTTAGCATCCTAGTAATTTCAAGAATTTTTTGTTTAGTTGTCAGTCATATCTGAGAGAAACCATTCAAAAGTTTACAGTGTGATAATACTTTTGGTTAGTCCGGTCCCATATCGAGTGGCACTGCGGCGCTCCGAAGTAAGTAATATATTATGTTATTTCTATAAATTTCATATAAAAGTAATTGTGTTCTGTGTTAGTGTGGAATATTTACAGGAATTCAGTTGTCTTATGTAATTTTAATGAGTCCAGACGGAACAAAATTTCAGAATTTAGAAACATGTCGTTTCGTTGGTTAAAGTTATAGACAAAGTGTGAACATAAGTAAGAAAATTAGGAAAAGTAGTAAAGGGTGTGATTGAATTTGTGATATGGCAATAGAAAGATGTGTAATTACATCTGGCCCCCAAACTCTTGATATTAATTTGGCATCCTCCGATAGAGAATTAAAGAAATATCAGAAATCTGTAACATTTATTACCATATTGTTTACAACGAATTACCGACTCGCTTACAAATTTTAAATGTTCAAATGTTCGAATGTTCACTTTCATTCCTGCATTCCCATTATATCAGTTTAGAATCTCGGACCTGCCAACTTTAGAGTGAAATGTATTGCGTATAACTGCAGAAAAGGATACGTTTTTAGTTCTAGTTCATTTAAGAGTCCAACGTTTTATGTGAAATAATTTTTTGGACAGAAACTCTGATTGGTCTAGTTTAACGAATGTTTATGGACTAGTTTTCCTGGCGGCTAAGTTAGTTTCACTGTCAGCATGGTGGACTGATTTTACTAGGTTGATGGTTAGATCATTGAAATATATTATGAAGAATAAAGTTCCAAGAACAGATCCCATGTTGCAGGATATGAACAGCAGTGTTATATATAATTCTAGGCAGTATGGTCACTTGTTTGATGGCTATGAAAAAGCCGGCGTTTTTTGCGAGTGGTCCTAAAGTAATGCAAACATCAGCATTCCATGGCTAGAAGGGTTAATAGGAGGGTGCCGCGATATTTTATCATTTGAATAGGACTACGAGGGACGATTAATATCTGATTCAGAATTACTTCCAATTTATATTTGAGGTCAAAGATGTAGAACTTTATAAATGAAATCATTTATGAAATAGTAATAAAATTTAAGGTCTTAGAAAATTTGTCAAGAAAAAGCTGTCGTTAAGAGGGGATGGTGCATAATAGGGGTGCCGCCTTAGAGGAGTTGTACGTAAAATGTTGACTATGGGGTAACATATAATGGATAATAATGACGGATGTAGGTAGTATGTTAAATAGATTTTTATTACAAAAATAAATAAATTTAGCATATAAAAAATTGTATTATATGAAATGAAGAGAAAACTCAACAAAAGTAAATTAGGGCTCCCTTACATCTGACATGTGCGAGTAGGTAGAAAAACGCCCTAAAAACCCACTTTGATGGACATTTTAACTGACTCCCTATATTTTATACAATAATCATAATATGCGGTATTAAAATCCTAAATAAATGCTATACCTACCCAAAACTGAAAATAGTAGGCAATATCATCGCATTATATTTTATCAAAACACAATGATAAAAGCTAGAAATTGGATTTTTTTTTAGATCAATACATCTTGGAATCAACATAATAACTTAATACTTTGAGTTTTGGGTATAGGCATATTTAGGAATTATAAAACAAAATAATAGTAATATGTACTATACTTAAAAACCCATAGTATCGCAAATTTCGCCATAAAAGCGGAGTTTACTCGGCGTTAAAGGGAACCTCATACTTATTAAATAAATATATATTTTACGATGTCGTGCCTTTAGGCAGGGTTTTTAAAAACGAGAATGTACTACACACGTGATACGTTTATTGAAAGGCTAACAACAATAGTCTGAAGATAGGTACACCTCGGTTGGTTGTATTTATAACATTACAAAGAGAATGCAAGTTCATCTAAATAAGATGTATATCTCGTAACTGAGGTATATAAAAATCAATTTTTTTACAAGTTTTGTATTATTGTCAATTTTGGATTATTTTTATTTAAAGTTTGACTTTTGATTTCTCTGTTAGCAAATTTAAGTGTGTAATAAATTCTTACAGTAATATACAAGGTGCGCAAATAATGAAATGTAAAATGTTCACATGGGTGTGAAAATGAAATGTGCAACATTTTTTCTAATAAACTATTTCCTACCCCTTCCTACATACAAAGGTCGTTAAAATATAAAAGAAATACTTTATAGGGAAATTAAATAAGTTAAAAATCATTTGGAGGCACTCTTAATCCTGTAAACGGTCCCATACTGCCTTCATATGCTTTTAATTGACAAAACCTGCTGGACTGTTCCACCTTAGCCTGGTTAGAATAACGAAGGCATATTATTATGTCACATGTATGTTTTAATAGACATTTTCGTAAAAAGTAACCCCCCCCCCACGTAAGTAAGTAAGAAAATCATTTCCTTCTTCAGTTTTTAAGTTTCAATAATCATTTTTACCTACTTTTACAATTGGCTTCAAGTTATTATTCTTATTGATAAGAAAACTATCACTTTTTTTTATTAGTTCCAGTGTAATGCTAAGTATTTAAAATTTTAGTTGCATCTTCCAAGCAGCTACCGCCCTCTGTATCTTCCAAAACTATTAGAGCAAACAATTTTTTAAACCCAAACAGCACAATGCTATCCATAGGATATACTGAGGATATCCATCTCTGATTTGGAGATATCCCTGGGATATATGCACTTTGTACCGAGGATATCCTGGGGATGTAGAACTGAGACTTTTTTCTACATCCTCCGGACAACCATCAGGGGTACTTTTTCTATATCCTGGGGATGTATACAGGTCAACGTCAGGATCATCCAGAAGATAACCATAGGCAATGTAGACATCCATTCTGAGGATGTCATTTGGCTCTGATTAGACCCTCAACAGGACATTTCAAGTAGGAGTGGAGCTTGCCAGAGAAAGATTATTTACCATTTCTGCAAGGTACCTATTCCTTAACTTAACGGAAAAAAATTGAAATTTTTCATCAGTGATGAAGTGAGAACATATTTCTATCCCAATAAGCTCGAGAATATGTTAGTTAACATAAAAACATGAAGTAGTAGGATCACTAAAGTCAATGGATAATATCAATATGAGTCATATATTGGGTACAAATATAAAATATATATTCAGATAAAATCATTGTTTTACCAAAAATGAAGGGAATGCTGTCTGTCATACTTACAATGTTTATTCTAATTTCAGTAGACTGCGGTTGGGTTTATTTTCCGTTATATGTACTTGTTTTTATTTAAAAAAAGACATTAATTAATAAACTCAAAAATATAACACTTATATTACCGTTTTACAAAAAAAATATATGCATTTATATGCTATTGTATAGATGTGTACAAAAATGGGACACGTAATGAAGTCCATATAACATACATCTACCACAAAAATAAAAAATGGTACATATATATTATGCTCCTGTATAACTAATCGTGATCTCTACCTTGCAGTTGTGGGGCACTCCTCTTGACTATTCTTTCTCTCGCATGACGCAGCCAGCTTTTTATCGCAATTTCAATCGATTTTTCCGAAGATCCAATATGTTTATTTTTCATTATTGGTTCTGAAATAAGAAATTTCATTGTAATATAAATATGCAACATTTAAAAAGGTCTTTCTGAAGAAAAATTCTTTCTAATTATTTCAATATACTTTTGTGTAAGACTAACTTACCTACTGTTGCTTTAGCGAGAATGGATGCTCCGAGTGCCTTCTTTCCCTTCAACCCATGCCAGTTATACTCGCAGGCAATTTCATTTTTCATGATTCTCGAGTATATCCTTTTTACACAGTCATACTCTGAATTTCCTCCAATTTTTTCCAAGTAGAGCACCTGAAAATTTAAAAACTCAGATTTATAACAAGGACACCATGAATGTGAAAGTTAAATAACATCTATATTATCTATGTTATGGTAACTGTTAGGTACTCACGAATTTATTATATTCATTTGTATTCTCCAGGTAACTTTCGAAACTTTCAAAAGATTCAAAAGAGTCAATTGGCAACTCATAAGATAATTCCTCTTCCACTTGTTTGTTAGAATCTTTCTGCTTTAAAGATTCCCTTAGGTCAGCAATGTCTTCAGCGATTTGCTGAAGTTTCAGACATTGTTGTCAATTTCCTCATAACTTAAAACTCGAATTCTTTATTAGCAATCTGTGTTTCCTGAAAAGTGACTTGTTGGCCAATGGATTGTAGTGGATTTGAAGCTGTAAGAAAAGAATAATCCTTTCTGATGTCACATTTTCCAATGAACAAAAAGAATATACTACTCAAGGGCAAGCTTAGATTGATTAATGGATCTTCTTATTAGAATTATTCCTCATTTTAACTCTTTCCATTTTACTTTAATAAGAGAACATGATTCATTACTTGAAGAAACAGAATTACTAACTTTTATATTTTACCTATTTTTATAGTTAGCAAATTAAAACAATATATAGAGAAAAAACTATTTGGGAACAACCTAACTTACATATTATGTAGAGGCAGACAATTAAGTACTCTGCCCTGTCATGTAAGTATTTTATAGATTTTTTTACTTTCAAGAAATGAATCAATACGAAGGTATTATTAATCATTCTTACTATAATTGGATTTCGGGGGATATTCTTTTTTTCCATCAAGTGTCGTTTTTTTGTTAGCTTGTTTCTTCTTGGAGAAACCTGCAATTTAAAATATATCTCAAGGTGAGTATTCATCATGTTTTATTGTGTTTACCTTCTGGAACTTCAGGCAATTTTTTTTGAAATTCGTCGTCAGGCACTTCTGATGATGAACTAGTACTGGTGAATATTTTCTTTTTACTGATCCTTCTATCATCATTTTCAGAATAATCTGAAGTAAATTGAGTTTTGTCGCAGGCATTCCGAGCTTTAATTAAGTCATCTGTAATATAAAAAAAATTTGAAAATGGCAATTCGTAGGTAAATATTTAAAAAAAAATTATAGGATGAGAATCAAACTCGAAAAAAAAAGCTCACCATATATTTTATTTCTGTTCATAATCCTTATGGGATGGAGAGTCCAATGCTCTTCAACTTCATGTTGATCAGCTATTGCTGATTTGAGTTTTGAGCCTTTGTACGATGGCCAGTAGCACTGGTGATTATCCGGTACTACCCATTTGGCAGGAACAACTTCCACAGAATTTTCTTCCGTGAAATTCACTACGACCCACATCCTGATGAAACTCGTAGTAGTAGATTACCAAATAAAAATCTTAGAGTAGATATAGGTAGAGTGTTAATAGATTAAGGGCCGGTACTTTGGGTCCTGATTAAACATCGGATTAAGTTAACCCCCGATTAAAACAGCCAGTCAACTGAATCGGAGTTATAAATAACAGACGAAAGTAGTCGTACTTTAGTTGGTTGGCTATTTTAATCGGGAATTAACTTAATCCGATGTTTAATCAAGACCCACAGTACCGGCCCTAAGAAAACAAAAATATTTCAGGACAGAAGTACCATTATTATTTTATACAAAATTTATTGTAAAGTTCATCCACGGTCAGTATTGATATTCATTTGAAAGTTATCGAGGTAGGAATTTTGGTGAAAAAATAAATAATCCTGTTTGAAAATTGGATGTGAGAACTTATTCTTCCATTACCATATACAAGAGTACTAAAAATGGGTAACATTGTTGTGCTGATAAATCTATTATTCTAAATGTAAAAGTGGTAACACAACGTAGCTATCTGACAAGGTTAATTTAACATATTTTAAATCTATTGCGTCAATGGGCCAAAACATCAGATTGCTCAAATTTTTAACTTCAAATATCTGAATATTCGATGATTCACAGGGATGACTAAAAAAATTTTCAACATATTCGAATTTTCTACCTATAACAACAGTATGCCCATTGCTATAGGCAAAATTTTCAACAATAATTATACATCCATCTTTCAATCTACAACAATTATCAGGATGTTTCAGTTTCAATTTGAATTTTATAAAGTGGTATTCTAGAAATTGTGGATTTTGACAATTCCCAATGAGAGGTCCTTTCTGATGTTGTTTGAAAGGTTGGCATTCGAGCATTGGTAGATCCTGTTTCATTGTGAACATTTTTTCTGATTCTTCAATGCGTCTCACAACTTGTGATAATGGTTTTTCACTTTTTCGGATAAACTTTTTGAAAACCTGCATATAATTTTCAAAAGGGAATGCACTAAAGGTGTCTAGAGCGCCGAAATTATGAACATCTTGAGAAATATGCAGCAAGTTGTGGATGTTGTGAGAAATGAATTCATTACCATAAAGTTTTGCAAATGTCTCAACAAAAAATATCATTAGTGAATGTGCATATTCGATGTTATTCTTACTTTTACTCGATTACTCGAACATAAAATTCTAACTGCTATATGCAGAGACAAAAAATTCAAATATTGTCGCTTATCAAGAACATGTTTTAACACCACCGGACCTGTATACAATAAAAATTGACGAAATTCAATGGCTTTCCATCGTTTCACTTCATGTAATGAACGCGGTTTTCTACAAAACTCTGTTGGTATATTAGGTGATTGCAACTTCAATGAATCTGAAATTTGGGTAATCTGATAAGATAACTTAAAAGGAGGTTTACCACACGTCCACAAGGATACAAGCAATTTTTTGGTAACCCCCAAACATATAAGGTGCATATAATCTAGTGGGAAAGAAGAGATAAGGCCGAAATTTGGAATTTCTTGAAGGATACTTGTGCCGATATGATGTTCCTCTTGTACTTTTGAAATAAAATCAGCATCAGTTCTTTCCCTGAAGTAGATTTCAGGAAAGCATACCCTGTTATTTATAAATTCACCTTCCTGAATACATTTAGAACAAGAAAAATATCCTGTGTGGCTTTTAATACATTTGACATATGATTTTGCTGGTGCATCGCAAATGAAAGCTCTAATTCTGAATGGAAGTATATGGTTATCAAACACTATTCCATTTTCGGTCAATCTCACTGCATCATCAACAAAATCTTTTAAAAATAAGTTTGGATCTTGTGGTTTTTCATATCCATGATATAATCCAACAATACCAACTAAGTGTTCGACAGGGTATAGTGAAATGAGAATGGGATAAAATTGGCTTCCAGAACTCTTACTTATTGGTAGCCCATCAATATTCACACAAACTTCACAATTACTGATATTTTTTTCAGTTGTATTATGCAACAAATAATTTACAGCTCGTTCTAGCCCAAAATGATAATACTCGCCAGGATGTACAGTTCTTGTTATGGTCTGTCGAGGAGTATGTAGTAAAGTTCTTGCGTCACTGGGTAAAGTATTAAAATGAGGTTTTAAAATTTTCAGTAATTCTCCCACAGCTGAATGATCTATGTTATGTGATATGGCCCAATTTCCCAATTGTATTTTTAAATCTAATTTCTTGCATTTTTTCTGCTCTGGCACTTCATTGAGTGCCAAAACAGTCTGATGAATATTAGTTGGCCCTACTGTCAAACTTTCATCGGATTTTTCGAAAATAGAAACTATTTCTGGGTCAAGATGAGAGTCATTTAAATGGGTACAATCAGAATCTGTATGAGATGAAAATGTTTGTGTGGATTCTGTTTGTCCCAAAGATATGGTGTCTTCATTATTATTCCCATAATCTTGAATGAGAGCAAGTATTTTGTCCCTATCATTCTTCGCGAACCGAAAGTAAGATGCTCTGCTTTTCTTCCTTATTGTATTCGACATTTTTACAATTCGTACTCACATTAATCCACAATATAATACAAGAAAGGTATATTTATACAGATTGGTAAGTCAAGCAGCAAATCTGACTTACCTGTATCCTTAAGTTCCAACTTACTCGAAGCGAAATATCCAGATATGCGCCATGAAATGGAGGAATTGAGGTTATACAAACAATATTTTGGCGGCACGCGGCACCCAAGAATGGTTAACGGTTAGGATTGCTCAATCAGCTGAAAACGTCTGCCATGTACGCGCGGAAGCTCCGCCCATTTGTGACGTCAGCCGTAGCCCTCTGCTCTTAACGTAAAATGTATTCTGGAAGTGTTTCACAAGGTTTATGTGGTTAATTATATAGCATATAGGGTTTTCGGATGAATAAACTAAAAAATAAGTATTTTTCTTTATATTTATTAAAAAAAATAAACATTGAACGTCTACAAATTTGAATAAAACGGCATAAAAATAGTGCAAAAAAGCATAAAAATTACATTACCACATTTTTAATTACAATTCGAATAGTTTACAAACTTTTCTTATTGTATTACAGTATTTATAGGAATTAAGTAAGTAGTGAGTTTTACAGACACGAAGTGGTATTTGGGAGAAGGGTTTTATTTGTATAGTAATATAAAAAAGCCGTTTTCCGCTGGCACAAATTTCAGTTTTAAAGGTATGCAGTTTAAATTTAATAACCACTTACTTATCCAACTTAAGAATTTGACATTTACACACTGTAAAAATATATCGGAAACTTGGTTTTTCTTATTCTTATTACACTTTAAGCGATGCTTTTTCAATTAGTTTCATAATTTTATATACATTTTATACACTTTATAATAAATTTTTCTTTTCAATGTTTTTATGTAAATTTTAGAAAAAAAATTCTAGTCACCCAGAAATAGCTTAGCTTTAAATTCCTTTAAATTTTTTTAGTGTCTGTACAGTAGTTACAAATATTACACGAAACAAACACACAAACTTTACCTTTATATAATATTAGTATAGGTGATATGTGATATAGGTATGAAATTAACTCGTCAATTCGTTGTTTTTAACATTTTTTTATAGTTTTTCTGCTAGCATCATCATCTTTTGCAGGTTTTCTTTTTAAAGTTTTTTCATAATTTGCTTTAAGATTTCTAAAATTCATTCGAATTATAGTTTATTTATATTTACTTATAAACTACAAAACAATTTTACCTCCCTCAGAAAAACTGGCTATGGGTAATGTATATCACTTAATACAAATAGAAAAAAACGAGTTCCTTAAATTTAAAATCACGTTTTCTATAAAATAGACGAAAAATAAACGCACAAGCACAAAGCACAACCGAATAGTAAACACAAGTAATCAATCAAATGACATGAAAATCAAACAATCTGTATCCGTGAATCCGCGAGGTCTGCGGGTGACGTCACCACTATCAGCTGACGTACGTCTTATTAGATTGAGCAATCCTTTACCGTTAACTATTCTTGCGCGGCACCACCTTCCGTTGGCGATCACGTCTGTCACCTGTCACTGAAAACTCATAACACAGACACGAGTCACAGTCACGGAACACGTAATCAAAAATGATAGCTATTTATAGAATATAATATAAAATGTATGTCTCTGTGTATGTCTCCACACAATGTGAATCCAGCGGAAAATGGAAGCAAATTTATAAATATGTTACATAATACAATTAAAAGGCTTACGTAAAAATGCATTATTTTTCGAAAACGATCAGTAAATTATATATGCCTATTATATTATTCCGAATGACAAAAAGATTGATCATGGATGGTGTTTTATTAGTTTTGGAAGACTTCCATCTAAATCAATTACTTTTTTAATGAACAAAATTTTATATATATATATATATATATATATATATATATATATATATATATATATATATATATCTGTGAGTCTTGACTGTCCTAATGTATGCAGCTTCAGTAGGAGATGAATCTCCGTCTAGGGTTGCAGTCAGGATAGGGTGGGCAAGAAAGAAAAAGCTCTTTTCAAAATAGCCAAGCTTTCGGAGCGATTTTGGCTCCTTCCTCAGGGCATCTAGTGAGAAATTTTAATTAGAAAACATTTTCATTTACCATGATTATGTTTGAGACTCACTTGTACAAGCTAATATATGAAACTAGCAATAATAAATATCGCTTACTGACATTACGGTTACATTAACACAGAGGTAGCCCGTTCTTTTTAAAACACAAATTAACTTAAGTCAGATAACCTATATATAAAT
Source organism: Cryptocephalus moraei (assembly GCA_946251905.1). Taxonomy (NCBI): domain Eukaryota; kingdom Metazoa; phylum Arthropoda; class Insecta; order Coleoptera; family Chrysomelidae; genus Cryptocephalus; species Cryptocephalus moraei. The sequence continues at coordinate 2,427,734 of OX276459.1, forward strand.
AAGGAAAGCGCGGTAAAAGATAAGTAATAATGGTGAAGTGTGACAAAACACAAAACTTAAAATTAAGACATAGACAGTTAAAATATGATATGTAGCCAACATAACAAAACAGAAAACATTTAACATATTGAAGATTCAATGTTCAAACTTTGTATTACCTTATTCAAATAAACTTAAGAAACCAGCTTAAGGATGTAACTATAACTCGTGCTTAAGTTCTGAACATCCGCTCTCTTATTAATGGCATTTGGTGTGTTGTTGATACATATCATTTCTAGAAAATTACGTTTAAAAAAACCCCTTTCATTTCAAATTTATTATTGCTAGTTTCATATATTAGCTTGTACAAGTGAGTCTCAAACATAATCATGGTAAATGAAAATGTTTTCTAATTAAAATTTCTCACTAGATGCCCTGAGGAAGGAGCCAAAATCGCTCCGAAAGCTTGGCTATTTTGAAAAGAGCTTTTTCTTTCTTGCCCACCCTATCCTGACTGCAACCCTAGACGGAGATTCATCTCCTACTGAAGCTGTATATATATATATATATATATATATATATATATATATATATATATATATATGTCCGAAAGTTGGCCCAGAGCAACGGCCGTGGGACATATTTGAACGATATCCAAGGGATGTGGAAGACTGTATCTCATTGGGATAATATGTAACCACGTTATATATACTCGGGATATGCATTAATGTTATTCCTGGGATATATGCATTTGGCTCAACTTGGGCTATCATGAACACTGAGGGCAAACCTGAGGATATCTTAGGGATATTCCAGGTGGGATATCCCGTTTTGGGATATACATGACCATTCTGGGATATCCCGAGGATATAGTGTGCTGTGTGGGAATACCCTACAGAACTGAACTGTGTAGGATTTCTTGCGTTTCCGCATGTACTGCGGATTTGCCCAAAAAAAAATTTTAGGCAATCTTGATTGAAGTGGCGTGTTAATAATAATTTATAGCTTTTGCCTTTGAATTTTTCCGAAAGCTTGCGTAATGCTGAAATACATAATCTCCAAGCATAAATGAATTTAAAACTATTAATCATATTTTTTCCTAATTTTCGACAACTTTTAATTTTGAAAATAATGTATCCATTTTATCTAAAAGTGCCTTTACACTATTCGATTTTTTCATTCCATTTTTTGTTTCGATTTTTTCATAAAATTATTTTGACAGTTCAAATTGTTGGACGTTTACACACGAGGCGTTAAAAGCCGCTACGTATTCCAACATGTATTGGTTAGAAAGACTACGTGCTTCGTGTATTGTTATTGGGCGTACTTCCGAACGCGCGTATTTTGAATTTATGTAATAGTGCGTGATTTGAAATTCGTGGTTGAGTTCACAATAATAGATAAAAAAATTCGGAGGTTTATAAGGAGAAATATTTGAGAATGAAACTAAAGTAAAATTGGTAAATTTGGTCTCTTAAAAAAAACATAAAACAAAAAACAACGAATACGCAAATTAGTTAAACTGAAACAAATTTACCATTTCGTTACCCCTACCTGACATCTATATGTACAGGGTGTCCTCTTTGTGATAACATTGCAGGTCAAAACCTTTTGATGGTTAGGACACATTTAGAAATCTTCAAGGACCAAGTTAAATAGGACACCTTGAAGTTTTTAAGTGTAAAATCGACGCCAATCGAACATGTTTGATGTAATGAAAACTAACACAAACAGCACTATCACACCAAACCCGATACAAAATATAATTTGCAATATACAAACACAACTATGAAATTACAAAAATATACAATTTATTTACAATATTACATACACAATACAATCAAGGACTCTACACAAAATATCTCAATTATTCTAAATTACAAATAATTATGATCTTCATTTGGATCTATTGATATGTAAGGTACATTCTTTCCCTCTAAGAATCTTAAAATATCTGTACTTTCATTTAAATTCGGCTTTTTAAGGACAACATTATCTGCTTTCCCTCGTTTCTTTTCTTTAGTAGAAAAAAATCTGTTTTGAGGAACTACATTTTTACATGCTGATATTTTTTTAACACCTTCAAAATTTTGTTCTTGCCGACTCAACGATGAAATGTTGATTAAACATTTAGCGGTGTTTAAGTTTGAAAGTAAATGATGAAAGTTACTATCACTTACATTGTACAAATCATTACTATTTACAAGCATTGTTAAGTCAGCAACTTCTTTGAGAATCCTTTCCTGTCTATTAGACTGACTTACTATTGGTTTTACCTACTAAAAAACCCAACGAATTCTTTAACAACCTTATTTCCATCGGTCATTGATTTTTGAGAAGCAGTGTTGCAACTTTCTAAAGAAACATAATGAATATGTTTGCAAAGTATTGCATTTATAAAAAAGTCTGGACTGCTGCAGGTATATTGATGTATACAAATGTTGCAGTATTCACAGTCTAGCTTACAACACTAGGACATCAGTTTTGGTAACAAAATATTGGTTTTCATCATGGTCAACTGACCATCTATTATTGTCATCCCAGCTAAAAATAAATAAAGAACAAAGCGCAACTCTGTGCCTTTTGAAGTTGTCTGCTCTTTGAGCATTTTGTTTACCTTTAGTACCTTTAGTATGCCTGATGATCCTGTCAACCACTTTGTCTCTAATATATTTTATAGTCGCATGCAAACCTTTATCCAAGCGCTTGACATGTTTACCATTCAAATAAAAATATTTTATTTTATGCATACTTTCTAATTTCATGTTGGTGTTAATTGCAATAATGTTATTTGCAAACCGTTTTAACCTTTGAGCGCCCAGCCTACTGCAATCAACGTACATACCCAACTGGGGTCCCCGAGGGACCCCATAGCAAATAAATGGTGAATATACATTAAAGGCAATTTTAAAATATATCAAACAAGTTTAGCGTTATGATATATAAATATTTATTAAATGAATAAAAAAACACGAAAAACCTTCCAAATAACATAAACATAGCAAACTAAACACAATATGAAGTAGAACCTTATACTGGATTATAACACACACATATGTATTAAATATATTAGAAAAAAAATACTAAATCTTCCAAAAAATGTAGGCCCAAGCGATGCAAAGCTAATATGTAGGTATTGTTTCATTCTTGAACCGTGTGTGTGGAAAAGATTTAACATGTAACACACAGAACTTTTTGATCTTTCTTTCTGTGAAGTTCACACACAAACTTCTTACAAGTATCACATTTGGTGTTGACTTTTCTGTCAATTTTACGTGGACACTGGTAACATCTAGCGCGTTTCTTGCCTGCCACTTGAGGAAGTTCATCATTGCTTTGTGGATTTTCGGGTACGATGCCACAATTTTCTAAGGCTCTTTTTACATATGTCTGGAGATTTTTGTTCCTGGCTCGTTTATTCATATTACTTTTAGTAAGTTCATCGCCTAATTGTAAAAGAAATGAACGACGTCGCGATCGGTTTTTCTTCTGCCAGTCAGGATATTTTTCGATATTTAGTACAAATGAATTTACACCTCCAATATCAACCATATTCATAAAAAGTGTAAATGGCCAAGGAGCTGTTTTTTTCGCACATGAATATTATCGTATCAATTTATCTGCATTATCCGCCGCACCTTTTGTTTTAATATAATCTAAGATGATATATGGGTTATTTCCAGTTTCGGGACAAACTTGTTCATCATCATGTTGACTTGAAAGAAGGTGAACCATTTTATTTTTCTTAAGAACGTATGAAACTATTGTATGATCTACTGTAAAGGCAAACATTGATGATTCAATAGATCTTGGGGTGTTAGTAAGCTGTGGAGGTGTGTCTGGCTTGTTCTTCCGAAGTGTTCCCAGAAGAGTAAATTTTTTTGTCAACAAGTTATTTGCAAGTGGAACGCTAGTAAAAAAAATATCTGTCGTAATACCGCGCCAACTGCCTTGGTATGGTTCTGTCAAATCCGAGACTACACGATACCCCTGATTCTTTTCAGCTTTTCCAGTCGCAAGCTTTCCAGTGTACACTTGTAGATTACACAGATACGTTGTTTTTACATCAGCAGCAGCCCAAATTTTATACCGTACCGACCTGGTTTTGATATTATATACAGTAATACCCCGGACTTACGCGATAGGTGGGACCAAGCGATAGCCGTGTAAGTCGAATTCGCGTAAGTCTGGGTTCAACTTTGCATATAAATACGTATAAAGTTTGTATAATCGGGATCAGAGTCTAAAGAAAACATTACTAATTTAGAAGAAACATGTTTAATAATAAGTTAGGTAATAAAAACAATTTACATTACTATGAATAAAGCAACGTAAACCGAAGTTATTTTGATGTCGAAGGCTTCATATATTCTTACAATGTCGCCTGACTTTTTATGACTTCCTGGTCCATTGGTTGAAGCAAGCAGGTAGTGTTTGGTGGCAAAAATACAACTTCCACCCTTGGATCGAAACTAATTAGAGTTGTAGGAGGATGACATGGTGCATTGTCCATTAGTAGCATCACCTTCAATGGACTTTCTTTCAACTGGCAATAGCGTTCGACTTCAGGAATAAAATGATGACCAAACCAGTCATCGAAAAGAGAAGCTGTCACCCAAGCTTTCGCATTAGATTTCCAAATGACAGACAAGCCAGTTTTAGATTTGTTTTTAAGGCTCTTGAATTTTCTGAGCGATAAACTAACAGAGGTATCAATTTACAATTACGAGCTGCATTCGCACCAACCATCACTGTCAATCGATCTTTGGCGGCTTTAAAACCTGGAAAGGCTTTCTCTTCACGCGCAAAAATATTTCTTTTGGGCATTTTCTTCCAAAAATGACCAGTTTCGTCTACATTGAAAATGGTTTGGCAAGAGTAGCCACCATCTTTAATCATTTTCTTGAGTTTTTCTGAATAAAGAGAAGCAGCTTCTTTGCCAGCACTTGCCGCTTTTCCACGTTCTGCGATGCTATGCCAATTAGAACGACTTTGAAATCGGCTGAACCATCCGTTACTAGCTTACTAACTGTTTAATTTTCAAAATGACCCATTTCTGGTCTTTTCGATGGAAAAACAAAAACCACGTATCTCCGAATTCGCGTAAAACGGGATAGCGTAAGTCGGGGTATTACTTACTGTCTAAAGGGACACTTACCTCTAAAACATACTAACTTGTTCGTCAACTGTAATGTTCTCGTAGGGTTCAAAAGCCTTTTTGCAATTTTCTACAAACATGTTCCAAATATCACTAATGGCCGCCATTTTGTCCAGTTTTCTTCTCTCTTCTCGAGTAGGCTTGTCATCAAAACGCAGAAAGCAAGATATTTGCTCAAACCTATTTCGCAACATGGCAGCTGTAAAAAACAATACGAATTGAAGTGTCAGTGGTCCACATTTCTCGAGTAGATTGTTTTCTGCACCTTAGAGCTCCAGCTTTAAGAAGGATGCCTATAAAACAATCCAGTTCATCGGCTTCAAGAGGAGTCCACTTCTTTGATTTGTTTGGATGTGCTTTATTCCACTCATTATAATATCTAGCGGCTTCCTCGTTAGTAAAGCGACAAATCAAGTGTTTCATTTCCGTGGTAAAAAACAAGTTAAAAAAATCCAGATGTGTATTCGCCTTTTCACTGTATTTGGTAAGACCTGGACAGGCATTTACAATATTTCTAAGGCCCCTTTTGGTTCTAACGAATCGCCGAATTTTCCACTCTAGACCAGATTTTGCGGTGTATACTGGTATTCTCAAACCTGGAACTGCTTGAAGTTCAGGTTCTTGATTCAAATCTGGTACCGTTGCTTGAGGTTCAGCATCTTGATCAAAATGAGGCTCAGGTTCTTGATCCGAATCTTCCTCGCTCTCGACTTCTAGGTTGTCTTCTGTATCCGAAACAGTTTCTTTGACATCTTCATTCACTTCATCCGATTCATTTACATTTTCATACTCTAGTTCAGAGTCCGAACCGTCTAAATCTAATTCTTCTATCAATTTTTCTTGCTCCCGTTGCGATAGTGGTTTATGCCTATTGATATTGGCCATTCTAAGCAAAATCTACAAAAAAAATTAATAAGGAATCTCTTGCTCTTTAATGCCCAGCCGTTCCCTGAGAGACCCCACCTACCATATTTCGACACTGTCACCACGGCGGATCAAGCCAAACTAACACGTTTTAACGCGACTGTTTTCAAGCACATACTTAGAGGCGCTGTTGCCAATTTTTTTTATTCCAGAAATATTAGGGAAACTAATAAACTGGGGTCCCGCGTGGACCCCACTTGGGCATTGAAGGGTTAATAGTGATGCTTGTATTTCATTCATAAGGCAAAAATCAGAGTCAATTAATTTCTCATATGGTTGGCTTTGTGGTTTTTACATTAAAACAGGATTATCGTTAGCTATATTATATTCCTGCACCCATAATTCTATACTAATAGCATCATTTGTATGCTTTACTCTATCTTGCTGGCTAATATTGTAGCTCATTTTAATGTTTTCCAAGCCTTGACGTGTACCACTCTATTTAAATCACTGCAAATGTTGTCTCGAATAACATTAAGTATTATAAAAATATACAGATATATGAGTGAGTGTACCCAACTGACCAGAATTTTTTTTACAAATTTTACTAGTTTAAAAAATAAAAAATAATGTTTAAAAATCAAAGTAAGGTTGTAAGTATGTTACTGTACATATTTTGTGAACTATGAGCTCTTTAAAGCTTACTTTGTGGTTGCCACCCCATCTAACAATTTCCATGCTAGCTATTGTTTGTCTTGTTTACTTATCCGTATGTGTTGGACTTCATTTAAATGACCATAGTGTGATACAACCCTTTTCAAAAAAACTGTCGGCGACTCTTTCTCAAGGTGATTTTACTTATACAAGAGTAGTCTAACTTGGAAGAGCCTTGAGTTTTTAAATTTCTTTTCCTATTAATCACATTTTCATGCATTTTTAAGTTAGCTTTTCCATTACCTAAAAAAAAACATGTTTTATTACTTCTCAGGTATTTAAATTACCTACAGTTTATAATAAGAATTAATTGTAAATAGAATCACATAAAAACTTTTTATTACTATATATGTAAACATTGTGTTCTAATTTTGTACATACCACATTTTCTACAAGAACGAAAATGCTGTACTTCATCTCCTGAGCGTAAAATGTTCTTGCCCCTATAAATCACATAATTGCATTTTTCCTTACTTTCTACCTCTGCTTTCCATGATTTAAGTTCTAAAATAATAAAAAGTTTTTACTGTTAATATATTTTGTGAAATTCTTATAATAAGTAAACACCATACCTTAAGTTTTGGAATTCCTTTTCCTCTTCTTAAATTTTTGTTGAGTGTTTATTTCTTAAATGATAAATAAGGTCATCACCATTCCTAAAAGAGCAATCACAATCTAAACACTGAAAGCTAAATAGCTTTCCATCGTACGAGTACTGCTGTCTTTTCATATTATGCTTGGCGCGGCAATGTTTATTTAAATTATATTGCGTACTAAAAAACTTTCCACAAACGAAACAACGAACAGGCATTTTAAAATAATTAACGGAAAATAGAGCAAAAAATAAACAAATCACCAAACACCGTCCAACGTAACCTGACGAACGAGGATATAGACTGATATAGACGATCACGTGCCACGTTTGACCAATAAAATTGTGGAATACGTAGCGGTTTTTAACGCCTCGTGTTTACACTGATCGATTGTTTGGTTCGATATAAGACGAAGAGAATAACGAAGATATAAGAGAGTGGAGAAAAAATGTGTTTATGACTAACTTGGAGCGTACCACGGCTAATAGGTCTATAAATGAAAGTATACTCATAAGAGAAAAGTATACGAACTACTTTAACACTGTGGGGACAGTGCAATGGCAAGAAAAGGCTATAAGGAAATTTAATTTTTAAGAAGATGCTCTTACCTATATCTTCCACCCAATCTCTGAGATCCCTATCTAACACGTCAAATTCCAGGTTGGTGAGTTTCGACGTGATAGTAAAGAAAGCCATCCTCAGCTCCAAGTTGATGAAGTTAAGCCTGGAGTAAAGGTTCCTGACTTCTTCTCTCAACCAAAACTCCTTCGCCTTCCGGATGGATCTTCTGGCCACGTTAGAGGTAGAGTGGGTCTTCAGAGAGATGGATTTTGGAAAAACGTTGTTTCTCAGGCATTCGTTGAGGAACCATATTTTTGAGAGGGTCTTCTTTCGTAGTAACAACCTCTTCTTATAGAAAAGGACAACATGTGCTCGACTGGCTGACTTCAAAGACCGAAGGTTGTCCAGTATCTCGAAGGTGGCCATGGTAATTAAACCAGAAGAAAACACAAAGTCTTCACCACCAATTTATTAACCAAAGAGCGACCGGTTTCGACTATCTAGTAGTCATCATCAGGCTCGTAATATTAAAGCATTTTAGGGCTCACGCTGAACGATATGTAAGACGTCACAGATAAACAGACAACACAGTTAAAATTAAAAATTAAAATGTTTCCTTCACACATCGAACAAAACAAAAGAGACATGGAAACAGCCCTAATAGGAATAACGTCCTCATGATCGCTGTAGGCGGTTACTACGCGGTAGTCCTGACGGGTGTTGAGCAGGACCAACAATGGACTTCTCAAAGTTGTTTAAATGCGGTGTGGTAAACAAAAAATATTTTTTGTTTACCACTCTACCTCTAACGTGGCCAGAAGATCCATCCGGAAGGCGAAGGAGTTTTGGTTGAGAGAAGAAATCAGGAACCTTTACTCCAGGCTTAACTTCATCAACTTGGAGCTGAGGATGGCTTTCTTTACTATCACGTCGAAACTCACCAACCTGGAATTTGACGTGTTAGATAGGGATCTCAGAGATTGGGTGGAAGATATAGGTAAGAGCATCTTCAACCAACACATGAACAAATTACACTCCCTTAATTTTTAAGTATTAAATTTTGTTTTCACATTTTATTTCAAAGGAAGGAAAACTTCTATGTCTTGCCAACACTTTTGTCTTATTATGGCCAACTTTGAGTCCCTTGGACAACCTCCTTTTGATAATCTTATTTGTTGATGAACGTATTATGTACAACTTACAAAACTACCTACATTACTACCTACTATACAATAATTATTTTATCCTAATCCTATATTATGTAAGAACTAAAATATATAAAATACAATTTATCTACTATTACAATTATTATCTAATGGTCATATACTACTTTATACACTTTATTCCCCTTCCGCATATTCAAATATAATATTATCGTTCTTCTGTTTTTTTGAGCCACAATAATTTGTATTTAAAAAGCTCATTGTCATGTCATGTTTCGCCTGTAACAAAAGCTCAGCGTCACCAATATCGCTGAGCTGTTATGCCACGAAATTTGCAAACTCGCTTTCCTTGACATTTTCTTTGTTTACTACAGTCAGCAAGTTTTGATTTAATGCTTTTAAAGTTTCCACTGTTTGCAGATAGGTAACATCAATGGTGCGGTCTTTCTTGACCGTTTGGACGGAACTCCTTTTTGAGCTGGTTGGTGACAGTATATCGTTGTCATCACGATCCTTTCTTTTGGAAGTGCCTGGTGACAACAAGTCCTCTAAAGGGTCCTCCATGCAATTAATTGATAATTGTGTTCCTGTACTCTATTAAAAAAAAAAGTATTATTAATAACTATAAAGTACTAAAGCCACAATGGTTCATCTTATAGGTTCGCTTTCCTCTACAGTCCGTATATTATCGACCCTTTTCCTACATTTCACGTAGGGCATAAGAAAGGTGGCCAATTCGAACCACCACACAGTTTTGTATTTGTCGTCTGTACCTAATCAGCTACGTGCCTCCCGTACTTTTTTCAGTTCGTGGGATATTTGCGTCCTGATGGAACTGATTTTTTATTTTATTTCTTCCACAGAAAACTCACCCCCGCGTCTACTCTGGCGTGTCTATTGGAGTAAAATCAGTTTTTTGGGTCGTATAAACACGGATGTTCTTGAAATACTTTTAGGAACTGAGTTAAATTCTCCTTGTTCCAACTGTTGACCTAGAATTTTATTTAGCTTATACAATATCTTATCTTAAATAAATAAATAGGCAATTTACCTTCTTGGTTTTTTCTTCCATTTTTTGATATGAAAAATTATAGAAATAAAAAGCACTTTTAAACTGAAACACGTGTACTAGATAAACAAGCGTGGACACGAGATATGCACGAGATGACGGATACGGATAGAATGATGATGGTACTTGAAATAAATATGTTGTTCTTTGCTGATTTGTCGTTAGTGCGCATGTGTGTTTTGCCAAAAATTGGATACAAAGTTGGATGAAACTAGACACCGTCCTATTCTCATCTTGAACGAAAAAGTCATACGGAAAGTTAGATGACAAAATCGAACACGCGCACTTGGATGGAAAATCGAATAGTGTAAACACAAAAGTATGCGTCTATTCGATTCACTCTTCATATAGGATGAAAAACTCGAATAGTGTAAAAGTACTTTAAAAATTCTGTTTACACTTTTGTACCCATAAAAGCTTGGTATGCTTCAAGACTTGACGAATTGAACATATCAAAAAGCTGATTCATGTTTTCTATGAAATTTGCAGTTATCCTATAGGTAATTTTTCAAATTCAATATATGTATGAAAGAATATCGTCTTTGAAACGCGAAGAATTATTTATTTACACACAACTCGGCGACAATACAAGCGAGAGAGAGTATTTTAGCTTGTGGTATGGGTCCGTAGGGCCCGTTTAAGAAAACCCGAAATTACTCTAGGAAGATGGTTTTATTCATGTGTTCTCGTTTACATGTCGAACAAGACTCTATTTTACACTGGTATATCGGTTACCGTTCACGGTACCTTACTTCGTCAGCAATAATCGAGTAAGGTACAACGACCCAGCAAAGAATAGGGAAATAACAAGAAGGGAAACAGAGAGAGAGGTCCGATGGTCGCGCAGATCTGTCCGCGCAGGTTAACATTGGGGGAAAATGCACCAGTGGCGTAGGTGTGCAATACATATTTACCTCAATATCATTATGGTAACCAGAGGCGTAGGTAGCGAATTTTGTATAAGCATTAGAGTATTCGCGGTTTTTATTCTAATTTTCATAATGGAATTTAAAAAAAAAACATCTGGACATCACGGCACATACCTGTTTCGTGTGATTACGTTTGTTACACATATATTTAAACATGTTTGAATCAATACCCGTTCGACACTTATTACGGACCTATGCTCCGACCCTTGCTGTCGCCGCAATAGTTGACAGTCCAGCGTGGTCCGGCACTGATTTTCCCCCAATATAAGTCTTCAAGGTCATTGAAAACGGCTTGCTCAAAACAATAGAGAGGGTCGGGACTTTCCCTTCTTGTTATTTCTCTATTCTTTGGACCCAGTAACTATGGAGTCGGATTGATTGGAAGTGGTCTGATGACACTGCGTAATTAATTACATGAAATGCGAAAGTATGTGTATGTAAATTAGGTTAATAAAATAACTATTTAGGCATTCATCACACCTTCCCGGGGAGAGTAAAAGAAAAAAAAAAGGTTTCATCATTTTTTTTTCTTTTAGTTACCTAATTAATTGTATTACTCTTACCTAATTAAGTCATAATCTACTTAAATTATCCATTTTTTTTTACATTTTTTTTTGTATAAGTCCTTACAATTACTTAATACAATTTGTTAAATCATATTTACCCATATTAAATTTTAGTCGACATTTAATTTACTCTGTTCAAAAAAAATTTAAATCGTTACATACAGTAAGGAAGAAATAAAGAAGAAATAAACAAGAAATAAATAAGAAATAAACAAGAAATAAACAAGAAATAAACAAGAAATAAACAATAAATAAACATCAAATAAACAAGAAACGGTAAATGTCCAGATCTACCACTTCTCCTATTTTTCGCAATTTTTTCAGAATTTCAGCAGAAAACCTCTATTTAGAGGTGTTTCTACCGGAAATAATCAACGCACCTAAGGGATAGTGGAGTAAAAAAAGGGTGTTGGGTGGGGTAATGGGCCGCCCTGTATGTCCGTAAAGCGGTGTGCGCTACAAGTCGAAGTGTGAATTGTGACTTTAAAGTGGATGCGACGTTGCCAAGCGTCGCTCTAAGTAGCATTAGCTCGGAATAGGGCTCAAGAGGGGGGGGGGGGGGGGTATTTCGAAAATGAACGGCGTGAGGGAAGATGACGAACGAACGGAGAATTGACCGAGAAAGGGAAATTACACGAGTAAGCCCAGAAGGAGAAATGCATTCAAGGGGGCAAGGAGAATCCTTGTACTTACGAAATCTTGTAGGCGGGTGGAAATAGTTCCTCAGGTAGCGTCCCGAAGAGATCCAGGCGTTGAGTGTCACTTGGGTATTGCGCGGAAGACGGTGACAAAGCGCCATTGCGGCACAGGAAGCCTAACAACGCGTTCATGTTTACGCGTTGATGTCGTTGAAATAATTGAGCACGCAGCTCCGACTTATACTGCACGATGGGTTGTTCCGACGCAATCCGGAGGCTTCGAGTTCGAATTCGCATGTTTTAGGACTTTAGGTGACTTGTAAGGCGTTAATTTCGACATTTAGAACGTAAAGGAAGCGCGCGTCCCGAAACGTAGAGAAGAACTGCGTCACACACACAAGTGGTTTGCTTAAGGGTCGGTTGAGGTCGAAGCTGGCAGGGTGAGGGCGGCTTTGTTTATGTTATCGGACCAATTAGGAACGCCCGCTGGGGCGGTGTCCATAGACACCCTAGATAGAAGTATTGTTTAAGATTGGCATTGCGAAAAAACGCTTTTTCGCGCGATATTAGCGGTACACATCAAGTGGCAAGAAAAACGAACCCATGTAACTGTGAGGAATCAACAGGTGAACAGGTGATCTGAGAAGGGTGCCGTTTGCGTAGAGGAGCGCAGGGTTGCCACGTTTACCCGCTGAATTTCCTGGTCGTGCGAAGGCAAACGAAGAAGTGCTGATGGATTGGAACGAATATTGCGACGTTTCCAGCGGTATATCAGTGAAATTGAAGCGCCTGCTGCGACAGATAGTAATGTGCTAAGTTTTGGGCTACGGCGATCGGTGCTATATTGTAGCCTCCTGCTACCAAAATGGTATCGTATCTAATATTGTGGAGAATGCACATTGTGCGGAAGCTTAAATGAGGAAGATAATAGAATTGTTCAAGTACTGGGAAGTGGGACGCGCTTGAACGCGTGGGCCGGGAGAGGCGAAGTAGAAACAAAGCGTACGATATGGTAGTCGGTAGGATATGCGATTTTAACAGAACTATAGTAGAAGAGATGTCGGGAAGACGGAGCCGAGGTCGTGTTTAAATGGAACGGCATCGTCGTAAACGTAACGAACGGGTGGTTTGAGTAGGTGGCGCAAGCGCACGAACGATATCCGTGTAGTAACCGTGACGTGTGTGACGAAAAGATATGCGCGTAGTTATCGCGACATGTGTGACGAAACCTGACGCTGCACCGACAACGATGTACGAACTTGAAGACACATGCAAGGGTTCGAAATGGCGGCAGGAGACGGGAGCGTACGAAAAATTCTCGTATTAGGTGACTGACATTGACAATTTTTTTTCTCGGAAAATCATGCCGGAGGTACGCGGAATGCATTGAGGGGTAGGCGAGAAGCGGACTGTGAGAGTTTGGTAAGGTTCTGTAACTCAGGCACAGAAGTGGTAGATCTGAACAATGACCCAAGAAACAAACAAGAAAGTTTTCTCTTAGTATCCTAACCTACACTGTTATCACTTATAATATGGTTTCACTCTGTTTTTGTGCACTGTCACTCCTTTGTTATCCATTTTTATCACTATATTAGGATGTTCATCTTTCACAACATTAAAAGGTCCTTTATATATTTCGTCCAATTTGTTTGTGATATTGTTATTAACCAACACTAAATCACCATTTTTAAAATTAATGATTGGAGTACTATGCTGATCGTACCTTTCTTTCCTTTTAGTTTTTGCTAAAATTAAATTTTCTCGTGCATCTTTGCTAGCTTGTTGTAATCGAAATTTAAGTTCAAGGGGGTAGTTATCGAATGTGTACAGTGGATCGACATTATCGCTAATGTTAGATGGTAAACGTGCAACTCGACCGTATACTAACTCATATGGGGTGTACTTTGTTTCAGAATGAACAGTTGTATTATATGAAAAACACCAGAAAGGTAACCAATCACTCCAAGCTACATCATGACGGCTTATTTGTGTTCTTAAGTATGCAATTAAGTGTTTGTGAGAGTTTTCTAAAGCTCCTATAGTTTGAGGATGGTAAGCGGCTGAGTTGAGTTTATTAATTTTCAAATATTTGCATGTTTCCGTGAAAATTGATGACATAAACTCTTTTCCTTGATCCGTCAAAATTTTTGTAGGTATCCCGTATCTTAAAATAAAATTGTTTACAAAACTTTTAGTTACTGTAATAGTTTCTTTATTAACTATCGGGTACGCTTCCACAAATTTTGATAAATCACACTGTATTGTTAAAATATATTTATTTCCATACTCATCAGCGTCTATGGGACCAACTAAGTCTAAAAATATTTTTTCAAAAGCTGTTGACGCTGTTGTTGTAATCGTTAATGGTGCGATGTGAGGTCGTGAATGTTTAAATCTTTGACATTCATCACATCGTTTAACAAATAATTCTACATCTTTGTAAAGTCCACTCCAATAATGCTATTTTTTAATATTATTAAACATTCTAGATATTCCTGAATGACCTCCGGTAGGTAATAGGTGAAAATCATTTAAGATAAGTTGTCTCGTTGCTAAGTCGTTTATTGTTCGAACGTTTTTTAAAATAGAAAGTTTTGTTTTGGCCTTTTTGAATAATTCGTATAAGTTATTATTTTTGTCTAGGATAGCTGCAGCTTCTTTATTGTGTATAGTAAGTATTTCAAATATATTATTTTGCGCGCACAATTTAAGACAGTCTTTCAACGACGCACGAAGCTTAGACGTTGAGCAAGAATCTGTCCAATTAATATAAATAATGTTTAATACATTATTATAAATTAAGCTATCATACAGTTTACAGTGTTTACATTGAATTAATTCATGAAATTTATCTGATGTCACGAATTTTAATTCTGTTGCATTTTTGGTCTTTTTCAGTAATACCACTCGACCAGGGTGATCAGTCCTAGCTGGGGTATCTGAAAATTCATGAATTATCTTGTCATAATTTGTTCTTTCTTGGAGCTCCTTAGTACGGGCTCGCGTAATTACATTTATTGTATTTTCCGATCTTTGAGCAATTTCCTTTAGTTCTGAGATTGGAATTTCTACTCTAGATAATGCATCTGCTAACACGTTAGTTTTACCTTTGACGTACTGTACGGTAAAATCATACTCTTCTAATTTTAGTCTAAATTTTGTGAGGCGACTGGAGGGATTTGTAATTCCAAACAAATATATAAGTGGTCGATGGTCGGTTTGAATAATAAATTTTCGTCCGTATAAATATGGTCTAAAGTGATTTACTGCCCAGACAATGCTTAAGAGTTCTTTTTCTATTGTGCAGTAGTTCTTCTCTGCTTTGTTAAGTGTACGACTCGCGTACGCAATGGGCTTTTCCTCTTTATTACACAAAACTGATCCGATTGCAACTGCTGATGCGTCTGTTTTTAATATAAAAATGTTATCTTCGGCAAAATTTGGATATTGTAAAATAGGTGGATTTATGAGTTTTGATTTCAACGTTTCAAATGCGTCCTGACATTTTGATTCCCATTTAAATGGTACATTCTTTTTTGACAAATTATTTAAGGGGGCTGCTATTCGCGCAAAATTTGGAATGAAAGATCTGTAGTAATTTGCAAGTGCTACGAATCTTTTAGTAGCTTGAGCATCTTGAGGTCTTGGAAATTGTGAAATGACTCTTATTTTTTCTGGATCTGGAGACACTCCTTCTGCGGATATGATGTGTCCTAAATACAGTAATTCTTTTCGAAAGAAGCTACATTTGGTAGGATTCAATTTTAAGTTTACCTTTCGCAACCTGTGTAATACTTTTATTAAATTTCTATTGTGATCTTTTAAGTTTTTTCCAAAGACAATCAAATCGTCAAGATAAACAAAACAACTCTCATAGTTCAATCCTGACATGGCTATGGTCATTGCTCTTGAAAAAGCGCTTGGGCTTATTTTTAATCCCATTGGTAACCTTGTCAGTTGGTATTGACCCGTATTTGTTGTAAAAGCAGTGCATTCTCTACTGGATGAATCTAATTCAATTTGATAATATCCCTGTGACAAATCCAAATGAGAGAAATAGATTGCCCCAGATAGTGAATCTAAAATTTCGTTAACGTTTGGTAATGGAAATTTGTCATCCTTAACACATTGATTTAACAATCTGTAATCTATGACAATTCTCCATTTACTTTTACCATTGCCATCTGGTTTTTTGGGCACTATCAATAATGGTGCTGACCAAGCTGATTTTGCTGGTTCAATAATCCTATCTTTTAACATTTTCTGAATTTGGTTGTCAATTTCTGATTTTTGTGCTTGTGGCAGTCTATACGGTTTTACATACACCGGCGTTACGTTCTCTTTTAGGTGAATGCTTTGTTTGTAAACATTTGTAGTAGTAAGCGGATCATCTGGTAAATGAAATACGTCAGCGAATTTCGCGATAATATGCTCAAGTGCATTCTTCTCTTCTTTATTTACATCGGGTGTTTTAACTAATTTAAGTACTTCTTCGACTCGTCTTACAGATAATATATTCGGATTATCAAAGGTTGTTATATTGTAATTGTTTAAATTAACGGCTTTGGGATGAAAATTTGTGATAGAGATTGGGGTGTCACGTGTATTCAAAATTTTTACTGGTATTAATTTGTCTTTTGGGCGTGCTATAATTCCCGCCACAAAAACTCCTTGACCTATTTCTTCCGGTAATATTACACTGTCATGTTTGAGATGTGTAGCAAAATATCGAATAACTTCGCATCGGGGCGGTACCTCGATTTTCGAATTAATTTTTGATTCCATGGGTATGACTACCCAACTATTTTCTAACAGAAGTGATATACTAAATGATTCATAATTTATTATGGCAGAATGCTTATCAAAGAAGTCCGATCCGAGTACACCATGTATTTCATCATCAAACGCCTCTATAAGCAAAAAGTTGTGTGTAAGAAAGGTGTTATTAACTTGCATAAGGATATCAGTTGAACCAATAGATGTTGTTGAACCAGACACTCCGTTTATTTTTATTTTATCTGAAAAGTTTATTTTCTGCAATTTTTTGTTGACATATTTTGAAAAAATTACACTAACTGAAGCTCCCGTGTCTAATAAAAATTTCATTTCGTGATTGCTACATTTTAACCTAATAAAATTTAAACTGTCAATATTAAATAATACTGGTTCAGATAATTCATTTTTTATTTTTAAATTATTCATTGAAGGCTCGAAAAAATGTTTGAGATTCTTCTAAGTTAGATTCTGAAGGTTGTGACTCATCAACATAATACATTCTATGATTACGTCCCCTTTGGTTACTAGTGGAGTTATTGAAATTATTAGTACGATGTGCGGTTTGCTGATCGCTTCGTTGATTGTGACTATTCGGATTACTTCGTGAGTTATTAAATCGCACGTTATTTCTGTTGCTGGAATTGAAATTACGGTTATTGACGTTATTGTACCTATTTCTACTTGTGTTGAATCGGGTATTGTTGTAGTCTTGAGATCGGTTGGTGTTATTACGACCTCTATTCGAATTTGAGAAAACTCTGCTTTCATTAGAATTTGGAAAACCTCGGCCTCGATGGTGGTTTGGTTTCCTGTTACCGTGCATATGAAATATTGTGGCATTTTGCTGACTATAAGCTGTCTCATCTTTAGCTGCATTAATAGCTTCAGTAAGACTGTTAAAATTTCGAGCTTTAATAATCGTGCGTAATTCATGATTTCTAATTCCATTAGCGAATACATCAATAGCTAACTTTTCATTTTCTTTACGAAAAATTTGTAGTGCTGTTGAATCGGTACCTGCTTGGGCTAAAGTTAAATCTGACATTAACGATTCTATCGAGCGTCCATACTCATCGATATCTAGACTACCTTGCTTTGATGCATGTAATCTTGCGGCAAGTGCAGGGGCGGACTGTTTTGGCAAGAAATTATTTTTTAAGTCCAAAATGAGGCTTTCTATGTTGTCATAAGATGTTTTCATGCGAATTTTATCTCTATGCGCAATACACGCTTTTAAAACGAAATTTATTAATAACGGTTTGCTCGCTTCGTTTAGAGCTGGCTCATATAGTTCTATACCTTCGATTAATTGATGAACTGCGTCTACTGTTCCGTTCAATTTTGTTAATAAGCTAGTTGCGGTTCTGAAATTAAATTGTTCAGCCATTTTATTTGAACTTAAATTTCCCAATAGTTCGATATGATCAGCTATAGTATCCGTTTTCTCTTTAACAACTTGCACCGTTACATTTACAGGTATACTTTCAAGATTCGATACAGTTTCTGTTCCGTCTTTTACTTCTGACAGTAACGTATCAATATCTTTTAACCGTTGTTGCAATATTTCGTAACATTCATTGAATTTTAATTTAATTCTACGAACCAAATCATTAATGATGTCTACAGTATCGGTTTTCAATACGTTTCTCTCAACTTTAGTAGAATACTGACTAAGGAGGGTTCCAAAATATTGCTTGAACTTATCTAATTCACTTAGCTTAGAAGTTGTTATCGTTTTGTCCTGTCGTCTTCCCGTGTTGTCCTTCTTGAGGTTGCTTAAGAATGTCCTTAGAGTGTCGTTCAGCTCCTGGAATGGTACAGCATCAGACATTCTTCGTACGGCCTTGATGGGTAGGTGATGCGCTGTTAAGCTTCGTCCAACTGAGGCGCCGATCTTCTCAATTCATTGGCGTTGATTTCTCGACGAATCATTTTGCGAATGCCTTTGTGGATTTTCCTCGATATAGTGTAGATTCCGACGATTGCTCCAATGATACAGATGATGATCAATAACCATTCTGTACGGCTCAATTCTTGACTCTGGGTAGTGCTCTGGCTGGCACCGTTGTTTCCTGATCCCGCTGCTTCGACGACAATTTCTTCGGTTTTTTGTACGCTGTTTTTCGCACCCATTTTCACACTCGAATTGTTTCTTTCCGACAGTTTTTCTTCACGTGTACTAATCGCGTCACTAGCAGAATTGTTCGTCTTATTGCGGCACTCAAAAGTCACTTAAATCCATTGCTTGCGATGGTATCGGTAAAATCGCGACGGCGCTGGCAGGATCGCCATGTGGTATGGGTCCGTAGGGCCCGTTTAAGAAAACCCGAAATTACTCTAGGAAGATGGTTTTATTCATGTGTTCTCGTTTACATGTCGAACAAGACTCTATTTTACACTGGTATATCGGTTACCGTTCACGGTACCTTACTTCGTCAGCAATAATCGAGTAAGGTACAACGACCCAGTAACTATGGAGTCGGATTGATTGGAAGTGGTCTGATGACACTGCGTAATTAATTACATGAAATGCGAAAGTATGTGTATGTAAATTAGGTTAATAAAATAACTATTTAGGCATTCATCACAAGCTGTCGATGTGCTCGTCTCCGTGGTCGCGTGTCGAATGCCCCCCGTCCGTCCCTCGGCTCCGCGTGAGGCGATGCGACGTGCGACGTAGCCAGCAGCGCATTCCTCTCTTTTTGTTCTCCTCGCGTAGACCATAAATCCCTCGTGTTTATTTTGAAAAATAATACCGATGCGAAGGTCGCTCACACGGCCAACCTGACATTTAATTCGTTCTCGAATTAAGGGAAAATCTGAAACAAAAATGAATCAACCAGCATTTGTAGGTAATGTTGGTATTAGAGCAGGCATGCGAGCATACTGGGGGTAATACTGTAGCCCCCAATGCATACTACCAACCACGGGTGCTTATCGGCCTTTGACCAATCTTGTTTGTAAAGCGTAGCGTAGCAAAGAATTTTGGTTTTACGAGCTTTCAACAACCCTTGGTTGCAAAGCGTAGCTTAGCGAAGAATTTTGGTTTTACGAGCTTTCAACAACCCTTAGTTGCAAAGCGTGGCTTAGCGAAGAATTTTGGTTTTACGAGCTTTCAACAACCCTTGGTTGCAAAGCGTAGCTTAGCGAAGAATATATTAATTTTTTTTCTTTTGTGTTTGTACGAGCTTTCAACAACCCTTAGTTGCAAAGCGTGGCTTAGCGAAGAATTTTGGTTTTACGAGCTTTCAACAACCCTTGGTTGCAAAGCGTAGCTTAGCGAAGAAATTTTTTTTGTTTGTTTTTGTTTGTACGAGCTTTCAACAACCCTTAGTTGCAAAGCGTAGCTCAGTATCACCCTCAGACGCTCACACGTGCCGTACTGACAGAATGGTACAATGACAATACCTATTAAATAGAACGAAACTAATCTTCGGCGAGTTCACCAGGCCAAATGCGAATCATGTCTTTGGCGATGACTCTCTTCCTGTTCGTCGCTAGGTTTTTTAATTCAAACCTATCGTTAGGTAGACACTGTGTTACCTCAAAAGGGCCTTCGTATTGCTCATCCAACTTTGCCAAATGGCTGTTACCCGAAGGGTGAAATACCAAGTCCCCAACGCTGATATCTTTGTTCGAACGTCTCGACTTATCGAATAGATTTTTTGCGTAGTCCGCTTGTCTCCGAATACGTGCGTATGCCAGTTTTCTGTCGTTTTCAAGGTTTTTTTAACCGTCTCGATTTGAAATAGACTCAGTCAGTGTCCGTATATCGGCCTTACTGCCTTCCACCCCCGTTAACAGATAAATGGGTGTGAACCCTGTGGTTTTTTGTACCGTCGTATTTAAAGTGGTTTGTAATTTTTGAATCGCGTTTGGCCATTCTGACTTTTGACTAATTTCAGTTCTCAATAAATTCAAAACGGTTCCGACGTATCTCTCAACCTGTCCGTTTCCTCGAGGAGTACCTTTTGCGACTAAATGTTGCTGGATTCCTAATTCCGACAGGACCTGTTTTACTAGCTTATCGGTAAAATTTGTTCCTCTATCGCAAATAAAAGTTTTCGTGATAGCAAACATACTTAAATAGGTCTTCAAGGCTACACTTGTCTCACGCCCCGAAAGCGTTCTGAGAGGTATTAAAAACAGATATTTAGTAAAAGAATCGATTAGCAGTAGTAGATGTTTGAATCCTTCACTGGATTCCGGGAATGGGCCCACGCAATCGGCGTGTACCGTTTGGAATGGAACAGGCGGTTTATCGATGGGGTGTAATAACGCTTGTCTGGGACCGCTGTGTTTTTTGCTAATGATACATTTCAGGCAATGGTTGCAGTATTTCCTTACAAACTTGGCCATTCTTGGGAACCAAAAGAAATGATTTACCTTTGCGAAGGTTTTTTCGGGACCAATGTGACATTGCTCGTCATGAAACATTCGCAGCAGCCCCAGTCGACTACCCTTAGGGACAAAAGCTCGATAAATCGGGGGATTCTGGTTAGGATTTATTTTCCTAAAAAGAATTCCGTTTTGACAAAAATACTCGTGAGTGAGCTTACCATCCGCAAGTTGCTGCTTTATATTTCCGCATTCCGCGTCCGAGTTTTGGACTTTCTTTAACCAGTTATCAGTAGTGATTACGCTGATTTCGCGTTCCCCTGGACCTTCTTCGAAATTGTCGACCGGGTTTCTACTAAAGTAATCGGCGTGTTTAATGAACCTACCCTTACGGTATTCAATATCGAATGTAAATGACTGTAGATACAGCCACCATCTGGCCACTCTGGGAATTAATTCCTTCTTATTTTGGGACAATTTTAAGGAATTACAGTCGGTAACAAGCTTAAACTCGACACCAAGCAAATAGACCCGAAAATTCTTTACAGCGTAATAAACTGCCATCGTTTCTAGTTCATACGAAGTATACCTTGCTTCGTCTTTCGTTGCCCTCCTTGAAAAATACGATATTACCTTTAGCTGGTTGTCAGCGTTACGTTGCATAAGTATTGCTCCAAACCCAACAGAGCTCGCGTCGGTATGAAGTTCCGTTTTTAGATTTGGGTCGAAAAAGGCTAAAAGCGGTCTTTGACTCAAAAATGCGCAAACATACGCCTTAGCTATTTTTTGGTCATCGCCCCAGATGAATTTTTCGTTATTTTTCGTCAACTTTGTTATACAAGCCGTGCGCGACGAAAGTTCGGGAATAAACTTGCGGAAATAATTCGCCAACCCCATGAATTGTCGAACCTGTTTAACGTTTTTCGGGTCCGGTGCGTTTATCAAAGCAGTTACTTTATTTTTTCCCGGTCGGACTCCGTCTTCGCAAACCTCTTGGCCGAGGTACTCGATTTTTGATTCGAAAAATTTACATTTCTTAATATTCAGCGAAAACCCTGCCGACGTGAGGGAATTTAGAACTTTTTCTAATTTCGTGAACCCCTCCCTGATTGTAGTCGAAGGAATCAAAATGTCGTCCAGATAGACCAGCGCATCCCTGTCCCTGAGGTGACCCAAAGCCTTGCAAATCGCTCGCTGGAAAACGGCAGGCCCATTAGAAAGGCCAAAAGGCATGCGCAAATATTCATATTGGCCATCGGGGGTTATAAAAGCGGTTTTCTCGATCGAGTCCTGCGCAACGGGGATTTGGTGAAACCCGGAAGCCATATCCAAAATGGTGTAAAATTTGTGACACCGTAAGTTATCGAGTTGGTCCTGAATCAGCGGTAAAGGATACCTTTCCTTAACTGTAATTTTATTTAGCGCTCGGTAGTCTACGCACAACCGGCTAGTACCATCTTTTTTATGCACCAAGACTATGGGGCTCGCGTAAGGCGAGCGGCTTTCGCGAATAATATTGTTTTTTAACAAATCATCGATTATAACCTTGACTTTTTCCCTTTCGCATAAGGCCATTCGGTATGGGCGAAAATTAATTACCTTGTCCTCCCGCAATTGTATCGTCAGTTCCGCAGTTGTAATCGGGGTTACCGAATTCCCCGCAGTGATGTGACCACGATACTTAGAAAGCATTTTAACCAATTCCTTAATTCCTTAATTCCTTAAGATATTCCTTAAGATTAAGAATTCCTTAAGATATTCGTCTTTTAGGGGTGTGTTGAGCGCGTTGGGCAATACCGCAAGGCTATTGACCACCCTAGGTACCTTGGAGTCGTTTAAAATTACTCGCGTTCCCGCACCGTCAGTATGAACCTCAATTCCCGGATGACTAAACAAATCTCTTCCCAAGATGGCGTCCGGAGTCATTACATCATCATCAACAACATTAAACCAAATCCTGAACCCAGTGCCGCCATGCGTCAATAGTAAATTGGTTTTACTTTTTACTAAAATCGCATTGGTTCCGATTCCCTTGAGAGTTGTGAAGCACGGCTCTAAACGAGAGTCAAGCCGCTTTACCACGCTTTCACCGATTAAACTACACTCCGCCCCCGTGTCAATTAAACACCAAGCGCTCAAATCCTGGATCATAAATTGAGTACAGAAGTTATCATCTAAAGTGACACTGAAATAATTTATTCGAGATCCGGACGGTTGAGAGCGTTTCTTTTGAAAGCAATCAATTTCATAATGACCATATTTTTGGCAAAAAGAACACAAAGTTTGACTTTTCTGATTTTGGTTCAAATTTTTCGTAGGAACAGGTTCACTCGGATCTTTTCGCTTTTTCGAACAATGGCGACTAAGATGTCCCGGTTGATTACAGGTGTAACACAGCCGAGAATCCCTGGCCACCTGTTCACGTGGAAAACCTCGCTTGAGAGTCTTTTTCGGGCCTTTTTCCGGGTTTAGACATTGTATAACTACTCAAAAGAACGAGCAAGTCACTGACTGAATCTACCTTACTGTTAAGTGCAGCGGTTTTAACATGAATATCACGAATATCTCCGATAACAAGTTCCAATAATTGACTGACAGATAGTCCGAAGTTTAAGGAATTGAGAAGGTGAACTTTTTTCCTGGCATACTCACAGTAGGATTCGGCAGCGTCGCTGGTGAACAAACTGGCTCTCCGCAACTTCTCGCTCAAATTTCGCTTCGCCGGATATAAGCTGGACACTTCCGATTTGAAATTTTCCCAATCCTTGGCAGTAGGAGTCCACAAAGAGTACCATTCCTTGGCTTCGCCTACAAGGCTGCTCGATCCCCTGGCTAATAACTCGTAGCTGGACCAGTTAAACGTTGCGGCCAATTTCTCTAACTCCTCGCACCACCTCGTAGCGCCGTGGTCTGGGTCGAACGTGGGGATGTTTATCGGTGTAGCCACAGTTGATCTGGACGACGACTCGTCCTTGAATGCTTTTAGCGATTCCACCAACACTTTTGCCAGCTCCTCCATTGTATTGTTGAAATGTTCGAATCCCGCTTCTGATGAAAGAATATCGTCTTTGAAACGCGAAGAATTATTTATTTACACACAACTCGGCGACAATACAAGCGAGAGAGAGTATTTTAGCTGTCGATGTGCTCGTCTCCATGGTCGCGTGTCGAATGCCGCCCGTCCGTCCCTCGGCTCCGCGTGAGGCGATGCGACGTGCGACGTAGCCAGCAGCGCATTCCTCTCTTTTTGTTCTCCTCGCGTAGACCATAAATCCCTCGTGTTTATTTTGAAAAATAATACCGATGCGAAGGTCGCTCACATGTATGTATGGCAACTGCCACTGAATGGCTAAAAAGTTGGGAAACTAATTTAACCTTCATTTTTTTGAAGTTGTTGGGAAATAAATGATCGTCAGTTAGTTTCGGGAGTTAATCGATGATGTTTAGTTTTATCTAATTTATAAACAGTCAGTAAATAATCTGTTTTGGTAATACCCGCACCGAGAATGAAATTATAAGACAAGAAATTATTTCTAGTTCATTTTGGTAAATTTTAGTAAAACATAAAAAAAAAATAAATAGGACTGCCCTCAACAAAAAAATATGGAGTATCTATGCTCAGCTTTAGAGTACTTTTAACTAATATGTAAAAATTCTGCCCTTGATCAGATGTAACTGCCAACACATTGAATCCAATATTTTTAATATTTCTGATAGACTCAAAAATGACTTGTTTTAAATCAGTGACGTTTGTAGAATTTTTAGTACAAAAGTATGCGATGGGCTGTTTCCAGTTGTGCGAGACACCGCATGCCATAACTACTAATGAACTTGTTTCAATATTATTTGATGTGTTATTATTGAATTTTTCACATCCTGCAATAATGTCTCTAGAAGTATTATAAAACAAGTTTGACTTTAATGACATTTCATCTGTACAAATTAGGCAATCTTTCGGTGCTTCTGGCATAGTTGAATCATTTAGCGCCTGATGCTTAAAAACAAAATCATTAAAACCCGGAAAAATTTTCCAGTGCTGAGTTATCCTTCTCAGAGTGGATGGTGACGGTAACTGAATAGTTGGTGAACATTTTTGTATGCTTTAGGACCCAACAAATACAGTGTTAGAGCAAACTGTTTAAAGTCATTTGAATATCTCGCTCCTTTACCGCTATTATCTAAAAGTAAAAATTGTTAGTTGATAACCATAACAGCTTCCTGTGAAAAAATTTCATTCATAAACTCTGGAATATCATGACTGCTAGTATCTTTTTTTATTTAAACATTTAACCTAACGTAAACGTTTATCTTTTTTACGTTTAACGTAAACCTTGTATATCTTTTTTAATCTTTGTTTTCGTAAAGAGTTTTGGGATAAATGTAAAGGAGTCTGGCACGACGCTTCTGAAATAAATACTAGAGATTACCTATGTTTTCTTAGGATACCCCTATGTACAGTAAAACCTATGTTAACAGCCACTTGTGTTCAAAACTGACACTTGAGATAATTAAGACAGTTAATCCCCCGAAAGTTGAAGCAAAAATGAAAATTTCCAATCATCCTGACCATTTCGTCAAAATGGCAAAACTCTTGAAGAGCTACTGTTTGAGTGGCCACCTCAGATTTTGAAGCTAGATAACTTCGCATTGCACATAAACACATACCACATGGAACTGTAATTTTTGATGCTAAAACACAAAAAATCTGTATCGCAATGGACTAATAACTAATAACTAAGTTTATGATACAGATTGTTAAAATGACTTTAGTAAAAGAACTGATTTAGCAGAATCGCTTTAATATCGCATGATATCGAACAACAGTAATGATACGTCTTCGCTCTTCGGCCGCGTAAGAGAGGATATCTCTCCTCTCGTCTTCTCGTGCTCTCTCGGTCAGCCGCGTCACCGCTGACTCCCTCCTACGGTCGAGATTCGCACTTCGTCGCGGGTTGCGATGTGAGTTGCCGCTAACACGGCCTTTCCTGACATGCGCGAGTGTCCTCAATCGTATTAGCATCTAGTAATAGCAGTATCTATTACTGGTAGAACCAACCTAATTAAATAAATCCACATACAGGGAGGGATCTATCGGACAAAATACCCGACGCTAGAGGGGATACATGGCCGTGTAACAAGGAAAATAAAGAATATACTCAATACAAAGACGTAATACCTCTAAACACTGATAATAATAAACTCAAATGGTAACTCAGGGTAAAACAAAGAAATAAACAAACATTCGTGCCGCTTTTCTGGGTGACGGCGTATTAGTTTAACAATTCTACCATCGACCAACACTACCCAGCGATCTGTCAACCACAATCCATGGCAAGATTCGCATCTAGTGAGGCAGGCAGGCTACGCATTCAAGTGCCTAGCTAAACACCAGGGTACTCATGACACTTGAATCCCAACCCATGACACCTCACTAATATGTTATCCACGAACGCATATTGTCCGTACCCGCTATCCCAGTATAGCGTAACCTTGACCTACTAGTCCCTGGTATGTCAGATACCTCATATCTGTCATTACCGACAACCCCGGTCACCTTGAACGGACCCCCCCCCTTTGGAAGTAGTTTTTGACTTGTTCCAGTCGCGGGGTGACTTGTCACACGAATTAACACAAGGTCGCCTATATGGTATGATCGGGGAGAACTCCTAACACTATCGAAACGACGTTTCTGCGCCGCTTGATAATCCACGTTGTGTGCAACAATTCGTTATCGCACTTCGGTAACATCGATTGGCACAAGCTCTTCCGGCTCCAACAACCCTAATGAAACTGTTCGAAACCCCATCAACGCCTCGCTGGGTGTGACACCGATGGCTTGATTTACTGTCCCATTAAGACCCAGTTGTACGCTAGAAACGTTCTCGTCCCATTTATTATCATCGGTACCGGCCCCTGTAGCTGCTAGGGAATTTAAAATTGTTCTATTGTAGCTTTCTACTTGCCCGTTCCCACGGGCATTGCGACAGCATTAAAATGTAATTTTGTTTGGACTCTTTGGACAAAAGATTGGAATTCACCGCTAGTGAATGATTTTCCCTGATCACAAATACCTCGGCGGGGAACCCCAAACAATTTTATCATTTCTCGGAAGCAGTCGATGACGTACTTAGTTTTCGTACTTTTGACAGGGTAGAGTAAGATAAATTTAGGGAACGCGTCAATAATAACCAGCAAGTGTGTATTTACCTTTTTGGATTTTACAAATGGACCTAAATGATCTACATGAACGGTGTGGAAGGGCACGGGTGTCTTAGAGATGGAGTGTAGTCTACCTGATCGTTTTTCTCCAGGGTTTTTAAAATACATACAATTCAGACAATTTCGGACATATTTTTGCACAAATTGACGCATATTTTTAAACCAATACTGACTCGATACCACATGGAACGTTTTATCAAAGCCAAAATGGCCCGAATCGTCGTGTGCCATTCGTGGGGTTTGGAATCGTGAGGACTTAGGTAGCACCAGACGCAACCCACGTCCTGTAACCCTATACAATCTCCCGCCCTTCACAGCATAATTATTATGAAATGTGTCGGTGTTTCCCGATTGATCCCCGCTTTCAATAATTTGTTTTGAATTTGGAATTGTCTCGTCAGTCTGTTGTATGGCAGAAACCCAGTCATTTTTGTCAATTACCACCGCACAAACGCCACGGTTAATCTCGGGCAACGACTGAGTGCGCCAACATGTTTCATTTGCGTCCCATTTCGATGTACAATGTTAAACTGGTACTCGCTTAGTTCCAGTATCCACCGCCCAATTAGATAGTTTACTTTGCCTTTTAAGAATGCGTTCCTTACTGCGGCACAGTCTGTAATTATCGTAAAATTTCGACCTAATAGATAAGCACGAAAACGTCGTACTGAGGTAACGATAGCAAGGGCTTTTAACTCGAAGGAGTGAAACTTTTGTTAATTTTTAGTTGTATGTTTGCTAAAATATGCGACTACCTGTTCCTTTTGACCATTAACTTGTATTAATATGCCAGCCACACCTAAACAACTAGCGCCTGTGTATAATCGGATTTCCAACTCTGGGTTGAAAAGAGCGAGGACTGGCTCAGAAATTAAAGTGAGTTTCAACTCTTGGAATGACTGCTCTTGAGATGGGCCCCAAACCCAAGGAGTATCTTTGTGGAGAAGTGACGTTAACGCCCTCGATTTGGCGGCGTATTTTGAGATGAATTTCCTGAAATATCCGGTCAGCCCAAGATATTGTCGGACTTGATGCGAGGTACGGGAAAATCGCGTACTACTTCTATCTTGCAGGAGTTGGGCCGAATTTCGGATTCGCAAATCTCATATCCTAAGTATTCAATAGTGGTCTGCAAAAAATAACACTTCGAAAATTTTAGTGTTAATCCATGTTGTTCAAAGAGTTCGAGGACTTCTCGTAGAATCGATAGAGTTTCCTCTACGGTTCGGGCAGGGATCAAAACATCATCTAAATAGCATAGGACTTTCGAGAATCGTAACTGACCCAACACAGAATTCACCATTCTCATGAACACGGCAGATGCGTTGGTAAGTCCAAATGGGGCCCGCATGAATTCGTAGTGCTCGTCCTGAGTGATAAACGCAGTCAAAGGGATAGATTCAGGACCAATTGGGATATGGTGATAGCCTGAGAATAGATCAAGGGTAGTGAAGTATTTGAAACCTCGAGACGTCGAAGTTGTTCCTCAATAAGGGGCAAGGGGTATTTATCCTTCACGGTGACTTTGTTAAGGGGTCTGTAATCTATGCAGAGTCGAAATTCTTCACTTTTCTTTGTCACAAGTAAGACACTACTTGCGTACGGTGAGTTTGATTCACGAATAATGTTATTTGCCAGTAACTCATCCACTATGGCCCTAATTCGCGACCTTTCCGTATCTGAATATTGTCGTGCTCGACACGCGATCGGTTTTCTACTAGTAAGTTGTAGAGTAATTTGAAAATTCGGTGTAACCCCAAGCTCGGACAAGTTGGAGGCCCTACACGACGCAAATTCGCTTAAAAGTTCGACAAACTGTGCGGTGACACTCGTATCCGTTACACCTATATTAAGGACATCTTCTCTGAGAGAAAGTATATTTTTGGTGTTTACCCCTGAACCCAATTCCAAAAATTTCAAGTGAGCACCCTTTTTAAAATAACAAATATCGTCCAGTTCAGTGAAATTCTGTCCGATTAATACTTCAACATTCATTACACATTTTTCAATGACAAAATTTCACTCGCTAAGTAATATTATCAATTTCAACAACCGTTTCCAAGACCCTGCTAGGTAGTACCCGAGAATCCCCGAGGGTAGAAAGACGACCGCTGTATCTAAAGGTGAGGGTTTTAAGTTTAAAGCGTGAAGGGTCGTTTTGGTGATAAGAGAACACTCGCTTCCTAGGTCAAAATAAGCTTTTATCGGTGTTGTTCCTATTAGAACATTTTTAAAGAATTTATCATTTGGATTTTCGCCCAAGAAGTTGATATATTTGGGTTCTATTGCCAGAAGGGGACGTTTTCCAGCAAATTTGGACTCGTTTCTCTTATTTGGACAAAACTTGCGAAAATGGCCGACACCTCCACATTTGGAACAAGTAGGTCCCGCCTTTCTTGGTTCGGCAGGGCCGGGAATCATGGCCTCTCTCGTTCCGGAGACATGTGCACGCCTTGTCTGCTGTGACTTACCTATGCGTTGCTCGTCCAACACTCGGAAATGACCCGCCAAAAGTTCAGGGGAGGTTATATTGGATGTCTCAATTGCAATGCGAACTTGTTCGTCCATAATTCCGCCCACAATTAAATTTACCTGATCAGATTGATTAATCGGGAGTTTCATGCGATGTATTAGTGCTAATTTATCAAAATGATGTTGATAATATGTTTCATATTGATCAGTGGTACACTTAATTAACTCAGTCATGCGCGCATGCAAATTATGTCTTTGTTTAAAACTAGTTAAAATCATTTGCCACCATTGTACCCATGTAAACAAACGGCTAGGCAACCCATTGTACCACACACTCGCAGTACCTCGCAATTTGCCAGTTAGTGCCAATTTGTTAGTGCCAAGTGAGCCGTCGTCACGTCATCCCACCCATATATAACAGCATACTCATCTACGGAATTTACCCAATCCTCGACGTCTGTCTTTATAGGATCAAATTCAGAAATGATGTTGTTGGAAAGAGACACACTCACGCGGCTATCCCTTTACCTTTCTGTTACCAGACCTATACCTCCAGCCGTTCCTCCACTCGCAGAGGAGCCACGAGGACTCATGGAGTCTCCTGCTGCTGCAATCTGAGCGACGGGAACCACCTCTTGTCTGCGGGGCGAGGACAGGAACCGCTCGTCTCGGCTGGTAAATGTACGCCGTCTTCCCTTATCACTCCCTTTCTCCGCCTCTCGCGTTGTCTCCGTGTGTCGCCGTTGTGATCGACTCCGAGACCGTCGTCGCTCCTTTCTTTCCCTCCTTCGATCCCGGCTTCGACCCGCTCGCTCGTCCCGACGGCCTTCGCCATCTTGTTCCGTCGACGTGGAAGCTGATCTCACCCGGCGCGAATGTCACCCCATTTTCCGGTGTGATATACACTCCACCGTTTCACTAGGTGTCACGCGGGTACTTATGCCACTTCTGATGTTAAAATGGCTTTAGTAAAAGAACTGATTTAGCACAATCGCTTCAATATCGCCTGATATCGAACAACAGTAAAGAAACGTCTTCGCTGTTGGGCTGCGTAAGAGAGGATATCTCTCCTCTCGTCCTGTCGTGCTCTCCCGGTCAGCCGCGTCACCGCTGACGCCCTCCTACGGTCGAGACTCGCACTACGTCGCGGGTTGCGATGTGAGTTGCCGCTAACAAGATGTATGTGCACAACTGACAAAAAAAAATAGCTTATAGTAACTACCATAATATATACATATTAAAATGATTTAACTTACATGAGGGGGTTTCACGTTTGGGGCTACTCGAAGGAAAATTGTCTTGCCTTCTCTCTTCGGACATTTCTATAAAAGAAATTTAGCGCTGGTTCCTCCGAATTTCCATATTTTTTATTTACACTGCCACTTAATAGCTTCAAGTTGTACTATATATAAACAAGCTTTTCTGAGCCAGTGGTTTTCAATCGGTTGCGAAGCTTGCTATGGACAATGCCCCATGAGGACCAATTTCTCTTACAAGAGGCTGCAGACGGTGGCATGCGTATACAGTTTTACAGCAACCTCCTTTAATGAACAATTCGCAAGCCAATTCTTCCACCAAGTAACGGGCTTGACATCAGATGGAGTTTTACATATAGAGGTAACACCCTTTGATGCGACCCAGATAATTGGTTTATCAAATAAGTTTTGTCGTGTCCTGTAGTTGGTGATTTCCCCCATAGCCCTAGAAAGGGAACGCTTTTTTTACCTAATCTGGGATCGCGGTGTGAAAAAATACCCCAATTTTCAAGGGCCCGGATCTCGGGCCCAGTATGACTTTGAAGGTTCCATGAGGGCTCATTTTTTTGTCTTTTGATAAAGAATCAAGAGAGCTAAATAGTTTGGCTAAAAAGTTGAAGGGTTCGGGACAATCGACCAAGTACGGCAAAAAACCGGGAAGAAGTAGCAAAAATGATATTTTTTGTTAAAATTAAGATATCTTGGTAAGTTTTTGAACAAATTAAGTAATTCCTACGAGGTTCTGAAGGGGACATACTATGTTTTAAGGGTGTTATAGTGGTTTTTGGCCAATTCTCCAGAAGAGTTATTTATTTTGATAAATCAAAGTGCGCAAATAGCAAAAACTCTATAAATCGATTTTTGTCGCACGGATCCTTATAATGATAAAGAATTTTGTTCAAATTGGTAAATAATACCTTTATTTGGGATGATAAAGTACAATTATTGAAAGGAAACATAAAATGTATCATTTATCATGTTTCATTGGTCATCCTTGCTCACCACATGCCTGACAGACAACAGCTCTATGGTTTTGGCACACGAAGCGCTGCTACTTGGAGCATTTGACACCGTTTTTTCGGTCTATGGTTAGGGGACAACGAACACATCTTCCCTGTCTCCCTGTTCCACCTACCTCCCGTCTTATTGGCCCTTATCCAATACCTCCTGTATACAGAATACTGTTTTGTGTGGTAGATTTTTCAATTCTTTCCTCCTCCGGATATGAGGATT
Source organism: Cryptocephalus moraei (assembly GCA_946251905.1). Classification (NCBI taxonomy): domain Eukaryota; kingdom Metazoa; phylum Arthropoda; class Insecta; order Coleoptera; family Chrysomelidae; genus Cryptocephalus; species Cryptocephalus moraei. The sequence continues at coordinate 2,460,262 of OX276459.1, forward strand.
TGTGAGATCTTCGACCAAACTTTTCAAAAAATCTCTCCTGTTCAGTACTGTATTATCAGCATTAAAATTGTGTCGAGGCGTTCATCCCCGATTGATCTCGGGTTTGTTCGTAGTTTCATTGATTTCTTGCAACCGATGTATGGTTGATAACAGAAGAACTACTTTATTCTTTTTTGGCGTGTACGACACTAACGTTTTGGTCCGACAAAAAGCAAATTTTGAAGTTCCTGGCTCGCCAGCACTCTTGAAAGAAACTGGTATTTGAGGTTTGTTTTTTTTTTCTTCAGTGTTCCAACCATCGTGAGGTTCTTTTCCAACATTGCATCGAAAATTTCCGTTGAGGAAAACCAGTTGTAGCAGGTTATATTTCTGGAAGTTCCGTGAATTGGCTTGCTCAACTTTCTAATATAATAGGATGGCACTTTTTCTGGTTTGTACTCCAAAGTCACTTTACCATCATATGGGATTGAGTTCCCCAAATAAAGTGTTTTAACGTCATTCATATTTTTCTCCATTACACCATATTTATCTGGTTTTTGACCATTATAAACCTTAAAAGGGCAGCGCCCACGAAACGATAACAGTTGTTCGTCAATGGTACAGTAGTTTGAGGGGCTGTATAGAGTCCTGCATTTATCAATAAATGATTCCCAAATATCTCTTATTGGAGCGAGTTTATCCTGAACACGACGAACTGCTCGGGTGTTCTTATAGTCAAATATCAGGGATTGTAAAATGGCTTTAAATCTTTTTTGGGCAATAACGGCAGGGTATCTTACGCAACCAGTTTTTATATCCCATAGTTCGTCAAGAGAAGTCATATTTGTTTTTTGAAGACCAGAAAAATACAATAAGCCAATGAAAGTCTTCAGTTCAATTACGTCGACGTGTTTATATACATTATTCTACTGCCTGTTTATTTCTCGACACTCGTACCAACGGTCGATTTCTTCGATAGTATGCCGAACAATTTTCAAAAGCATGGCTTCGTGAAAGTATAAACTCAAACTTTCATAAGATTTTACCTCTTTTGCAGGTCCAAGTAGAGTGGGAAGCTTCGTGGTTATGGCGGCTCTATCTGACAGCCTCTGACGTGGAGTTGTGTATCACTTATGCCCAGTTTTACCCAAAGCAGTACTTCTTCGTCGTCCGCGATTATTACCGCTGCTGCCTCTTCCCCCTCCTCTTCCCCTACTTTCTCTCCTCGCTGTATTACGCGGTTTCTTGGGTGCTGGAGCTGTACGCGTGTCATCATCATCTGACTCCTCTGACTGAAAATTACAATAAATAACTAATACATTTTCTCGTACCAAATTTACCAAAAAATTTGAATTACATACCTCAACCTCACTCTCGGACTCAACTTGTTCGTTATCTGATTCGGCACCTTGCTCCGATTCTGAGCCACTCTCTTCTTCCGTTAAATTTTCTTCATCACTTGTATCTGCCAAACGTTCAGTGGCATCTTCCTCCTGTCTGATTGCCTGAGTTACAGCCTCCAAATATCTCACGTTGTACTGCTTAGCCATTTTTCGAATCTTTACATCTTTTACATCTTTACACAACAAAAACAAAAGTAAGGTTATGTTATACACGCGCGAGTATATATATATATATATATATATATATATATATATAAGTGTACTTAAGTACACATGTGTACATATAAGTGTATATGTATAAGTGACTGAAGTACAAACCAGAAATGTTGGAAAAGAACCTCACGATGGTTGGAACACTGAAGAAATAAAAAACAAACCTCAAATACCAGTTTCTTTCAAGAGTGCTGGCGAGCCAGGAACTTCAAAATTTGCTTTTGGTCGAACCAAAACTTTAGTGTCGTACACGCCAAAAAAAATAAAGTAGTTCTTCTGTTATCAACCATGCATCGATTGCAAGAAATCAATGAAACTACGAACAAACCAGAGATGCTCATGTTTTATAACATGACAAAAGGAGGCACTGACACATTTGACCAGATGTGTCACGAGTACATTCAAACCTTCATTGGTACGTTCAATGCCTTCATCAACTACTGACACGAGACTCAGTGGCCTCCCCACCTTCCCGAACAGAAGTTCTAAAGGAGAAACTTTAGTAACGCGATGAACTGTACAATTCATAGCCAACTGTACATCATCTAGGGAGTCTTGCCAAGATTTATTGCCTCCTACTTCAGCTGCTGTTAACATATTCTTCAAGGTAGACATCACCCGCTCTACCTGACTGTTCGCACGACTCGCGCCTGTCGCAATTAAATGCAATTCAATAGAACAAGATGCACAAAATTCCTTAAATTCTTTGCTCGTGAAACACCTACCTTGATCTGCGATTATTTGCACTGGTGCACCAAATAATGCGACACTTGATTTTAAGACCCTAACACAGTTTTTAGCATGAAGGCGACAAGAATGGTATAATAAAAGAAATTTTGTGAAGGAATCTATAAGAACTATAACATATTCCTTCAAATCGTTTTTACCACTTAACTTTCCAGTGATGTCCATATGGATTGTGTGCCAAGGGATTTTAATTTTAGGTATAGAATGAAGAGAAACTTGTACTTTTCCAGAGTCTGACTTCGATAGTTTACATGTAATGCAGTTGTCTACAAATTTTCGCACGTATTTAGACATGCCTTCGAACCAAAACTGTTCATAAACCTTTTCTAGATTTTTTTCTCATCCCACGTGCATTAGTGAATCATGAACATTACTTACTATGGCCCATTTTAATGATCTAGGTACTATAGGTAGACAACGCGTTTTTCCCCTTCGTTGAACTTTGCGATGCAGTATATTGGACTGGACCTCATACGTTTTACAAATATTCTCATCAATTTGATTGTTGTTTAATTTTGTAAAGATATCAGAAATTTCCTGATCACGTTGTTGCTCAACATGTAGCCAGTCGCTAGAAAGGTTATTTAGATCGACGCGTTTAGCTTCTGTTTTCCAAGAGTGGGGTTCATGAACCACACATGGAGAGTTAGAAGGTCGAATACTGTGTTCAAAAGGAGACGGATTTCGCAATAGGAAGTCGACGTGGGCCATCCGTTTTCCTTGGCGATAGAAAATATCAAAATCGAAAGATTGTAAGAAGGCCCACCACCGCTGAACTCTGGGAGTTAAATCTTTCTCTGTACGTGAGGCTTTTAGAGAATTACAATCTGTTATTACGGTGAATTTTCGTCCCTGTAAATAATGGCGAAAATGTTTAATTGCGTAAACTACTGCGAGGGTTTCCAACTCGTATGAGTGGTATCTCGACTCTGGGGGCGTTGTTTTCTTAATGTAATATGCAACTACACGGGCCTTGCCTTCTACTATTTGCACAAGAATTGCACCGAATCCAAGGGCAGTAGCATCCGTGTTGAGTTCAGTGGGATATTTTGGATCAAATATCATTAGTACGGGTTCAGTTGTAAGTATGGTTATTATTTGTTGTCTTAATCTTTTCATGCTCATCTTTCCAGTTAAAACGTTCACTAAATGTGGTTAACTTAAAGAGCGGGGACATTATTTTCGAAAAATTGGGTAAAAACTGTCGGAAATAAGAGGACAACCCAATGAATTGACGAAGTTGTGTTACGTTATTAGGAGGTGGTAGAAGAGTTAATGAGGTAATTTTGGCAGAATTTGGTCTCAGCATACCCGCTTCAATCTCATAGCCGAGATATTGGATGCGTTTCATTACAAAAGAACATTTTGATAAATTTAAACTAAATCCTGCCTTGGTCAGAGCTCCAAGGACAATATTTAATCGTTCTAGAGCTTCATCAATAGTTTTTGCAGTTATCAATATATCGTCCAAATAGCAGACAACGTAGTCGTAGGCTAAAGGGCCCAATGCATTCATTACAGCTCGTTGAAACACGGATGGCGCAGTGCGAAGACCAAACGGCATAGCTAGATACTCCCATTGACCGTCTGGAGTCACGAAAGCAGTTTTCTCTATGGATTCTGGATGGATAGGAATTTGGTGAAAACCACTTGGCATATCCAAACAGGTGAAGTAATGTGCACCGGCCAATCGTGCTATTAAGTCAGAAATTAAAGGTAAAGGGTACCTTTCCGGAATTGTATTGGAATTTAGATCCCTATAGTCTACACATAAACGACTCCTACCATTCTTTTTTTTTTGACTAAAAGGATAGGGCTTGCGAAAGGTGACTGACTGGGCCTAATAACTTTAGCAGATAATAATTCAGATATTATATGTCGAGCAGTTTCCCGTTCATCAGGACTGAGACGAAAAGGGCGCCTATGTACGACCACAGATGGATCACATAACTTAATTGAAAGTTCCCCAGTGTGTACTCGAGTCTGAGGAATACCATTTGTAAAGTATTCGCTGAACCTACATAAAATTGAATTTAACGTGGGCTTTTGCTCATCGGGAATATTGGTAACAAGATTTTTAAAATAATTCTGGTGAGAATCCTCACTTGTGAGAAGAGACACCTGAGCATGTTGCACTTTAGAGAATACAAATTTACATTGGGTCGAGGTCAAAGTTACTGTAAAATTTTGTTTAACAGTTTCCCTACCTAACATAATGTCATGTCGCAAACAGTGATCAGGTAGAACATGGAATAGTATTGTCATATGGATTTCATTTATAACAACATCAGATCTAATTTGTAAGGAACATTGAACGCTAGAATTTCCAATGCCACTCATATTGACATCCAAAAGAATCACGTCCAAAGAATCGTGATGCCAAGCAGGCTTCAATAAGAGAACACTCAGACCCTGAATCAAACACAAAAGTAAATGTCTCACCGTTGTGAAGCAGCTTACCCACAGGATTGATTTCGTATAAGTCCACTCGACGCTCCACTTCTTTCCGCCCCAAAGTTCCTTGAGACGACTTAGGCCTACGGTAATTGCTTGCAAAGTGGCCAGGCTGTTCGCAGCGGAAACAAATGATGGACTTCTTAGGGTTGTTCTGCACATCCTTTGGCAGCGTTGATGGAGCTGTAGATGCCTGTAGTCCTGCCCTTCCACTTCGATAGGCCTTCCTTGTTTTGGAATGATGTTTTCCAAGTTGAGAAAGTCGAGGTCGTTTGTCGTAGTAACTTCTGTTGTCTGAGAATGATTCAGCAGAGCGCTTGTAGGAAATTGCCTTCAATTCTTGTAAAGTCTGTCCAGTGCCAGTTGAAACGGAAACTAATAAAATTTAATAGCAGTTCTATAGCCGAGATGCCGCTTCATAGGCGTCCCATGTTTAAAGAAATATAGAAAATTGTAGTTAAAAAGAAATACTCACTTTGTCAACGAAATTTTATGACAGGGTTTATAGGTAGTGGAAACATTAAGCATAAACTTAAAAGTTAGTAATTTTATATCAAAATAGGTAATACAATAAATAATGTGTCAAAAGATTTCATTGTCCGGCAAAGGCCACGAGGAGGTGTGAGTAAACTTTGCCAGGGTAGGAAACGTAATAGGTATATTGTTGTTAGTAGGGATTGTTGTTTGTTAGTGAATAAAAGCAACTGAAAAGAACTTCATAAATAAATAAAAAACAAAACTTAAACTCTTTACCAATAAAATTGAGCAAATCTATAACAAAAACGATAAAAACTAAACTGTAACAAATTCTTTTACATAAAGAAATAGAAATAAAACAATGAAGTTTTTTTTATATATTCATTTTTTGTTTTTTTTTTGGGTTTTTTGTTTTTATTTCATGTGTTACACTGCAAAATGACCTCTTGAAGATTAAATTTGTGTTGAGTGTAATTCCGTATGTGTTCATCACAAATTACTCCGAAAATTCATCAGAGGAGGAGGAATCGAGGTTAGGATTAATAATAATCGGCTGAACAAGTGAGGTAACATGGTACTCTTTTTCTAGTTTGATGACATGACGAGTGCTGTTTTCCCAAATAAGTTTAAAAGAGTCGTCATTACAAACAGTGCGAATATTCTCTACAACGATATTTGATAGTGTGGGGGCATAGTTATATTTTCGCAAACGACCCTTTACTGTTGCCCAAACTAATTCAATGGGATTGAAACAGCAATGATATGGCGGCAATCTTAAAATAGTGTGTCCATGTTCCTCTGCTAAACTGTCAATGAAATATTGTGGTTTAAAATTATGATTTTTAATTAGGCCTAATAAAACTTTCTTCGTTGCTGGATGTGGAACTTGTAAACCCTTTGAATTCATAAATTGTACTATTTCAGCTTTTTTGGTACTTGAATTTGGAACTTTATGAAGTTGCCGGGAATGATACGATGCATTATCCATAACAATTAAATTTACTTAAAGCTAACTCTTTTATGGTGTTTATTTTACCAATAACTTCGTTACTTCTGTCTTAAGGTGTTTAATTCTTTCATTAAGTGGATATAGTGTTTACGATCTTCATAAAATTCGCATAAAATTGCTCTTAACTCGGCAGTAGATAAGAAATGAGACATCTGTAACAGGAGCAAGGAGCAGGTTAGTGACTCCGACCTTGACCTTGACCTTTAAGGTCGGAATCACTAACCTGCTCCTTGCTCCTGTTACAGATGTCTCATTGGAGTTGATTTATTGACCCCCCCCCTCCCCACCTGTCTAGACAATGGACCTTGACAATGACCGGGACCTAACTCCCCCCCCCCACCTGTCTGGACACCCCCTCAACCTCTAACCTGGGCTATGAGAGTTCTGTAACGGGAGTTAGGAGTCGGTTATTGGTCACGCCCCTTGATCACATACCCGAATAATTTATTTCACCAGAATCGCAATTTATTTTAATGGATTCGTGGCCATTACATATGTGTGTATGAAAAAAAAAAGAGACATCGGTAGGTCTCGATCTCTGGTTTGTTCCTAGTCTAACGTCCCAATCAATTAATAAAGATATACCCCCCCCCCTCAGTTCCTAATTGGGTAAAAAAAAGTTAAAAGCTGTTATCCATTTAGTAGAGCTCAGTACTCAAGAAAATGTTGATCAAGAATATTCTAGTACTTCATGCTGTGTGGCAAAACGTCTTATACATTCGTACCAACGAAACTAATGAAGTGTTTGTACGTTTCAACAGTAACGAGACGACTGGTAATCGGCCGTCAAAATGGATGAAAATGCAGGAAACAGAGTCATTTTTTCAATCAAAAATACCTAGTAATAGCACGACATATAAATTACGATTGAAGAGAGGTGTGAATTCCACCGAAGACTCCAAATGGCTGCAACTGTATCCCACCATTCCTCCAAGTACAAAAGCTGAGTCATCGGGCAACCAAACCATAGTTACTGCACTTCTCGTCTACATAGCTGTGTCTTCAACATGGTTATTGGGTGACAGCCTTGTAAAATTATATATGGCCCTAGTAAAGAACGTGTAACAGAGTTAAAGATGAAGCTTCAACAATTTTTAAAATTATACGAACCTATATTACTCCACCATCATCAAGAGATACTCAAGAGCTCCCTCCTAGAAGTACAGAAAAACAAGAATGAGGAAAGGGATTCTATCGATCCGGGAGAGATGAAGAGTAAAGAAAAACAAGTGCAAAAGATAATTAGTCTCTACTTGAGAATTGTTGATACAGTAAATGTGTAGTTTCTTTTAATAAAATGGTTTCACATGTAATAATCTATTCTTTATTTCATATATAACGGTGTACAAAAATGTCAACCACATTATAATACGAAAAAAGAATCTATGGTTATTAATTCAAATTACATTACGAAATATTTATCGTAATTTATGCAAATCAATTTATGGTTGAAATTTTTTAGTGGAAGAGTAACAGGGAACAGATTACTGTGTGAAGTGTACGTCTTTTGATTAAGTCTTATTATTTTTCACTTAGTAATAGGTTTAAAAAAAGAACTTTTGTTATTTACAATTATCCCTCAAAATATCGTTTAAATTACATACAAGTTCTACTTACACGCTTTCACATTGTTAAGGTAATAAGTACAAAACGCATCTTCGGTCCTTGATCAGGCGTAGTATGTAAACGAGAACTCTGGTTAGGTTACTTCAGCTGTATTCCTGTTAGAGAAAAAAAAAATAGATGTAAAAATCAATTCCAATTAATTCGAATGACAATCAAAGACATTACGAAATCATTAAGTGAAATATAGTTAAATCAACTTGTGTTTATATAGCAAAACATACTTGAAGTAGTAAACATTAAAAGGTAGTATAGTGTTTTTTTAGTTGTAATTCTTCTAATTAATTCTAATGGTGTTCCCTCGGCTAGTTATGTGTGAGTAAACACGATCTTTTGTGACACCTCTTCTTTTGAGTTCAAGTGTTTTTCGCTCATTAATAGGTATTAAACAATAACAGTTCGTGTTATTTACAATTATCCTTCTAAATATGGTTGAAAGTACATACAGTTCTACTTACGTCATTTCACATTGTTAGCACCATTTACAATACATCTCTGGTTTCGCGACTTCTGTCTCGTCTCGCCTTGATTCTCGTCTGAACGAGAACATCTGCCTTAGCCCGCCGCGCCATATGTTTCGCGATATGCGCGAGTTACGTTTACTGCGAGATGCGCCGTACCTCTTCAGTGGTGACTCAGTCCCTAACATATGCTTCCTAGAGAGAAAAAATGTACCGTGAGTTTGGAATGTATTTAGTCACATCAAATCTGGTCAAAATATTCGATGTAACGAATTAAAAAAAAATAGAGCTGCTTATTGTAATTCAAAGTAGTACAATCTAATACAAGTATGAACAAAAACTTACCCCATTCATTTTTCCGTGGACAACATCACAACGAACCTCACACACACAGTGCCGAAACACGACTAACGCGAAACGCGAGTCGAGAACGGGTCGTCCAGTGTTGCCACAAGGTCGACATCGAAATTCCGTACACAGACACCAAAAATGTCCGTATTTTAAGAAAAAAAATCCGTACATATAATTCAATGGCAGATTTTTCAATTTACAGAAAACGATTATTCAAAAAAAAGCTATATACGCAGATATAATATAATGTAAAACATAACTTATGTATGTTGCTCACCCAATCATACAATTAAGTAACATTAAACCTATAAACTTTGTTGTAGTGGGACGATAAAATCCGGTTGCATCAACAGTACCTAATACTTAATCTACAGTAAAGTTCTCATTTTTGGCGTAAACTTGGATGTCTTGGATTTATTTGAGAATATCTTTATTTGTCAATAACTAACTAAAATATGCTAAGTAATAGTGTCAAAAGGCATTAGTGACAAAAAGTCCGTACATTTGCGTACGGATTTAACGTTAGGTCCGTACTCCGTACTTTTTGCTAAATTTCCGTACAAGTACGGATAAATCCGTACGTATGGTAACACTGGAGTCGTCCAAAAGCTAAACACGTTGCGGAAAAAAATTGTCGGAGGCTGCTATCTTCCACGCTTCTCTTTCGTATTATAATTCGTACAAAAAAAAATGTCTAATTCAACGGATACTTCGAGGTTGAAATAATTCAATAATGAGGCGTGAGAATGTTTGCCATTAAAATTATACGAAATAAAAAAATGGCGGTGAAAAACAACACCAGTCGTCGGGAGTAATTAGTGTTGTGCAAAAAACCTCCAGGACGCAATTAATCGTCAGACTTGTCATTGAAATTATACGAAAAAATATACAAATATGAAAAAACCCGTCTCGTCTAGACGCTTCGACCTTCTTTTTTTAATACAGTATAAGTGACAAAATTGTTAGTGGGAAAAAAAGACATAATTCGTCTAGACGCGTCAACCTTGGTAATGAGATGCAGATGTGTTTCGTGTGGGAACGTGGGAACGTGGGAACCTATTTTTCTTCTAAGATTCCCCAGATATAAATTCGAACGTGTCATTGTAAAGTACAGTCATGTAAAGCAATGCAGTGCTGGTGTGTTGATGTTTTCTGTTAAGTTTTGATCTAGTCTATCTCCGTCCTGAACAACTTTGTCTACAAATTTACCCTTCACATAATCATCTGAAGTGACTCGCGTCTTCTTCACCTACTTGGTCGACTTGGTGTTTCCACTTCAACGGTATCACAAGGTATGTTCAATTAAACAGACTGTATACTAAATCACATAACCCAGACCAGAACCTGTCTAGACCGGTAGCTGTCTCGGTCATCGTCAAGGTCCAGCGGTTGTCTAGACAGGTGTGGGAGCGAACAACAAAAGCCACTCCCATGAGACATTTGTAACAGAGCAAGGAGCCGGTTATTGTAAACTGAAGGTTAAGAGGCGTCTTGAGAAGGCAATCCCCCCCTCCCCCCCACTAAAAACCCCCACCTTCTACTAAATTTAGAGGTATAAAGTAAAAACACAAATAGTTCAATATTCAGTAAAATGAATTATACAATGTCTACTCTCGCTACTCCGAAACCGTTTGTGGTCTTAGGGGAACGACGGTTTCCTCTGAATCCTTCGAAGTCAAAGTTCGTGTCTGTTGGAGTGAGTGTCCGATGGAATTTCACACCATGTGTCCGTATAGCAGGAACTAAGGGGGATCAGGTGTGTTTTGAGGAAAGTGCGTGGGAAAACTTGCTTACCAACCAAGGTATTGTGACAAATTTTCTACATTCCACCGATCCATATGACACAATTGATGCGGGTGAATTTACGTTGGAATTCAAACAACTACCGTACGGAAAAATCATCAAAATAGGGAAAGATGATTCAGCCGTTCATCTGGCGTATGAGTCGATCTGCACTTTGTGGGACCTACTGCCTGTTATCAAATACCGAATGGAGTGCCTCCGCAGACAACAGTTTCGACACTATTTCAAGATAATCCAAAAAGCACTTCAAGGGATCACAGGTGACCTGATTACACAAACGTACAACCTTCTAGAACCAGAAGGAAACCCCTCCAGTGAAAATGTTGACTTAATGTTGGAATTCATTTTTACACAACCTAATGTATTTCAAGACGAAGTTAAAAACTGTTATTTTTGATTTATCGAAAAACAAAAAATATGATGTTCCCTACTTTGATGAATGTAGAAATATAGTGTGGATGCATGTAGCCCTTGATAGAAACCGGTTTGACAGGAGAATTAAGACGATTGCAAGTGTTTTAAATCCTGTTTTAAATTGTAAACATAGGTATAACATATTTGAACAAAGATTTAAATAAAACGCTCTGTGTTGAAGAAAGTTTTTTTTATTTTAAAACTGCGTTTTTATGAATCCATGAGTTATGAGTATTATCAAAACCTAACCACTTAACAAATAATTGATTTCCTTTTCGGCGCAATATCTTTTCAATTAAAAAGATGTTTGGATGTTTTGTTCGTTGTAACTCTTCCGCATAAAAGGCACCAGAAATCTTCGCTCCATTTTGATCTTCCAGAAGGTAAGTGATGGGATTGGTATATTGAATTGATGATATTTTAAATATTTCCGTTGACCAATTGGGCAAATATCCTTTAGAAAACGCTTCTCGATATTTACTCACACGAACAAACTCCCCTACTTTGAATTTAGGTCCTCTAGGATCCACCAGTTTTAAACGATTGTAAACCGTACGTAATAATTCCTTTGCGTTGCGTTTTGTGATTTCATTTGGCTTTAGACCCGTAGTAGAATGTGTAGATTGATTATATTCTTTCACAATTTTAGGTAAAAGTGTTAACCATTTGTAAGTTCCTTGCATACTAAATTCTTTCCACATTTTAGTTTTTAACGTTCGATTAACTCTTTCTACGATGCTAGCTTTTAAAGTGGAAAAAGTACTGTAATGCTTAATACCGTTATCTCGCATTAATTGTTGAAAGTCTGTGTTGTAAAATTCCCGTCCAAAGTCCGTCTGAAGATGTTTAGGGGTTGGCATGTGAGATAAAATTTTTTTCATTGCTAATGTGACGTCTTTTGCAGTTTTCCGTTTAACTGGTTCTGTCCATACATATTTACTAAAAACGTTTATTACTACGAGAATATACCGAAACCCTTGATTAAATCTGGCATACGGAACCATTTCAACTAAGTCTGCCTGTAGAAGATCGTCAAGTCCTTTAACAATAACCCGCCTTCTTTTGAAATTCTTTCTAGAGGGTTTATGAATTTCAGTGACAACTTGTCGCTTACTCATTTTTCGCTATAGGGCACTGTAATACAATTTGGTAATATAAAATATCTTCAGTATTTTTTCTCAATGTCCAAAAGGAAATCTTATCCCCTTTATTTATAGTTTTTCCAATAAGTGTCTCTAGATTAAGGTCCATTAGTGTGTCATTAATATTTACGGAAACGCCATGGGGATAAGTGTCAACACTCTCAACTGTACCAGTAACTGGTGCAGTATATACCGTTTTTGCATTGTCCAATACAAACAGCCACACGTTATTAGACTTCTTTTGGTGATCTTTTCCAATGCCGCGAATGTTTAACAGACATTTGTAATGATAAATAGAAGGTTGCCAAATCTGAAATGTTGATGAAGGTGAGATCGGTGACGCACCCACTGTATCTTCCGTTTTACGACTATATGGGACTTGACGGGGAGTTAGCATATGACGACCTGCTTTATCTATCATTGTTAACCATACGAATGATTTTAGGACAATACTGCGCTGTTGAAACAATCTCCCCCTTTTATACAATTATTTTAGCTTCTTTTAATTCTTCAATTATTGATAGAATCTCGTTGTTGTGAGAGGTATTTCCTGCATATTGAGATGCGACCAAGAGTTTTAATCGCTCAATCAACTCATTATAATCATCAAAGTAACGGTATTCAAGTTTTTTAGTGTTCCACTTCATAAGGCCTCTTCCAATCTTTCTAGTTCGAAGCGCTAAAACATTCGGGTCCGAACTTGATCGTCTACGAAATTGTTCCAACTGTCTTTGTTTCGTTAACGAATGGATCGTACTTATTTGGGGTTTAATAATGTCTCGAAATTTTGGTGCGTTAGAAGTACTTAAACCTTTCTTCGGGTCATAATCGATAAATTGTGTGTTTGTTTTTCTAACAATATCGATATAATTTTGGAGGTCTTTGTTTTTGTACCCGAGTGGCTGGCTCTTAAACAAAAGTTCATACAGGCCGGGTGTTCCCTCATATTTTTCTTCTCCAATTACTATATCTTTATCATCGAATTGTATGGGAGAATTTCCTATGTTCCAACCATCCCTATCAGGAGCGAAATGTACTCCAAATTTTGTGTCAAAATCCCGGGCTCCGGTACTTATAAGATCTTCGATGTATCCTCGAGGTAATGGGGCGAATTGTTGTAAGTATTGACCCATATCTTCGTCTCGTATAGTTTCGAGAATTTTGGATGTCTCTAGAGGCATCTGACTTAAGAAAGTGTCGTCGAAGTAGGCAGATCTGTAGGGGTCCTGTGTTGGGTCGTATGCGAACGACTCCTCCGTCGGTGCGATAGAATAATACTCTTTAGGAACGGGTTTCAATTGTGAGAATGTGCGTTCCGCCTTAAGTTCTTCTTTAGGTGATATGGTTTTAAACTGTGTTAACAATTCTTTTAGAGGTTGTGTTATCGGTTTATAGGTTTGTTCCAGAGAAGATTGAGATTGTGCGATGTCTCCTTTTAAAGTTCGATATTTTTGCTTTAAAGCCTTTCTGGTAGCTATAAGCTGTTTTGCCACTCGACTATTCATATTGACTAACACTAGGTGAATGGAACACACGTTTATATATGAATAAATTTATCAAACCCCTGGCGAAATCTTCCTTCTTTCATAGAACAATCTTTATCGATGACAAGAAATCCATATTTATTTTTCCAACACTGAGCACAAACCTCCTTAAAAGTGTGGAAGGGCATATCTATGCTGACGTGGTCGTTATAAATGTGTTTTAAATTCGCCATATCTTGTTGAAATATAATCAATAGATTAGTGTTGTCACGTATCAATTGCTTGGGAATTGCAGCGTAGGTTTGACAAAGATAAAAACAATCAGTACTTTTATGCCTTCCAAAGGAAAAATAACTTTTAATGATATTTTGATTACAAGATGCCACATCATCGAATATTATTACCGAATTGGGTTTTATTTCTTCCGCAGGGATAACGGTTTCCCCATCGTTGAATTCAAAGTATCCGATATCTTTAAGTGGTTCCATAAGTAATCGCAAATAGGTATATTTTGGTTGATATAGGGACTTGGAATATAGGTAAATATTTTCAAATCGAAGACCGTTGGGATGTTCTAACAGACTTAGCATCACTTCCGTTTTTCCACAACCTGAAGACCCTACAATTAGACCCCGTTTCGTATTACCACCGAATAAAATTCCATGTTGGTTATACGTTTCCACTGGGAGTATAGACTCGTGGTTTTTGATCGGTAAATGAGTGTTTTGTTGTTGAATCTTCATCCTATCAGCTCAGAATACTATATAAAGCAGAACGTCAACCTTCCGAGCTTATATAATGATCTACCGGGGTACCGTGAAGAAGAAAAAAGGAAGTGGTTTACTGAATACTTTAATCAATAAACTTCCTATCGAGTTACACATTCCAGGATACAAGTTCTGTGGACCTGGGACAAAGCTTTCCAAACGTTTAGAGCGAGGTGATAGGGGTATTAACCCTTTGGACGAAGCTTGTAAAAAACACGACATCGCTTATTCACAATTTAAAGAGTTGGAACAAAGACACCACGCTGATAAGGAATTAGCAGATATCGCGTGGCAACGTGTAAAAGCAGGTGACTCATCGTTAGGAGAACGTCTTGCTGCACTAGGTATAACGGGCGCAATGAATATTAAACGCAAATTGGGCATGGGTTTGAAGAACACTATCAAAAAGAAGAGAGGTGCTGCTTTAAAATTGACAAAAAAGAAACGTAGAGTACTTCAAACACCTAAAACGGGCAAGGGAATTAAAAAACGACGTGGACCAAGAAAAGGTGTTTTTTTACCATTCTTGCTCCCTCTGTTGGGCGCATTGGGGCCGCTCATAGGGGGCGCTGCGGGAGTAGCAAGTGCCGTTACTAAAGCTAACAGAGAAAAGGCTGAACTGGAAGAACAGAAAAGACATAATTTGGCAATGGAGGCGAAAGGTCAAGGATTGAAACGTGGTCGGGGAGTACATTTAGCTTATCCGTTTCCAAAAAACTACCAATAAAATTACCACACCGGGCACTCACTGACATCGATTTGAAAAAATTCGTAACACAATTACGAATTCCACATTTTCGAGGAATCTTTTTTCGAGACAATTTACCTAACAGAATTCATAAACAGGAAAGTGCAATAATTAATTTAGATTCTGTGCGCGGTGATGGTACTCACTGGGTTACATATACAAAGAAGAATGACGTCATAAACTACTTAGATAGCTATGGAAATTTACAACCACCAAAAGAATTAATAAAATATTTTTTCAGTGATGGTAAAACCAAACACATAAATTATAATCATGATTCTTATCAACATTCTGGGTTTATTTGTGGTCATCTTTGTCTCCTATTTTTATTTAATCAATATTTGTAACGCGTTTTAGCCATTCGCTATTCAACCATACTTCAGATAAAATGTCCTGCAGCTTTATTCTCACCGGGCAATCTTCAGAATTAAGTTTTGATTTTAATCCACCTGTGTTTCTAGAAGATGACGTAGATTATGAAATTGGACTTGTAAATTTTGATAGTTTTTATTCCATACCAAATGTCGATGACACAAATAATTCATTTTTTGTGCTAAATGAATCCGATACACTTCGATATTTAATTACAATTCCCACTGGTTCATATGAAATAAATAATCTGGACGCGATGCGTAGAGAAATCATGAAAAATGATAGGAATGCAGAAATCACAATGGAATTTGATACGAACACCTCTAGAGTTATGCTACAAGCAAACAGACAAATTTCATTCGATTGTGAGAATTCACTGGGGTCAGTACTTGGATTTAATAGAAGAGTTATAGAAGCAGACAGTGATGTTACTGGTGATACCCCTGTTCAAATTCTTAAAGTGAATGCCGTATGCATCGATTGCAACATTGCCGCTGGTTCCTTTTTAAATGGTCGTCCGGTACATATTATTCACCAATTTTTTCCTACCGTTTCCCCAGGGTATAAAATAGTTGAAACTCCACTCAACACCATTTATTATGCAGTTACCGTGAGAAAGATTAGCAACATTACCCTGCGTATACTCGATCAGGACGGAGAACTTATCAATTTTCAGAACGACATTCGCACGATTCGTTTACATTTACGAAAAAAGTCCGAATAAGATGGTTTTCCGATTTAATAAAGCGCTTCGAGTCCTACGTCGACAAAGCAGAAAAACCACAATATTAACAAAGCAAAATCGTAACTTTTTAGTATCTTTAGGTTTTAAAGTTTTAGTATGATATAAAAGACCACATTCAACATTTTTCTACTCAGTTACGTAAAGTTGATTCAACAGTGAACATGGAGAAAAAGGATCTCTTGGATGTAACAGAAACACCCTACAATGACACCAGTATAGAAGACTATCAGTATCACTTTTACCAACCCTACACTTCTGGTGAAATTAATTATAACGACGAAGTTCGGATCCCGATCCCTGATTTGAACGCTTATACCGCCCCCTGTAACAGCTACTTATACGTAGAAGGTAAACTGGTTAAAGATGATGATACAGTGCCTACCAAGTTAGAATTTATTAACAACGCCATTTCCTATTTATTCCGAGAAGTACGGTATGAATTGGAAGGAATCGTACTCGATTCTGTACGAGATCTCGGGTTAGCGTCTACTCTAAAAGGTTATCTTGCGTACACCCCAACTGAAAGCTATAGGTTAGCAAATGCAGGATGGTTTCCAAAAAAAGAGATCTCTACACCTAAAACAGGGGAAACTCAACAACAAGCGATTCAAAGAGAAAGAATAATAACAGATAATAATGGAAATTTTAATACGATACTACCGTTAAAACATTTAATGGGATTTTTCGAAGATTATCGAAAAATTATACTTCACATGAAGCAGGAGTTAATACTTATTCGTAGCAGCTCCGATTATGATGCAGTAATTAGTACAGATGATACGGAAAAGCCGAAAGTGATTATATCAAAACTCTTTTGGGTGATGCCACACGTCTCACTTAGTTTAGCGGAACAATTACGATTAAACAAAATTGTTAATAAAGGAACCTCACTCCCAATAACCTTCAGAAGTGCAGAATTGGTAGTTTATCCATCATTACTGAAAACTTCGCGTCATACCTGGGCGGTGAAAACATCACCTAAATTGGAATCTCCATTACATGTAATAGTAGCTTTTCACAAGGGTAAACGAAATTCACTTACTGCTGATATGAGTAAATTTGATGACATTTCTTTACGGAATATAATGGTATTTTTAAATTCTCAACGCTATCCATATGCCGATCTAATGTTGGATATCAAAAACAATAAATTCGCAACACTTTACGAAATGTATGCATACTTTCAAGACTCTTATTATCCAACTAAAGGAAATCAACTGCTGTTTAACCCAACAGAATTTAAAAAATTCGCACCTATCGTACATATTGATTGCTCTCATCAAAAGGATTTTGCTCAAACAGGATCTGTCACCCTTCGAGTTGAATTCGAAACGGAAAATATAACGGACGATGTTGCAGCATACTGTTTAATTTTACATGAAAAACGATTCACGTATAACCCTTTGACGAAAATTGTTCGCCCACTCTAAAACACAACCATCTTCAGTTAAGAAGCGTCACTCAGACCAAAATATCTCAGTCATACTATGAAGCCTCATAGAAAGAACATCATACTGCACGAATTTACTACAAATTTACATAATTTTAACACAAACCTTCGGAAACTTCGAGTTGAGATTCTAGTGTACTGTATATCTAAACACTTTAAACGACTTCAGATATGAAAATAGTTGTCGATATTCAGGGTTTTATGCGAGAACGCAAAGACTTTGTTGTGAAAGAACTAGCTGCCTATGATGGAACTCACCTGTGTCACACTGTGTTTAAACCACCTTTCCCAATGGATATGCTATCTCCAGAACAACAATCCCAAAATAACTGGTTAACGAAACACCATCATGGACTTTCTTGGAACACTGGATTCACACCACTACATCAATTTAACAAATATCTACAAGACTTAACCTCATCTGCATCTCATGTTTATGTCAAGGGAGCCGAAAAAGCACAGTATCTTCGCAGATTTCTTTCTAAGGAAATTATTGAATTACCCGAGCAACCTGCTTTAATAAAATCAGAACCAAAATGTTTTTACCATTCAAATAATTGTTGTATGTGTGCGTTAACAAATGTATTTTTTTTATATGAAAACTTTATAATGCATTAATTTAGAAAAATAAAACAACGTATTAAATATCAAAAAATTCTTTATTACAAACATGGCACTTGAACTCTCTCTCTGTATTAAGCTTATAATTTTCAATTTCGTAAAAAATTACCTTCTCTTTTTCCATAAAGGCAGGTGTACCTTCTCCACCACCCATCTTTTCCTCCACTTTCGCTTCCTCGCTCTCGCCCACTTCCATAGAGGTAGGTGTGGCTTCTCTATCCCCCATCTTTCCATTCACGTTCGCTTCCTTTTCTTTCTCCTGTTCGTCCTCCTTGTCCTCCCCCGACCCACCCTGAAGGTCTTCATCTTCCACTGATTCGTCTTCCATGGATTCGTCTTCCTCTTCTTCCTCTATAAATTCGGCTGCGATTTTTTCCGGTAAGTACTGTTTTATATTGTACAGGAAATCGGTTAAGTTGATTCGTTTAATTTCCTGAACAAAATGTTCAATACATAACTCTGATTCTTCGTACATATCACACAAGTCACATGCAACTTGATACTTTCTCGCTAGATGTAAACAGTATTCCTCTTCATAAAAGCGCCCCATTCCGTAGTTCGACTCGTGGTGAGCATCCCACTGCAGATCCGCGAATTTACTACGTAGATACGTTATACCGGTTTTCAGATCGTTAATTTCAGGGTATTGCCGATAACACATCCACATGATTACTAAACACAATTCTACTAAACAGACTCCAAGAATACTGTGTTAAATAGTATCTCTCCTTCCCCCGGACCAGAACCCGCTTGTTCAATAACCTTTAACGTTGACCGTGATAGTACTCTTGACTTCCACCATCACTTTGAGCCCCTCCTTTCCCCCTTCGTCTAGACCCCCCCTTTCATGTCAAATAACCATGGCCATGAGACATCGGACGCAGATGTGACTTTGACCCCCCTTCTCCTCCCTCGTCTAGACCCCCTCATGTCTCGACACACCTTATTCGTGGTCATGAGGCATCGGACGCAGATGTTGTTTTCGGATAGCGACTTCAACCTTCACGTTGACTTTCAGCGTACCCCCCCCCACCACCCCCCCCACATGTTGAGACAGTCCTCTGACGGAGGATTCATACAAGTTACCAGTATATCCTGAAACACGTTAGTTCTCAACCAGACGCCTAACCATGCGGTGTGAAAAGTGTGCGAAACTTTTTCAAACTATGGGACGTCTCTCACGTCATCTACGTACGTGTCAAAATCATACCTGTGAAATGTGTGGAAAATCGTTTACCACTTCATATAATTTATCTCGTCATAAGCGTCTCAGCTGTAATACCGACGCCACAACCAGTAAACAACTTAAATTCGCTACTGGTACCCCTGCTCCAAGTGTTCCGGATAATGGTGCCCCTGTTCCGAGTGTTCCAGTTTGTGATCGTAGAAGACTACATAGACCAATTTTACACTCTTCAGCCAACATCCAAAAGCTACACCACGCATTCAAGTGTCGCATCGCCAGCTATAGGGTTTCCACTGATGAGAATCACATCACTCCACAAACGTTCTTTACAGAAATACACTCCAAGGTACTAGATATACTGTCAGAGTACTTAGCTCGATTTCCTACTCTGAAAATCAACATGGAGCTTTTTGGCCTTTACGTTATACCTGAAAAGGATCTCTCCGACGTCAAGTCTTTTAATACAAAAAATAAAGTTCTCACTGCTTCTATTGATCTTAATCAACTTTATGAAGACTTTAAAGACGAAATCCAATCACAAATGTCAGACTTCCAAGAACGTGATTCCGGATGGGCCTTGAAACATATTCTATTTTTGGATGTGAACATTAACAAGTTTAGTGCAGTGTCGGCGTCCTCATACATCAAACTTCCTAAATCAATAGAGTCCACAAAATGTGTTTTAAACATAAAAAATTCACACAATGCGTGCTTCGCGTGGAGTATTATAGCAGCGATATTTCCAGCAACTGGTGAACCAACTCGAGTGTCGTCATATCCCCATTATGATATTTTGCTAGATTTTACAGGAATCGATTTTCCTGTTAGGTTAAAAGATATATCTAAATTTGAAGACCTGAATAATATTTCAATCAATGTGTATGGACTTGAAACAAAATTCGAAAATGGTAAATATGTCACCGAGGTGGTGGGACCGTTACATTTTACACAACACCGTAAACCTACCCATGTGAACTTGTTGCTTATTTCAGATGATGATGATGGTAACAACCATTATTGTCTCTTCAAAAACCTCTCAGGATTAGTACATAAACAACTCTCTAAACGACATGGATCAATATATTTTTGTGACGGTTGCTTGCAATTTTTCAGGAAGCCCGAAAAGTTGGCCATGCATCAGCGAAACGATTGTAACCACATTTACACCAAAACATTGTCAACTAATCTTATTACAAACAAATGTGGTGAGCTTATACCTCAAAATATTCTCAAGTTTGTTAATATTGAAAAACAGTTGCCAGTGCCGTTTGTCATTTATGCCGATTTTGAGAGTATCTTGAAACCGATTCATCATACTGAACCAAGTAGTGACAAGTCTTTTACGGTGAAAACTTTTGAACATGAACCTTACTCTTTTGGGATGTATGTTAAATGTAATTTCGATGATGCTTATTCGAAATATTATTCATATCGAGGTCCTGATGTTACCGAAATATTTACACAACAGTTAGATGATATCGCTCACTCACTTTACTGCACACACTTAAAACATGTAAAACAGATGATACCACTAACCAGGCAAGAAGAAGATCTATTTCGAAAAAGTTCAGTTTGCCACATCTGTGATAAACCTTTATCACAAGACGAGAAGGTCCACGACCATTGTCATCTGAGTGGTCTCTACCGTGGCCCCGCCCACTCCATTTGTAACTTGAATTTTAAAACCGCAAAGTTTATTCCTACCTTCTTTCATAACCTCACAAACTATGACTGTCATTTGTTTATTAAAAAATTGTGTCCAAAGGGTGAAACGATGTCAATAATAGCTCAAAACAAGGAAAAATATGTCTCGTTTTCAAAACGTATTTTAGTTGAAAAATCACTCAATCCTCAAGTACCAGATACCTATATTTCATTACGGTTTGTTGACTCTTTCCGCTTCCTGTCTAGATCTCTTGATAAGTTGAGTCAAAATTTAAATTCCGATCAATGTTGTGAAGTACGCAAACATTTTCCAAAAGACAATGAATTTAATTTGGTAAGGCGTAAGGGGGTTTTTCCATACAGTTACGTAGATTCGTTTCATAAGTTAAATGAAAAATTACCTCCCATAGAGAATTTTTTTGATACACTTACCGGGGAATCACTTTCTCAAGAAGAGTATAGTCGAGCTCAAGAAGTGTGGCATACTTTCCACTGTTCATCTTTAGGAGAATATTCCGATATTTACCTAAAGTCTGATGTACTTCTTCTTGCAGATGTATTTGAAAATTTCAGAAAGATTTGCATGATCAAGTATAAGTTAGACCCGGCCCATTACTTGACTGCACCTTCTTTGAGTTGGGATGCCATGTTACGCTTTACCCAAATTGAACTTGAACTTCTCACTGACATAGATATCATACATTTTTTTAAAAGGGGAATTCGCGGTGGTGTTAGTCAATGTAGTAGAAGAAAAGCTGTAGCAAATAATAAATTTGTACCCGATTATGATATTTCGAAACCAACTTCATACATTGTTTATTTCGATGCCACAAATTTATACGGTTATTCGATGCAACAGGCTTTACCAACTAGTAATTTTAAATGGTTAGAAGAACATGAAATCACATCGTTAGATTTATCTTTAATCGATGAAAATTCCTCACAAGGATATGTATTGGAAGTGGATTTACAATATCCGTCCAATTTACATGAATACCACAATGATTTCCCCTTTTGTCCGGAACCTATAATCCCTCCTGGTGGTAAAATGTCCAAATTAATCCCCAATTTATATAGCAAACATAAATATATCATTCATTATAGAAATCTACAACAGTGTTTAAAATACGGTTTAATTTTAGAAAAAGTACATAGAGTTTTAACGTTTTCCCAATCACCGTGGTTAAAGCCGTACATCGACTTCAATACTACTTTAAGAAATTCCGCTTCCAATGAATTTGAAAGGGATTTGTTCAAATTACTAATAAATTCAATTTTCGGTAAAACTATGGAAAATATCGATAAACGACAAGATATACAATTATGTACACACTGGGAAAATAAAGTCGGATCTGTTGGAGCCAGAGCGTTAATAGCTAAACCACATTTTAAATCATGTTCAATCTTTGATGAAAATTTGGTGGCAATTCACTTGGGGAAAACAAAAGTATCATATGATAAACCTCTTTATGTTGGTTTTTCTATTCTGGACATTTCTAAAACAGTACTTTACGATTTTTTTTATGGTTTCATTAAGGAGAAATATGGTGCTAAGGCAAACTTGTGCTACACTGACACAGATTCGCTTATTTTGGAGATTTTCACCGAAAACGTATACGATGACATTAAAACCAATATCGACTACTTTGACACGTCAAACTACCCAACAAACAATATTCACAATATTCCACAAACCATATCAGTTGTAGGAAAAATGAAAGATGAATTTGCAGGAATACCTGTAGAAAGTTTCTATGGTACTGGTGCTAAAGCTTATTGTGTGAAAGCGGTTGATGTTGTTAAAAAAGCTAAGGGAATTTCTAAGAATGTCATAAAGAATCAACTTCATATGTCTGATTATATTCAGACTGTTGAGAATGGAGGGTCTATTTTTCGTAAAATGTATATTTTTTCTTCCCATCTTCATACAGTTTATACAGAATTAAAAAATAAAATTGCTCTGTCTTCACAAGACGATAAGAGACGTCTCATCCCACACACCTATGACACATTAGCTTGGGGCCATTTTCTCATTACACCAACTGAAGGTGATTTAGATCTTCTTCTTAAGTATGGGGATCAAGTTGGAACTTGCAACGACTTGTTTGAACTTGATTCACTCGAACTTTCACTCCCCCCCACCTAACCAGCTGCCCCCCCACTACCACGATCACTACCACCTCTGCTGTTTTCTAGCATTCATTCCGTTAAGAGTGCTCGTAGTATCTACATCGTATAACCTTAAATATGGCTGGTGAAAGTGTGCTCGTTGCAAAGTTTTTGGATGCGTTTGGTAATGTAAACGTTGACAAGTTTTTGGATGAGTATGGTTACTACGTAACACCATTTCACAAGGATGAACTAATGGATATGTACGACAGATTGAAAACCCGACAGGCCCAAGAAAAGCGAACATCGAGGTTTGGAACCCATTTTGTTAGCTGCCCGTGGTCCAGAGACTCAACCACCGAAGGTCCAGATACGTGTTCCTGCCATTATTGGGAGAGTGAATGCGAGGGAATCCATAGATATGTCCAATCTATAATTGAAGTGTATTTATATGTTATTTCTAAAGCCAAAAATAAATTCAGTTGTTAAAATATTTTCCTTTAATTAAAATACATTGAAATTCTGGGGAAATAAATTATTCGGGAATGTGATCACGGGGGGGGGGGGGGTAGGGGGGTGGGTTCGTGGTCCATAACCGACTCCTAACCTCCGTTACAGAACTCTCATAGCCCAGGTTAGAGGTTGAGGGGGGTGTCCAGACAGGAGGGGGGGGGAGTTAGGTCCCGGTCATTTTCAAGGTCCATTGTCTAGACAGGTGGGGGGGGGGTCAATAAATCAACTCCAATGAGACATCTGTAACAGGAGCAAGGAGCAGGTTAGTGATTCCGACCTTAAAGGTCAAGGTCAAGGTCGGAGTCACTAACCTGCTCCTTGCTCCTGTTACAGATGTCTCATTTCTTATCTACTCTCGGCCCATTCTTTGTAACATTTACCTTTCTACTGATTTCTAACGTTACCGGTTAATCGAGAGATGATGTAAACTAACAAAGGTTTTTGTTGTGAAGCGGAAGCTAAGAGGGTGGCATTATCGCAATTCGTAAGAAATTCATGGAATTCCAATCTTTTCCCTTCGAATGAACGGGGAATTAGGGAGCAAAGAAATTGCAATTGATATTCGTTACTAGTGGATTGTTGAGATAAGGCATTCGCAGAGGGATTTTCGCCGTCCATGATTTTGCTTTTGATAAAGGGAGTTAATTGTAGGGAATTTGTTCAACAAACAAAAGTCGACAAACAATTTGTCGCTTACGTTTATCTTTGGTCGTCTTGAAGTGTGCTCGGCTGCTCGTCGGGTTTGTCTGCTTGAAGGAGTTGAAGTACATCAATCGTAGAAACTGCGCTGAGTTTTTTTCGGACTGTAGCGAGGATCCCACTTCTGACACCAAAATTTATGTTGTGTACCAGTTCTTCTGACACCAGGAAGCATTTTCTACATGGTCTCCGCCACGAAGTTGAGCTTGTGGGCGATGAAGTGAAACACGCACGAACGAGAAACTTAACTAATGTTTATTGACCTCAAAGAATAGTATTACAGTAGACGTAGTGTAAATAGCAAGAATTAGGATGGATAATTAGCTGACAATTAACTAACTCGGCTAAGTCAGAATCGTCGGTTTTATACCGAGGTTGTTGCGTCTGATTGGTTAGAGCGAGGGGGCGTACGACACCTCATTGGTCGTGCGAGCAAGCGCAAGATGCGCTCGATGAAAATAGTAAATATGTCAAAATGCACTTAAGTCCTTATTAAGGGTTAAGAAAGTGATTCCTCGAGCGTTCCCACCGTTAACGTGATGTATGCATTTGAATGGCAGGGTTGTTGATTAAGGGAATGTTTTAAGATGATAAGGAAATCAATTTAGGAATTTGGGTAAATTAGAAAGTGCGGTTCACACGGATGCAGCTATAGTTTTAGTAATATAGACAGAGTTATGATGACAAGATTTGGCTGCTAAGGGTCGCATGGAAAATTACGTGGGCGCTGATATGTCGCTCGTTGTTACTAATCAATGGGTACGTAACAACCCATTTTGACCCGGTCAAAAACCCTGGTCAAAATTTTTCAAAACGGTCGATTGACCAGGTACAACCCTAAGTATTGCAGATTTTAACAACCGTTTCTTTGAAACTAAACGACCGTTCATCAAAATGTGCACTACATATTCTGATGCGTTAAAAGCCTGTTCAGGTGTCAGCGTATTTATGTGCACCAGTAAATCCTAATACTTCTTTCCTATTCTGACATCTAAAAAATAAAATGTTAATAATTTTTAGATCTAAAAAGGGCCGGAATGAAATTTAAATTTATTATTTTAAAGCCATGATAATGTTCCACAAACAAAATAAAATTGGAGTGTCGAAAGAGTCCATTTTGACACTCAAAAACAAGCTGTTTGAAAAGTGGCTTTACACATACGTTGCTGGATCCAGTGGCACTCGAAAACATGACGCATTTCCTTGATTTATGTTAACGTCACATCCATCAACACTACAGTATGAAGTATGAGAAACCATTCCCTAAAAAAAAAGTTTGATCTTACAATTCAATTATTGTAATACACTGTATTTTGGCTCACTGCGTAAATCGCACTGTAAACGTTCAAATGATATTCTTTAGCCACCATATACACACTACTGTGAAGCGATCCAGACTATCTGCCGACTCGGTCAAGTTCATAGACCGAGGGAGGTGCGACGACGAGAGGTGATGCGGTGTTCGAATAGCGCAATTGATCCTACTACGTAAAATTATATATACTGTGGTTCTGGTGCCGCATCTTTCGAATTTAGTTGTACGAACGGTGTGAAATAAATTTTTTCTGTGGTGTTGATGGCTATTGCAGATGCTAATAACAAATTTAGATATATTGATGTGGGTGCATTTGGCAAGGATTCGGACAGTACAATATTTCAGAAGTCTAGTTTTTATGAAAAACTTGAAAGGGATGCCTTACATATCCCAAAGGATCAGCCGCTTCCTTGGACAGAAACCAAATATGCCTTTCATGTTCGTGGGCGATGAGGCATTTTCGTTCTCTAAACATATCAAGGCCTTATAGCGGAAGGGTTTTATCTGATGAGAAAAAAAAAATTCAATTATAGATTATCGCGCGTACGTCGAAATGTCGAGTGTACTTTCGGCATTCTGTCAAATAAATAGATTTTTTTTTCAAAACAGCTATTAATACAGATATATCTTTAGCTGTGAAACTCATTAAGACATGTTGCTCTTCACAATTTTGTTCGCTCGCGGGATTGATATAATTTTCAGGAAGCATTAACTGTTGATGGGCTTCTTGAAATCGAACACGGCCCAGTAACTAGAGCACGAAACCAGTGAAGTCAGATCCGAAACCGATTGACAGACTATTTTGTTTCCGACATCGGTAATGTACATTGGCAACGAAATTATATTTGAAAATATAATATTAATATTGTTGTTTTCTTAATCTTATCTCTTGTTAACCCACAAATGATTGAATATTGAAGCTGCGTGTATCTGCAACCCGCAAACGCAAAACCCATTTAATACATTTTTTTTTTTAAATATTTTCATTTTCGGCTTAGACTATGGATATATACACTATACTCACATATTTCGTTCTTCTCTCTTTCTACTTTCGACTCAAATTCTGGATCAAACTGGCGACAAATGGCAATCCAGGCACTCCGTTTCTTTGTTCTCTCATGATACACCTCTGCCGAGACATCCCACATTTCCGGAAATTTTTTAATTTCCGCAATGAAAAGTTCAATATCTAGTTCGTCCTGCATTTTTTCGGCTGCCGCAGACCGTATGTGTGCACCAACGAACATTAAAACAATGCCCAGCGAAACGGATTTGCGTGCACGACGACCGTCCGTTTCGTTGGAACTTGCGTGCTGAAAGTCGCCGCAGGCCGAACGTTGGGCGCCGATGCGTGCACGGACCTGTATGTGAACCACAGCATACAGATTACATGTAATGTAATTACAGAGAGAGATTAATTAAGAGATTACATGTAATCTCTATGCTGTGTGTGAACCGTACCATACGGTTCTGTATATCGAACCGCATTTCCGGCGACCGCACGCCGCAGCACGGATGTGTGCACCGGCGCTTAAATTTGATATCAGTTTGCAATTCTTTCGCATCCTGTTTTAGGTCGTCCTAATTATTTAGATGCTTTAGTTGCAAACTGATTGTTTAGTGGCTTTAAGATTAATTACATGAGTTTCAAGGATTTTATGTGGGCAGTCAACGAGAGTATTAACAAAGATAAAGTTTTCAATTATATTTTACTGTTTGTTTTGATGGGATATACAAAATTGAACTTTCGATTATTGTGTCATAAGAAACTTGGTCTTTACACTCTTCACTGATTTTAATGCGATTTTTACATGACACTAGGACCTTGTGATTATGTAATTGCGTAATAATTTTGTAGTTGTTTTCGACTAAAATAAATTCACATTTTTGGAGTGTGGTGAGTGTACAATTGTCTCCGTAGGGTTTTTGAAGACATAGTATTTCATCTTAGATATTCGGGTAATCCTCGTTGGTCCATACTTCGTTTCTGGCTCCTATCCGTCTGTATTTTGCTGGTGGAATTAACATTTTGTGGAATTTGTTCGCGATGGGATAGATTTTCTGATACATGTATGGATTTGGGAATAGTACAGAAATGCATTAAATTGTTGCTGTTGCTAAAAAGTTGCTGCCTCTCCAGTGGCAGCAACTCTAAATTTGGAGACTTCTATTAATTTAAACAAATGTAGCCTGCCTATTTCTAGTAGTTGGTCTTTATGGTAAATGATTTTTAAGCGATCAACTATGTCTTTTAATTTTTGACTGCTTATGACTTCTAAATTGGTGATTTCATCAAATGCTAGAGATATCGCTCTCTGAATGATGCGGAGGTTGTTTAATATATTTTGTGCTAAACAAATATTATATTGAATTTGAGTAGCGATTGAGGAATGCATTCGGCGCGAATGGTTACATTTGCCTTGGCTCGGTATTGTCCTGGTAAGTGTCCGTCTCGATTGAAAAAATGTTATACCATACCTTCAAGTCGTTCACTCCGTTCACTTTGGCTTCAAATTGTTTCTGCTTGTTCAGAAAAAAAAAACAAACACTGAACTGATGTATGCGTAGAGTGTCACTTGGGAATTGCATCATATAGAGACACTCCGCCAATTACGACACATAATGGCTCTTTTGGCGACCGAACTGGGGCACAAGTCGTCGCACTTCAACCCACGTCCGCTCACTGTTCTGAGTATGGGTGCCGGTATCAGGATCAACAAAGTGCCATGAATGATTGACGGTGAGGTGTTCGTAACCGTGCGATTTGAGGTCGGAGTATCCCTTCCAACAATCCGTATGAATGATAGTACCCGGAAGCACATTGTCTGATAACCTTTACGAGTGTTTCTGAGGAGCGATCTTCGACGACTGTGAGGAAGAAACGCTTAACCCTTCGTTGGATGCCGCCCACCACCCATTGCCCTTCGAAATAGCGGCCCTTGTATTTAAGCCGACCAATCTTTGCCTCGTCAATCTCAACAACGCACCCCTCTCCACCCATTTTTGCACTGTTCTTATGTGCCCAAAAAACGAACATCTCACGTATAGATGAAAAATAGTCAATTATAGTTGTGAGCGACAGTCGCAAGTGTTCCGCCACGAATCGGCAGCGAGGAGGCGGACGCGTCAAGTATAAGTACACTAAATCCGATACTTTTATCAAAGGAATATAAATGTCGGCGAAGAACGTTCCCCGGTATTGTGTAATATAAGTGTTGCATTTTTTTTTTTTATTTTGAGTAACACTGTATTCGGACTGGCATCTGAAAAACGGTACCCCCTTCGTAATTTTAGGCGACAATAATTTTCCGCACTTAGAACACGCGCAAGACGGTGGCAAAGCACCATGGCGGCATAGGAAGCCTAACAACGCGTTCATGTTTATGGCGATCTCGTTGAAATATTTGCGGACGTAGACCCGACATCCACCGCACGTGGGGATGTTCCGACGTAAGCCGGAGGCTTCGAGTTCGAATTCGCTGCTTTGACGCGACGTAGAAGGCGTTGGTTCCGACATTTCTTACCTAAAGGTAAGGTACCTCAGTTTGCATATGTCAGTTGTCATTTATATGTCGTCGCCTTTCTTGTTTTCAATGTATTTTATCTCTTATAATCATTTTTGTACAAGAAGTCTTTAAAATCAATCTTTTTCAAGTTTTCACATGCGTTTGGGTTTGCAGTTTGTAAGTAAATAGCAAATTTCATGGGTCAAGACACAAACGGATAATCATGATTGTGGTTTTAGGTTGGGGCGAAGGTGGCCGTGTGGTTTAGGCGCTGTCTTTGAGTCAGGCGGTCACTGTCGTCGTGGGTTCGAATCCCACTTAATCCATGGATGTTGTGATTGTTGCGGGAAGTGTGTAAAATGTATCCAAAATCCCATTCCTATTCACGCCGGTAACCAGGCCGGATAGGATCGGATATCCTGTAGGAGGGCGGGACACCCTGAATCGGTAGAGTACGGAGTGGATCAACTGGGGTGAGAGCCTTAGGGAGTACAACCGTGCTCAAGGAACATGGTTCGGAGCCCACGTTAAACTGTAGGTTCCGTCCAGATTATTAAACCTGATTGTCCTGATAAACACAATATTCAACAAAGAACAACGATCTCAACTTTAAACGGCAAAGGCAACAAGTTTATAAATCGGCTTTAATAAATAATAAAAGGAAACCAGTGTTCATTGAAAAAAAATTGAAACTAAATTAGAACAGTAGTTTTATAATAAATGTTCTATGTGATTTCCGTTGACATTTATGCACAGTTGAGTACGTCTGTTCCATATGTCATAAACAGTGTTCAGTATTGCTGGATTATTGCGTATGTGGTTCGCAGCGTCTGCTATTCGTTCCCGGAGATGGTGTTCTGTGTTTATTTCAACATCATACACTAAACCTTTCATGTGACTCCAAAAATAAAAATTCAAAGAGGTTAAATCTGGGGAACGGGGAGGCCACCGTATTGGACCATTACGGCCAAGGGTCTAGTACTATTCGGCGCCGCCGACTCGGCGCAGCCGATTCGGCGCCAGACTATTCGGCGCCGGCCGGTTCAGCGCCGGCCGGTTCAGCGCCGGTTTTTCTATTCGTTAAAGTAAATAATATTTAGGTACACGAACTCAGAACTGCAAATATGTGTATGAATATAGTTTATTCTCGTCAGTTTTCCACAATACAAGAAATAAAGCAATTCAACAGTATTAAAATTAAAATATTCTATAATACAAATGAAAGCAACATTTTTCGTCAAAAATTATTTACTAAAATTAAAATTTTATTAATTATGGTGCATTTCAAAATTACATGCGATGCCTCTCAAGAAATCTCCTAAATCTCTCCTTTCGAAATTACGGACCAGTCCCTGGTTTCTCTCATCAGTATGGATGTACTTTTTCAGTTTTTTTGGTGGTTCATTCCCTGCGATCAGTCTCTCCAGGAAAACGTCCCTTCCGACTTGAATTTGTTTTAGGGCTTCCACAAATTTCCATATAGTTGGATGGTCCATCCCTAACTCATTCTGAAGTCGTCTATTTGCAGCCTCTGCATGATTATTGGTTCGGTCCATGCCTTCCAAAATTCTTTGATGAAGGTTCAACATTTCAATGGGAAACAATGGCGAACGTCTCACATCCCCCCTTCTATTAGGCCTTCCGATATAATTGTCCAAGAAATAGTTTAGTAATTCATGAACTTCACCCGGCAGTGTAATGGAAAGGTAGTCTACTCCAAGTCTGTCAAGTGGGACATATGCCAAACTCAATATCATTTTGACTTGAATGGCAAAATCGGCTTCGTTATTATACCTCTGCCTCAAACGTAACTGTGCTACGTGTTTCTGGAGATTCTGGGCTAGATGAAAAAAACAGCCCGATATATTACTTTCTTCAAATACTTCTCGAATGGCTTGGATTGCGGCCATTTCGTAGTCGCAGAATTTTCTATGAGGATTGTAGTCTGGAATTATGTCTTTCACCAAACAAAAAAGCATCGTAGGTCTGGCGTCTTTTGTTCGACAACAAACCGTACAAAAATGGAATAACACCACCATAAACGTCGGCCAAAATAATATACACTTGAGCAACTGGTGTGGTGTCTACCCATAGGTCCCAATGAGTAAAACGAGTTCTGGTCGAAATGCTTCTATTGGTTAACCATTTACACGTATTACCTTAACTAAAAGTGAAGTGAGTTGAATGAAGGTGAATACATGACTCTTCTGATGAACGTTTAATAATGAGAACAATTGTAGTTATATGTCGTTGTTGTCGAGAAACCTAATTGGAACAATAACAATTACAAGTATCGCTGGTGGAGTAATACGACATCAGCGATATTCGTATTGTGAGCTCAACATACTTATGTATTGTTTAAATCAAAGGTGAGCGAAATGATGAGTCGTGACAATGGAAGTAGGTGATGATTAATGTTGATAATTAAATTATTGCCTTACGCAATCTACTACAATAGCGGTGGTGCTGATTTAAACGTACCATCTACGTACACGTTGTCTGCTTGTTGTAAGCATCTAAGATTACTTTGGCGTCCAAATATCAAAATCCTTTCCTCTATGGGACCATTATCTGCCAGTAAGAATTGTTCACGATGTCCTTGCCCGTTAATGGTTATATATTGATCTGGAAGAATGAGGCCAACTGTGGAGGTTGGCGTTGGTGGCGGAGCGAGAACTTGATGGCGTTTTCTTCTGACTATCTTTCTCAAAATGGATTGATCAGGCATTGATGCTTGAGCGGCTTGAGATAGGTCACCTCTGCACTGATTGATGACCTGAACTGGTTGTTCCCGACACATTTCTGCTCTCTCCTTCATTTTCGTTTTGGCAGCATCGACTTCGATTTTGGCTGGTGTAGGTTCGTGAGAATGATTGTTTAGGAACTTCTTCACCACATCACGTTGAATATGGATTCTTGCCTTGCACCGGTCCTTCTGCTCGCAGCGGTAAAACTTCACAGTGCTGTCTGCTTTACTAGCTTTATCAAAAATGTAGCTAAAGCCTCCGTGAATAAATTTGGGTTTGCCTCGTTCACTGTTCACTTGATTCGCCATTATTATTGGTAGAGTAGTGATACTAAACTAACGAAATTGTTTCAAGTGTACCCTATTTATATGCCTTTACCTAATCTGCAAATATAACAAACAAAGAAGGTAACCATTCGTTTTACCTGCACCTTTTTACCTAACCTGCAATATCAGTTATCCCTAAACCCCACTTTATAACGAGGATTGGAGTGAAACGATCACATTTCGGTGAAATTCCTGTAACGAGCTGATTACTTAGTAATCACTGAATATACAAGGCAGGTAGACCTGGTAGACAATACATAATCCAGGGCTCCTAGGTTATTAGAGAGGTAATTTGTGATTGGTGGTCGTTTGGCTGAAGCCGGACTCTACCAGGTCTCAGTAAAAAATTTCGTGGAATGTGCGAATACTTTTACGATCGTTTAAACCTAAACACCTAAACGGATAATCGGCTGTCACCGAAACAATGCGGCTTAAAACTTTATACTAATGCCCATGCCTGGATTACTACCTACTTGCCTATCTACCTTATTACTCTGCAAGTATCGCGTAATGAGAGCTGACTTCACTCTTTTATTATGGGTCACGAAAATAATCAATTATAACCTGTGGCTAAGTATATTAGAGTACATTAAACCTGAGGTCGACTTTTTATTCATATACATATTCGCATTATGAGTTGGCCGAATTGGCCGGCGCCGAGTTGGCCGGCGCCGAAAAATTATTTTAGTTTCATAAAGTATGTACTGCATTTCTTTGTACACACCACTTGTGTGTAATTATCCTGATCTGACAAATAATCTTCCAAGACTTGAAGACCTTCCGATGTCAGGGAAAATCAAATTTCAAAAATGCTGATGATGATGCTGGTTCCTCATTTGTTGTTGTGGAAATCCGTGCTGTCTTCAGCCAACTGTTCCAGCTTAAAAGGTATAATGCCCAGGTTTCTGAGTACCTGACGTCTGAACTATTCATCTGAAAACGAAAGTTACATCAAAAATCTTATAGCAAGTAGCTTGAACAATAAGGAGGAAATTATACCTTTCGTAGCCTACAATGTAGTTGAGTTGGTTTCCAAACCTTCCTTTTTATGAGCAATTCCTAGAAAAAATTTTAACTGGAAAATTCTTGAAATGTATGCATACCATTTCAACAGCTATTAATAAAATGTAAAATATATTCACTCCTTGCACCTTTTATAGAGGTCATTTTGTTGAGAAAAATAAAATAGAAATGCGAATAATATAGGACCAAATCACCTTTCATCGATTTTTTTACAACATGGGGAAAATTGGTATCTTTACTGAAATAAAATTATTATTTTTGACCTTCAGAAAAATGGCTACTCAAAGTATGTTGAGAATTTTATTGCTACTAACCATATTCTGCTCCGATTATTCGCGCATCAAAAATATCCCAATCAGAGGATAGTGGCATGCATTTTGATATTGCAATTTTCAGCTTAAGCCCACTGAAGTCAGGTTGTTTTGAGCCCTTCATCCAAATAGCAGGTACTGCCTCCACTGTATTTTCATTTAGGAAATGAACCACTTTCCACACAGTCATGATGGTAGCTGACTGAGACAGATGCGACCAACAAAATACACAACGAAATGCATAAGATGAATAATTTAGTAACTTATAAATTTATATAAAAAAAATCATATCGTTCAATCACATGATAACAGTATAATATAAAATAATATTATAACCAAGGCAGGCGTGCAGCACACCCCCAAAAACGATTTAGAAGAGCAGTATGTTAGTATGAAGTATCGAATCAATAATTGCCCTTTATTGACCAGAAGAAAGACGTATATTGGTCTAAACATGACTTTACCTTGGCAGGTTCAGGGTTTAAACGGGGATGTGCTGCATCACTGCAAATTACACAAATAATAGTAAAAAAATAGATGATTTTATGAAATAACAAATTATTAGGGACATTTTAGCAAAATTTTTTCATGAGTCATGCAAAAAAGGAAATAATGTTACCATGATTGTGAGGGAAATCTACCAGTTCTTTTAAAAATCTTACTGAGTGGAATTTTTACTAACGCTACGGTTACTGTGCATTCGAATTCGGACGAAAGTTTGTTCGTACGAATATCCTCGTCAGAAAAACGTGGTTATTCTGTGCGCGTTTTCTGATTTTCTGATAGTCATTTCTCAGTTCGTAGAACTTTTCTGCCGCCCAGCAAAAATGGACGAACTTGATAAATTTTATTTTCTTGAAAGTACGTTAATGAAGTTAATGATGTTAAATGGTGTAAAAACAGAGCATGTCAACCAGTTGTTTTCTAGTAGAGACGACAAAGGAGATTTTCAAATGTTCTTTCAAGAATTGTGGGATCAACCGGAAAAGTTTTTCGAGTAGTTCAGGATGAGACCAGCAACATTTGAGTCCATCGTGAAGGGAATAGAAGAAAGCATCAAAAAGGTCTCTAATTTTCGTGAATGTATTTCGGCAAAACAAAGACTGGCTGTAACTTTCAGGTAAGAAAAAGTTTAACAATGATTTCAATTTTTTACTTTAACGGAAATTCGAATTATTATTCAAAAATAAAAATACAAATAAGTGAAACAAAATGCACGGCAAACTTGAACAAATGCATTGCATTCTTAACATGATTCTTAACATGTATTGTCAGGCGTTACACTTGCAAAGTACGAAGCAAGGTGTTCATGTTGAGGACTACCCAGTGGACTTTCCACGTGTGAACTACCTGTACAACTATTACTCGCTGATGAACCACATGCGGAAACGTCATAGTTATGTGTTGGATGGTGGATTGGCTGTAGTGTATGTCGACCTCTGAACTCCCCCATATGATCCTCTTCGCAAAATACTTGTTGGAGTTTAGTCCTCACAAACATTTTTCTTTGTTCTGGTACTTTCCTCAAATATAGCAGTAAACTGATCAGAAAATGATAGTCCAGATCTTCGTTTTCGGTCTTTGAAGCTGAATTTCTTTCCTTAAACATTTGTATTTCTTGTTCTTCAAGCATAATCAATTTTTTAACCGCAGTGGCATTATTCATTTTGGCTATATTTTCTGCGGAGCAGCATTGTTTTGTGGTTGCGTAGTTTCATTCGATGTGTTCTGAGGTGATTCTAGAGTTTGTATTTGTGATTCTGGTTAATTTTCATGGGGATCATTGGATAAAGCGTAGTTGAATTATTCAAATTCATCAAATTCTCTTCAAATGTTGTCTCGCTCGGGACATTACCCTGCAATTGTCTTTTTTGAAATTGGTCCATCAAAAACTGCATGCTTTTGGAATAGGCCCACTTAGATTCTTTGATAATTCCTCCTTCGTCTCCACTTCGTTTGCTCAGTTCCTTACGAAAGGTATCCCTCAGGCCTCTCCACCTAGTTTTGCCCACGATTTCAGATTTAACCTAATGCCCGATCTATTTTCCAAACTTTTACACGTAGTCTCTAATATTAATATGCGAGTTTGAAAATTCTGGTAAATATTCAGAAATGTAATCATGATTTACATATTCTAGATCATTACTGATTGCTCTTTTAGCATGTTCTGAACCCAAATCACTTGATTTGGGTGGTTGTAGAACATCGCTATTAGTAGTGACCACATTTTCTATCACTGAACAGACATCACAATTTGTAGTCCCCAAATACGCAAGAGTCAAGTCCGTTTGACTCTTGACTTTTTTATAGAAATTAGAAGAATATCTTCTTGCCATGATATACTTCAAGAGTAATTTATTTCCACATAACTTTACCTTGAACGATACTATAAAATGGAAAATCTCTCGTCTGCTTTTTTTCTGTCGCCGCTTCCGAACTTTCCAAGCGTTTCCAATTAAAAATATTATTTTTAAAAATAATTTAAACAAACCAACAAATCCAATTTAATTTTCATCGGTTTGAGTTGTCTGATTACATCTCAAATCTCGATGCTGCACTCGATCCGGATTCATTGGAGTATTTAAGGAAAAGTCCCACGTCATCGGAATAAATTTCCGCTGCAGAATACTGGCGATAGGTGTTTGCTGTTTTAAAAGTTGCCTGAGCAGCAACTGACAAGACGGCGACCCTCCCATCAACGGCACGGTTATACCTAATGCCTTGGTACACCTCAATAGCCGAGTTCTCGAAGTGCTTAGAGACATCAAAAATATAGACATTTTGCATCAGTCCCAATCCAACTCGTCTAGCTAATTCTTGCTGAGTTTTCAATGAAATTCTTACAAATTCACTCGAAACTTTCGAACACTCCATTGTCTGATTTAAAATTAATATAAATAAAGTAACTTTCAATTTAATCATTCTTAACTTGCAAATATTTAAATTTATATTTTTTATAAACCTGATTCCTTGTTTTAGTTTTATTTATTAAAAACTTTAAAAATTTTAAATAATCAGAAATTATAATTTTAAATTTATCAATTTCCACTTTCTTCAAATTTACATACAAAATATCTGGCAATTCTTCAAAATAATTAATAAAAATTAAAATCATTTTGACAAGCGAAAACAAGGTAAGCCGCCAGTTTGTGAGAGACAAGCATGGCGGTCGTTATAACTCCGATATGGAAATATTTCAATATGGAAACAGACTCCTGAGGGATATGAGATATGACACTGGAACCTTGTGAAGATACATTTCGAAACTTTTCTCGGATGACCTAAAATTCGGTACTTTGCGTAAAGTGCAATGAGGCGGATGCTATCCTCCCGGTTCATTTTTGGCGCGAAATAGTGGAATTGGTTTACACTACGAGAAACACGAGAAGCGAGGCTCTTTGATGCGCGCTTCAATACCGACTGGCGAGTGGCTCACCACGAAACATACTCGCGAAACAAGTTTTGGGGTGAGTACCAAGTATATACGAAGCGAAACATTTACGCGAAACTGTTTTCGCACAATCTAAACCCACCTTCAAGTATATCGAACCGCATTTCCGGCGACCGCACGCAGCAGCACGGATGTGTGCACCGGCGCTTAAGTTTGATATCAGTTTGCAATTCTTTCGCATCCTGTTTTAGGTCGTCCTAATTATTTAGATGCTTTAGTTGCAAACTGATTGTTTAGTGGCTTTAAGATTAATTACATGAGTTTCAAGGATTTTATGTGGGCAGTCAACGAGAGTATTAACAAAGATAAAGTTTTCAATTATATTCTACAGTTTGTTTTGTTGGGATATACAAAATTGAACTTTCGATTATTGTGTCATAAGAAACTTGGTCTTTACACTCTTCACTGATTTTAATGCGATTTTTACATGACACTAGGACCTTGTGATTATGTAATTGCGTAATAATTTTGTAGTTGTGTTCGACTAAAATAAATTCACATTTTTGGAGTGTGGTGAGTGTACAATTGTCTCCGTAGGGTTTTTGAAGACATAGTATTTCATATTAGATATTCGGGTAATCCTCGTTGGTTCATACTTCGTTTCTGGCTCCTATCAGTCTGTATTTTGCTGGTGGAATTAACATTTTGTGAAATTTGTTCGGGATGGGATAGTTTTTCTGATACATGTATGGATTTGGGAATAGTACAGAAATGCATTAAATTCCTGTTATCGCCTCTCCACTGGCAGCAACTCTGAATTTGGAGAATTCTATTAATTTAAACAAATGTAGCCTGCCTATTTCTAGTAGTTGGTCTTTATGGTAAATGATTTTTAAGCGATCAACTATGTCTTTTAATTCTTGACTGCTTATGACTTCTAAATTGATGATTTCATTAAATGCTAGAGATATCGCTCTCTGAATGATGCGGAGGTTGTTTAATAGATTTTGTGCTAAATAAGTATTATATTGAATTTGAGTAGCGATTGAGGAATGTATTCGGCGAGAATGGTTACATTTGCCTTGGCTCGGTATTGTCCCGGTACGTGTCCGTCTCGATTGAAAAAATGTGATACCATACCTTCAAGTCGTTCACTCCGTTCACTTTGGCTTCAAATTGTTTCTGCTTGTTCAGAAAAAGAACCACCGCGCGCGGCACTTACTGGCGGTGTTCGAGGGCGAGAACGCGAAGCGCTTCTCGATAAGGATTCCTCGATTTCCGGCGTTGGCGGCGATGATGACGAAGCATTAGCTCGTTTAAGCGTATGTCTGCTTCGTCGTCGATAACGACCGTAAACCTCCGGTAGTTGAGCCAATTTTTCTGTCAAGTTTAGTCGCACCGGTCTCTCAGACCAGGTGGGGATAGAAAATAGGAAATAATTTTTGTATTTTTTTAAGTGTAAGAATACGATATTTTAATAAAAAATAAACAATTTCAGCCATAAAATTTCATTCAAACGCCAATATTAAAAATATGTGAAAGGTTTGAAAAAATGAACAAAACAAAAAACACCTACATACAAATATTATTTTATAAAAAAAAATGAAAAATTCTTATGAAATAAACTTAAAAATGGTCAATCGATGTATATTCTACAACTTATAACAGAAAACCTAGACGTAGATACGATTATTGTGCTGCCCTGCAGTTCTGACAAACACATATAATGTGCTCCAAACACATGTACGCATTGCACTTGTAATAATGAAATCTTGTTTTTCTACTTTTTTTCCACCCACAGGGGGTACATCTACCAGGGGGTAGCGGTCCTTCTTGTGCTTGTCTTACCTCTGTGTTAGTAATTTCCATTAGTCTGTTTTTTAACGTCCTTGGAAGGTTGGTAAGAGTGGCCCTCCTTTGCAACTGAGGATGGATCAGTACGTCTGCCACTTCTTTCAAGATATTTCCCCTACGTAAATCGTTTTTATCGGGATTGCTAGCTTTATATACAACTTGTCAATTGATTCCTGCAATATCCAACATGGTGTAAAATATCACCATAGGCCATCTCCTAGTATTACGAGAGCAATCGTATGAAGCACACAACTTGTCGACCACGTCGACACCCCCTTTTGTCTCATTATATGTAGTGACAATTACCGGCTTACATTTTTCTCCACTCTCTGGATCAATATCGTCATGATAATATGTTAATATGACATTTTTTCTTTGCTTTGGGATATATGAAACTATTGTTAAATCCTCGGTGAAACCAAACATACTTGTATGGGTGGGGCGTTTAGTAGGTTTTGAAAATTCGATTGGCAGGTCTTTTTTATTATTTCTTACTGTTCCAATTACTGTTATTTTGTAATCCTTAAGCAATTTTTCTACCAAAGGAATAGACGTGAACCAGTTGTCCATTGTCAAGTTAACCTGTGAACCAGATGTCTGCACATTATTAGAACCAGATCATAGGTTTTGTTAGAAAGTTTGTATGTGCCTTCAGGTTGGGATCCCACGTATACTTCCACGTTGGAAGTATAAAAGACCGTTTGCGTCACAAACGGTCAAGATCTTCAGGCCATATTTGTTAGGTTTCGAGGGAATGTATTGACGGAAAGAACATTTCCCTCTAAACGCCGGAAGCATTTCATCAATGGTAACATACGCCGAATAATTATAACCAGTCAGACAATTTTTTACAAATTAGTATAATATTAAACGAATAGGAGCTAATTTATCAAATTTGATTCGATCTAACCGTGTTGCTTTGTCATCAAAACGCAAGGAACGTAGAAGGAATCGAAATCTTTGTAGACTCATTGTCAAACATTTCTATGCCATACCCATCTCTCCTCCATAGATCTTCGGCATTTGAGCGGTTAGAGTGACCAAGACCTGACAAATATAACAGTCCTATAAAAGCCCGGATTTCAATGTTGTCCGTTTGATTAGCATCTCGGTCTTTTGAAAAATAGTCTTGGATAGACAATATGTATTTATTCGTATTTTCCACAATAATTCCAATTATCGTGTCATTGAAGAAATAATTCCAAATCTCCACAGCAGTTTTTAAATTTTTTGTCGCCGTTGTAGGCCCTGGTAAGCGGATTATTATATTATCCTACCTGGTTCTTACTGTTTTTGGGCGTGGAGGATGCTTATTCCAACGCGCGGTACCATTTTTGCCTAAAAGGAAATGGAGTAAATGTCTGCTCGCTACTTTACTTTCTTTCATATATTTTAAAATACCTATATAGACAAGTGGGTGAATTTGACGTTCAATTGTGTCTTCTGTATCAGAAATTTCTTATTCAATATCACTGTGGTGATTTAAAACTTCCACATTGTCCTGTTCCTCGTCTTCAGAATCATCATCGAAAACAATTCCATCACTGTCACTATCGCACAGTCGGACGGGCTCGAACTGCACCACATCGACTTTAACCACCCCGCTGCATTAAGTAGGGATAATTACTTACGAACCGCTCTCGGAAACCAGAGATAATAATAATAATAAAATGTAGCTAAAGCCTCCGTGAATAAATTTGGGTTTGCCTCGTTCACTGTTTACATGATTCGCCATTATTATTGGTAGAGTAGTGTACTAAACTAACGAAATTGTTTCAAGTGTACCCTATTTATATGCCTTTTCCTAATCCGCGAACATATCCAACAAAGAAGGTAACCATTCGTTTTACCTGCACCTTTTTACCTAACCTGCAATATCAGTTACCCCTAAACCCCACTTTATAACGAGGATTGGAGTGAAACGACCACATTTCGGTGAAATTCGTGTAACGAACTGATTACTTAGTAATCACCGAATAAACAAGTCAGGTTCCTCCTAATTCTGGAGAATTTAAACCAAAGGAAAACACCAAGTCTTAACCAACTGCTTTATTTAAAGATGAGCGACCGGTTTCGGCTTCATGGAAGCCATCCTCTGGCTCGCAAACAAGTTCTTTTTAGGGCTCCTGTTGCTCGAAATGTGCGGCGTCACACATATAAAACAAATACGTCGACATACACAGTTAAAAATAAATGAAAATTAACACACATCGAACCAGAATGCTAACCACATAAAGATCTTTCAGGACATGGATACAGCCCTAAAGGAGTGAGCTCCCTCATTCTAAAGAGGTTGGGAAGTAACTGCTTTCTTGAAATTCTGGAGAATTTCAATCACTAACAATGAAAAATTATTTTAATTTCACAAAGTATGTACTGCATTTCTTTGTACACACCACTTGTGTGTAATTATCCTGATCTGACAAATAATCTTCCAAGGCTTGAAGACCTTCTTTCGTGTCAGGGGAAAATCTAATTTCAAAAATGCTGATGATGCTGGTTCCTCATTTGTTGTTGTGGAAATCCGTGTTGTCTTCAGCCAACTGTTCCAGCTTAAAATGTATAATGCCCAGGTTTCTGAGTACCTGACGTCTGAACTATTCATCTGAAAACGAAAGTTACATCAAAAATCTTATAGCAAGTAGCTTAAACAATAAGGAGGAAATTATACCTTTCGTAGCCTACAATGT
Source organism: Cryptocephalus moraei (assembly GCA_946251905.1). Lineage (NCBI taxonomy): Eukaryota > Metazoa > Arthropoda > Insecta > Coleoptera > Chrysomelidae > Cryptocephalus > Cryptocephalus moraei. Next base: position 2,501,860 of record OX276459.1, read on the forward strand.
AGTTGAGTTGGTTTCCAAACCTTCCGTTTTATGAGCAATTCCTAGAAAAAATTTTAACTGGAAAATTCTTGAAATGTATGCATACCATTTCAACAGCTATTAATAAAATGTAAAATATATTCATCGAAATGTATTTCTTGGTGGGGATAAAGACTACCAAATTGACAAACCACTAGGCTTTTCAAAAAATGTAAAAAACTCACCCGATTTGATTTTTTCTGCCCTTGTTATAGTCGATTCTTCAGAAATATTTTTAACGGGAGTTGACAACCTCCACACTTTCTGGAATATTTTGTGTTGATTCTGAAAGAGCAGTTACTTGATTATTTGAGAAAGACTTTCCTGTTTTCTTTAGAGAAGGCATAACAATTTTTGCGGCGCTGGTTCGGACTCATCACTTCCAGGTTCAGAATCTGAAATAACGTATTTTTTGTTGACGCGAACTCTTCTGTGTCCTAATCCCAAGTTATGGCAATCAGAGTTGATGTCAGAGGTGGTTTCAGCTTCAATGGCCTTCATTCTGGCGATAGTTAAATCCTGTGAAATATAAAATAGTACAGTAAAAGGTACCGATTCTCTCCCTGCACCTTTTATAGAGGTCATTTTGTTGAGAAAAATAAAATAGAAATGCGAATAATATAGGACCAAATCACCTTTCATCGATTTTTTTGCAACATGGGGAGTTTCTTTTCGGAAGTTTCCAGAACAGTTTTCAAAATTACGATCGGACCTCCGTACGAGTAAGAATGAGCAAGTGACAAATCGGCCCAAAAAATCAATCGGGAATATTTGCCAAACAGTACATCCGATAGGGTCCAGATTTTTACCTGTTTAATAAACATATCAACAGCTCCTATTTTCCAAAGAGCGCGTCCTGTAGGTTCATATTTGTAGGAGATACGAATTTGCAAAAAACGGGTAGTTTTTTTAGTTTTTTCGTGTTTTTTCGGCGAAAATCGCACTTACAGGGTTGCTGTAGGACTCATTTGAAAGGTTTTTAAATTCTCTACAACTTTTGCATTGTAGTCAAGACGATATCTCCTACAGTTTCTGTCAGAAACAGGAAAAACCTATTTTCTCGCAATATTTTACGGTTTTTTGGCTGCCATTTTGTTATAAACAATAATTCGTGGTTATGATTTTGGGATGGGGACTCTTTGGCGCCGCCGACTTGGCTCGGCCGATTCGGCGCCGCCGACTGGCCGCCAGGACAACTGGGCGCCGCCGACTGGCCGCCGGACAACTCGGCGCCGCCGATTGGGCGCTGCCAACTTGATTCCAAATGTGATCTTTTTGGTAAAATTTAAAGCATATATTTGTTGAAAATGCTTTTAATCGGGGGTGAAAAGTAATTTCTTAGTTTTTAGCCGATCTTGGTATACCGGGTTAAAATGCGATTAGTGTGTTCATTTTTCTATGACAATGCTAATACAGTAGGGCTATTGATTATGCCCTAAAAATCAGGGCGCCAAGGATCTAAGACCTTCACGGGTATTTATGATTCGAATCTTTAAGTTGGTCATTTGAGATAAAAAACGCGGAGTGGTATTAGTAGAGAAAGTTTGTAGAGAATTAAATTTCCCAGCGAAATATCTCTAAAAAAATTAAAATATTGTTTTTATGCGGGAAATGTTTAAAGAAGGGAAGAGACCAACAAGAAAAATCCTATTTTTTGTTTCTTTTACTTTTTTGCATATAATTTTTTTTGGGTTAAAGATAGGTATAGGCATTAATCTATAGAAAAGGATGTTAACAAAATATCTTCAAAATGGTAGGTGGTAAAAGTTTTTTGGATGGAAATTCACCTGGATATTCATATTGTTTTAATTCACATTTTTTAACACAGGTAATATTTTAGTCAATAGAAACGATATTTAGAAAAATACGATATAATACGAATATGATTTATAAAATTATATTTATATTTGATTATCAAAAAGTGAAAAATTTTCTAGGGCTTAATTACCACCAACAGGTGATGCTTGATTAAACGGCACGGCTTAAGAACATATTTCCAGGTTCAGCAGTGGCATGGAAATAATATAAATTCTCTGAACTGGTTAACTTGGTATCTATTAATCTATTTATCTAATTAATCTATTAAAAAAAATTAATAAGTATACCTAGCGCCAAAACGGCGGCGCCGAGTTGGCCCTCGGCGCCCAATCGGCGGCGGCCAATCGGCGGCGCCGAGTCGGCGGCGCCCAGTTGTCCTAGACCCATGATTTTATCCCTTTTCATCTACGAATCATACTTGAAAACCCTGCATAAATTTCAACCTATTTTCTTTATTGCACCAACAAATCTCTACTAGTTGGCCTAGTAAGCATTCGTCGTTCGTTTCCGAGGTTCGGGGTTCGGCTGCATGCTCGCCAGGAGTACATGGCACATCGCAATTAATAATATATTGGCGGGTGATTTCGGATGATCAATGTTAAATTATAGTCCTTAAAATATTAGTGTGAGATTGCCAGTTTATTTTGTTGAAATAAATCTAGTGGTCTGATTCACCAGAAGCGCCGATATCTTATAAATGGTCATACATTACAATATTTCCTCAATATAAATCCCTATACATATAGTATGTTCTCAGAAAATTATTTTATGAACATTCGGGAACACCTCTTCTTGAATTTTCTAATAATGTCATTTTATAATAAATTATGGGAATATTCGGACAGAACATTCTATAAATATTTGCTATATTCTGTAAACATTCTATGAATATTCTCTGGCATATTCTACAAGATTATATTTTTGCACTTTGTGAGGATATTCTGAAAATATTCGTGCTATCTGGGAGCAAACTATTTTTTTGGGTGGTTGTGGTGGGAAAAATAATGACGTAATTTGTTTAGAATGGTAATGCCGGAGAAATCATTGATAAAGTAGGCTTTGGCGTATTTGGAGAATGAATCAATCGTTACAAATTTTGTTCCTTCGTAGCTAAAAGTATCAATGTGGATGACGTCAAATGGTCTTCTGACTAGCATTGAAAATAGTCCTGAAAATTCGGTTTTGTAGGGGTGTCTTTCGTATTTGCTTTGGGGGCAGACTTCGCATTCTATGACTATTTTTTTTATTCTTACCTTCATATCGGACCAGTAGAATCGTTTTCTTAATTTATTGTAATTCTCTGTTACATCATTATGATTTTTTTATTGTGATATTCGTTGATGACTTCGTTTTGATCTGCTTTTTCTATGTCTTTGCAGAATGTATTACATTTGATTATTTTTTCCGTGTCGTTGAATAGAGTTGAGCGTGTGTTCACGAATTTTTTCGTGATTTCGTTGTCATGAAAGTAAATTCCATACATGTTTTTCGGGTCGATTGTGTCTTTCTTGGAAAATGTTTTCCTTTTCTTGGCCGTTTCTAAGTGTTACGGAGTAATGTGGTTTTTTGAATTCTACATTGTACTGATCCCCTGTTTTAACTTCGGTTCTATTGATGAAGTCATTAAGTGCCTTTTCCGTTATAGGCAGGGTGAAAGTAGGATTTTCAGTGGCCGTATGTTGGGTGTTGTTAGAGCTTTCGTGTTCTTCGTTTTAAGACTCTTCTTCGATACCTCTGGTAATTATTTCGTCTATGTCGTTTAGTTCTAAACCTTCTTCAAAAATTAGTTGGGATAATATCGATATTAAGTCGGATTCGTCGTCTTTGGTAGTTGTTTCTCTTACGTTCAGCTCGATACGGGAGAGTGCGTTGGCTACTACGTTCTCTTCGTTTCTTATCTTTAATGCTGTATTGAAATTCACTCAATTTAATCCCCATTTCCTTAGCCTAGAGTTGGGATCTTTTATGGAGAATAACCATACTAATGGTTTATGACCCGTTTCGATGAAAATATTTTTTCGATAAAGGTAGGGGCGAAAGTGCCTAGTGGCTTCTATGATAGCTAGCTTCTGCCGTATTAATAGTTCTGGAATAAAATGCGATCGGGTGATTGTTTTGCGAAAGGACTGCTCCTATTGCTGTACCGCTAGCGTCTGTATTAAGGGTAGACGAGTACCGGGGCATTGGAAACCGGCGTGAAGTTATCAGCCACCTTCCAGCAGCCAAAAATTCTAGCAGTCATTTCATTTAAACGTGAAGCAACCACTTTCTAGCACCCAATTCTACCTTGCAGGGAATAAATGAACGTTTTTTTGTCAAAGTGTTAATCATTCCTACTAACCACAATTTCACCAGTGGCGCCAAAAGGTCACAAAAAATTACAATAATAAAATAAATAATTTCAAAACTCCCACCACGGAAACGCGGAAATATAACAAATATTTAATTGGGGTGCGAGCAAAACGAGTCTCGGGATGAGATTCTGGCTTGAGGTTTCATTTAACATCAGTAATCATCGTACCAAGCGCCAATCCCTTCGGTGCCGTCTGAAGGATGCAATGGCACTCAACACGAAAATATAAAAAGTATTTAATTGGGGTTCAAGAAAATCGAGTCTCAGGTTGGAAATATTTGGGCTAAGGGTAATATAACGGGGTTTATATAAGAAGAAAATATTATATTTATACTCTTTCCAAAATATGATAAATATTTTAAAACAACAGACTTTAAACAAACAACAAAATTTCTTAAAAACTAACAGTAGCTATTTGTGAATTAAACATATTTTAGGTATTAATATGAAATGACAATGAAACACATATCAAATAAATAAAATGTAATAAAATACAGACCGTTTGGCGATAGGCGTTTCTGTTTTTAATTTTTCACATAAATTTGAAGCGGTATTGCCAAATTTGTACGTTATATTATATATATAATTATATAAAAGAGAAAACTCTTTTTTCTAGTAAAACGTTTCGATTATATTTTAATCTTCTTCAGTTACTCTACAAAGGAAGAAAATAATATATTAGATATATAACTTATATACATGCTATTAATATATATTACATTAAATATTATATTTAACAAAACATTAACCATAACAATAACAAAACATTTTTTTTAATTGTCAGAAGTTAATTTATTCTTCATAAGTCGCATAAATTATTGATAGTTTTTGAATTTTTACCAGTATTGTTTTGAATTTATTTTGCAGTTAACAAACATTTGTTGTGTATCAAGCGTAGGCACGCGCTGCATTTAAAATGTTGTTTGCGTGACGTCACAATATCAGCACAGAATAGACATCTTAAGGTCATATCACTGGAACCATTCAGTAATACATTTTTAATTACTATTATTTCCTCTCATACTTTTATATCAGTCTTCATCTATTATCGTTCATTGAAATCTTTTGCAAAAAATATATAACGAAAACACGACAACTCTCTGAATCCTTTTGGATTAGGTGGTCTTGCGATTTAATTATCCAGTTTTTGGTGTCAAATCCTCTTTTCGAAATCAAAACCTTTTTAAATTTGTTAAAGTAGTATTCTTTTATTTTATCTTCTCCCCCTAAAGGATCTAATAACAACTTTTTTTTTCTTTTTAAATTGACAACAATTAAACCAACGGTTATTAATGACTTCTCTGTAAAGAATATTTGGAATTTGTAGCCACATTCCTTGTTATATAAAAATAATGCATGATCTTTTACAAAGCTTGATAATAAATGATTGTTATTTAGTGTTTGGAAATCGATTAATAATTCCTTTAGAGAAAAATGAAGATCTTATAAAAATGTAACAGTATATTGTGTTTTATTCTTTAGTTCTTTATAATAAGTGCCGTCTCCTACTAAACAATTTTTCAGAAAACACAACTGTTTCTCTGTTCGCCATTTTTTATATACCATAGATAAATTTTTATTATTTTCAACAATTATTAGTAGCAAGTGAAAATAATATAAGGTTTTCAAATTAGATATTATTATTGACTTCCAAAATTCCATGGATCGGTTTACATCACTATTTGAATCCCTCTTTGAGTGTATATAACGAGATCACAAAATGATCTGTCCATGACCTCCATTCAACCTTGAACCTGGAAGTAATAATTGTGATTTTGCTTCAATTCGCCAGTTTTGGGTAAAAAATCGAATATGACTATATCCGGGTGTTCGTTTTTGACACTAAACAGACATTTAATTTCAATAATTCCGTCTTGTCCAACAGTTCCATTTGGACTCCCTGCAATAAAGGGATACTGTCTATGAATAAACAAGCCCCCTTTTTTTAACTACCGTGTTTTTTACTTGAGAATATTGCTTCAAAGCATTTTCTTCATTTTGCATCCCATATAGTATGGCTGGGGTGCGAATATCTTTAGGGTTAACTATACTAAGAGGTTCGTTTTTTTGCTTTACAAATTTTACCAAATTTTGTGATCTATTTTTCCATGTCTTTTGTGATGTTTTTTCGTCACCCTCTGGTCTGTTTAAATTACTTTTGGGGATATTGAAATCCAATTCAACTTTTAGTGCCAAAATATCGGTCCTTAGTTTTCTTATAAATCAAGAGCATTTAATGTTTTTCTGTCCTGCTAAAACTGTATGTTTCAATTTTAAAAAAATGCAATTTTCGACTATTGAGTTGCTCATAGTGACTTCTTTTTTCAGTACAATAACAGTCTGTAGAGGACTTAACGGGATATATTTGTTCAAAATTATATTAAAACCATTTGTGTGACCAATAACGGCTTTTAAGTGATTTATTGTTTCTAAAATGTTACAATACCTCCTGTAAAATGGACTTGCCTTGAAAATCTCTTGAACCTCCAAATGTATGACATCTGAAGGAAAATCTAGAGTGCTACAAATTTACTCTTCAGCTATTCTTTAGCTAATTTATACATAGAATAGGTACGTTCAACGTCACAAGATATTAAACGATCAAATTTCAATTTGCATATTAGGAATGGATCTATTTTAACATCATTTCGTTCGCTAAAATTGCCTATTAAGATATTATTAATTTTCATAATTATTTGCTACCCTGCATTCTTTTTTAAAACGTTAGAGATTTTTTTATCAATTTTATGTGTTAATTCTGTATTTCATTTGAGTGTTTTTCTTTGTTCATTATTTGAGTACTTTAGTTTATTGAAAGAGTTTTTGCTTGTAGTTTTAATATTAATGATGCAATACCAACATAATTTATTGAATATGTGCCAACTGACTTGTTAAATGGATTGTCGAAAGCTTCAACACATTTTTGTATTGCACGACAACTAGTTGTGTCAAAACTAAGCAGGACTTTTTAAATTCCTTCGTAATTATTTGTAATAAAGTCTACAGAATGTAACCATGTTCCCCAACCAGTTATTACTGGTTCAGGTGGTAATGGTACATTAGGTAACTGCTCTTTGTATACTTGTGCGGCGTCCTGATTTCACCGTCTTGCACCGTTGCTACGCATTGGTTTTTGTTTGTCAAGGAGATGTAAACAGATTCTCTGTCCAACGATAAAGGAATAAACATCACTCTCCATTTCTTATTGTAATCGAGTTATATCATTCCTTACTTGTACTCGAAGTGGGGCTTTCAAAAATAATTTTTTAATATTCGTAACAAGAGTGTTTACAATTGGATATTCTGTCCTTATAGTTTTAGCTACTCTGTTTAAAGCATGCGCCAAACAAGTTACATGAATCAAGTTGGAATAAAAAAAAAATTAAAATTTTCTCCTGCTCGCACCATATCAGGAGCTGAATCACTAGGTAACAATAATATTTCTTCTGTTGGTACTGATTGAGCAAGTAAAAATTGACTAAACCATCATTTACAAATCTTGATATTGTGAGGTTGTTAGTTTGTTCTAACTCTTTGACAGCTATGAGAAATCCGGTATTAGGCTGATTATCAGGTTTATCAGGATATGAACGTCCCATTACTAAATTAGCGATGTACCGACCTTTGGCGTCTGTTGTTTCATCTACGGATATCCATACAGTGTGGTCTCCACTGGTATTTATAATCTCCTCAACGGTGGACCTATAGCAGGAGTGTACATATTTTTTTCGTACAGTGGAGGCAGAAGGAACGTTAACATCCTTTGCACAATATTTCTTCAAAAACTGTTGAACTTTGGGATTGTTGAATTTTGCAGTTGGAATATTGCAACCGACGAACAGGTCACATAAATCTTTATTTAATCAATATTATCTTGTGCCGATGTTGAGTTTGGAGTAATCAACAGTTGAACTAGGTTGCTTGGTTTTTGTTTGTTTTGCTTGATGAATGGCCGTTGCTAAATATTGATCAACGTGCATTTTTTTACTGGTAATCTGAAAATGATTGCTTTGAAATATTTTACAGAATTAGTGATGTTATGTTCAAGAATTAATGTGTATATTGTATACATATAGTATGAAACCATGAACATCTTTATGGATAAATATTTCTAGGGTCTCTAATGCATTAAGTCTATAAAAGTTGGAATCGATATGCAACGGAGTAAAACCTTTTTACATATTTTATGCATGTTTGTTAGATAGAATGTGATTAGCAAAAGTTGAAGGAGTTATTACTATATGGGTATTTTGGAATTTTTTGATCCATTTGAAATGTTCATTAAGTCTGGTTAAAAATTTTCTCCTTGTCTGACCTATGTAAAAGGAGTCACAAGACAAGCATGACAGTTTATAAACTCCAGAATTTGTTGCGGAAGGGGCTGGATTCTTTATTCTTACCAGATGTGAATGCAAACTGTTATTAGTTTTAAATGAGATCAAAATATTGAACGGTTTGAAGATTTTAGCTAAACCTAAAATCCAGTCACGGTGAGACTAAACCATGTTGCCATATCAATTTCCCCCCGCCAGCGCCCGCCAGAGATGATAGAGCTGCGCGGCGGACAGGGGAAAGGGGGAACCGATTCCAGTGGCGGGTAAAATATTGCTTATTCTGAATGAAAATTATTACAAAATTTATCGTCGAAAACCAATGAAAGACATTGGAATCATTCCGATTATGGGTATATAGAAGAATCCTTAAGAAGAAGGTTAACTGGTAAATTTCCACACCACCTATGAGGTATTACCCTCGCGATACACTTGGTAAACTGTCGTCATTGTTTACATCAAGATGAATTTTTCTTACGGTGGGAATATCGTTTCGAAAGAAATACGAATGAATTTTTCTACGGATCGCACATTTCACGTAGTCCTCTAAAACGATTTTTCTCTTATTCGCATTTACCACTTTTCTCTTACCGGCCGTGATACTCCCGCGCAAACGATATTCTGCCAAAATCCGAAAAACTGTAGCTTTCGATACCTTAGTGAATTCCGAACACATCTTCTGACTATCGATAACGGTTAGGTTAGGAAATCGCGCGCGAATCCCATTATAAACGTTTTTCACCATTACGTAGTAGCGGTGCTACTACAACTTGCTTCACCTTCACACTTATTCATTTTCTTACCTGCAATTTCCTATATAACGGTACGGTAACAAGTAACAACTAAATCACAACACAATCACAGATATAACCCGCGACAACCCGACAATGCTTTCGCAATGAGATTCACGACGGAGAACGACGTTGCCATCTGTATTGACTGTATGACGACACGTCGCTTGTTAACAGCGAGAGGAATAGAGAGAGAGAATAAGATATGGCAACGCTCTGAAATTTGACAGACGGATAGAACGAAATAGTAGGATGTTGCCAAGAACACAACAAAAACCCTGGTATGGTTACAATTACCAACCGTATTGCAAGGTTGCATTTGTTTCGGTATACTATTTTGTGCGTTGTATATGGCAACATGGATTATTCTCACCGCAGGTGGATTTCGACTTTAGTTTGGAAGAAATTGGGCCATAAAAAGTCATAGATTTGTAATTAAGTGACTCTACTGGTTTATAAGAAAGGTGTGAATGATAGATTATGTTTATAGGAATACTTCTTATAAAGTATGTTAATCAGCCTTAAGGGGTAACCATTATTGATGGCCAGTTGTTTAATTATATTGACCTCTTTATCAAAAGATTGAGTGTCCAAATGGGTATTGAATGCCCGATTTAAATAGGAATGAAAATCTGCGATCTTTTGACTCCAAGGATGATTAGAGTCCGCGGGGATTAAACTCTCAGTGCTTGTGATTTTTCTATAGATTTCAAAAGACAAGGAATCATTTGGGTTTTTAATGATAACAAAATCCAAGAAAGTTATTCGGTTTTCGTTCTCAAACTCGATGGTGAAAGAAATATCTTTCTGTAAGGTATTTAAGTAGGATAGAAATTCATTGGCCTGAGACTCATTGCCTTTAAAGAAAATTATTTCAAAAATGATTTCCAGTTTTGTAGTATTTCCAGAAATAAATCTCACATTCGAACGCATAATTGTATGGGAAGCATGAATGGAATACGAAAGAGAATATTTTCCACACTGTAGTTGGTGATGCGTGTAACACCAAAATATTCATAGACGATAATTGTTGCTACAGCGGTGCTATACAACAGCTACGAAAGCAGAAGAGGCTATTTGATCCGAAGAAATGGACTGGAAAATTTAAGTGTCTCAACCATCACGTCCTGATGCACTACAAAATGGTGATCCGAGCGGTAGAATACGTTTGATAATGAAACATCTTAAATTTACGTTTGTAATATTTTCATTTCTAGGTTATGTCTTTGTTGAAAGCGTTTTCTTTTTCTTCTGCTTTTTCTTCCAATAATTTGATTTGTAGATCGAATAAGTGCGCAGACTTCGTGTTTATTCCCTTTTCCAGCTCTAGGCGTTTTTAGTTTGATATGAAGTACCAGTGAAATTTCGTATTTATAGAATTCTTTACCAAAAATGACAGTAGGGACATTCTTAATCTTTTTTACATTTGTTGTGTTGTCATTTCTATGTTTCAACGGGTTGACTGAAGCCGAACCAGGAGCAAGAGACGAAGCTGAAAATGAGCTAGGGGATATAACTGGGTATGGCTGTTGCAATACTGCGGGAGTTCACGACGACCATTTTATTGTCTGAAAGGCCGACTACTAGCTGAGCGCGCGGTTAAATTTTCTAGTGCGAGTTCATGTCTAAGGGCTCTTTCACACACGACGATTTTCTCCACATGGAAAAACACCCTGCGGTTTTTGTCCGTGTATTTGTTGTATTCATATTCGATGGTTTTTTCCAGTGAACCGTCTCTCAGTTTTATATATTTCGCACCTATTTTATTTTGTCAGTTGATGTTCAACATGTATCGAAAGCGCACCATTGCTATGTATCTTTTATATCGTCGTATACAAAAGTATCGAAGACGACGAAATCGTATATACTGGGTGCACCCAATTAATCAGAGAAGAGACAAAGTGGGCACATTCGTTTCCTTAATGGAACAATTACGTGGAGATGAAAACAAATTCTTTAATTACTTTCGGATGTCCATTTCATCCTTTGATGAGCTTCATAGCCGGCTAAAAAACAGTATTCAGGGGCAAAGGACTAAAATGAGAAATTGCATTCAACCTATGGAAATGATAGCTGTGACACTGACGTAAGTAAAAAAGTTCTATGTTTGTTTTATTACTAGCGCTTTATTCACCGAAAAAAAAAAAAAAAAAAAAAAAAAAAAACATAAATATGCCAAGTTCCTTGCTGTTATGAATTAAAAACAAAAAAGCTTATTATAATTACAAATAAAGTAATACATTGCAAAACCTGAATTACATCGAACTTAGTGCTGAACAATCAATCGAGTTGTAAGAAGATGAAGTAGACTGGACTGGAGAAGGACAGTCTGTAGGTCGATGTAGCGATGTACAAGAGCTTATAGTAGCAGTTTACCGAAGTTTTGATAAGAGTGGTAGGAAGATTGTTGTGGAGGTTGATTTCCTAGTGGTGCTATATAGCAATGAGGATCAGTAGATGTTGTATGTTGAGATGAATATATGGGAGGCTGAAGATTATTCAAATGTTGAGAGACTCTTCGTTTCTCATCATTGATATTTGAAATCAGTTGTATTACTACCATTTGAAATTTCAAAACTTCGTGTTCATCAAATTTTTCCAACGCAGGCATTGCCCCATGAAAAAATGTTAAATGTCGATTTGGCATATTGTAATGCCCCTCTATGACCTCAAGTAAAAGACACTTAATTAAGAACATTAACCTATTGTTTATTGCACAAATAGCTAAGTACGCATTATCGAACTTAGCAATACCTACGCGGACAACGACAATCGCACATCCGTTCAATACCATATTTCCAATTATGCTTTGTCAACAGGTGACTGAACGAAAGGCAGTTCACCTGTAGATATGCGATCGTCAGTTGAACGCCGAGTACTCATGTTAACAGTCGTAGTGATAGATTCATAAAGTATCATTTAAACCACAGTATGTAAAAGACCGCAAACCGAGTTATGTGAAATCACCAATAAATCATCGTTACTTCAAATTATTCTCCGAGTTTCTTTCAAGAATGTTCTCGGTAATAAGAGGACATTACATGGCGATCTTGCCAGTGGAATCATAGTGGACGTTAAGTGGAAGTATCCTGACCATTAAAAGAGATGGGCAACACCAAGTCGAGCACTCAAGACTTACACGAAAGCGGCGTAGTAAACTCCTACTTCATTGTTGAGAACCAGGAGTGCAACGTCACCAAGGATGTGAAAGTCGTACTGTACGCAATCCTAGGACTCCTAGCTGCCCTGTTCCTGCTAAAAATGTTCCAAATGTACCGCAGAAACGTCAAAAGGAACATACAAAGAGGATACGCGATTTCAACAATGACCATACCGCAAGCTGTACCGGCACTCCAAGGCATCCAACGTTTCCTACTGGCACCAGCTCCAGCACCTGCACCGGCACCAGCCCCCAGGCAGTACCAGGACCCGCTCCAAGACCTTTAGGCCAGCACAACAACCCAGACATTAGCTGCACCTCAGGAACTTACAAGTCAGTGCGTCAGTGGTCAGTGTTAGTGACAGTGTAGTTCGCCGATATGACACCCGTACCCCTATCGCTAAAAGGAATGGACGATAATGTAAGTTTTGCATTTTATTCTCTCCCATGCTTAGCGAATATAATAATTGCAAATTGCGTATATACAAGCACTTTAACCATATATACTATCTTATCCCACGTAAATCTAAGCTAAAATTAAATAAAAATCATCTAGACTAAGGATTAATTACAACTTAAATATGCTAAGAACTAAGATATAAACTTGAATCTTGAATTATCGTAAAATTTATAACTACTTTGACTTTGCTGCTCACTAATTGCTATTACGAGTTAAGCGATTATGCTACAATTTTACGTTTCCCACCCTTTACTCCCGTAATATTACTCTAGAAACATTTCAACATCTAACAAACAATTCAGACGAAGAAAATCAAACCGCAAATATGTCTCTATCAAATATTGAATTTTTCAAGCTCGCCAGTCAAATTCTTCCAGCAGAATTTGATGGCTCACCAAACAAACTCCGTGCATTCATAGATGCACTAGAATTGCTGAAAACAATCTCCAATGATCATGGCCCCAATGCCATTGCGTTCGTTAAGACTCGCTTAACGGGCAAGGCGAGGGACCTTATTACAAATGAAAATACCTTAGACAATATAATTCTTAAACTGCAATCAGGAATTCAAACTGAAAGTTCTCAGTCGCTTGCAACTAAATTATCTAACGGCAAACAGAACCACAAAGACATTAATGCACATGCGGCAGAAATGGAGATATTGGCGGAAAAACTTCAAAAAGCCTATATAGCTGAGGGTGTACCAGTTGCGGTGGCGAACAAATACGCCACTGAACATACAGTATGAACCTTAATCAAAAATACAACATCAGAGAGAGCTAGTATAGTAATGGAAGCTGGAAATATTTCCACCATCCAAGACGCTCTCACTAAATTCATAAGCGTTAGTACAACACAGCCAACATCTTCGTCTAGTATTTTCTATACACGAAATCAACCATCTTTTTAACGTAATAATTATCGTGGCCGAGGTAATCATAATAATAATACTCGCAATAATCGTGGTGCGATAAGCTCCAGAGGCCGCCAAAGCCAAGGTCAAGGGAATTTAAATAGATCCTATTATAACTATCGCAGCAGTCAACGAATCCGCGGCAGTGGAAATCGTTCACGAGGTCACGGAAACGCGACCCGGGTATATAACCTTTCATCGGAAAACAACGATGAAATGGAACCCGACCAGGGAAACGGCCGAGACCCCCAGTAACGGAGGTTAAGGGAAAATCCGATGCGAATATTTATCATTTTGATCTCTCATTTTCAAATTCAATCGTACTTACTACTGCTATGTCCCATTTAGACTGTTCATTTCTAATTGACACTGGGGCAGATATATCCATATTTAAACAATCAAAATTAGACCCCAATCAAATTTTAGATGAGTCAAATAGAACAAATATTAAAGGAGTAACAGGTGGCGCAGTACAATCATTAGGTACAATGAATACAATTTTTTTTCTCAAAGGACATGAAGTAAAACACACTTTTCAGATAGTCCCATCCGATTTTCCCATACCATCAGATGCAATACTAGGTCGAGATTTTATTACTAAGTACAAGTGTATATTAGATTACGATAATTGGTGCATGACAGTTCAAGTAGGACGCAAGAAGTTACAACTCCCAATTTCTAGTGGACCCGACGACGAGACAATAATCTTACCACCAAGATGTGAAGTTGTTAGACCTGTATCTAAACTTAAAACATTAACAAACGACGCAGTAGTAACTAATGACGAAATACATCCAGGTGTATTCATAGCTCGAACGATAGTCTCAAACAAATCTCCACTCATTAAACTACTAAATACAAACGACAACCCAGTGACAATAAAAAACCTTAAAGTCAACACAACTGACCTACGCAACTTTCACATATACAAACTAACAGACGATAACGTCGACCGTTTAGACAAATTCCGTAAAGAAATCAACACCGAGGGAATACCAGATTACGTGAAGGACAAAGTGATGTCACTTTGCGAACAATACACGGACGTTTTTACATTAGATTCTAATTACGTTACTGTCAACAATTTCTACAAACAAAAATTACGACTTACAGACAAAAAACCAGTATATATAAAGAACTATAGATCACCGCACACTCAAAAAGATGAATTAAACAGGCAGGTAGACAAACTTTTGCAACACGACATTATAGAACCATCAGTTTCGGAGTATAATAGTCCAGTTCTTCTAGTTCCAAAAAAATCACAAAATGGCGAAAAAGCGTGGCGCCTAGTTATTCATTACAGACAGCTTAATAAAAAATTATTAGCCGATAAATTTCCTTTACCACGAATAGAAGATATTCTAGATCAACTAGGAAGAGCCAAATGGTTCTCAGTGCTAGATTTGATATCTGGTTTCCACCAAATCTCCCTCGACGAAAAATCTAGAGACGTAACTTCATTTAGCGTAGATGCTGGATCTTTCCGATTTAAGAGACTGCCTTTTGGTTTGTCAGTTAGCCCAAATAGCTTTCAGAGGATGATGTCAATAGCTTTCGCAGCATTACTCCAGAAAGAGCATTTTTATACATGGATGATCTGATTGTTATTGGCTGTTCAACAGACCACCACTTGTCAAATTTGCAAAAGGTGTTCGCAACGTGTCGAAAATTCAATCTAAAACTTAACCCGCGCAAATGTCAATTTTTTCGTAATGAGGTTACATATTTAGGCCACAAGATAACCGATAAAGGTATTCTACCCGACGAAACGAAATATGACACCATCAAAAAATACCCCGTACCGACTGCCGCGGGCGAGGTTAAACGGTTCGTCACGTTTGTAAACTATTACCGCAGGTTTATCAGAAATTTTGCAGAGTTAAGAGCACCTTTAAATCATCTTACGAGAAAAAACGTGAAGTTTGAATGGACCAAGGAATGTCAAGATTCTTTCATCAAATTAAAAGCAGCACTAACATCACCGCAAATCCTGCAATACCCCGACTTTTCGAAACCATTCACAATAACAACAGACGCCTCAGGCTATGCATGCGGTGCTATTCTCTCTCAAAATTTCAATGGAAACGATCTACCTATAGCCTACGCATCCAGATAATTTACTAAAGGCGAATCACACAAGCCCACAATCCTCAAAGAACTGACCGCAGTACATTGGGCAATAAAATATTTTCATTGCTACATTTTCGGAACTAAATTTACAGTCAAAACAGATCACCGACCACTTATCTACTTATTTTCCATGAAAGACCCAACATCTAAGTTAACGCGTATGAGATTGGACCTCGAAGAATACAACTTCGACATCCAATATGTAAAAGGCGAACAAAACGTATGTGCAGACGCCTTGTCACGCATCACAATCGACGAGCTTAAGTCCATTGCAAAAAATGTCAGTAATGTACTAGTAGTAACTCGATCAAAGTCTCGATCTTCCGACCAGCCCCAAAAGAGTAACAACCCCGTAAGAGGCCCTTAATAATGCTGAGGTAATAAAAATACCACTATTAAGCTTTCAGTTAACGCCCACACATCTAAGGATGTCACTGAGGCATAAGGGTAGGTTCATCGCGCGCAGAACCATCCCAGTCACTAATGGCAGAACAGCTCTAGCGCTAGTTCTGCCCGAGCTAAACAAAATAGCCAGCGATATGAAAATAAAAAAAAGTTAAACTGTGTCTTAACGACCAAATTTTCAAGGAGTGCACTCCAAATATACTGAAAGAGAAAAGTAATCATTATTTAACAAAAGTCAGCATCATACTCATCAGGGCTAGGCAAAAAGTAGAGACTAATGCGGAAAAACAACACCTAATAAAACAGCATCATAATGATCCGCTGCTGGGTGGTCATAACGGTCAAAAAAGACTTCTGAAGAAGCTTAGATCCACTTACATTTGGAAAGGCATGTCACGAGACGTTGCAAACTTTACACAACAATGCCACCAATGTAAAATAAATAAAAGTAAAATAAGAAAACCCGAACCATTAATATTAACACCAACCCCACAGCAACCGTTCGATATTGTGTGTATAGATACAATCGGTAAACTCCCAACAACCATACAAGATAACAAATATGCTATTACGGTTCAATGCGAACTAACAAAATACATAGTAGTTATCCCTATACCCAATAAAGAAGCCAATACAATCGCGGAAAACTTAGTAAAGCATTTCATCCTAATATACGGACCAATGAAAGAAATTCGGACAGACATGGGAACCGAGTATAAGAACCAGGTGCTCGAGAACCTGACTCGATTACTCAGTATATCCTACAAAATATCTACAGCATACCACAGCCAAACAATCGGAGGCTGTGAACGTAATCACAGAGTACTGAATGAATTCCTTCGAATGTATATCAATGAATTTCACAATGACTGGGATAACTGGATACACTACTACGCATTTTGCTATAATACAACACCAAGCACGTACCATAATTACACACCTTTCGAATTTGTATATGGCCGACAGGTTCATCTGCCAGATACTCTTCGAAACAGTAAAATAGAACCATGTAACGCACTTTGGTCGGTAGGGCATAGTCGCTGGCGGCACAACGACTCTGGCTGGAAGTTACGTCACTTATTTGAATTGGCGCAGGATTGCGGAGTTCGGGATTACGGAAAACAGTTTAGAGTCGGTTTAACTCGGGCGCCAGATTTTTGAGGGTTAACTCCCTGTAGCCACGGGTGAGTTTAAACTCAGGAGAATGCCAGGGGGTCCGTGAAAATAAAACACACAGTACGGGGAAAAATACGATTGATCTATATTACATTTATTAAATTATTTACAGAAAATGGATTTAAAGTAAGCATGAATAGGGATATCGGAGCATTAGAAATAAGCGGAAGATCGTAATTACACTATATACAGTAGTTAGGGCCGTTTCGGCAGCGGAGACAACGATTTGCCGGTTACTAGTCGTTCGGAAGTTTTGGCAACTGTGCGAAATCCGGAAAGTCGGATTTCGGAGAGGAGCCGGCAACGTTGCGCTCCACGGTCGGGCGGGAGTGTGCGGAGAACAGGTGGTACGATAAAAACGGTTTATTTATTATTTGGTATTACGGAAAATACAAAATCGAATAAATGAAATAAAATATGAATAACTACTTTACAAACGGAAAGGAAATACTGAAGCTAGCTAATTAAAATAGGCGAAAGTAAATGTGCAGAGTCGGTTTTAAACAAGCGGAGGGAAAACGGTATTAGCAAGAGAGCGAAGCGAGCGAGAGAATTTTGAGCGGGTCTTTTAAGCGGATGCTGAAGCAGTGAGAATGGGGAAATCTAACGTGCGGAGATTCCCGAATGGGGATCTAGACAAGGAAGAGGCCTACCAGCGAATCAAACGAAAATTGCGTACTTACAATTGGTGGAGGTACAGCGGTCGGACACTCGCACTCGCGGAGGATCTCACGTTCGGGCACTGCGGAAGACGGACACGGCGCTCGGTAGCGAAAACTCTCGGCAGTCTAGGCGGAAAACGGTAACAACGCGACGGGGAAATGGTTCTCCGGATAACTCGCGAGAACGGAATTTGAGTTCTAGTGGGCGTCTCTCGGAGGATCTCTCGAGAGTCGTGGTACTAAATTCGGATGCCTTTTCAATATTTTCGTTCATATTTAGAGCTTCCTGTCAAACAAGGAGGGGTCATTTGCTGCTCGCATTTAACGAGACAACTGGTGGTCTTTTATTTAAACTTGGTCTTCGAAATTTGCAGGTGTCACGGCGGAGAGAGAATGGTTGTTAATTTGAATTTTCGGGTTTTCTGCAAACGGTAACAGAGGGAGACAAGGGTCCTAGCCACGGAAAAATATGCTTCATTACATCCCCCCTTTCTTCCTAAAGAAAAACAATAATTGTAACGTTTGTACGGAAATTATTGTTTTTCTTGTCGGTCGGCATGGTTTAGGGAAGAGTTTTGACTGCTGCACATGACCCAAAAAAAGAAAAAGAAAAATTATACCTCTAACTTACCCAAACAATTTCCCTATATCCCAAAATTACCTAGTCCAAAAAAAAAATATATAGATATTAATATATCCCAGTACCTTATCCCTTAATACTACCCCAAACAATTTCCCTGTATCCCTAAATTAATATGGTACACATCGACACAGACGGGAGAGCTGGCCTATCTTCCCGCATCGAGAGCAGAAGAGGACAGCGGGGCGTCGACAAGTGTCCCTCCGGTGTCCCTTCTGTCCGCACCTCCAGCACGTCCCTGCCGTGATGGAGATCCTCGCCGTGGCGGCCGGCAGCGGCGCGATCCAGTCCCTCTCGACCCAGTCGGAGTCGGCTTCTCCCAGGCGGAACTCGGCCTCCAAACGGTCCAGCGCTGCGAAGGCCGGGAACGGATCAAGCTCCACCCGAGGCATAAGGTCTCCGAGGTATCGGCTTCCCTTCGGCGGCGGTGTGGAGGCGTAGACAAAGCCTCTTCGGTACGCCGTCCTTAAGTGGCGGATGCCCTCTTCCGTGGCTGCTCACTCCCGCGCTAGCTCCTTGGCGGATTTCTGTCTCGGCGCATCCGTCTGTACGCCTCGGTCGGTGGTAGGGACTGGCACCGTTGGACTCGCGGCGGCCACGTCGGTATCAATGGCCTCCCGAAGGGCGTCGTCCAACGCGAGGATGACGTTTCCAATAGCGCCCTGGGCCTCGGCGATGGCGGCGAAGGCAATCTGGTCCAACTGGTCCATGTGGCTAAAATATTTGAACATTAATTAATGAATGGTTAGTAGAATGGAACGGCGTTATGATGGTTAGTTGGTGGGGGCGTTATTAGAGCCGGATCTTATGTCAGGGAACTCTAGTAGGATGAGGTATTAGCGAAAATCTTGTATTCCCGAACAAGAAATTTAATTTGGAATATTTTTAACTATTCATGACCGCAGTTGGTGTGGCATGGCGGTTCAGGGTATCGTGACCCGGATTCCATCTCCCCAGCTCGTGGGGAGCCGCATTCTGAGTCTTCCCGCGGACCCGGGCGGACGGAGTGCGGCCAGTCGGGCACGGATATCCGGGTCATCCCACGCGGCCTTAGTCCCTCCAGCCATGAGAACCGCGTCCCCGAGAGCCACGAGGTAAGGTTCACGTTTCGGTTGGGGAAGTTCGGCGGGGTGTGGCGGTTCGGCGGATCCGGTTGTGTGCCGGGCGGGTTTCGTTCGTGCGGTCTCCGGGAGGGGCGGCAGCCGCATGAGAGGCGGCAGCCGATCCGAACTAGCGGCCTCCCTCACCTTCGCCCGTCGTTCCGCCTGAGCCTTGGCCTTCGCGGCTAGGTAGACGCGGGGGTTGCGGTGTTCCCGAGGATTTTGCTGCTCTTTGGGCATCTATGGAAAACGGTTTCAGATCTTTAATATGGACCCTTTTAAGGCTCGCTCCGCTCTCGGATTTTAGGTTGTAGACGACCGGGGAGAGGACTTTTACAACGGTATATGGACCAGAAAATCGTGGGGCGAGTTTGGCGGCAAACCCGCGGGCGGCGTCGGAGAGATTGATTTCGCGTTTAAGGACTTTATCACCCACATGGCATCGCCAGTCTCGGTGTCGGAGGTTATAATATTGACTTTGGGTGGTGAAGGCCTTCGCGAGGTGGACGCGGACGAGGGAGAAAATTTCCCTAAGTTTTCCCAAACGCCCAAGCCTTGCGGTGATTTCTGTTGCAGTATGTTCGGTAGGTGGAGCATTCTCTGGAGTTCGGAATAGTCGACGGGGCGGTTCGAGTTCACGACCGTGATTCAACATCGCTGGGGTGAATCCGGTCGGCTCGTGTCGGGAGGTGTTCAGGGCGAACACTAACTCATGCAGATGAGTGTCCCATTGGCGGTGGTCGTTCTCGCTGAACTGTCCTATCATCACCTTCAGGGTCCGGTTTGTCCTTTCAACAGGGTTGGCTTGTGGAGTGTACGGCGGTGTTGTGCGGTGTTGGATGTCTAGATCTGTCAGGAGTTCCTGGAACGGCCGGCCGGTGTACCGAGTTCCATTGTCACTTAGTACTGTCCTAGGGCAACCGAAGCGGGTTACCACCTCCTCATAGAATGCCTTCGTCACGTTCTGGCTGGTGGCGCTACGGATCGCTCTAGCCTGGACCCATTTGGTAAATCGGTCCTGGAACATGACGATATATTGGTTGCCTTTCGCGGAGCGGGGTAAGGGCCCTATTAGATCGGTGCATACGGTTTCCCAGGGTTCCCGGTTCCTGGAGGGTTGCATCAGACCGGGCGGTTTTTGCTGCGACACTTTGTACCTCTGACAGGAATCACAACTCCTTACATATTTGGCTACGTCTCTGAACATTCCTGGCCAATAGTATCGGAGGGCGATCCGGGCTAGATCCGGGCTAAGACTACCGTCTTAGCGATCCCCATATGTCCAGCGGTAGGTTCATTGTGGTTTTCGGCCATGATCTCGGTTCTGGACTCCTTCGGAACACATAACTTCCAGGGATCCACCAATTCAGGTTCGTTGTGGTCGTGACTGTCCCAGAAGTGTCGGTAAAGTCGTCCCTCCTTCTCGCAGTATTTCGGGTTGCTTTCTGGATTCGTGCGGACATCCTGCAACTTTCGGCTATACCAGGAACAAGCGGTGTCTTGTTCCACAACAAGAACGGGATCGGAGAGTGGAGCTCTAGACAGCGCATCGGCCACGCGGTTCAGGTTCCCTTGTCGATACTGGATATCGTAATCAAACTGTTGGAGATACATCCTCCAATGTGTAAGACGGCCGGAAGGGCTGTCCAGCTTGTAGAGCCATTTCAAGGACTGATGATCGTTCTTAACGGTGAAGCGGCTGCCTTCCAGGTAAGGTCGCATCTTCTCTACTCCCCATACCACTGCCAGGCATTCTTTTTCGGTGACTGAGTAGGATCGCTCGGCGTCGTTCAAAGTCCTGCTTGCGTAAGCGATCACTCGTTCCCCTTGTTCGGTGTTCTGTGTCAGCACACTGCCTAGGCCGGCGTCGGAGGCGTCGGTCTGTAATACAAACGGTCGAGTGAAGTCTGGGCACATTAGTACGGGAGCTTCGGTTAAGCTCTCCTTCAGACGTCGGAAAGCTTCCTCCTGTTCCGTAGTCCATTTCCACTTCCTCCCTTTTCTCAACAGGTTGTTAAGCGGCTGGGCGGTCTGGGAAAAATTCGGGACAAAACGGCGGTACCAGGAAGCAACACCTAAGAAGCGTCGAAGGTCCCGGACGGTCTGCGGCGGAGAAATCTCGAGGATGGATCTAACCTTATCGGGATCGGTCGTTATTCCTTCGGGTGTGACCATATGTCCTAAGTATTTCAATGTGCGTCGGCCGAATTGGCACTTTTCCGGGTTCAGTCGGAGGTTGGCTTCCCTTACTCGGCGGAAAACTGTTCGGAGATTATCTAGATGTTCCTCGAAAGTGCTTCCCAACACTATGATGTCGTCGAGGTAAGCGAAACAGTGCGGATCAAGTTCGGGTCCTATTATTCGGTCCATCAGGCGTTGTAAGGTGGCGGGTGCTGAATGTAAGCCGAAGGGCATAACCTTAAATTGAAATAGACCTCTTCCCGGGATTGTGAAAGCGGTAATTGGCTTACTATCAATGGTGAGCGGTACTTGCCAGTATCCCTGTCGCAGGTCGATGCTGGAAATGTATCGGGCCCTTCGGAGTTTGTCTAAGATAGCGTTGATAAACGGTAGGGGATACGCATCCTTCTGAGTGACGGCATTCACTTTCTGGAAATCAATGCAGAATCTCGGCTTACCATCCTTTTTCCTGACAATTACCACGGGCGAGCTCCAGGGACTGTCAGACGGTTCTATCACTCCCTCTTCCAGCATCTTGTCTACCTCAGAATTGATGATGGCCTGGATATTAGGGTTCTGCGGCCGGTGACGTTGTTTGATTGGCGTCGGATCGATTAGACGAATTTCGTGCTGAACCAGGGGCGCCGTTCCTCGGATTCCATCGAAGGCGCTTAATTCTTCTTCGAGGAAGTTTTGCAGGCGGCGCTCCTGTTTGAAAGTCAGGCTGTGGGTTCCAGGAGTGCTGGACGTTCCCTCTAATGGAGTGCAGGAAGATATCTGCATCAACTGCAGCGGTCGGCCTTCCATGTAGACGGTCCTTGTTCCCAAATCTAGTTGAAAACGAAGCCTGTAGAGGAGGTCCATCCCTAAAATTAGATCGGAAGGTAAACGGGAATATAACCCCAACGGTGTGTGACTGGGCGATTTCCCAGTTCGACAGTGATCTCGAAGACCTGATTCACGTCGACTAGCTCCCCACTAGCGACTCTGGCATAGGAATGGGACTCTCCGGCGGACGTGACGTTCAGGGCGGCACACTGTTCGGCGATGCAATCACCCACGTAGGAACGACTGGCTCCTGTATCTATTAGGGCGACGTAACTCACCCCATCTATGGTTACTGCAAGGTGCGGGCGGTTGTCGTTGCTCCCGGCGGCGGAAATTTGGTCCGAGCTTACTGGTGCTGTTCGCTGGTCCTCTCTCGGCCGAGTCCAGCGCGTCGATCGTTTCCCGGACAAGGACAGTCTCGGGATAGTACCCCTTCAGTGCCGCATCTGGAGCAAAACAGCTTGGCAGGACGTCGACACTCGTTCCTGGCGTGCCCCATCTCTCCACACCTCCAACATCGCAGAGTAGAGGTGGCGCCTTGCTCGGGTGCTCTCGGATGTGGTGAAGGGTTCGCCCTAGCCAAGGGCGGCGGCGGCGGTGGGTCGGTCCTTACTCGTGGAGGTTCAGTCCTTACTCGCGGTGGTTCAAGCCTCGGCGGTGCTGCTGACGACGCTGGATTTAAATTGTCGGAGTTTCGTACCTCTCCACTTGTTAACTTCCTTGGAGCAGGAGTTGATGTCGGTCTGGATGTCGTCTCCCTCTTCAGCTCCTCCCGAAGTAATTCGAAGTCCCTGGTGTGTAGTGTCTACCCATAGGTCCCAATGAGTAAAACGAGTTCTGGTCGAAATGCTTCTATTGGTTAACCATTTACACGTATTACCTTAACTAAAAGTGAAGTGAGTTGAATGAAGGTGAATACATGACTCTTCTGATGAACGTTTAATAATGAGAACAATTGTAGTTATATGTCGTTGTTGTCGAGAAACCTAATTGGAACAATAACAATTACAAGTATCGCTGGTGAAGTAGTACGACATCAGCGATATTCGTATTGTGAGCTCAACATACTTATGTATTGTTTAAATCAAAGGTGAGCGAAATGATGAGTCGTGACAATGAAAGTAGGTGATAATGATTAATGTTGATAATTAAGTTATTGCCTTACGCAATCTGCTACAGGTGGCATCGCAGAAGGATGAGATATCGGTGAAGTCACTGCGCCGGATCTGCTGCCTGTATGAGGGCCTTAAGTTGCGGTAGAGCCACTGCAACTCTTGTTCGGGAGACATCTGGCCGTGTCGACGTACGAGGGTCTGAAGGTCGGTGATGTACTTGGCCACAGGTTCATCATCCCTTTGGGTGCGGCGGCTTATTTCGGCTTCGAGGTCGATTTGGTAATTAACTGGGAAATAAAAAGTTTTAAAGTATTTTAGAAACTCTTCCCAAGTCCTGATACGTTGCCGATTATTCCTGTACCAGAGGGCCGGATCCCCTCGTAGCAGTTCTGGCATCACTGGAAGTAGTCGGTCCAGGCGGATGTTCTGGGAGTCACAGATTTCCTGCAATCTCTCGATGAACGTCACAGGATCGGTGCGGCCGTCGAAAATTATCCTCCACTCGTTCACTCTAAGTGGAGTATTGTCGGGAACTGATGTAGCTTCCGGGATGAGTGTTCCAGAATTGCCTGTGGGAGTTAATTCGGTCGGCACGGCCGGTGGGGTGACGGTCAGTACGTTGGGTTGCGGTTGTTCTGGCGGGCAAGGAGTGATTCCTTCTCGAAGGAAACTCACCAATTGTTTCCTTAACTTCTCCATGGTACCTACTGGGTTGAGCCTAAACTTCTTAAGTTCGGCTTCTAGATCGGGTTTATTTAATTTGTACACCCAACTCACGCGAACGTCGGATGTTTCGTTAGTCGGATTTTCGAGAGAATTATTCTTCATTGCTTCGTCTTTACCGGCGGCTGGCATTGTGTGTTATTTTCACGGACGGGGAGAACGAAAAAAATAGAAAAATGGAAAAATAGAAAAATAGACAAATAGTTAAAATAGGCCAATAGTTAAACGGTCTAGTCCCTGCTCGGGCGCCAATTTTGTAACGCACTTTGGTCGGTAGGGCAGAGTCGCTGGCGGCACAACGACTCTGGCTGGAAGTTACGTCACTTATTTGAATTGGCGCAGGATTGCGGAGTTCGGGATTACGGAAAACAGTTTAGAGTCGGTTTAACTCGGGCGCCAGATTTTTGAGGGTTAACTCCCTATAGCCACGGGTGAGTTTAAACTCAGGAGAATGCCAGGGGGTCCGTGAAAATAAAACACACAGTACGGGGAAAAATACGATTGATCTATATTACATTTATTAAATTATTTACAGAAAATGGATTTAAAGTAAGCATGAATAGGGATATCGGAGCATTAGAAATAAGCGGAAGATCGTAATTACACTATATACAGTAGTTAGGGCCGTTTCGGCAGCGGAGACAACGATTTGCCGGTTACTAGTCGTTCGGAAGTTTTGGCAACTGTGCGAAATCCGGAAAGTCGGATTTCGGAGAGGAACCGGCAACGTTGCGCTTCACGGTCGGGCGGGAGTGTGCGGAGAACAGGTGGTACGATAAAAACGGTTTATTTATTATTTGGTATTACGGAAAATACAAAATCGAATAAATGAAATAAAATATGAATAACTACTTTACAAACGGAAAGGAAATACTGAAGCTAGCTAATTAAAATAGGCGAAAGTAAATGTGCAGAGTCGGTTTTAAACAAGCGGAGGGAAAACGGTATTAGCAAGAGAGCGAAGCGAGCGAGAGAATTTTGAGCGGGTCTTTTAAGCGGATGCTGAAGCAGTGAGAATGGGGAAATCTAACGTGCGGAGATTCCCGAATGGGGATCTAGACAAGGAAGAGGCCTACCAGCGAATCAAACGAAAATTGCGTACTTACAATTGGTGGAGGTACAGCGGTCGGACACTCGCACTCGCGGAGGATCTCACGTTCGGGCACTGCGGAAGACGGACACGGCGCTCGGTAGCGAAAACTCTCGGCGGAAAACGGTAACAACGCGACGGGGAAATGGTTCTCCGGATAACTCGCGAGAACGGAATTTGAGTTCTAGTGGGCGTCTCTCGGAGGATCTCTCGAGAGTCGTGGTACTAAATTCGGATGCCTTTTCAATATTTTCGTTCATATTTAGAGCTTCCTGCCAAACAAGGAGGGGTCATTTGCTGCTCGCATTTAACGAGACAACTGGTGGTCTTTTGTTTAAACTTGGTCTTCGAAATTTGCAGGTGTCACGGCGGAGAGAGAATGGTTGTTAATTTGAATTTACGGGTTTTCTGCAAACGGTAACAGAGGGAGACAAGGGTCCTAACCACGGAAAAATATGCTTCATTACAACCATGTTACAATATCGATGCGTTCGAACAGGAACTCCGATACAGATTACAGTACGCTCGCTTACGAGTAGCGCAACATCTTGAAATGGAAAAACGAAAAAGAAACTCAAAAGTAAACATAAATTCGAAACCATTAAATATAAATCCCGGAGACCTAGTAACCTTGACAAACGAAGGAAGACGTAAATTTGATCCATGGTATAAAGGACCATTTGTAGTTACCACAGTAGAGGATCCGAATTGCGTCATCTCGAATGATGAAGGAAAAACAGCGAAGGTTCACAAAAATCGTGTGCGTCCATACGGCCCCGCAACCGACGCTCAAGAAGCTTAACCACTATAAATATATATATATATATATATATATATATATATATATATATATATATATATATAATAAAAATTAATTTAACTAATAAGCTAATAATATAATATATAAATCTACCTACCATTTCATTTTCTCTCCTTTTCTCTCTCTCCTATCCTTAACGTAAGCATTATAACCGACGAATAAGGAATGCTGACTCGAACGAATTTTTATCTAAATTTATCAAACACAAAAACAATCTGATATAAGTTAAGTTTCGATATAGCATTATAGCATACATACCTAAGTAATAGTTACAACCTCCTTTGCAAATATAATTAGTACAATAACACTGCACTTTGCACTTAACACCATTAGTATTCATTGACCCAGTTGTTAAGATAACCTCTAAAAGTGCTGTACCCCAAAGCAACGCAATTATTAAAGCATGGAGAGCAAAAAGTGCAGAACGCAGAATTCGTTCTCACCCCGAGACGAACGTCGTTTATCACGTACAATGTTACGAAGTCTCGCAATAAAACAACAATCTTATTTCGATTGTTGTCAATTCTTCCTTTTCTTTCTTTTTAATAATTATCTTCTACATTTTATACAATATAATATAATAATAGATTTAATAATTTTTAATAAATTCATAATGTATATAACTCAATATTTTAACAATTGTTTATACTTAACATATCTACCATATTTTATATAGGATAATCACGCATTTTTATGGCTTATTGCAGCTCTTTACTCGAGGTCAAGTAGCTCTCGCAGACACCGCGTCAATATCGGAGTCCGCTCATTTAGGAGGGGTGGTGTAATGCCCCTCTATGACCTCAAGTAAAAGACACTTAATTAAGAACATTAACCTATTGTTTATTGCACAAATAGCTAAGTACGCATTATCGAACTTAGCAATGCCTACGCGGACAACGACAATCGCACATCCGTTCAATACCATATTTCCAATTATGCTTTGTCAACAGGTGACTGAACGAAAGGCAGTTCACCTGTAGATATGCGATCGTCAGTTGAACGCTGAGTACTCATGTTAACAGTCGTAGTGATCGATTCAATAAGTATCAATTAAACTACAGTATGTAAAAGACCGCAAACCGAGTTATGTGAAATCACCAATAAATCATCGTTACTCCAAATTATTCTCCGAGTTTCTTTCAAGAATGTCCTCGGTAATAAGAGGACATTACAATATCGATTATGGCTTTCAACATCATCAGCTCTAACTCAGGTTTACGTCTTTTCGAAGAAGAACGGAAATCCTGTTCAGCATTTTTGATTTCAGTAGCTTGAGTTAAATCCTCCTTGTTGTAAATGTCACCTGCGAATTCAAGGTTTTACCTTACTTAACAAAACTAAAAGTTACCAATAGTAGTGTAATAATATGAATATTATGTAATATTATTACACTACTTTCGGTGTAATAATGAGATCATTAGTAACGCAAGGTATATAAAATAATTTTTTTATTTTAGTTTTAAGAACATATATGTCACTAATGTTACGCTCACTTAATATTTTAAGCTACATAAATACTACTATAGTTTTCAAGGAAATTCAGTGTTAAATGCATATTAACACTGATATGCTCATAGTATAATACTTATACAACTTATATATTATAGTATTGTATAATATAAATACTCACCAAACGAGTCTTTGTGATGTTAAGTCATACCACTGATGAGACGGATGGGACGGCGGGAGGTGTCGAGTTCGACCACCAATTCAGGTAGGCTGAAATAAGTATGTCGAAGTCGACCACCACTTTCTGTTTAGAGGATTATGGGATTATCTAATTGGGCCCCGGGTGGTAAGATTACCCAAGTAAAGACATCCGAAATTATAAGTTCACTGGTAATAAATATCTTTAAGTTTAGCAATACATTTTATTATTTTCAGTCATTTTAAACAGATTCATTTTACAATTTTTACATATGACTATTATAGTAGGTATTAGACAGATACTTATATAATATGTATTAGGTAATATAAAAAATGTATTAAACAAAATAAAACTAGGCAATAGACACTAGACTACATTATTTTCAGTCATTTACAAATACAATAATATTATGAATACAAAACAGATAATGTAAAAATACACAAAATTAAACGAGGTACTTGAAGCTAACCTCCTTAACAAATAAATATCTAGATATTGTTTTTGACTTATATTGTGTCATTTTTTGTTTAATAAAATGTGTTTTTTCTTGAATGTGTCTTCTTTGTTGTTTCAAAGAATGATTAGCGCTCCGAATTTTTATGTAAGCCTCTGTTTGCACATCTAATAATACATTAGTAAAAATAAATATGTTCGGATTAGAACTATAAAAAGACGAATTAAATTTTGAATGGAAAGATTCACATGCATTTGTAGTACGGTACAAAAAATTATCATTATTATTATTACACCAAATCGTAGGAGGGAAAAGTGCATTATCGTCAAAATAGTTTGAGAATAAATACTCTCGAAACATTTTTACTCTGGGGTCATCAGGTAATAAATAGTATAATTCATTATGAAAAAATTCTCGTGCTTCATTAGAATCAAGTAGGTGTATTCCAAAATAAATTCTTAAGTACTGACCAATTCTTGAATTATGGTTTCGATATTCGGAAACTAGGCCAAGACTGAATTTTTTTAAACCAATTTTGTTCTAAATGAAATCTACGCCCAACAATCTTAGCCTGATTCCACACTTCGGCGCAAGCAAAATGTATTGATATTTCAAAATCAATGACTATTTCAGTGGGATTAAATATTAAATTATTCTCTGTCATTTTTTCTACAAGCATTTTAAAAAATAAGGAATATGTGTCCCTCTTTTTATCGGGTAACAATGCAAATACTAACGGGACAAAATATCCATTTTTAAACCCATGTACTGTAAACATCTGGTAATAAAAAGTTGAACAACACTGAAACGTACCATCCATATACAATACACTACAAGAACTTAAAAAATATAAATTTGTATAAGAAGAAAATATAATAATTTGTTTTTCTTCATTAATGCCTAATAAAAAATTTTCACCTCTATTTGTAGTTAAATTTAGTTTCTGAACTGCACTTATCACTTCACTCCTATTTTTCGGCAAAGCTGGTAAAATCCTCCTTCTTGCTTCATACAGGTTACGTCGAATGCGATCCAAGTCTTGTACATTAATCTCTGCATCATGCTTTTTGAGTTCGTTACAAATTAATTTGCTGGGTTTCTCACAGAGAGCACTGGCAGAACTGGTGGCTATTCGTTTCAACGAATTGCTAATTGTTTGTCTAGCAATTGTCTTTTCCTCTTCATGTACATGTTCCCCTACTTTCTCGATTACTTTCGTT
This sequence comes from Cryptocephalus moraei, assembly GCA_946251905.1. Classification (NCBI taxonomy): domain Eukaryota; kingdom Metazoa; phylum Arthropoda; class Insecta; order Coleoptera; family Chrysomelidae; genus Cryptocephalus; species Cryptocephalus moraei. The sequence continues at coordinate 2,531,899 of OX276459.1, forward strand.
TCGTCCGATTCCATTGTAAACACTTTTGAGGGACACTCGCGTTTCCAACATCGCCATCGAATTTTACCGCATTTACTCACGTGATCTTTTGTAAATTTAAAATCATTTACAACAAGTAATTTTTAACCCTTTTGACTAAGCATCACTTTCACTGACAAGTCACCCATAACGAAACGTTCTTGTTAAAATTTAGAACAGACTACTTTTAGTTGGACAAGTAATATTTATTTATACCTATTTTCCTTACCTTGTGGATATTATCACTTACTTAACTGTCGTCGTTAACGTGATTGGGTAGTAAACCCGTGGTCGAAATCCACCATCTTCTTAATCCCTAAAACTGAAAACTACCTGGCATTTCTTATGTCGTGGTCGAAATCGGTTGCAGCCGAAAAGGCGACGGTACGGTTGCCGTGGATTTCAGTCGTTCAGATGGCTGTTTTAAATTGTACGTATGGAAAAAATCCGTCTTCGTCGAGTGTGAAAGATACAACTACTTTTATCAGTTTACTACCAGTCGCTCACGGATAAAAAACGTACGGTTTTATTCCGTACAGAGAAAATCGTCATGTGTGAAACAGCCCTAACTGAGCACATTTGCGGGCGACTACCTGAACCACTTTTATGACGGTCACAGCTTACCTGATAGAGCGCGAGCTTATTATTATTCTTATTACGGAATACATGTTGTAATCGTTGTACCACAGCATAGAGTTTACACAGCAGCGTAACTCACTAGGCGGCGCTTTAATCTTTTTCACTTTCGTTGACCATCAAACACTAAAGCAGAAATTCGCGAAGCACAAGTTGCGCAGAAACCAGAGCCGGATTGCAATTTTTTTAGTATAAGTGGTAAAGATAAGAATTATAAAATACCTACAGTTGAAACCGCTTACAACGACATTGAAGGGACCAAACATTTCTAGCCGCTTTGACGTCGTAACCGGTTTTTTGCTTTTCGAGTGCTTAGAAAGTATACAATTGCATTTCAGTGAATGTTATTGCCAACACGTTGAAAAAAATTGAAACTTCATTAAAAATACTATATATTATACATAATATGTCGTCTAATAAGGAAATGTAAATGTATACCTACACAATAATACATATAAGTAATTCTAACAACAAATAGTTACACTAATCATTTAAAAAAATCAGTAATTCTAGCTTGGACGCGTTTTTAATTAAATACAATTGGATAATTGTGATAGCATTAACGCGAACACTTGTGAATTTTAACACTTTATTGAATCTTGACTTGACAAAACTTGCGCTGGCTTACAATCGCCATTCTTTTTCGCTCTCTTCTTCTTCTCTCTCCTTGACATTTTTCAAGCGTACTAACTTAACATTGTTACCAACTTACTAAAAACAAACATGCTTATGCAACCAATGATACATATACAATATAAGAAAGGTAATTCTCCATAGCCCCCGCCTTGAAAGGACCACTTTCAAAAAACATAAACAACAAAGAAATACATCCAAAATGTTACAATAACCGACAATAGAAAATCACTTAATCACTGCACTTGGCACTTGGGTCTTTCACGCCCTTGTTTGCACCCTCATTGTCCACTCGTGGGAACGGGTACAGCTTGACGACTGCCCTCTTGATGAGTCCCCTTTGTGTGCGTAGTGTGACTACTCTAATGATGTCATCTTTCCCCGGATGAAGCTCCATGACTCTCCCCAACGTCCAGGAAAGTGGAGGCGCGTTGTCATCACGGATCAGTACAAGGTCGTTGATTTGTATAGGTTCGTGCTCCCTTTTCCACTTCCTTCTAGGTTGAAGCGTACTTAGGTACTCGATGGACCACCTCTTCCAAAAATGCTGAACTAGTTGCTGCACTCGTTGGAAGTTCGATAATCTATTTGTAGGAAGGTCCAGAAGATTGGGGTGCGGCAATGCTGTCGTCCTTCTCCCAATCAGGAAATGCGCTGGTGTTAATGGTTCAAGCTCGCTCGGGTCATTGGATAGGGAGGATAAGGGTCGTGAATTTAAGACAGACTCTATTTGACAAAAAACAGTAGTGAGTTCTTCGAAACTTACTGACGCTGTACCAACAATTCGCTTTAAATAAAACTTTGCCCGTTTAATCCCTGACTCCCAGATCCCACCGAAGTGTGGAGCATTTGGAGGAATAAATCGCCACGTAATGCTCTCTGCAGATAAATATTCATTGAACCCATTATTACGTTCAAGTTCACGAAATCGTTGCAACTCACGGTCTGCCCCTACAAAATTTGTACCGTTATCTGAGCAAATCGTACTTGGACGCCCTCGTCGTGCGCAAAACCTTCTTAACGAAGCGATGAATGCCTCTGTAGTTAGATCAGAAACCACTTCTAAGTGGATTGCCTTGGTAGCTAGACAAATGAACAATGATAAGTAACATTTTACTAATTTTGCACCTCGCCCCCGCCTATCGCGAATCATAAAAGGCCCCGCGTAATCAATGCCTACGTGTTCAAATGCAAAAGACGGAGTTACTCTAAAATGCGGTAATGCACCCATTATAGGAGCATGGTTAGAAGGTTGAACCTTGTAACACGTGATACATTGCCTTACTACGCGTTTTGCTACATTTTTTCCTTTAATAGGCCAGAACTTGTCGCGAATTGAACCTAGTAACTGCTGTGGCCCAGCATGCCCTAAACGCTTATGTTCATACTGAAATAACAAAATCGTTAAATGATGCCCCGTTGGCAAAATTATAGGATGCTTGAAGGAAAATTCGAAATCTGTATGCTGTAGTCTACCACCAACTCGCAAAATGCCATTTTTATCCAAAAATGGCCTCAACGCCAAAAGACTTGATTCTTTGGGAAGAGTTGCCTTTTCAATCAAAGACGTTATTTCTTGGGAATAGAACTCTCTTTGCACTTGCTTGAAAATAGTTATGGATGCTCGATCCAGTTCTTCGACACTTAAACCACAATCTCCATTACCACCCAGTCGTCTGCAACCATTGATAAATCGGTGACAGTATCCTATAGTACGGATTAAACGTTGGTAATTGGAAAATCGCTCAAAATCTATCACTCCTTTAGACACAATTGAAGTCTTTAATACTTGTTTTGGACGCATCTCAGGTAAGATATCAAATTCCAACAACCCAGGTTGACTAGGCCAGTTGTCTTTATCATTGCAAATCCAACTTGGACCTTGAAACCAAAACTTAGACTCCGCCAGCTGTTTTACCGTAATGCCACGCGAAATTAAGTCCGCTGGATTGTCATGCGTCGATACATGCTTCCAAGTTGCATCTGGAAGATATTCGTGTATTTGAGTAACCCTGTTGGCTACGAACATTTTTATCAAATTCTCAGGAGTATTTAACCATCCTAACACCACTGTGGAATCTGTCCAGAGATGGACCTCATCAACATTCCTTTTGAATGAGCTTAGAACTTGACTTACTAATTTTGCTAGAATAAGCGCAGCACATAATTCTAGCCTTGGAATTGTCATTGGTTTCAATGGTGCCACCTTTGATTTGGAGCACAGCAAATGTGAATTTATATTTTTAGATGAATCTACTGAAACCACGTATACACAAGCGCCATATGCTCGTTGCGAAGCATCCGCGAACCCGTGTATTTGAATATATACTGGCTTGACACCCAGTATAGCCCTCGGAACTTGAATCTCATTTAACCTTGCTAATTCGGTTTTAAATGCATTCCACCTTGAATTTAATTGTGAACTAATTTCATCATCCCAATCAAGTCCTGCATCCCAAACGGCCTGCAGAATGATCTTGCCCACGATCACATATGCACCAAGAAAACCTAGTGGATCAAATATTTGACTTAATGTTGATAGAATCGCCCGCTTTGTATGTCCGTTCGGCACGTCACTATGGATTCTGAAGCATAGGACGTCCTTACAGTTAGACCAAAAAACACCCAAAGTCTTTGCACTTTCATTCGGAGCTAATTTCAAGATGGTGTCTGTTTCAACACTTTCCAAATGATTCATGACGACCGAGTCATTGGAAAGCCACTTACGCAGGGTAAACCCGCCTTGTCCTAGTATAAGATTAATCTGATCACACAATTGGATAGCACTCTCAGCAGTGTCACTACCCACTAATAAATCGTCTACATAAAAACTTTCCTTGATTGCACGACATGCATCTGGATATACTGACTCATTCTCAGCACCTAGCTGATAAAGACATCGCGTTGCTAAATATGACCCTGAAGCAGTACCATAGGTCACGGTGTTAAGTTCGTAAACCTTCACTGGATCATATGGATCCCTTCGCCAAAAAATCTTCTGAAAGGCCCTATCAGCCTGCTTGACAAGAACCTGACGGTACATCTTCTCAACATCCGCAGAAATCGCAACTGGATATTGTCTAAATTGAAGAAGAATTGTAAAGAGATCTGACTGAACCACAGGACCCACATGCTCTAAATTGTTTCGAGAGTAACCTGAACTAGTGACCGCCGACGCGTCAAAAACCACTCTCAATTTTGTTGTGCGACTTGCCTCATTTAAAACCCCATGATGAGGTACGAAATATTCTGTCGTATCATCGGAATCAGCCTCTACCTGAGTCATATGAGAAAGACGTTCATACTCGGACATGAATGCAACATACCTGTCACGCAAATCAGGCTTTGCTTGCAGCCTGCGCTCTAAAGCATAGAACCGCTTTAATGCGTCTTTTCTGGAATCCCCCAACAGTTCTGGTGAATTTTTCCAAGGGATAGACACCATGAATCTACCCTCCACATTTCTAGAATGAGAATTTACAAAATGATCCTCGCACAATCGTTCATTCTTAGTCATTTGTAAAGCTGAAGGCACTTCTTCCAATTCCCAAAACCTTGTCAATTGAGCCTGAATCTCAGCATTCGTTGCTAGGTTGCATCTTACCTGACAAACTAAGGACACTGGTGCGGGAGCCGGTCCTGATAAAACCCATCCCAATTTAGTGCTTTGCATCATAGGTTTCCCTTTTCCTAGCCATTTCTGCCCACGCAAAAGAAGCCTCGAGTATTCTATAACTCCTACTAAGACCTCAATTGAGCCACTTGTATGAAAATTAGGATCAGCTAAGAGCATTTTGCTCGGAATATTTAACTTGATACTGGGAATATTAGCCTGTGGCATTGGATCACTAATCCTTGGAACAACTAAGCATTGTATATGAAATAGTTTGTCACCGGAGACCTTGAATTGGATGTCACATTGACCTTGGATACTTGTAACTACATTATTTATTCCATTGACTGATACTTGTATGGGCTTAATTTTGACTCCTAAGTCCATTGCTGTTTTTTGTGTAACAAAATTACTCTGTGAGCCTGTGTCCAACAGTGCTCGACATGTTTGAACCTTACCCTTGGAGTTTAATACTTGTAACATAGCTGTAGGTAATAAAGCAAAATTTTGACTAGAAAATCCACTATGAAGCGCCTGAGATACAATTGGTTTAGAGTCAACATTCTCAGTATTTCCCTTGCTTTCATTCACTACCATTTTAGCCTCTTCCAAGTGCAACAGTGTATTGTGTTTGAACTTGCATTTACGACAACTAGAAGATTCACAATCTTTAGACATGTGCCCTGCTCTTAAACAATTGATACAAAGCCTAAGTTTCTTTACTTCAGCCAATCTTTTATCAACCGAAAGCTTACCGAACTCTTCGCATTGATAAATTGAATGTGTTCCCTTACAATAGTAACACGAAATACTAGACGCCATTACCGAACAACGCTTTGACTTATTAACATCTTTGCTACCCGAAGCACCTGTTGAACGTAATTCTAGCTTACCAAAGTTTAATGTTTCTATCATTGTCGCTCTATCCTGTAAGAATTTTTTTAAATCATCAAGAGAAGGGAGTTCAGTTGTAAACTTTAACGCTTCCCAATCCCTAGCTGTACTTGAATCAAACTTACTCGTAGTCCAAAATATAACTAATGTGTCCCAATACTCAACTGGAAGACCTAAACTCTTAAGAACATATAGATTTTGATTTATTGAGTCCAGTATTTGCCTTAAATGAACTGGTGACTCTCTTGTAACATTAGGTATATTGAACAATTCCCTCAAATGATTGTTTATCAACAATTTCTTATTCTCATATCTATCGCACAGGGTCGTCCAAGCAAGACTATAATTATCCGCCGTGCGATCTATAGAACTAATCATTTTTTGAGCTTCGCCTTGAAGAGCTGCTTGCAAATAGTAAAACTTTTGTATACCACTCAAATCGGTATTTGAGTGAACTAACGCCTTGTATGTATCCCTGAATTGCAACCATTTTGTGAACTCACCCCCAAATGTAGGTAACCTTATTTCAGGGTACTTGATCTTGGGTACACCAACCGCATTGTTGAACGTACCACTACGTGACCGATTTGTTCTCTCCGTTGAGCCACTTGCTTCGCTCACATCATCTTGAATCGGTGAATTAGAAAACTGCTCGAGTAGTTTCCTAGCTTGTGCTACCGTAGCATAGTACGACCCGGTGAAGGTATTGAACTCGTCTTCATCCTTGTCTTCTTTCAAGCCTTCTTCGTCTAACCTCTCATCGAGCTCTTCATACTCCTGCAGTAAACCTATTGCTTGCTCTAATCTATGTTCGATTTCTAATACAATAGCCCGATCTACTACTTCCGCTTGACCAACTTCTGTTGTTTTACTCGATAAAAATTTAGAAAAAATCGTTAATTTTCTTTTTACACCGCCTAGCTTGCGTTTGAGCCCTTGCTCATCAGCTTTTTCGTCAGCATTCATCCTTTTACCCCGTTTCCCTATCAATACTAGTCAATAAGTAGTCAATCTATTACTTAACCTCAAATGTTCCACGTGCCCTCTAATGTTTTATATCAATGAGCCCACTTGTGAGGGTTTGTAGGGATACTGGAAGGGAAAGAGTAAGGAACGAGCTTACTTGTTTTCCTTGAATCTTGTCCGGAGAACCCCTGGTCGATTTTTCGGCTTCCACGCTGCCTCTCCGGCCGCGCCTTTGTCTCCTCTCGCTCGTACGTCTCTTCGTACGTCTCGACGTGTCGTCGCTTGTAGTTCTCGTTCGATCTCACTTTCGAAAGACCATCCGTCTCAGAAGGACCATATGGATAATTGTGATAGCATTAACTCGAACACTTGTGAATTTTAACACTTTATTGAATCTTGACTTGACAAAACTTGCGCTGGCTTACAATCGCCATTCTTTTTCGCTCTCTTCTTCTTCTCTCTCCTTGACATTTTTCAAGCGTACTAACTTAACATTGTTACCAACTTACTAAAAACAAACATGCTTATGCAACCAATGATACATATACAATATAAGAAAGGTAATTCTCCAACAATATTATCAATATGAGTTCCTATTTCATAAATTTTATTCATATCAGTAGAAGTATCCCGATTTCTACAATAAATTTTTAACGTTTTTATTGCGTTGTTGACTTCTGCATTTGTTGGTACTATATCAATTGGTTCTTCGTAGTCCTCGTCTTCATTATCGTCATTATATGTGGTCATAAATTCGTCTACGATATCTGATTCTGTGTAAGGTTGAAACGTAATTAATTGGTCGTCTACTGTTTACTGTTTACTGTCTACTGTTTCATATTCATTAACATCAGTATTAGGGAAAAAATCTGTGATTTCCGAATTCTTGTAACGTTGAATCAGGTCTGAAAGCGGAATATCTTCTTCAGGATCATTTACAACTACGCGATGATGTTCGGCTAATTGTGCATGATGAAAACAGTTTTTTATTGTTTGTGCAGTAATTTTTTGCCAAGCTTTTTCAAGTAAATCAACTGCATCTAATAAACTTATTGTTGAAATATTATTATCACTTATCACCATGTTCCATATGACACTCCATACGGGTGATTATTTTTTGTAGATCCTTTCTGTAGTGACTTAAGGCTTTTTATAACGCCTTGCTCCATAGGCTGAAGAACGCTGGCACAGTAGGGGGTAAGGAACACAAGTTTAATTTTGTTTAAAGTTTGCAAAATTGGATGGGCTGGACAATTATCAACGATGAGCAGTACGCGTTTGTTTTTTCCATTTTCAATAGAAAATACAATCACTACGCACTACCAAAATAACTTTCAACATCCATGAATACATTCCTGACAAAAGTACCGACGTAGACTACCTCGCCCCTCCAGGCGGACTGAGCTTTGCATTCTAAAGGTACGTCCATATTGCACCGCTTCTCGCTCCCCGCTTGCCGGCTTTAAACCGCGACGGACTCTATCGCTTTGCGAACCTGCACTATTTTAGCAGGTGGTGGTCATAGAGCATCGCTTGCGGGAACGCCCATCGCTTCGTCTCATTTGGCATCATGGAATTGTCCCGTGAAGATGTACTGTGTGTTCTATTAGCTAGCGATAGTGTTCATTATAAACTTAAACAAGAAAGAATTAATCACGTTCATGAAATTAATAGGTGTCGCCATGAAGTTGGTGAATACCATTCGTTGTTTACTCAACTCACGGTTCACTCTGAAAAATTTTACGAATATTTTCGCATGAAGAAAGAGACGTTCAAGTATATTAAAAAAAAATAGAAAACCGTTTAAAGAAACAGTGGTGCAACTTTCATCAACAGAGAATTCTCCCCGAAGAACGCCTTGTGGTAACGCTGAGGTAAGTTTTTTTTTATTATTGATTTTGATTGACTTAATTATTATTACCTTACAATATTATTATATTGCCACATAGTAATTACACATATTACGTTACACATGCATTAAAGATTTTCTAGGACTTGCAGACCGTGAAATACATCTTGTGACTGTGTAGAAGGTGGACGAAAGTTTGATGAATTGGTAGAAGGTGAACGAGAGTTTATATATATGTCTGAAGTGTAAGCTTTATAACCAATGTGTCCTGCCTGTCATGACGTGCGGAGCCGAAACCCTAACACTAACCAAAAAGTCTATTAATAAAATAAGAACAACACAGGCAGCAATGGAAAGATCAATGCTGGGAATTTCGCTTAGAGATAGGATACCTAATAGAGAAATACGGCGAAGGACAGGAGTTACAGATGCAGTAAAGAAAACAACTTCTTTAAAATGGAACTGGGCGGGACACGTTGCGAGAATTAAAGATAAACGATGGACTAAGAAGATTATCGAGTGGAGGCCAAGACAAGAGGCATATCGAAGCAGAGGGCGACCCCCAACAAGATGGACGGATGACATTAAGAAAATTAGGATGAACTGGATGCAGGCTGCACAAAATAGGGAGGAGTGGCAAAATTTGCGGGAGGCCTATGTTCAGCAGTGGATGTTACAATAGGCTTATTGATGATGATGACGATGATGATGAACGAGAGTTTGATGAATTGGTGTCGTACTCGTCTGTACTATAAGTCTGTGTTGGCTGGAAATTGAAGGGACTGGACTGTATTCCACTGAGAGATCCATACGCAAACTCCTCAACTAGCAGTTGAATTCTATTTCGGAAACGTAATTTTAAGTGCTGCGGTATGTTGTTGACATGTGGCAAAAGGCTCCGAAAAAAACAATGCATCCTCATTGGCAACTGCATTTTCGCGTTGTTGTATCACACGCTCCAAAAGGGAAGCCTTTCTTCCTTCAAGGGATAACATTTGTTGATTATATTTAGTATTTCCGTCGGTTTGCTTTCTTTTCCGCGAGAGTGTCTCTGATGACTGAGAATTCGTCCTTGTGGAATTATCCGGCTGTGTGTACTGAGAACCATGTTGAACATGAGTACTTTCCATTTCATGAACACCCTCCGTTGGCCCCGTTTCATTATTATCATTATGAGCCACTGGTTGAACGTGGTCATCTTGATGTTTTGAACTAATGTTGCTCCTCAATTTACTCGAAGAGGTTCTTGGCTTAACTATGCCCAATAAAAATATTAGTGCGCGTGCGTCACATAATTTATCGCACCGTAATGGTTCGATAACTTGTGTGAGCACTTATTGAATCGATAACCCCTGTCGAACGTTTCAGAAACTGTTTTTGGTACTTTATGGAACCAATAGCCTTATTGGTTCCATATCTATGCTTTCAGAAACCGGACATCATTTATTAATAGGGGAGTTCCCTCTCCTTTCTTTTTCGTGTTTCTCTTTTATTCATCAAGGTGTAGGATGTATGCGTATGAATTGTTTAAGTTTTGAATATCTGCTTTCTTCTTAATTGTTTTGTCTTCATTCTGAATGTATGTCATTTCTATGAAGGTACGTTTGTAGTTATTTTGTTCTCTCTTATGTTTTTTTATTTTGCCAGCGCATAGGCATCTGGTCGTAATCTAATGTCACTTTTATGTGATATGATTCTGGCTTAGAGAGGACGTGAAGTTGGGCCTGCATAGTAGGAATGACAGCTCAGACATTCAACCCTATAAACATCTCCTGATATATCCCATTTATGTAGAGGGTCTTTGACTTTAGTGTAAAGATTGCCAACTTTCTTAATCGTCCTGTTAGCTATCTTAATTAGACGGGTCTTGCTTTAATATATTGGTAAGTTTGGGTGTGAGCTCTTGGTGTATGGAAGAGACCTGTATCTTACAATTAGTTCATGCTCAGGTTCGGTATTGGTTCTTTTATCACTATTATTTAATAGTTGTTAGTGACAATTATTTTCATTGATGTTGGGGTTATCTGGTATCGTAAATATTAATTTATCTAAAAGGTGTCCTTAACGTATCGTGGCAAATTCTATTAATGCGTGTTTTCAATGCTACAAATAAATTCGTTTTCATATGTTGTTTATGATATGAAGCGTAGTTAATATATCTTCCTGAGCTGATAGGTTTCCGGTACCAGTCCAGAATTATTTTATTTTCAGGATTTCTTATTGCTAAAGTGTGAAGAAACGCTATACTTTTTTCTTTCTCTTTTTCAATTGTGAATTGAATGAGTGGATTGTAACTATTGAAAACATCTAGAATCTCTTGTGATATCCCATCGGGGACTGCACAGATTATATCGTCTACATATTTTTTGAGGAACGGTAAGTTGAAAGAAAGTTTTCCCAGAACTGCCTCTAAGAGGTCGTCCATTACGTATTGAGGCTGATTTTTGATCCCATAGGAGTTCCCAATATTTGTTTGTAAGATACGTTTTCGTATTGGAAACATGTGGTCGTAAACAAGAAATTAATTAAATTTAGGAAATTTTCTTTTGAAAGTTTACAATGATCACTGATGTTGGCCCCTTGTTTGTTAGTACTTCTTATTACTACTTCTAAAGGGATATTGCTAAATAAAGAAACTACATCCAAGCTTATCAACTTATGGTTGGGTGGAAGCTGGAAATTATTGAACAGTGCAGAGAACTGAAAAGAGTCAGCAATATAATAAGGATTGTTTGTATTGTAAGCTTTGGACAGTATGTTTGTAAGAAATTTGGCAATCTTACTATTTGGGGCGTCTATAGATGAAATTATAGGTCTTAAAGATAGTGTGGGTTTGTGTATTTTTGGCCGACCATAGAATCTAGGGCACACTGAGTTATAAATGGAAAGAGATTTAGCAGTTATGGCATCTATTTGGTTTTCTTATTTTAAATCTGAAATTAATTTATTTGCCTTTTGTTGTATCGTTGATGTTGAGTCGTGAGGTATGACTTTATAGCTGTTCTTATCATTCAAAATTGTTAAACAGAGGTTATTGCATATCTGTCTTAGCATGAGTACAGTAGTGTTACCCTAATTAGAATTGGTGACCATTAGTTCGGGGTGTTCTTTAAGGAAATTGCTAGTTTTCTTATACCAAAAATTCAATTCATTGTATTGATTGTTTGATTTGTGAAGGTAATTTGTTATTACATTAGTAGATTGTTGAGTGAGAATGTTGTTAATCTTCTCATCCAAGATATGACTCTGCAAATTCCAAGTCTGCCGAAAGGTCTCTGATTTTGATCTCGTTTTCCAAAGGGGGAAGACTGAACTTAGGTCCTAATGATAATAATGTTTTTACCTCTATTGGGATCTCAACTTCTGTTAGATTACACAACCAGTTTTCTTTAACTTGAATGTTTAAGCATTGCTGATGTTTCAGTGTCTCAAGCTTGTTGCAATTGATATCTCTAGTTTTTTCTCCTTTTTATTTCTCAGGGGTTTTTCTTCTCCTTGGGATACTTGCTGCGTTGTCTGCGCTCCTTCAAATGACCCTCGGTAGTTTCGCTGTCTTGGAGTACTTGCTGCGTTCTCTGCGCTCCTTCAAGAACTTCCAGATGGTTTTCCGCTGCCACCAAAAATATGTGGTGACTCTGGGTGATTTTCACCGAACTGCTGTGGCTCACCGTTGTCACCGATTTCGTCTCTTTTCGGAAGCTTTTCTTTATCTAAACACTTTGTTGTTTTTTTTATCTGGATTTTATTCTCCGTCTGCATACATTTATATTCATTTTTTGACAACTTTGTTGAAAACAAAAACAACTATTAAAAAAACTTAACTTTTCAAAGCTGACTGGTGTTATTCCCCTAATCACTGTGGGATTTTAAAATGTTTACAAAAATATACTTCAAGTCGGCAAAACAAATTTAGAGAAGAGATGTTATAGTGAATAATAATAATTTGAAATCATAAAGTACGGATTAAGTACGGGTTTACAACAGAATGGTAGGTCTCAATGATAAACATATCTGGGAATATTTTTACCTATAAACGTTAAAACTATTGATTTTTTGGGGATGTATTAGATTTCGTTCTCGATTTTAGCCCTTCTGTTAAGTCTCATGTTGGTAATTATGTCTACTGTGTTATTGGTCATTTCTTTTATTTCCTCGTTAGTGAAGTCCGTGTCTATGTATCTGATTACGCCTCTACTGGTCACCTGATTTAAAGGGATGTAAATATTATATCCTTTTTCTATTAAATGTTCGTTTTAACAAAAATTATTTGCGGCCACATGGTTACTGAATTCAATGCCTAACCGATTTAAACCTTTATTTCGTATATCTTTTAACTTGAGGTTGTGAATTTCTTTGGCTATTTTTAGGTGATTGTATTTACATATATTATTATCGAATTTTTCTGTTGCTTCGGTCATAACTATGTATGGAGCTCTGTCGGAATTTTTATATTCGATGTTTTTTTTATTGTTGAATAGTGGATTCGGGTTTTTGTCAGTGTGAGTATTTATATTTTCTGAAGCTCGTAAAGCCTTTTGCTTTACATGTAGATCTGCCAATCACTTTCCTTTTGGGAGGCATAATTCACAGCAAGTATAAAATAAATGCGCGTGTTTTCTATTGTCCAATGTCCAAATTTCACAAATAACACCACTAACACTCACAGACGTTCAGAAATATTTCTACTTTTAACAGAATGCTTTTGAGCAATTCGATCCTCAAAGCGCAAAACATATTTTCTTGATAGCACAGGGTATCACTGGGCGTTAATGGGTTAACATGGTTCAAGGTGTTAACCTTTGTTAACACTTTCAACAAATCAAAAAATACTTTTAATTCTAGAAATCACTCTCGTTTTTTTGTGTTTTGGCAGCTGAGAGATGCAAGTAATATTTTTGAATTGCCCGAGGATACTTTAAGGCAATATTTTACATTAAGTAGGAATACAGCCTTTGAATAATTTACCGACTTGCAACCGTTTAATTTTTGAGCGAAGGCTTTCACGGCCGGAGTCTTGTAGATAATCTTCTTCCGGGCTGTAAGGCCGTGGTCTGCGTCGGTTTCTTCCTGACGTTTCGTCCACATCCACGGTGGACATTTTCAAAGGATGTAACGGTGTGGTAGCGGTCTTAGATTCCGATAATGTCGGTTATCCGCGACTACCTCGGTCGTGGGCTCATCTTCCCTATTTATACCTGTCGTGTCTACCTGAGTCCTTGTTTGTTCACCCGGGGGTTCGTTGTTTGTTTTCGTTTGTGTTGTCGAGTTTGTTTTCGTTTGCTTTAACGAGTTTGTTTTTGTTCGTGCTAATGGGTTTGTTTTCGTTTGTGTTAATGGTTTTGTTTTGGTTTTATTGATCACCGGGATCCAGGTATTATTTATTTTCATCGATTCTTCTTTTTTATTGAAGTTGTTTGCGTGTTTATGTATCTCTATGGCTTCCCTTTGTAGTCTGCTGTAGTAGTGTTTCGTAGTTGTTAGTACCTGTGTGTCCGAAAAAAGTATGATGTGGTTACCTGGATCCTGTAGAGTGTGTTCCGCTATGGCTGATTTGTTTGTTTGACCCAGTTTACAGTTCCTCTTGTGTTCTGTTATCCTACTGTTGACAGATCTTTTTGTAGTCCCTATATATACCTGACCACAGGTGCATGGTATTCTGTAAACCTCTGCCGATGTGAGTGGGTCTCGTGGATCTTTTGGGCCCCTTAGGAATTGTTGGATCTTCCTCGTAGGTTGAAAAATTGTTTTTAAACCTTTTTTCTTCATTTCCCTACCGATCTTATCCGTGACATTTTTAATGTATGGTAGGTACACCACTCCTTTATCTGGTTGCACATGGGTCTCCTTCTTCCTGCTAGGTCGTAGTGCTCTTCGAAACTCCTTTTTGGTGTACCCGTTTCTTTCCATGGCCGTCTCTAGGTGTGCCATCTCCGCTTTCAGATGTTCTCCTTGGCAGATGCGAGTAGCTCTGTTCACTAGTGTTTTAATTACACTTCGTTTTTGTCCTGGGTGGTGGTTTGAGTCCCTATGAAGATAACGGTCCGTGTGCGTGGGTTTTCTATAAACTTTATGATCCAGCCTGTTGTCCTTTTTCATCACCAGCACGTCGAGGAAAGCAATTTGGTGTTCTTTCTCTTGTTCCATTGTAAATTGGATGTTATTGTTGATTTTGTTTAAATGGGCCAGGAAATCTTCCAGTTCTTGTTGTCCATGCTCCCAAACCACAAACGTGTCATCGACGTATCTATACCAGATTTTTGGTTTCTTCGGAGAAGTTTGCAAGGCTGTTTCCTCAAACTTTTCCATAAAGAAGTTCGCCACCACTGGACTTAGTGGGCTCCCCATAGCTACGCCATCAATTTGTTCATAAAATTTATTGTCCCACTGGAAATAGGAGGTGGTTAGGCAATGGTGGAATAGTGCTGTAATGTCTTCCGGGAAGATTGTCGAGATGTAGCTTAGTGTTTCACCTACCGGAACCTTGGTGAACAGGGAAACTACATCTAAGCTTACTAATATGTCGTTAGGGTTGATGGAGATATCCTTTATCTTCGCCACAAAGTGTGTAGAGTCTTTGATGTAAGAGTTCGTGTGACCAATGTGCGGTTGTAGAAATGTTGTAAGATGCTTAGCCAATTGGTACGTTGGAGAGCCAATTGAGCTAACAATTGGTCGTAGTGGTACATCCGGTTTGTGGATTTTTGGTAAGCCATACAACCTGGGTGGTAGTGCTTCAGAAATACGAATCTTCTGCTTTATTTCCGGTGTAAGTGAGGATTGTGTTGTAAGCTGATTAGTCTTCCTCACGATTTTTGCTGTAGGGTCCCTTTTTATAATCCTGTAGGTGTCGGGCTGCAATAAGCTTTCTATTTTTCTCTGGTAGTCCAAGGTGTTCATTATTACTGTTGCATTCCCTTTATCCGCCGCCAGGATGAGGATGTTTTTGTTCGTGTTGAGTTGTCTTATCGCGGCCCTTTCACGACTGGATATGTTACTAGTTGGTGGTAAGATTTTTCTCAGAATCCTGGAGCATTCAGCTCTTATTTCTTCAGCTTCGTCTTGCGGTAATGTTCTGATTCCGGCTTCTATATTTGCTATTATTTCTTCCGTTGGTATATTCGTGGGAGTGATAGCAAAATTTCCTCCTTTTTCCAATAAGGAGGTTTCTTCTTTAGTCAGTGTTTGATCTGACAGGTTGACGATTGTTCTTGTAGTATCAGGTCCCCTGTGAGCCGTAGGTTGCGGTTTGAGTTTTTCCATTTTGGCTTTGTGTCTTCTCGTGGTTGTTTCTTTGACCGTTTCCATGGCCATGTGTGTAATCCTATCAACGTCTTCCCAGTCGGTCTTGCTGAACTGTTTGCTCAAAAGAAGGTGCATCCCAAGCAATTCCTTGTCCGTTGAGGCTAGATTTCTTCTTGTTTCGTGGATTCTTTCGCGAAGTAGAGCTTTTTCCATACGTGTGTAAATCCGATTTGCCTGGGCCGTGCGAAGGTTCCTTTTCATTTTGAGAAACTTAGGAATGATGTTTACGTCTCGGCAATGAAGTAGGAAAGTCAATGAGCATAGTAGTTGAGATTTCCTCTTCCGGAATTTCTCAAACCGTCGAAGTAGTCCCGAAAGTTCCTCCCCGTAGAGGCGTCTAATTTTCGAGCGAAGGCTTTTCGTGAATAGTAGAATAGTAGAATAAGGTGGGAATATTTGAAAAGTAACACTGATTAGCATATTCAATTTCAGTTCACAACAACATTCCATTTTTACGCACATGGGAGCTACCAAAAATCCTAAGGATGTCCTTTGCCGTTTATCACAATCAGCAGTCAGTAAATGTTTAAGAAAAATAACCAATATTCTGGTTACAAACTATGCGGCAAGATATTCAATATTCCCTACTACTCTAAACGAGACAGTTTCTGTAAAAGTTTGGTTGGTAATTTTTGAAAATATAGCATTTTCCTATAAGTGCTTCTTCATATGTAATTGTTTTATTCTATATAAAAACATGTTTTTAGATTTTTCGGGAGCTCCGATTTTCCTGGAATTATCGGCTGCATAGACTGCACAGATGTTGCAATAACACCACCTCCAGTTAATGGTGACTTGTACAGAGCACAAGACTTCATGAATAGAAAGGGGTTTTATAGTTTAAATTGCCAAATTATATAAGTTTATTTCATAGTCTAACTGCAGTATATATAATTAAAATCTTTGCAGATATGTGATGCAAATTTACGCATTTTAAACATAAACGCAAGACATCCGGGTTCCGTTCTGATGCTGCAATATGGATGTTGAGCAACGTTTATCAGAAATTACAGAAAAATTATGAAAATAACCAAGAGAGAACCATATGGCTGTTAGGGATTCTGGATATCCGCTATGTCCATATTTAATTACGCCAATTTTGGTTGCAGTACCGGGCACACTTGCTCATAGATATAATTCCAGGCACTGCTCTGTTAGAAATACAATTGAAAGCTGTATAGGTGTCCTGAAGGGGTCCCTTAGTTATCTCCACAAAGATATAGTACTTCACTATAAACCTCCTGTAGCGGCAAACATTATATATATGCTTGTGCCGTGTTGCACAATATAATGAGGTTACACAATGAAAAACCAGATATTGTGATTGGTAACATATACATATTGAAATACTTCAGTTATGAACCTATATATCTGTTTGTTGCAAAAAATCATATGCCCTTTCACCCGATGAATGCACATAAAATGCTGGATCAATTTAGTAACTTCAAATAAATTAACACAACATTCTATTCATCTAGACAAAACCAAATGGTAATAAAATTCATAAAATAAACAAAAAAAATTATATTCTAGACTCAAATCCACATCTCGTGAGAGCAACTCGTATTTCCCCACATTGCTTCAGCCAAAGCCGATGGAGATTCCCTTTTCCTCTGGCCACCAAAAAGCTCAAAACACAAAGGGGAATCTCCATCAACTTTGGCTGGAGGAAAGTGGAGGAAATACGGCTGCTCTCACCAGATTTGGATTTTGGACATACTCACATGAACATTAAAAAAAAAACAAGAAACCTAATTTAAACGAACAGTCACTCCATCTGAAAATGATACTCTGGATATTTCAAGGTAATCTTCACATTTTCTAATGCCAATTTCTCTTGTTCCACTTGCAATCGTTGTTTTGCAATGTCCAAAATGTTTTTCAAAGTATTTTCGATGCTGGCAAGAACGTCAGGAACTGAATTCTTTTTAGCAACATCGACAAGGCTAGTTATTTTATTTCCCACGCTCATTCTTTTCTTTATTTTTCTCGGAGAAGGATTCTCGTCAAGAGTTTTCCTAATTGTAGGGGAGTGCAAGTCTATAAATGTCTCCTGCTTATCCTGAGTTTCCGATGATATTGATGTATGGAAGTTATTTTCAGTGGTCCATTTGGGATGAAATGTCTACTTCATTGGCTGTAACGAAACCAAGGTTACAAAGGAAATAAAGTGAAATGGATTGGGAGCAATGTTTACAAAATAAGTTTTTTTCCCTACTTGTTAACTGTACCCCTAGGTCAGGAACACTCTCCATTCCATACACAACTGATGTCCCTAACAGTCCAATTAACTTCTCCTCCAAATCAGAAAGGGGCTTCTCCGCCGGACCACCACCCGTTTTATTTCTTAATACTCTGAGTTGTCTTGCTCTCTTCGTTACTACTGATTTCCAATCAGAAAAAATCTGAAACAATACTCTGTCTTTCCTCAAATAAAAAAATATGTATAACTATTTACCTTTTTCCACCCTGCTGCATCTTTCTGTGCTACACCCCCCCCCCCCCCAGAACAATGTAACTTTTCAACTAATTCCTGTCATAAACTTTCCACTTCACTTTGGTTAGTACGTTTTATTTTATCAGCTCTGAATGCATCATTATTTTCTAATAGCTGCATATATGACATATATTACTGTCGGGTAGTTTTTTTGGCACCTTTTTTTCTGTACATCTTCCCTAATATTCAATAATATTAAATAGTTCACTAAAAACAAAATTTCACACAAAGATCTTTGTTAACATATCCCCACAATTTTACTCAGAACTCAACTAATCACCACAGAATACATTCTGTTTCCGTCAATTCCCATACTAGTCTGCTAAAAACATCTGGTTATTCGTTAGTAAACGAAAGGAGAAAGGACCGCTTACAGTGAACGATGCTGCGTACGAAATACCTCCCAACAGCAAAACCGTTCGTGGACCTCTCCAATGTGTATCGTTTGTTAAGGAATCTGTTCACCGAGATTTTACAAAATAAGTCCGTTATTACTAAACACATTTTAATGTATGGTATTGTTGCAATGGCGTTTTAATGCAATATTGCTGGTTCAAAGGGAAGCGCAGGAAGGTGTGTAATGTTTAAGCGGTAGCAACAGGTGCCATAAGACGTACGTGCTTAGAGTGTGTTTCCGACGTTGCCACTATTATTCTATGAATATCTTGGGAAAGTTATGTCGAATAAGGATGTCGTACTTGCTTGGAATTTATTTTGCCGTATTATCAGTGTCATATCTAGACTAATCCGTTTGTTTCGCAATACATTGATATTTTCATACTTGTGGTACAATGACCGTTGTTACATTGCTGCATTTTTTTGTTAGAACGGTGTGTCTCCTCACACTGTTGAGAATTGCATTTGGATCGATAAGAACTGTACTCCTTTCAAAGTTAAGAAGATTGTCGATTTGTATAAGTATTGGGACGCGCCTAGTGGTGATGGTTATAATCGGCGAAGGAGGTCCAACCGTTACAATATTGTCATTGTGAGGATATGAGATTTAAACGGTGCGGAGACGCAATTGACGTTGGTTATGAAGAAATCAACAGCTTTGCGTAGTGACATAGATACAACTTCCGAAACGCGTCGAATTGCGATCACGGACGGGATCGTATACAATGACGAGGCTTGAGAAGTGGATTTTATTTTCGATTTATCAACTAAAACGTATGTACATGGTATACAGACCGTTTCTAAAGAGTCGCACGGTGGGATCAACATAAGTGCGAGAGAAAGGCCATATATTTCTCGTTAGCGAAACAGAGAACGACCTTTTGCGATGTTGCTAGCTCGCGAAACATTACAGTCATCCGCTCCGCACACTGTACCGCACACATCCGAAAGTGTGAAGCGATACACGCGTTGACTTGGACTGCGTGCTCGGCCGGCAACTTTGCAAAACTTCTCTCTCTGTCTTGCTAAAGAACTACTGCTGGTTTCTCTTTTGCTCTTGTTGGTTTCCCACCAAGCGTTTCGATAGAAAAGATCCGTATATGCTGGTGTATTAGGCTTTTTTGAACTGAATGTATTTCAACGAAGTGTGAAGTGGCCTTTTTAGAAAGTGGACTGTATAGATCTCTCTTTGGCTCGTGAATGGATGCGGAGATGAATCTTGTCTCCAGGTTGTAAGGCTGAAGACGGTCTCGTAGTTTGGAGATCAGGGCGTGAGGTGATCTCTCGAAGTTCTTGGAGTTGAAGTTCTAGTTGTGTGGAGAGAGGGCGTGACGTACTTCTCCAGGTGGATCTGAGGGCGTAACCTGCAGATCCGGGGTTGAAGAACTCGAAGTTAGATGTTCTCTTAGCTTGACGATCTCGTAGAACTCTCAGGGCGTAACGTGAGAGTAGTCGTATAGGGTGAGGTTAGGTCTCCCGACTGCAGTCTCGCAGTCGGTTTTAAGATGAAGGGTGACTTTTAAATCAAGACCAACAACACACGTCGTTTTGAGCATACAAGTATACTGGTTTATTACCAAAAATCCACAAGCTTTTATACATCTTCAGATTACATTGGTTAAATGGTACATTAGTTTTTGTTATCTTTTTGGCGTCCTAGATATATTTTCCTGGCCTAGCTGTGTGCTTGACCTCACCGAGCGCGTTTGTTATCATATTACGCGGACTGGTGTTATGCTTACGTGATTAATTATTGTTGCAAGATTTTGAAATTATCACTCTGATCCGCGCTCTTTCGTCCACCTAAGCGACTTAGTGTTTTTAATACCCTCGTTAATAGTTATTAATTACTTAATAATTGATTACTTTATCAGCAAGCACACTAGATTATTTTCCTGACTAAGTTGTTCTAATTAATGTTTGATTACTTAATTTGCAAGTAGAATTTTCACCTAAGATGTTTTTAATAACAAGTTGCTCTAGTTCTGTTTAATGGTTATTAATCCCTAGTTGAAGATTATGTTCACTAAATTCCCTATTAAATCCCTACAACCCTACTTAGCTCTCTTTTATGTTGATCGCAGAGTCAACATCATTGGTGTGGGTTATTGGATCGAAAGCAAGAAACGGTTGATCTAGACATCCACCTACTATTTTTTGGTCTCTTCTTTTTATGGTTACATTATTTGTATTTCCCCTATGAAATGAATGATAGCATTCTCAGCTGATTTTCCTCTCCGAAATTGTCCTGGGCACACTACAGCTTGTTCCCTTATCATGTTTATTTTGCATTGTGTCGGGTCCAGGGGATGAAGTCACCCTGAGAGCGTACTAGGGGGTAGCTCGAGGTGGAGAACAGAAAACAGTTAGGGAAATATAAGTTTATTTCAACACAGTTAAATACAACGAGATGTGGAAAAGAAAAAAGTGAAAAAAATGAAAACAAATCGAAAACAAATAGAAATGAAAATAATTAAACAAGTTAAAGCAAGAAAAATGTTACGTAAAAGAAGGGCTCTTACATGGTTACTTCGGGGAGGCGAGGACAGACATCGGACGTGCGACCCTTGGCGAACCACTCACTAACTGGCGCCCAAAAAGCCAAAAAGCCCGATCGATAACGCTCTTCGAATTTATACTTTGTAAATCGCGTATTCGGCGGTCTGTTGAACTCGTAGAGATTGCCGAATAGACGATTTAGCACTTATATTCACCTGATCAATTCGTGAACCTGTCGCTAACGTCCGATATCCGAGAAGCGGTCGGACAAATTTTTTTATATTTTTCTCATTAAAGAATTCAAGAATTCATTTATTTATTATTATTCATTATGTACAATAGAACGTTGGGTGAGTGCACAATTAACTCTGGTTACAAGGAATAATGAAATGATGAAATCAGAGTTATTGGAAATGATAAGAAGCACAAAAAATATTAGACCGTGGGCCCATGACACCAAAAGTGTCGATAATCTATGTTCGTATGCCCTTTTAGGGACATACTCGGACAGCCCGGGAAACCGAGAAAAAGTAACTCCGAGCGTCTGTGACCAGTCCTAGCACCTGCTATGACCTCCACTTCTTGTTGATGCTGGCATAAATCGAGATGCCC
The DNA here is from genome assembly GCA_946251905.1 of Cryptocephalus moraei. Lineage (NCBI taxonomy): Eukaryota > Metazoa > Arthropoda > Insecta > Coleoptera > Chrysomelidae > Cryptocephalus > Cryptocephalus moraei. The sequence goes on from OX276459.1 coordinate 2,553,814, forward strand.
TCTCCGGAATCGTATGCAAATGTCGGAATATGGTTAATGGGTCGAAAGGAGTCGTTCCACCAAAGGGCATATTTTCCTCGATCATCGTCTATCACCATTGTCTATCACCGTATCGCCAAACGACACAAACCGCATATTTAAGCGTTATCTTCATAATGTTGAAGTATGTTAAATAAAGAGATATCAAACTATTTTTCAACCCTTAAAAACTGCCCTGTAAGGTCGAAATTTGCAAAAAATCTTTTTACACCTTTAAATTATTGAATGATGCATTTTATAGTGAACTAAAATCTTATTAATATTTATAGTTTAATTTCTTAACTAAATAATAGTTTCAACCTTTATAAACCACCTCTTAACGATGAAATTTACTAACAAAATTTTGTTTCGCTATTTCAAAATTTGAAAAGGTCTATTTATGATAAGTGCATTACATTTATTTTACCATTTATATATCGGCAAATATTAACTTTTTCCATGCGTTCTTCGTACAATTGAGGAACATACATATATAGGTTCGGCAAACATTCCTTCGGGATACTAAATCTTCCACGTTATACGTTGTAAAAAAAAGTTTTAAACTCGAGGACCTCAAAGTTATGAAATGGAATGTTACACCGCATAATCATTTGACATAAATCTTTATCAAAATAATTCTTGTCATCTTGTATATTTATGCAGTGGGTAAGAAGTTATACTTTGTTGTTTTTCCGCTTTAGCTAAAATAATTTTACGAAGTTTATTCGTACCCCTTTTGACACCTGTATATTCTTAACTTTTCATATTTTAAACCTATTCATAGATTGTTGTTCATTAGGATTTTAACACCCTGTATAAACACACACATTGTAGTACTTATCTTTACTAATCCTTTTTTCGCACATCTGAGTGTTATGTTTAAATGACCCTGACATTCTTGTTAAGCATGTTACAAATTAATCGAGTTTTATCAGGTAAAGTTCATTTTTGCTAATCTATTTTCTTATTGAAACTTGTTGAGTGAGGGCAGCGTTTCCTGTGAAAATATTAGCGATTCCTACTTTACTCTTTCCGTGTATCGCAGAGGTGGTGCCGCATCCGGAGAAGCTATGAAGAAGGAGAATCGTTTTGTAAATTGGAAGCTGTTGAAGTTGTCGCACTGAGAACAATTTGTTCTCCACATTCTCACGGCTTGGCTTCTTGCAGTACATATTAATATATGGTGGTGCCAATCCCACGAGGAGAACTATCAAGTCTACATCCTCCCCAGCTATTGCTACAGTTGGATGTACAGCAGCTTTATCTAACCCCCACACCTCACAATAGTGCTGTCAGCATACCCTGTAGCAACAACTGTTTCTATCCCGGCTGCTGCCATTTTCTCACTGCGCAAGTGAATCAGCTTTGTTTTGTTTCTTTTATTAGCAAGAAAATGCTCTTGTTGAACTGTGATAGTAGTGCTTTCATGAAAGTTGATGTCAACAGAAGTTTTCCCACGATACCTGCTGACAGTGACATCAGTACATCCAACTTTGGAAAAGGGGTATGATCATTGATCCCTTCGTGTATTTTACCTCGATCTCGTAAATCTATCGTTTGCCGTGATACCCGAATATCAACGTGCTGCTCTCCAGTTGCAAAGACCACTTCAGCAAACTCCTCCAATGACCAGTTGTACTAGGTGGACGACGGGACGCGACATGTAGCGACGCGACGCGAGGCAGTGCGACGCGAGCCAATGCGACATTATACGACCAATACTTCACGCGACGTGGGTCCCATTATAGTCATCCGTTAGCGCCAAATGCGGCGATTTCGGTTCACTACTGTTTTAACTATGGCAAGTACAGTGCGTTATTATTAGAAAATTTATATTTCAAATACTTAGCCTTACAGAAACTTCATAAACAAAAAAGGAAGAAAACAAATATCATACATTTGAAGCGAAATATATTTGGAGACTTTCATCATTTATATCCGAAACTAAGAGGTAATCCATCTTTGTTTAACGAGTCTTGTGGCTTATTACCAAGCACTTCTGATTACATTGTTGTAGCTGTTAAACCTATTATTCAACTATCCACAAGCAATTTTCAAAAACCTATTTCTATTGAGGAGAGGTTGCTACTGGCTCTAAGGTAAGAACAAAAACATTGGTACTATATATTTACTAATAATTTTTAATGGTAAACTATTGCGGTGCATAATTTAAATTCGACTCAGAAATGTTGCTTGATGGGGTCTGGGCCGGTGATGATTGTGGTGTTGTCTCGAATTTTGCTAATTAATTCAAAAGCATTTCTTGTACGTTTGTCCGAAACAGAAGTTTATTTAGTGGCGGCATTTTTTTAGGTATGGGTTTATAGATTTGAACCAATTCATATCTTCGTCATCCTGAATATCTATATCCTTCTTTAACAACATAATTGTCTCTCTTTCAAGATCAAAAAATACTTCTGAAAATTCAGTGGGTTTTTTCTTAATTTTTCTAAAATTAGCAGAGATTTATCATCACAGGTTTGTGGACGCGACGTACCAAGAGAAGACTGGTTTATCTGAGATGTTCCAGGAGGAATAAGTGATTTTCAGTTGGTGTCATAGGAGCTTGGAGCGAATTAAGCCTGAGTTGCATGAGAGACCGAATTGCTGTTATGTCCATGTTGTATCTGAGACTGATTTTCTGTAATAGTTTCTGTATTACATGATATTTTTGTGGTATCGGACAAAACGGACATAATTGTGTCATCATCAAGTATATCTGTATCATCTAACAATGTCTTAGGAACGATTGTTGCACTTTTACGTGGCTTCACAACTACTTCTAAAAATTTCATCGCTTCAAAATATGGCCAATCACCTCTGTACTCTCCACTACCATCTTCAGCGTCAGCACCAGATTGCCTTTTAGGGATTTTTTTAATTCTCTTGCGAAAGAATCACGAAAATTTTTCCACTTTTTTGTGAATCTTCACCTGTAATAGAAAAAAATAACTAATGTCAGTACTTTTTTTCAGATATTTGGTAGCTGGTACGTTATTTAGTAAATCAGCATTCAGTTTTCGCATATCAAAAACAGCAGTAGCCGATATAGTAAAACCAGTTTGCGTTACTATATGGGAGACTTTGGTGCAAAAACCATGCCACTACCAACCGCGGGATGGGAAGCATATCCGCATTAAGAATCCGAAAAAAGCGGCTTCATGTACTATAATTACAAAGGAATTTTTTCAATTATTTTACTAGCCATTACGCCTTCCTAACAATCAATGCACTAGGTAAGCAGTTATTATCAACATTTTTTATCTGCACGATACCACGCCTTGTTCGACATTCGTCCTCATAAGCATTATGTTGAGTACGGCTTCGCCCACGACCTTTCGGCATTTTAACAGACAGCAGTTTCAAACAGAAAGTGTCCGTACTTAAACCTTCCGAATTCGACTGGAATATTTTTGAAATCATATCCCACACATCTTCCATTTTTAAATCTACTACATCCCGGAAATTCATCTAGCCATCGCCTCGTTCGAAAGATTTTCCGCAAAATGTAATACCGACTTTATCGCTTCCAGATAAGTGCGTGGTTTTATAATTCACCGCGTCTTCAATCGCTGTCTTCAACCATAGTACCGGGTCTTCATCTTCTGGTATCGGTTTCACTTTAAATTCCAGTTGACGCCCTTGTAAATCAAAACGTTTCACTTTGACCAGCTTATCTTGCATAACGGTAAACCTTGTAGACTCCATATTTGTGCAGAGAAACTATCGGATGCGACTGGATTGATGTCTATCGTCTATCGTTCGATAGAGTAACTGAACTTACGGAAGCGATCTGGGGTATATATATAGGTAAGAGACACCCGATAACTGTATACTGGCAGCCACACATAGTCACCCAAAAATTACAACAAGCCACTAACCACCTACTCGACTTTTGTGTCGACTGGAAAATCACACTCAACATAGACAAAACACAAGCCATACTCATACGCCGCAAACACAAACAACCACACTCACACATCAACTTTGACGGACACGACATACCCTGGAGTGACGAAGTCAAATACTTGGGGGTGTACTTAGACACAAAACTAACATGGAAACGACACACACAGTACGCCAAACAAAAAGCCAACGCCATAAGATCACTCCTCTACCCACTCATAAACAGGAAAAGCCACCTCACACCACAAAACAAACACACACTCATCAAATCCACTATCAGAGCCATACTCACCTATGCATCGACCGCCTGGGGGTACGCCGCAAAAACTCACATTCGACCACTCGAGATACTCGAAAACCGCATCATCAGAAAATCACTAAACATTCCATGGTACATTTCAAACGCACAAATACAACACGAACTCAAACACACATCACTCACAACATACATAAAAACACGCGCCACGAAAGTCTTCCAATCCATAACCACACACGAAAACCCACTCATCCGTAAAGCCTCTGACTACGACCCGGACCCAGACATCATTCGACCTCACAATCGGCCAAAACTGATATTAATCACCTAATCATTCCACGCAAACCCACATACACACACACACACACACACACACACACACACACACACACACAATTTTTTCTTTCAGATATAGCTTAACAACGGCCCGATCCTACAACCACATCCTGCCTCACGGCGCCAAGTCCGAACACTTCCCGATCGAGTGTCAGCCCTCGGGCGGATACACTCGTCCCCATCCACCCCGGAGAGGAGGTTTTAGTTAGGGTAAGAATCCCACACTGTTGAGCCCGGCGCACCTACGGGCTCTTCGCCTTTTGAAGGTATCCCCTCTCTCTCTCTCAAAAAAAAAAGAAGATAACTGTATACCTACGCTACGCAGGAAAAGTAGTACAACCCTACAAAGGTCACGATCCATCATTAGTTGTGTACCTACGAGGCGCTAGAAAAATTAGATCCGCTTGGTCTCTTCCTTACAAGGAACAAGGAAACTCGCTACGCAACGGGAACTAACCATATCGCTACGTATTTGTAACGGTTTCTATCTATACAGCCGTTTTATATATTTCCGAGGAGAGGTGTGTTGATTACTTTTTATTATTATTACCGTTTATATTTTAACATTTGTTATATTTTTCATCTTGCAGAGACCGTCCTGTTTCGATCATATAATATTTTTCCTGTTTAACCTAATAATCATGGTTTTGACAAATTTCTGGGTCACGAGAGTACTAACGTATACCGCCCCGACCCGCATCATTAAAACCGGTCTCCAATATGTTTCGATGCCGTAATTGTTTACTTTCGTTGCGAATTTTTACAAACACGCGGAATAACGGAGAGTGAACGCTCCGAGAATATCACAATGTAGCGTTGTGACGTCACGCCTCGGAAGTCATCCCGATAGGACAGACTAGTTGAAGCCTGTATGAAACTCGCAAGTCGCGGCACTGGTGGGGTCACCGAAGTGCGGGGTTTTCCTAGATATCGAAACCAGCGCCTGCGCACGAGAGCCTACCCTCCGGTCATGAAATAAAAATAAAAGCTTGGATATTATTAAATTAAGATTCTCTGCGAATTTTGTACAACTTTCTAATGGTGTTGGATGGTTTATTGTTGTTATTAAACGCGAGCCGTTGTTGGTCATCAAGGACACAGCTGTTACGCGGGTGTGTGTGTGTGTGTGTGTGTGTGTGTGTGTGTGTGTGTGTGTGTGTGTGTGTGTATAACCTGCAGCAAGTCCACCATAAGTTGATCCGCGAGGACTTTTTTATTACAATTTAATTGGATGACGTCACAATTACATCTATTCCTATTTAGTTTCAATTCTGTTCGAAGGTGTTGTCCCTCCGAAGGTTTGCCAATGAATGACATGAATTTAGGTTTGACCGATGACGCGTGTAGTGAGACCGTGGAGTGGAGGGGGAAAGTGGGCGGGGCTTCAGCGCCGATGGGGGGTAGTGGTGGGGGTGGTCTGAAGTGACCCATTACCTACTCAGACGCAAATTACAAATTTATTATGGTTGATATCGGTAGATATGGTAAAGATATCGATGCCGGAATTTTTGATGCATGTTTGTTTCGTCATACTATTGGAAGCGGGAAATTGAAAGTACCAGGAAAAGATTTTTTGCCAAATTCCAATATTAAAGCAAAGCACCATTCTTGTTGCTTGGCGACTGTGCATTTCTGTTAAAACCTTATATATTAAAACCATTTCCAGACACAAACACCGTTCCGGGAGGTGATAAAGACCGTTTTAAGATTACAGATTGTCACCTGCCAGAATGGTTGTGGAGTGTTCCGTTGGATCTATAGCGTCAAAATTTGGAATACTTAATAGACCTCTAGCCACCGATGTCGAAAATGCAATTCACATTGTAAAAGCTATCACTGTAATTCACAACATTACACGTGACCTTGAAGCTCACTCTATTCAAATTTCATATTCATCTACTTTTCAGAGACAACAATCTCTTCAAAGATCACAACGGTATAATGCTGCAACTCGAGACGCTTTACAGACAAGAGATGTATTTCTAAATTTTATTAAATACAACTAACATAAACGAGTGGACTCTTCCTTTATTACGAGTAGTATAGTTAATCTTTCAATTATGTAATTGAAATTAGTATTAGTAAAGTATAAAGTATTATCTTAGTAATTAGTAAAGTATTAGTATACTTACTAGTGCATCCCAGTCCATTAGCAACACTCTTCCTGGCTCTTCTTGAAAATAAACGGTTCTTATAATCTTTGTGTTTTTTATTCCACAATAGTTTTTGTTCCCGTACTGCATTAACAAGTGGTCTAGATCCACCCCTTTCTCATTCTCCATTAAAACACGATTATTTACTTATTAATGAGATTACTCGTCGCGTCTCATGGCGCAAAAAACCAAATACGCACCTCGTCGCACATTGATTAACGCGACAACGTAAGCCACACATACATACAACGACTACTTGATATTTTCGCGTTGTGTCGCATCACGTCGCGTTGCCGCTTTTGTCGCTCACCTAGGACAAGGCCTGAGACAACGCCTCAGTGGTTGCGACAAGCGGGAAGAGAAGCGGTGGCGGGCGAGCGCGGGCGGTAACGGGCGGTGGGCGAAAACTAGATGTCCTCAATAAAAGCGATTTTAGAAGCGAACTCCCAGTAAATAACAATTATTTTGAAACATCTACATCATATCAGTTAGTTTTCAGACACTCAGACACGATGAGATTGAGACGTAGTCGTCAACGGCAGAATTGGTTTCTGTTAGAAAATTGTTACGCAAAATATAAGTTACTATTCCAAGAAAATAAACGTAAATTTAAACGGTCGTCAGTAAACGAAATGTATAAAAACAGGGGAAAGTATGGCGAATTTCATCAGCTATACTACCATCTACGACAGTATCCTCATCTTTTTAAAAATTATTCAAGATTATCTATGGATACTTTTATGTTGCTAACGCTATAAGGGATACATTTTCTCATATCATGGTGACAAATTTCATCAAGGAACCAATATCAGTTGAAGAACGTTAGATGATTACACTAAGGTACGAAAAAATCGCAAAAATTAAAATATATAATTCTTTAGTTGTCGGAAACAAGTTTAATACTGGTCGATTTATAACGCAGATTTTATGTAAAAAATGGTTTTTTATTGTATTTTTAAAGATTCCCATAATAAACATATACTTAAATTTGGTTACATAAAACGAGTTGACTTTTAATGCAAATGTTTTACAATTGTTTAAGGACATAAGGGGATCGAGTGTATGGTGTTAAGGGTGTCTTTGGATACGTGTGATTTAAATGTGGCTCATTGTAGTTTGTATGGGCGATTCTGTTTAAATCTTGCTGGAAAATATATGTAATAGAATTTGGCTGCATTTTATCAGTAATTTTTTGTAACACCAGGCCCTGGATTTGATGTAACTGTAGTTTAGTTAGAGTATCCATTTCTTTAAAATAATGCATGATACTTTGAAAAAAAGGAGGTCTTCATCCTCTGGTTCACTCATTAACGCAAGTTTTTTTGTTTCAATTTTCATAAATTCCTCTTGAAATTGGGAATTTGGTGACGCGGAAGTTGCTTTCCTTTTTCTGTTTTGAATCTTTGTTGGTTCAGTGTTTCTCGGGAAATTTGCCTGTAGAATGACTGAACTTGGTGAAGCTATTGCGATGTAGGCACCAGATGTATGAGTCATTGAATCGTCCATACCTTGCGGTGCTGCAATAGAATTTTGGGTAGTATCTCCAGTGTCTGAAGAAATAGAAAACGTGTCATTTGAGATATGAATACTTGGTAGTTTTCCGAGGTGTCATAACTACGCGTAGAAATTCCATTGCTGGGAGAAATGGCCACGACCATGGATACTTTGGAGCAGAATCGGAGGGATCCCCTGATTTGGGATGGGGAATTCTTCTCAGTTCTTTTCGGTATTGGTCCCGTAAATTTTTCCATTTCCCTGTTACTGCTTTGACTGTGGAAGAAATTGTTGTTACAATTTATTAATTTAAAATATTATGCTACAGGTAATTACCTAAGGCATATTACCTGTAATTTCTATTATACATATTTAGCAACTGGCATACAATATCGTCAACTTGCATATTCATTCAGAGTATCTAAGACTTCTATCTCAAAAATAGTCGAATCTGTCTGTAAAACTATTTAGGATACGCTCAACGAAATACATATGCCTATATCAACCTCTGTGGAATTCGAAAATATCGCCAACAATTTTTTTGACAGATGGCAGTTTCCAAACTGTGTCGGGGCAATAGACGGTAAACACGTAAAAATTAAACGCCCCCCGAAATCTGACACCACGTATTACAACTAAAAACAGGGATTTTCGATCGTACTTCTAGCTGTTACGGATGCTAATTCCAAATTTGTTTTTGTCAACATCGGGGCATATGGAAAGGATAGTGATGGGGGAGTTTTTGCGTACTCCAATTTACATCAGGGTTTAGAGTCAGGTATGGTGAAGCTTCCACAAGAGAAGTATCTTCCAAATTCATCGATAAAGCACCCGTTTGTGTTCATTGGGGATGAAGATTTTCCCCTGCGAAAAAATGTAATGAGACCTTTTCCACGAGCTCAACTAAAAGAAGGCTGTCCGAAAGATGTTTTTAATTTTATTACAGACTGGCTAGTCTAGTCTAGTCAACTACAGATGGTAGTTGAATGCTCATTTGGAGCTATTGTTGCCAGAGTTCGTGTCTTGCTTAAAGATATTGAGACGTCAGTTGCAAATGCCATCGAGATTGTTAAAGCTATTACAGTATTGCATAATGCAATCAAAAACCAAAATGACATGCCTAAAGAAGCAGCAAAAGAGTTTTAAGATTTTTATCAAAATAGCAATTTATCAGGTAGGAATTTGATTTCTAGCAGAACAAACAATTCTTCGAAAAAGGAAGCTTTAAAGGTTAGAGATGATTTTTGCAACTGTTTTACGAATTCACAGGTATGAATGTAAACAAGATTATTCGATGTGTAATGTTAATTCGACCCATTGTATTATGACATAAGTTAACAATAATATATACTCTCTTACCTGTTGTTTTCAATTCACAAGAAACCTTTTCCCATTCTCTAGCAACCCCTAGTTTGTTGTGATAGTCTTTGCAAGACTGATCCCAAAGTATTGGGCGTCTCTGAATTTCTGATATTAACAACTCAACATCAATGTCAGCCATTTCTGCACTGATGTGTTGTGCCTACTAGTAACTGCTCAACTGATGGTTGTGGTTTATCGCGTCCAGTCTACTGCAAAAACTCAAATATTTTGAAATTTCAAATATCGCTCGCGTCCTCTCGCTCGCCCGCAGAAATTCGCCCCTGCTAGGGACACATATACTTATAGGTATGTATTTAAAATTGACGGTTATGTCCGCTCTCGCTCGTTGCCGCCCGCTCCCGCTCGCAATCGTTTTCACTGAGGACATAGCCTGACAAACATGCGGCGGTGCCTCCCGGTGGGGATGGGACAATTCGGCGCGAAAATGAGTTTTCTATAGGAAGAAGTATATTGTGTAATATAAATAAATTAAATACAATAAAAAAATATTCTACACATTTTATTAAAAAAAAGCAAGGAACAAAATACCTACACAAAATGTACTTAGAATTTTGAAGCAAATCTAAATCTAATAAATGGTGTAACCAAGTACACAATACAACTTACAACACAATACAATAAAATACAATTTACATACTACAATATAAACATGTCAATTTAAACCAAAGAGAAAACCTGAGGTAGTACATTTAATCTATGGTTGATTTTGTAACATTTCAAAATTGTAGGCAATCCCTCTCAAATAATCTAACATATTTCTGTTGTCAAAATTATTTACCAAAGGACTAATCCTCTCGTCGGCCTGAACATATTTGCGAAGTTTTTTTTTGGTGGGGGGGCGGTTCATGTCCGGCAATGATTTGATTTAAATATAAATCTGGCCAGTTTTGCAGCTTCTTAAGAGCTTCAATAAATCTCCATATGGTTGGGTGATGCCTGGCCAATTCATTTTGTAGTCGCCGATTCGCAGCCTCAGATTGGTTATTTGTTTGTGGTATTTTGTGTCTACATTTTATAGAACTCTATAATATAAATTTCACATTTCCACTGCAAAAATAGGTGGATGTCTGGCATTGCCTCTTCTACCAGGCCTTCCAACGTAATTGTCCTCAAACCAGTTCAGTAATCCCTGAAGCTCGTTTGGGATCGCTTCGGAAAGTTCATCAATTGCTTGATTCAATTGTGGAATTGGCACAAAGACTAAAGCTAAGATCATTTTGGGTTGTAAAGCGAAATCGGCTTCATTGTTGTAGCGTTCCCTAAGACCTTGTTGAGCCAAATGCCTTTGCATGTTTTGTGCCAAATGGAAGAAGCAACCGCAGATTGTGGCACTGGGAAATTTTTCTCGGAATGCACTTATTGCGGCTATTTCATTCGAGTGGGTTGCACATTCGGTGCAATTTCGAGAAGTAATCCTGTAAAGTTGATGTATATTTGTCTGCTTTTGTTTGGAAGTAGAGCATAAAGTACGGGAACAACTGCCCCATAAATTTCAGCTAACACAACATACACCTGGGCAAAGAGGAGTGGCGCAGATTTAAAAGTACCATCGACGTAAACTGTTTTTCCCTGTTCCAATTATCTAAAAAAAAAAACGGAAAATTAGTTAAATGTTTGTTTAAATAATATTTAAAATAAGCAATTACCTTATATTCGCTTCCCGTCCTTAAATCAAGATGCGGGCTGGGCTTGGTCCGCTGTCTTTAAGAAGAAACCTTTCTTCCTGTCCATTTATTGTTATGAACTGATATTCATTTGGCAATTCCAAATCCATCAAATTTACGGGTGCTGGCGGCGGCGCATTAATTTGATTTCGCTGTCTCCTCACAGCTTTTCTTATGGCGTCAGTTCTGGGCATAGAGGCTAGAGCTGCCTGGCTCAAATTGTTCAGGCAATTGTTTATAACCTGTGCTGTAGATTCCTGAGATTTTACAGCTCGTTTCTTCATTTCATTTCTAGCCAACTCCACTTCAATTTTGGCAGGTGTAGGTCCGTGGGAATGATCGTTATCCGTTGTGTCACTAACTGTCCATCCTGTAACGTACTTTGGTCGGTAGGGCAGAGTCGCCGGCGGCACAACGACTCTGGCGGAAAGTTACGTCACTTATTTGAATTGGCGCAGGATTGCGGAGTTCGGGATTACGGAAAAAAGTTTAAAGTCGGTTTACCTCGGGCGCCAGATTTTTAAGGGTTAACTCCCTATAGCCACGGGTGAGTTTAAACTCAGGAGAATGTCAGCTAGGGGGGTCCGTGAAAATAAAACACACAGTACAGGGAAGAATGCGGGTGATTCTATATTACGGCCATTGAGTTATTTACAGAAGAAAATGAATTTAAATTAATCAGCGACATAAGAATAACGGTTAAGCGGCAGGACGTAGTTACATTCTTTACAGTAGTTAAGGACGTTTCGGCAGCGGAGGCAACGATTTGCCGTCTACTAGACTTTCGGGAAGTTTTGACAATGGTGTCAGATCCGGAAATTCGGATTATAGAGAGGAACCGGCAACGTTGCGCTCCGCATTCGACGGAACGTTCGACCTCAGCTGGTTCGGGCAAAAAAACTATTCGGTCCTCATCTACGCTGGCGAGAATATGTTAAACGAAAGGAAATACGTATTGAGGGAATACGAGAATTAAACTTTTCTATTCACAATACTAATAATCTATTTACAAATCGGAAAAATGTAGTTATTAAGAGGTAATAGATAATTAAGCGTGCAGAGTCGGTAGAAGTGGTTAGATGCAAGCGGAAGAGAGAGTAAGCGAAGGTGAGAGCGGAGCAAACAAGCGAGGGTGGAGTGCAGGCCCTACAGGGCGGGCTCCAGGGCGGAAGCGGAAAACTAGCGTGCGGCTCGTAGTTAGAATTAGGCCTTGCGGAATGGCGGTTAATTATCGTAATAAAGACGTCCTGGGAATACTTCACCGAGAACGTTTTACTACGAACTATTTTATGCGAGAGAAGGAAAAGCCTAAGCCAAAAAGAGACAATAGAAGCGGATTTTGAGTACTCACACTGGTGGATGAAACCGTCGGCGGAGACACTTGCACTGGTACTGGAGACTCACTTCGCGAGAGACGGATCGGACAGCGGAGATGAACTCGTAAACGATCACCCGGCACTTGGTTCGGCGGAGAATTCGGTTATCACTGTAGGGCGTTCCAGGACTACTCTCAAGAGCGGCGACTACCAGATGCATTTGATATTTTTCGTTCATATTTAGAGCTCTCGTATAAACAGGGAGGGGTAGTTTGCTGCTTGCAATTAAGGAGACAACTGGCGGCCTTTCATTTAAACTCGGCCTTGGAAATTTGCAGGTGTCACGACGGAGAGAGGATGGTTATTAATTTGAATTTGCGGGTTTTCCGAAATCGTTAACAGAGGGAGACAAGGGTTCTGGTAACGGGAAAAATATGCTTCATTACAATCCTGTATGTGGATTCTTGCCTTGCACCGGTCTTTCTGTTCACACCGATGAAATGCTGTTGCTCCATTTACATGAGTTTGTCGATAATATTGAAAACCCATTTTCAATAAACATCTGTTTTCCGCGTTTACTGTTGACTTGATATGCCATTGAGCCAAGTGAATAAAATGCAGTAAATGCTTGTACTAGGGCATTTGTGGGTAAATACTTAGAAATGAGTGAATAAAATGAAGCATTTGCTTCTTCTTGTAATTACATAGGCTAAGTAATTACTTAGCCTATGTAGTAAAACCTTAGTTTTTCCAAGTATTTCCTTAAAATTGAGTGAATAATTCGGAGTTAATACTTTCTGTTGTTAGTAAATACTCGATAATTTGTAAGGTAGGTGAACACTGCACTTACGGTCGAAAATGGCAGCTTTCATGCGTTTACGTGCGGGTAAAACATATCGAAAAAGAAGGAGTGCTAGCCCTAGTGAATCGAAAAGCTTGTTAAGGTTTGAATCAGAAAGTGTAGATTTCTTATGTAACGAGTTTCTGCCAGAAAATAATGAACGCATAGGCGGAGCACTATCTGCAAGAAAAAAAATAGAGATATTTCTTCGCTATCTAGGCGATCCAGGGTTTCAGAGCGGAGTAGCAGAAGATTATGGAATTCATCGCACTACAGCCTGCAAAATAATAGGTTGGGTTCTTAATAAAGTGTGCCAGAAGGCAGATCACTGGATTAGATTTCCAACAACTGTCATTGAATAAATGATGCGAAAGTTAAATGGCAATCACTTTTCACAATTCCTACTGTGATTGGTGCGTTGGATTGCACTCATGTAAAAATAAAAAGGCCTGGAAGATTTGCTGACGAATTCGTAAATCGCAAGGGGTATACAAGTATAAATGTACAAGCTACCTGTGATGCCAGCGAAAACTTTACAAGTATAGATGCGCAGTGGCCAGGAAGTGTACATGACGGCAGGATTTGGAGGCAAAGCACAGTAAATCAAGTATTATCACAGTTTAATGGATTATTTTGCCTCCTTGGTGATTCTGGATATGGAATATCTTCATGGCTTTTGACTCCATTTAAACCTGCAAGAAGTAGACAACAAGAAAGGTTCAACACGAAACATTCTCGGGAAAGGGTGATAATAGAAAGACTATTCGGACAACTCAAAATGCGCTTTCCTATACTCAGCAATACTGTCAGAGTATCAAATGAGAAGGTACCGAAAATAATATTGTGTTGTGCTGTATTGCATAATATCGCAAAATATTTGAACGATGACTTTGACCTAGAAGAAACCTTTGAAGATAATTTTTTGGACGAAGTAATGTATGCAGCCGAAGAAGATGATGATGGGATCCGTTTGAGGCGAAGAGGAGCAAGAAAACGCGAGGATATCATTGCAGTTTTAAATTTGTAACGTGTTTGTAGTTTTCTAAATTAAACATACTTCTAACATGGAAACGTTGATTTATGAGACCTGAATATCTACATATAAATAGATATATTATTTGTCAAACAGTAAATATTGCCCGAGTTCTGTTAAAATGTTACCTTCGGGAACTGCCGCTTCTACATTTCCATTTTGAACTGAACGCTGTTTTAATAGTTCAATAATTAACTTGTCTTTGTTTTGTTGCAACCTCGCTGCTGCCAACTGTTGTAATAGTACAAGGCGTTGCAACTGAGGGGTTGTGAGTTTATATGTTTCCACTGTTTCGACTTCCAGAAGACGTTTTCGACGTTTCTCCACATCACCTTCCTTACTGGTCCCTGTTGAGGCTACATCTGATTGGGAGGGCGCATTTCGGATTGCTACAAGCGATGCATCTGATGAGTTGTCCACTGTTACTCCAGCTGAAACGCCTCCTGGAACTTTTGAAAAAACAGGATTCTCTTCAATCTTCACGATTTCCAGAAATTCATTTTCCCATTTATTCACTTTCATTGGTTTATTACCCGTCGCGTTTGTATCGGTTTTCTTCTTAATGTTCGTCTTCATGTGGTTCAGGAGTTTTTTCAGTTGTGCTATGGTGACAACTTTGCCAGTCCCTTTACTGTACTCATCTTTTATTTCATTCCAGGCTTTTTCTTTCGATGCCACCATTTTCGGCAACATAGATTTATTTAATACCACTCGATGGCTTTTTATTAAACTCACAAAGAGCATCTTATTTTGGGTAGTATTCGTCTCATCTTTACAGTTTTTATTTTTATCTCTACTACTTTCTTCTTCACTACTATACATGGTAGATGCGTAGTACGACTGATAAATATGTTGGAATTAAAATGATTTTCTGCACACGAAGGCCGTGCCGTGTTTACGTTTTTTGCGGGCGTAAGGAATCCATAGGACTGGTGTAGCGAAGCAAACACTTAAATTATATCGTTTATAAGTAAATACTTGCTAGTATTTACTTCAACTTTTCCAAGCAAATACTACCTAGTAAAAGGAAACGATTATTCTCTCCAAATTAAGTATTTGCTTTTACTTGACAGACTATACTTTACTTAATAGTAAATACTTTCCAGTGTTTACTACTTTTTATTCACTTGGCTCATTGTAAATATCTTACTTCTCACTATGAAGGTCACGAGTGAATAATACAAAAAATGAAATTGCACACCACTTTTACACAAAAATCCGAACTCTTCGAAGAGATAAAAGGCAATTACCGAGTGGTCTATTTCAAGCCTAATATTTCCATTTCTTAGTACTTTCAGTTATTGTGTTACAAGTTATAAGCAATATCTGCAGGTGGGTCGTTTACAGGTAAATGGGATATGGTGATTATTAATTTTCTCTGGAATTTTACAATAATAATTTAATTTAATCCTCCTCTACTTAACGACTTATAATAGGATTACAAGGTTTGAACACATCATTTCCATTTCTCAGTACTTTCAGTTAATGTGCTATAAGTACCTGCTAATCTGCAGGTGGGTCGTTTACAGGTAAATGGGATAGGGTGATTATTAATTTTCTCTGGACTTTTTACAATAATAATTTAATTTAATCCTCCTACTTACTACTTTAGCAAAGAGTTTCCTTGTGTAATTGAATTCAATGTATTACAGGATACATATTCTTCATGAAAAAAATATTTAGGCGCCGAATCGCCCCGGCGTCGAACTATCCCCGCGCCGACCGTTCGCGCGCCGAAACGGCGGCGCCGAACTGTCCTAGACCCTACCCGGTGATCCACAAACCCACTTGGCAAGTACAGAATCAGTAATTCCTCTTCCTCGCGTTAGGCCACCTGAACTTTTCATTGAGCGCATAAGAGTTTGTTCTATAACCATATCCGACCAATCACCTGCCCAAAGTATACCTGTGCGATTAATACTGAAGAACCCCTTATCTGCAAACTCCTTATCTGCAAACTCCTTGTATGCCTCCCGATGGCTAGCTTTCAGTTGTATTATATCTTTGACATAGAGATGGGGACATTTTGCGTACTGCAAGTGTCCACTTGCGTGGAAGAATGGGATCATCAGCTGTACACATTCTAATTGCTCGTCCCAAATACCACGACTCTCAGAATCGATGAACTTCTTCATCAGGGTAACCTGAATTATTGAAGTTGAAGTATTGAACCCACAAAGCAGCGGTAGGGCTATTGTACTTGAGGGATTTGAGATGATTCTGAAATTTTGTCAAAGCTGACAACAAGCAAGTATTCTCTTCAACTGTGTCCGCAGTAAGTTCCTCCGTTTTGGTCAGCATAGTCAAGATCTCTCTCTTCTCTTTCTCTGGAACATTGGTTCATTCCAGAACAATTTGACATAAAACAAGCTGAACAAGCAAATGTCCTCGGCTGTACGCGTGGCCTGTTAATATCTTGTCAACAGAATTAGCAGCGAATACTTGGCATAGTACATCTTTCAGTCCAGATCCAGCCATTGTGTGACCAATAAACCCCATGAAGGACATTAGGATGTGAAACCCACCAAGTCTTACAACAATGTTAACAAACGTGATATCTCTAGCCTTTAGGTATATAGGCTGGTCGTATGTTACGAAGCGAACTGTGGCCCCTATCTCTCGACTATTTTTACAGCATACTGGAACGCTGTATACACTGTGCTGTACTCGTTAGGTGGTGCATTGATGAATGGAAGAAAGGTTACCGAAGTGTTCTCTTTGTTAATGACTTTACCCTCTAATTGCATAAAACTCTTCCATTCAAGAACGGTTGACACCTCTGCAGTGGGGCACATCCTGGAGCCACTTGCTACTCATCCACAGGAAATCTTGAACCGTGGGTGTGAATATGTCACAGGGGATGGGCATCAACACCCTGAAGTCTTTGATAGTAATTTGCTGCAATGCGTTGGTTCCCCTTCCCTCAAAGGCTTGCAGCTCCAGAACTCCCAACTTGCCCACTTCTTCCTGGGGGGAACAGATTTCAGTCTTTCCACCTTCGTGGACGTAAGGAAAGCGTGGGTTGGTGTAACACATTTGATTCCTCCCATGCTGTGGAAGGTATTCCAGCCATCGAGAGTGGATACATTGAAGTCTGCATTATCAAAGATGTACTGACAAAATGTGTCACTTG
Organism: Cryptocephalus moraei; assembly: GCA_946251905.1. Taxonomy (NCBI): domain Eukaryota; kingdom Metazoa; phylum Arthropoda; class Insecta; order Coleoptera; family Chrysomelidae; genus Cryptocephalus; species Cryptocephalus moraei. The sequence goes on from OX276459.1 coordinate 2,571,347, forward strand.
GGATAGGTTCTTGCGGGTAGTGGATGGTGGAGAGCTCCAGCTGCTGAGCGTCGTAGTAAGAGGCAGTCAATCCCAACTTCGATAGTAGTGACACCAAGTTCTTTGATACGAATGTTCTGTATATGAACAGAGCGATGCTAGTCAGAATTGGGGATATGAAACATCGAGGGCCAACGGCAGCAATAAGAGCATGAGCTGTAGTTGTCATCTTTTTCCCCAGTGCCTCTTTCGACCTTTTTTCCTTGCAATGGAACCCATGAAGACTCTAAGAGGTTTAAGTAATTATTCAGCCTCACTGCAGAAGCTAGATAAAGGGGGATATGCACTGTTGTCGTAACCCATGGATTCAATGTCTTCCAAGATAACCTCAGCAGCTTTTTGTCCAATACTCTCACGTTCTCTTCATCTTTTGACCTTGAAGTTGACCATGAGTCGCTCAAGATATTATCACTAAAACTACGAAAGGAGACTACAGTTTGTCTGGTGCGAATAGTTCTGAAGAGATTGGTCCCCATATTTTTCCCACATTGTCTCCTTAATGGTCTTCACATGTGGTGGTTCCCCTGCAATAACCTGTTCCAACAACTCGTCCATAGAGTATTGACAATTATCAGTCCTTTCAAAATAATCATATATTTCTTCCATGGTGTTAGTTATATGTTATGTTCATGTTAGTGTTACATCTATGTAATTTCACACACACTCTACAGCTACTATATCGCTCACTCACACACATACACTTTTTGCTGTTAGGCCGTGCGCCTGTACCGCGCCGGGCTGCAGGTGTTTCAGTCTCTCTCGTCGGATCGTCTCGACCACACACGTTAACCCCCACCTCAAATCAATTTTGCTGGTGAATAAATAATCATTTAGTTTTGTTAATAATCGAGAGTGCAGTTATTTCACGGACCTGTTCCTTACATCCACTCCCAAGATCAAACATTTGGTCCTTCGAACGCCGGATCAGCGGCCAAGAGAAAATCAAAATCGAGTGAGGAGGAGAAAAACGTCGATCGCAGCCATCGCAACAAATCGTGACCTTTTGGTTTTGGAGCTGCAAGAAAAAAGAGTTTCCTGTGCACTCGACAGTGTGTTGCATCATTGTGGTACTGTGATAGTGTGTGGTGTTTGTGTGTGCTGACGGTTTTCTCTTCAAGAGAGAACACAGAGAATTTCGGAGCGAAGTTCTCAAGGCCAGCCGTACACACGCAAACTTCCAAGGTAGTCGGAATCGGAGATCACGATCACGATCTCGCGGGTTGACTACAACAGGCGATCCAACTTCAAACGAGGACGAGAGGATTCGGAGTGACGTCATTTGGCGGCGTCAAGGAGCAAATTGGTTGCTCAACAACTACGAGTGACGTCATTTGACGGCGTCAAGGAGCAAATTGGTTGCTCAACAACTACTAGTGACGTCATTTGGCGGCGTCAAGGAGCAAATTGGTTGCTCAACAACTACGAGTGACGTCATTTGGCGGCGTCAAGGAGCAAATTGGTTGCTCAACAACTACGAGTGACGTCATTTGACGGCGTCAAGGAGCAAATTGGTTGCTCAACAACCACATAAAGTAAGCAGACGAGTTCATCAATCCATCCCGCCAACGAGAGAGGACGAGTCCACTTCGCGGACGAGAGCGGTCAGCGGAGAGAGCCAGCAACAGCATTTAGTATCGCAGCGAGAAGTCGGCACAGCAGAGCGCTGTTCACCCGCGACGTTGCCACAATCAAGAAAGTCAAGTGAAATCTGGCAATGAGACTGGAGAAGAGTGTTTTCACCTACATACACACTCTACCTGCGCTGCTTTGGTAAAGTCGTTTCAATTTTTTGTTTTCTTTGGCCTTTGCATGCTGGACTCGAGCACAGAGTTAGCTTGGACTGCTACTTTCCACATATCATTTTGCATTCCTTTTTTCAATCAAGTGATAAAAAGTTAGAAAGCAACTAGTAGAGACTGGTTATGCAATTTATTTCAAATTTTCAAAATAAATATTATAAAATTTAGCAATATATTTGTTGATGTATGTTGATCACGGGCATATGAGAAATCAACGCTATTTATTTTGGTAAACATCAACTTTAAATAATCACATGTTTTTAAAAAGCAAAAAATAGTTTAATCAAGTTTTTTGGAAACTTGACATATAATTTTTTCCAAATTCAACGATGAAAAATTGGAGTTTTGCAAGGATATCTGTTGACATATATTGGGTATGTCTACTGCTGAGGTGATTTGGTAACGCTACAAGATTCTTTCATCCATCAGAGATTTAAAACAGAGTTTTGGTAAAGATTGGCTTTATCATAACTCATAACAAAGAGTACTTTTGAGTTTGGTCGATACTATTTTTGCAGAATCATTGGAAAATTGAGTTTCACATTGGAGAGAGTATCGCATAGCATCAAGATTGTTTTTCAATTGCTTTTCTTGTCATACACAACAGTGGGTTGTGCATTTGACTCGTGTGAAGGATCTAAAATCACAGACTTACATCATTTGAACTTGTGTGTTGATTTTTGATTTTTTTTTCTCATTCGAATACTGGGACTCGCATCAAGTTTTGAGATTGGTGCCTGTCAAAGTGTCAAGTATTCGCTTTACATTTGGTTTGGTTATTTTCATGGAGCTTATCTAGGATTAGTACAAAATACCATTTCTTTTTTCCTTTGGTCGTTTACAATAACGAATTATCATTTCTTTTTTCATCTTTTCATGCATTTCAATACTTGGTAGTGTAAATTTGGTTTAAACTTTGAGCATTTCTTTTTTTTCTCCTGCACGCATTACATTGCTTGGCTTAGTGGAAAATCTCTTCCCGCCATAACATTTGTAGATAATTGATTGGTTTTGCTTGATTTGGTTTGTCACTTATTTTCAATCATCTTTCATTTATTTTTTGGCTTGGTGTAAGCTATACACGAAGCCACCTGAGGGTGGAATATTGAATTTTCTTTTTCGTTTTTTTTCTAATTTTTTTTTTGTTTTTCCTCTTCTTACACAAATCCCCTGTCTCGTGTTGACACAATGGCTACACCTGACAAACAGATTGTGCTGCAAGAGCGCATTAGCCGTATTTTTGCAAACTTTAGAAAGCTTGGTCAAGCCAAGATGACAGCTGGAGCTTGTGTGTCGAGAATGGAGATGTTGCGTGAGCTTTGGGTCAAATTTGACGAAAATCATGAGGAGCTCCTCGATAGCGAGGACATTGACCCAACGCATCAATACTTCAGGGAGAATATTTACGATGTAACAGAAGAAGCCTATTTGACTATTAATTGGCAGTTCAAAGACTACCTCACTGAGCTTCAGGCTCAAACTCCAGGTCGTTCGGCTGATCCTGCCACTCAGGCTAATCAAGTTCCTGTTGGGTCAGAGGCTTGGAACTTCAAAAACAATGAAATTTGGTGTCACGGTCCCAAGAGATTGTCTGAGAGCTCGTTGACATGGTCTCAAACACACGACATTGCGTCCGATAAATCTCGAGTGAAAACTCCAGTCAAAGAGCCAGAGCAACCGCCGGTGATCTCACTTCAAGTTAGCTCAACGGCAACCAAACCGCCGGTCAGGGATCTCATCAACCAGTACTCAGATTTAGGTCGCATGCTACGTGTAACCACGTACATCCTCAAGTTCATAAGAAATTTGATCGGAAGAGCAGAGCTTCTCAATAAAGTGTCTCCATTTCTCGCCAACCGACCACTTTCTGCTGACTCGAAGCTCACACAGCTCGAACTTCGCTCATCTGCTGCACTGTGGGGCAGACTGACGCAGCTCTCTCACTTGCCCGACGAATTGAAAATTCTTCAACAGGGTGGGGAGCTAGGTAGGACTCATTACCTTAAAACGCTTAACGCTGTCGCTAATGATGGAGTCATCAGGGTGGGCGGTCGACTAAAACACGCCCTTCTCTCTTACGACGAGAAATACCCGATCATCCTCCCTACGAACTCCCGGTTCACGGATCTGGTAATCGCGGACGCACACAAGACTACGATACACGGAGGGACTCAGTTGTGTTTGGTACACATCCGACGTCGATTCTGGGTTATCAAAGCCAAGCTCCGAATAAAAACTTACGTCCGAAATTGTGTCACGTGCAAGCGGTACCAAGCATCAAGTTTATACCAGATGATGGGCGATCTTCCAGCCAGTCGTGTTCAACCTGCTCGACCTTCTTCCAACTCCGGAGTCGACTACGCAGGTCCTTACATGCTCCGCATGATTCAGTTCGTCCAACAATTTTGGAAGCACTGGTCACATGATTACCTTCTTCAACTTCAGCGCCGCAGTAAATGGAACGATCGTCAGCCCGATTTTCACGTCGGCGACTTAGTCTTGATTAGAAGCGAGACGACTGCTCCTACTCGATGGCCACTAGGTCGAGTTACCAAGACCTTTCCCGGTGATGACGATCTGGTGCGAGTGGTAGATGTCCAAACCGCTACTACGAAGCTTCGACGTCCAATCACCAAATTAGTGAAACTTCTCGACAGCGCGACGTTGGAAGATTGAAGAAAAGAAGATTGAATTCTACGCCATGAAATTATTTAGATTCATATATATTTGGTGATGCGTGATTCATTAATAACGTTAAAGTTTTGATAAATTTTATAAGGTTGAGATCAACTCACATAATTCACGTAAAAAATTTAAATTTTGCATTTCAGCTTGATCCTAACCTTGCTTATGTTTTTTTTGAAATTATATCATTTTAAAATGTTTAAAATGAGGTGGGCGGTAATGTTAGTTATATGTTATGTTCATGTTAGTGTTACATCTATGTAATTTCACACACACTCTACAGCTACTATATCGCTCACTCACACACATACACTTTTTGCTGTTAGGCCGTGCGCCTGTACCGCGCCGGGCTGCAGGTGTTTCAGTCTCTCTCGTCGGATCGTCTCGACCACACACGTTAACCCCCACCTCAAATCAATTTTGCTGGTGAATAAATAATCATTTAGTTTTGTTAATAATCGAGAGTGCAGTTATTTCACGGACCTGTTCCTTACATCCACTCCCAAGATCAAACACATGGCCTCTGAAATCCCTTCAAATTTTGTCCGTCCAGCTTTTATATTTAAAGGTACAGAGGTCAACATGAATCTTTTATAACAATCTTCATGATATATTGCATCTGCTGCGTGTAGATCCCCAACAGTGCAGATACGTCGCACTGCATCGTGTCTCCATTCATCCTATCTTTCCTGCCCACGATTCAAAATTGAAATGTGAAACGCAACCGTACGAACATAAAAAACTGTTCGACGCATAGCATACGGTTTTTTAATCTCCAGGCATTCCCACGTGGCATTGAGTACCGAATTGGGAGGGAGGGGAGCCCCTACATTCCTACCAATGTCACTACTGTTACTGTTTAGTGTTGTCAACCCAAACTGCCCGCGATAAACATCCACTGCCATACAGTCCTTCAGTAATTTTAAGTTTCAGTAGCAGTTTTTGCAAGTTTGAGGTGAAATTTCACAACAATTCGTTGCTCTATTATTACACTAACCCTTTTATCCGGTAATACAGAAAAAGAACACTAACGAAAATATAGGCTATGACTAAACGGTGTTGTTTATAGAAACGAGATTACCTGCATACTAAAGAGAAAACTAAACAGCTGTGGATCAATAGCGTAAGGCGCATGCGAACTTGTTCCGAAACTGCGTCAGTCTCATTAATTAATAGCCACACCTCGTAAAAAAACATTTCATGAATGCGCTTGGACATCGGCATTTTGTTTTGTGTCTCAAGTAACATTCACAATAGTATAGGTGGATTTGAGTACGCTTTGATGGGAGATGTCAGTTATAATTCAATAGATGGTGGTTGTTGTAACTATTCATTTTCAGTCGAATTTGAAAAGAAACATACCATTTCAAGTGATTGTTTATTTTTGTGATTTAGCGGTGCTCAATCATTGTTTTCGATGAAGTACCTACAAAAAAGCTCCTTTGGGAAATAATACATATATGACTATTTTATTATACCGTTCAACTTGCCCATTAGTACATGGATTCGCAGTAGCAGTCAGTAAACGCTTTATTCCTGATCTAGCACAAAATTTACAGAAAGCATTAGTCATGAAAGGAGTTCCTATATCACAAATTTCACGGTGCGGTATCCCAAACGTTTCTATAATTACATCCCAGGATGCGGTGGCATCCTCCTGTGGTGTCTACCTATAGGTCCCAATGAGTAAAACGTTGACTCACTCGTATTTTCCAGTTTTGTCCAATCATTCAGTCACGTGCCGGAAGTCTACTTCTACCGCTCCAGGAAGGTGGTTGTTGTGGTGAGAGGGCTGTGCAGGGTTGCCTCTAGCGGGGGTTGTTCTCTTGGCCGGGCGGCTGGTTGGCCAGGTTGGATGGGCTGCAGGACCTGTTGCGGAGCCAATGAGTAGACGGACCTTGCCAGATTACGCCGAGCGTTGTTCTCCACTCTAAGCTTGAAATTTCTCCACAATTTCGTCAGGATCGAAGCTACCAGGAGTCCAAGGATAACGTAGGAGATGATATTGACGTCCAAGTTGATGATCACCTCGCTGACATCGACGTTCGAATTTACAGCACCGTTTTGACTGCTGCTTTTGGTGTTTCCCATGGTGAATTATGTAGCTGTTTGCAGGATCGCCATGTGGTGTCTACCCATAAGGTCCCAATGAGTAAAACGAGTTCTGGTCGAAGTGCTTCTATAGGTTAACCATTTACACGTATTACCTTAACTAAAAGTGAAGTGAGTTAAATGAATGTGAATACATGACTCTTCTGATGAACGTTTAATAATGAGAACAATTGTAGTTATGTGTCGTTGTTGTCGAGAAACCAAATTGGAACAATAACAATAACAAGTATCGCTGGTGGAGTAATACGACATCAGCGATATACGTATTGTGAGTTCAATATACTTATGTATTGTTTAAATCAAAGGTGAGCGAAATGATGAGTCGTGACAATGGAAGTAGGTGATAATGATTAATGTTGATAATTAAGTTATTGCCTTACGCAATCTGCTACACTCCTCGTACTAGGGAGGGCGCCACCATCGACATTATGGAGGTATCTTCTTTGTTTTGCCAGGAGATCTATAGGTGGGATTGCCGCGACAGAGCCAGTATATAAACAGAGTACCGCATTCTAAATTTTACCCGCCATTTTTAGCCCAGCTAGACGCGCGGTATATACATAGAAGTTAGTATATGGATTGCGCCTTGCCTATGTTTCTGTATAGAGAATAGCACGCGGATATCTGATGCACAATTTCGTGGCTTGCAACCAAGTGCCTTATTCTTGCGCGCAGTAGAATGGAATGCTCCCTATGGAACGTTTTTGACTTCTATTCTACTGCCCTTTTATTGACACCACGAATTCGTATTCTTCACGTGTAGGGAGACGATGAATGTTGATGGAACACCAGATCGGTGTTGCCAGATGGTCTGACCAATGAAACCCTTTAAAATTTTTACATACAATCGACCTCCTTTCTTTATAGTTGTTTGTTTTAATTTTGTTCTATGGATTTGGTTTTGTGGTTATATGGTGGTTAAGTTTTTGTCTGAAGTTGTTATTGGATGAAGACGAAAGACGAAGTAACATCGTAAACAATGGAAGCTGCAAAGAAAAGAAGCAATCTCGTGTGTTCCAAACAAAAAGAAATACTGATCAATTTTATTGAAGCGAGGTCAGAAATGTATTCTGGAAAGTTAACCCAAACGTAAAGATGAAATGCCTTTGGGGCGAACTCACAAATATTTTAAATAGCTTTCCTGGTGGACCTGCCAAGGAATGGCAGCAATGGAGAATGGTAATAGATTCATTGTGACTAATCATTTCTATTATTCTAAACATTGCATATATCATATTTTTCTAGACCTGGGTTGACTACAAAAAAAAAAAAATGTAAAGCGAAGCGGTAGCTGAACGAAAATATTCAGAAGGAACTGGCGGGGGTCACCCCATGACATCTTCAAAACTGGAGGCAACAATTGAAGATAAAATGTTGGCCGTTATTTCGTCTGTTACAATAACATGAAATGAAAAAATACAAGAGTAAGATGCCTCATTTATTTTGATGATACGGATATTTCGATGGTCATTTCCCCTTTTAGTGAGCATGTTCCAGTAAGTTAGATTTGATTGTAATTAATTAATTATAAATCAAAATTTACATTGTCTGAAGCATAAACTATAGATGATCTGCGAAAAAACTTATTCAATAATAATGATCAAGAGTGTTTTGTGCAAGCAATAATTAACTATATATATATCGACAGTACAGAATCAAAATTTCAGAGGCAGAAAGGTAATAATTTTAAGTCCCATCTAAAATGCTGATCGACACAACTTATTGACTGTACTTAGATTGCAGTATGAGTTGACAGGAAATATGATACAAAATGATTCATCCTGTCATGGACGTACTATGTTGTTTTTCTTAATAACACTTCTGAATGAAACAATAACATTTCAACAATTTCTCTTATATTTCAGGTGGACAAGCTTCTGCCTAAGCCTGTAGTGGGTGGACAATGGAAAGATAATAGCAAACCTTTTAATCTGGTTTTAGACCATAACTATTCTGAGAATACTGTCACAGTTGGAACTGCAGAAAATTCAGTACACATCGCGAAACCAATAGACAAGACAAAGACAACAAAAAGGAAAATAATTTCAAAAACTCAAAGGTTGTCAGAATCAGTAAAAAATAAGCGTATGTTTCTTGAAATCAGCAAAGACCGTGCAACTTCTTACCAGGAATACAAAAAGAAAAAACATGAATTGATGAAACGACAATGCGAAGCCATAGAACACTATTATAGAGAAAAAGTCAGATTGTATATCAGTTATCAGGTATATCAGATCATACAATTATAAACTTTTGAAATGATAATTTTTCCAGCAACAATTATTAGTGACATCTAGCATTGAATTATATTTATGTTCCTTTCTATTAGTTACCTGTTTTTTGTTTCGATTATGTAAGGATGTACTGTAGACATATTATGTATTTATCTTTATCTTGTGATATTACATACACCGGATTTGTTAAGAATTAGATTTAGTCGTCTCGATATATAAGCTTATTTTTCCTTTTTCATTATACTCGTGCTCTTTCGTTTGTGATATTGACCAATATCCATGTCGTATTTTCATTAATAAAACTTTATAAAGGAAAATTATTTTTATGATTCTAACAATTTATTGATTGTAATATCGATAATTAAAATAAATTAGAATAGAAAATTATTAGAAATAATGTTTTGCTGCAACTGTCTTGCTGCTGCCAAGTCTGGGTGAACATCCCGCATTACAGAATCTTGATTTTGAGCTGCATAGAGACCATAATCAACTTCCGGGATATCTTCCTCTGGCCCCGGTTTCTCTATACCACGTGCTATGCACGTTGTGTAACACTACACAAGAATTGACTATTTTGGTAGCTCTGGTCGGAGGTCGGAGAATAATGTAGTGTACGTTGTCTTTCAACCCTGAATAGAGAATCTAAGTATGAGTTTATTTTCATATGGAGTTCGATCTATGTGTGCCTATTGAGCAGGTTTGATGATCAGAACTCAATTTTCTCTCTAGGGGGGAAGTGGGGACCTGGTTTATATGAGTACCAGTAGGGTTTTCATGCGGTATAGATATGTACCACCAGGTATAAAATCAAGAAAAAACATCGATGAACATAACATTTATTTAAAAAAGTACATGGAACCAGGCAGATTCTTGCTGATCACAAATTTAATATAAAAATAAAAACAACTTCTGAACAAATATTGGTAATGCACTAACCAAAATAATACTACTTTCTATGAAATAAAGCGAAGCAATCTTAGCACAACGGAATGCTACATTCTTTGCAAACAGTTTTTGTCCTCTTTTGACGTTTCGCTTCTGCACATCTTGAGCACCTCCTTCGCGATTGTCCCTCTACATGAAGATGTAAAGGTGTTGCCCCATACAATTTTCTTTTCTTAGACGGAGGGCTTCTTTTTGGTGGCGGTAAATTAGTATTCCGCATTCCTTCCGCGATGAGTTCCTCAGCTAGAGTAACGAGAAACCCCAGAAATGGAATTCGGTCATTCTTTTTCTTCTGAGATCGTTATATATGATCCACGAGTTCACCGTGGCCATATTGAGACAGGCATACCATACTTTTTTTTCCACAATTTTGTAGATTTCCTGTCGTGATCTAATAAATTTATTAACTGATCTGCTCGATCAACGGCTCCCATTATTTTCCTATAGAATGCTATGGCCTCTGGACATTCGATTTTTTCTTTTTGTCCAGTTTTGGTTGTTTTTGTTACTGTTGTTATTTCAGGCGGCGTGTGGCAGTTACTCATCAACATCACCTCTTTCGTATCTTGCCATTTAAGGCATAATAGCCCACTAGTTGTTGACCTGAATGCAGATTCGCCGCGTTTTAGTTTCCCCTCCATCTTGGGAACATTTTTTCTGTTGCTCATGCAAGTACCCAAAGCAGGAAAATCAATGGTTTCTAGGAGATTCACACTTGTAAAGAATCTATCAAAACAAAAAACAACACCTTTGTTTTTGATGGTTGAGGCGAGTAATTTGACAACTCTTTCTCCAAGAGCCAAGGATTTATTTTGGTCTGCTGGAAATGTTGATTTGCCAGAGTACACATTTACATCGTACGTGTAACCTGAATGCGCATCACAGTGCAGCCACAATTTGATGATTCGTTTGGTCGGTTTTAGAGGCATGTATTGCTTCAATGAAGATCTACCTTTGAATTTCGTCATTGAATCGTCAATGCTCTGAAAGGGACTGTCCTCGCGACATTTTGCAACAGTGTATTGAAAACAGGATATCAGCTCATCCACATAGTACGTTTTTGGGGGATTTCCAGGTTTTTCTAGTGGAGCAAAGTACAATTTCGACGATAAAAGTACATATCTGTCTCGAGATATAGCTTTCTCGATTGTTCTGTTTCCCATGGATTCCCTTTGATTCCAATAATTTTTCAGTGCAGGCAGTTTATTATATGACATATTGAACATGCATCCAATTACCATCTGAATTTCTCCTTTGTCTGTCATATTTTCATTTTTTTTGCTTTGTTCCATATAGATAGACGTTGATTAGTGCAATCTACAATTTGCAAATACGAGGAATGAGAAAACGTCTTATGAAAAATTTCAATTGGAGTCATGTTCTTTGTGATGCCATGTCCAATGGAACAAGTTCTTTCAGAGGGAATTATTTTGGATGGTGCAAAGGTGTTAGTTGGAATCACTCAATCGAGTAGTCGATTCGTTTGTTGTGCATCAACTGATGCATCGTCAACTTCAGGTTCTTCATCCGTGTCAGTTTCTGATTCTGATTCCGATATTTCCTCAGCTACGGTAGGCAACGGACGGCTAGCAGATCCTGGAGTATCGAAAAATAACAACAAAGTAACAAAAATTACATTCTCGAATGGTCATCATGGAGTCACCTCGTATTGTTGCTTTGCGTCAGGATTATTTGAGACAAATTAGGTCATTTCGGGAATCAGGGAGCAACATTGTATATTTAGACGAAACATGGTTAGACCCCCATGAAGTAATTCAACGTAGTTGGGTTGATGACAGCAACAACTGTAAATTAAATACACCCAGTTCTAGGGGAAATGGGGTTATAAATTTACATGCAGGAAAAGAAAACGGTTTTGTGCCTAATGCTTTGCTTCTTTCCGCCAAAAATATCGATAAGAGTTTCGCCGATTATCATCAGGATATGGATGCCGAATTGTTTGAAAAGTGGTAATACATATGATAATAATACAGTTATAGTTTTTGATAACGCTTCATATCATTCTCTTCAAATTAATAAAATTCCTAATAGTAGTTCCAGGAAATCACTTATCGAATTTCTTCAAAGCAAAAATATTCCTATAGCTTCAAACATCCGTACAAAAAAACAGCTTCATGAAATTGTTAAATCTAGTACTTTCAAAAAGGTGTATGCTGTTGATGAGCTTGCTGAGGATAAAGATCATTGTGTTGTTCGACTACCTCCCTACTACTGTATTTTTAATCCCATAGAATTAATTTGGGCTAACGTCAAGGTTCGCTTGCGGAAAACAAACCACTTTCACTAACATTGTTTTTGAGAACATTGAAACCGTCTTTAGGGATGAGGATGATTCTTACAAACAAATTTGGCATAATTGCGCATGTAATTAATAAAGAGTAAGAATATCACGTTTTACCACCTATTAACCCCATTGTCATTCGCCCGGCTCCGAATCTTCTTCTGAATATTACGATTAATTATTTAATGTTTAAACTCAATTATTTTACAATAATTCATGTAAAATTTTTCTATGAAGTATTGCTGACTAAGTGAGTAAAAAATATTCCGCGCGCCTATGGAGGCGGCTCGTTTATGTTCTTCTTTCTCGTTGGCAGCCCGTTGTTACACTGGCCTCGTAAAGACTATAGAACACCTGACGCGAAATTGGGAGACCCTGGTTCGAATCCCGGCTGAGCCACAAATTTAATTTTCAGATTCTCTTACATTTGTTTCATATACACCTTCACTTTGAATTAATTTCGAGAATATATTCCATCAATGTGATTAAGAGTATTTCTCTTGTACATTCATTTTATATATAAGTAGCGGCTAGTTGAAGTACAGCGGAAAAAGACTTGACACGAACGAAATACAAATTTGATGATTCCGTCATTATTATTGCATGTTTCAGATCAAGGTACATCAGAGAGAAATGAGATGGTGTCGAGTGCTGAAGTTCTCGATTTAGAGAACATCGATCCTTTCCAATCAACTATGGTGCAAAAACACCCTGGAGGAAGAGGGGGCAGAGGCAGAGGTAGCCGAACAGGAGGTATGTGTAATTATCACAATAGTTACCAAAATAACGAACAGATTCATTAGTATAAAAAAAAGTAACAGAGATATAAAATCCATAAATACACATAGAAAGTAACACACTATTTCAAAACAAAAATATTATGTACTATGTGTGAAATAAAATATGATTATCTTTTTCAGTTTTATCCAAGGGTAGAACGAGTCTAAAATATGCCTCGATAAAATTTCTAGAGAAGAAAAACGACCGTAACGTATGTTGTCCTCAATTTCCCGAAGTTCAGCGCCTGGCTCCTTACTTCTCCCTCTAGGTTCTTCTTTCCTCCGCGTGATGGTATTTCCTTGGTTGTCCTGGTCGTCCTGGTGGTCCTCCTATTGTGTTTTCATTTTCCTGGTATGTCCTTCGTGATTAGTCTTCCTTCATTGCCGTCTTGGGTCTTTTCCTCTTTGATCTTGCGTCCTCGTCGTAGTCCGTTGCCTTCCTTATTAGTGGGTTCGTGTGCTCCATTGCCTTGATTATCGTCTTCCTAGTCCTCTTCCTGATGGTCTTCTTTAGTTTTTCGATGCGTAGGTCCCTTCGTAGCTGTTCATTCCTCATATACCATGGTGCGTCCGTCATCCTTCTCATCGCTTGGTTCTGTATCCTCTCCAGTTTCTCCAGGTGCGTCCTTGCTGCTTGTCCCCACGCTGCTGTTCCGTACGTCATTATAGGTCTTATTCCTGCCAGGTAGATCTTCCTCTTGGTTTCCAGTCTCAGCTTGCTCCGTCGTCCTATTAGTGGTCCTAGTCTGTTCAGTCGGTCTTTCGCCTTCTTCTCGGTCTCCTCTATGTGCCTTCTCCATGTAAGTCCTCGGTCTATGTGGATTCCTAGATATTTCACTTCTTCCTTCCATTCCAGTTCCTTTTCTCCTATTATGATGTTGGTCGTCGGTCGTCTCGTCTTCGGTCCTATGTATATCGCTTCTGTCTTCTCCGCGTTGAGTTTGATCCTCCATTTCTTCGTCCATTCTTCCATTTGTTCCACTTCCCTCTGTAGGTACTCCGTTGCTTTATTGGGTTGTCTCGATGTCGCCGCCTTCGCCGTGTCGTCCGCGTAGATATAGGTCCTCGTGTGGCTGTTCCCTCTTCCAATCGGTATGTCGCTAGTGTAGATATTGCATAGGACCGGTGCCAATACCGATCCTTGTGGTGCTCCTGCTTCCATCCTCCTTCTGCTCGATGTAGTCCCTTTGTCCTTGATTCTGAAGTTCCTGTCTCGTACAGGAACGGTGCTCCGTCGAGTGTCCTTCCCTGAATCCACATTGTTCGTCCGGTATGATACGTAGCCTCTCCTCTTCCTCCTTTATCCTCCTCAGTAGTATCCTCTCCAGTAGTTTTCCTAAATTGTTCAAAAGACTTATGGGGCGGTAGTTTTGCGGGAATTTCTTGTCCTTGCCTGGCTTCGGGAACATGATGACGTCTGCCTCCTTCCATATCTGTGGGTAGTATCTCTTCTTCATCGCCGCGTTGTAGATTTCCTGGATCCTCTTCTTTGCCTCCTCCGGTAGTTCCTTTATCATCTTGTTTGTGATGGTGTCCCGTCCTGGTGCCTTCTTCGTCGGTAGGGTTCTGATGATCGCCTCCATCTCTTCCATCGTCGTGGGTTCCAATTCGTCCTCGCAATTTCTCCTCCTGATCTTGGCCGCCCTCCTGTCGATGTCTTCTTCGAAATCGATGTCATCCTCTTGGTCTTCGTTCATCTTGAATTGTTCCTCCATGGTATCTGCGAACGCCTCTATCTTGTCCTCGTCCCTAAAACATAAACCAAATTTTCCATGAATAGCATTACTCGTAGTTGAAGGTTTGTTCTTCTTCAGCTTCCTCATGATCCTCCAGTGCGCTCCTGTATCCTCGTCCAGTTCTTCCAAAAATGCGTTCCATTTGTTGCTCCTGTGCTCTGCCAGTTCTTCTTTGATCTCCTTGTTCTTCCGGTTGATGGTCCTCTTAATTTCCGGGTCGTAGTTAATCCTGTATCTCCTGTTCAGCCTGTTCCTTTCCCTTATTTTCTCTTTGATGATCCTCGGTATGTCCCCCGTCCTTGTTGATTCGTGGATTATCGTGGTGTTCCTTCGTACGGCTTCGTTGATGTCTGTGGTTAACTTCTCCGCTTCCTTCTCGATTTCGTCCTTGGTGTCCATCATTCCCATCCGGCTCGCCTTCCGTATTTCCTCTTTGTATCCTTCCCAGTCGATTTTGGTCCTAGTGCTTGTCTCCTGTGGATGCTCCCATCTTCCTACCTGAAACAAAACTGGTTTGTGATCCGATATTAATTCTTCCATTGTTTCGACTTCATAGTCCAATCCTGTATCCTGCATGATGAAAATGTCCAGAATGTCTCCTCGTCCGGTGTGGTGGTAGTGCGTTGGTTCCTCGGGCCCTATGACGTCGTATCCGAATCTCGCTGAATGTTCCTGTAGCATCCTTCCATCCTTGTTGGCGCTTCTCGAGTTCCAATCCCTGTGTTTGGCGTTTAAGTCCCCTCCTAGTATCTTCGGCTTGTCTGTGTCCCTGAATATGGTGTTGAGTTCCTCGTCCTGTAGTTCCTTCCTTGGCGGCTTGTATGCGCTGATGACGTCTATCTTCTTATCCTTCATCTCTACTTCAATGGCTACGCTCTATATATTTTCCGTCTGGTAGGGGTGGTATCTCCTGGTGTGCTATCCTCTTCTTTATCGGTATCAGTACGCCTCCTCCGTGTGTTGGTCGGTCCTTCCTAAAAATAGAAAAATTTCGGATTAGAAACTGGTCAGTGATATTTAAAAAAAGTCTCCTGTATCAGGGCGATGTCGATATTATACTCCTCTAGAAATTCCTGTAGTTCGTCCTTCTTCTCCTTCAGTCCGTTGGCGTTCCATGTCATGATGCGTAGTCCTTCGGGTTTTGTCCTATTCATTAGTCGGTGTCAGGTTGAACTTGGCGGCGATCTGTAGGAAGCTCTCGAAGATCCTCTTCATTTCATCGATGGCTCGTAGTACTTCCGGTTGTTGCTGTTCCCGTGGGCGTCCTGTCGTCGTCTCTTGTCCTCTGGTAGTCGTCGGGTCCGGTCCTCCTTTAGTCGCATGAGCGTAGCTCACTCCTGGCCTCCTCTCTTGCTGTGGCTTCCTGGTCTCCTCCTTTGTGGTGGGGTACGCCGTGCATCCTCTGAAGCTGGCCGGATGTGCTCCACCGCAGTTAGCGCATCTAGCCGGGGCCTGTTTGGATTTGGTGCAGTTTCTGGACTCGTGCGATCCCGAGCACTTGACACACCTCGGTGGGGCAGTGCATCGAGACTGCCCGTGTCCGAAATTCTGGCACCTGTAACATTGCCCTATAATTCCCCGGTGGCGTTGGGGTTCGACCTTGATACTACACCGGGTGACCTCGGACAGCTGGTATATCCTCTTGTTCTCTTCCTTCTTCTCTAGTTGGAAAAACGACCGGTGGTACGAACTGAGAAAAAGAAAATTAGATATGCAAGAGAAAAAATTTCTCTTTAAAAAAGAAATACAAGTAAACGAGTTGGAAATGAGAGAGAGAAGGCAGGAAGCAAAGTTGGAAATTATGAAAACTCATCAGAAATTAATGGATAACCAGCAAAAATTAATGGAAATTGCATTTAATGCAATTGCGAAATAATGATTTTATGTTTGTATCTCTTTCCTTTTCTTTAATTTTTATTACTACATCATATTATATTTTTTGTTTGTTTCTTTTGTTCTCTAGTGTTAACCTATTGCTTCTTTCGTTCTCAAGTATTAACCTATTGTTCCTTTCATTCTCTAGTATTTACCTATTGTTCCTTTCATTTTTTGTTGGATAACTAAGTTTTATTGTTAATACAATTATTATTGTGTTTAATATAGTTTGTATTTAACGTGTATTTAGTTTTGTTTGAGTTTACTTATTTGTATTTTTGCTTTACTATATTTTTTGTTACTTGAATTACATTGTTTTATATGTTAATATAGTTTATTTCACTTCTATAAATTGTTTTTTCTCAAGTTGATATTCTACACATTATACATTCAGATATGTTGCAGGTACCAATTGATGGTATGCAATATTCACTTCAATAAATATTCATTACTGTTAAGGAATCAATAAGTATTTCATAGAAAGAAACCAAAATTTTATTGTGTATAAACGTCAATGAGCAACCTGTTTTACAATAGTAAAATTACAATAAATATTAATAAATGACTTATCTTTGAAGGTATTCCTCCAATGGGTGCGGATTATTATTGAAATACTGGGAAGGATTTCCTCCAAACAAACAAGTATGGCAGTTTTTTATTATAGTTCCAACTCTGTACATGTCGCTGACATCTTGCCACAAAAGTTTTTGGTTCTTATAATCCAAGAAAGCGAATAGCTGGATGACGTTCCCGAAGCCCCATTCTACTGTTACCCTCATAGCTCTCATCGAATTATTAAAGATTTGTCTATTTGGATCGACAATAATCTGATTTGCTGTATATGGACGGAGTAACAATTCGTGTAATGGGTATCCTGCATCCCCATACAAAACAAAGTTTTCCTCTGGAAAGGCAACATGATGCTGGAGCTCTTCAAGGAACCTTGACTCCCTTAATATCCTTGCATCATGTCTCCTTCCAGCAAAAACTCATTTTAAGCTTATTACAATGGCGTCCGCGCACTGAACACTTTGATATTGTAGGCAATGTATTTTTTATGCCCTGAGTAAAATTCTTCTTGATTAATGCTTGGCCGGCAAATGGCTATAGCTGTGCCGTCTATAAAACCCCAGCAATTTTCGAGAGGGCACCCTTTTTGTCGAACTGCCTAAATGAAAAAAAATGAAAATTTTTTGGGGTCACAGTTTTGCTTTTAACCGAAATTTACTCTTAATCACAAACTACCTACAAACAGTAAAGACTATAGACCAAATAGCATATTTTATACGTACACGTGTACACGTACGTACACGTTTTACAATACAACACTTTCTGAAATGCGGTTCGGTTGAAGAACATTAAAGGCACACTTCATTGGGATGTGAGGAAAATATAGAATATGTCCGTAATTTATGGATGGAGCAATGGATGGCATTGCAAGACATATTGACTGGAATAACAAAAAAAAGTTTTACATACTTGTGCATATTGCCTTAACTTCTCCTGTGTTAAGAACTGGTTGTTACCCAGATTATCCAATTTGTATCCCCATTGTTCTTCAATGTTTCTGAACACAAATTTGCAGACCATACTAATAACAGTCGAGGAATATCCAAATCCACTAATCGGTTCGGGTGTGCCAGCCTTCTCAGTACCATGCAAAGTCCAGTAGTTCCTAAAAAAATAAAGAGCTCGATTAATAAAAGGGTCACAATTACATGCAAAAAACAAGCCCTCTTGCATCTAGTCACTACGCATAGTTCAGTTTCAATTTTCTTGCAAACTAACTTAGTAGCACTATACACAGCATAACATATTTCTAACCAGAAATATTTTGTTAAATTAACAATCCCTACCTGACACGGTTACCCTATTAACCACAATAGGGTTTGGCAGTCTTAGGACCACAGCCAGCCTGGTTAAATCTTCGGAAAGAAATCTGAACATGGCTACACAACGAGCGTTATTAAATAATTCCAAGTCGAATTCGCCAAAAACTACAGCTCCGTTGCCTAACAAATCCTCATCATGAAGAATATGCATGACTATCAAATCTTCCAAATCATCATCTCCTTTTCCATTTTCACTTAACAACAAAAACCAAAAACTCAACTCAACATAAGTTAAAGGCGTTAAAGCACAAACAACAGATTTGTCTTGTCGGTTGCAAATAGATAGGTTACGTGTTACGTTTACATTTAACTCTGCTTGAGAACATATCTTATCCTTCACGTATACTGTTTCGTTACGGATACGTATACGTGTCCAAATTTATGCTGTTGCTTTTGTCTCTAATAACAGTTTGTGCTATATACTATCAAAAACACTGATTAAATTATTACCTTGTTCTCAAAGTTTCCATCTCTCCCCTGTTTCCTGGAAAATGGATCCACCGGTTCGTGACTGCTCACTGGTTCAATGCATCTGTTACTTCTTGGACACACCGACTCATAGAGGCCTGACTAACTCCCACATGGTTGAGAATCAATCGACTTACCTGAAGGATGATTGATTGTAATTATACGAGTATTGCCGCTCGAAGAATTACAATAACACACTTGTAGTAGCAATATTTAAAGCAAATCCGGTCCTGGCCCAGTCCCTTTTCTCCTGCATACCATCCCACAAGGCCTTCTCTACACCATCGTCATTGCAATTTTGGGGACATACAGGATCTAGATCGAAGTGGGCAGGGTAAAGGGAGGGATTGTAATTCTTCGAACTGCAATACTCGTATATTACAATCAATCACCATTCAGGTAAGTCGATTGACTTCAATTATACTTCGTATTGCCACTCTCGAATGACAATAACACACTTGTTGATGTTTAACGGTATGCGATCTAGATCCACACTACCGTTTTTATTTATAAAAATAAAAATCGTGTTGTACATAAGCAGAAAGGAAAATAAAAAAAGACAATTTTCTAGAAACCATATTAGACTTTCTAAATCCTGGACTGCTCTGTTATATATAGCAAGTCCTATGAGAAACATTTAAGAAATAAACAGCAAAGTAATAAAATCTGTTATACATTATTTTATAAAGTATGGATTGCTCTTGCAAAGCTTGCAGGAGATTCCGCCAAGGGGCGATTGTAAAATCTATTAAAGCGTTACTATTTTCTGTCCATCCAGCAGTTTTTCTAATCATTTCAATAGACACACCTGATCTATATGCTGCGGAAGTAGCCGCATGGCGCGTACTGTAGCCTGAAAACTGAGAAACATCGATCCCACTCTCTTGGAGTGTAATTTTTATCCATTTACTAATTCGTTGCGTACTTGCCGGATGTACAGGTTTCGTACAAGTTAATATCAGAGTCATTATCCCAAGATCTATATTCCTGAGTACGATTGATATAGGTCTCTATTACTGAAGCTAAACATAGTTTTGGGTTTTCCCTCCAATAAGATATAATCAGTAATGGTTGAAAATTTTGGCTGTTTGAGGTTTTCATCAGATCCGCTATTTTTATCTCTAACCTTTCTTTAAAATATCCTATATTTTTTATGGATATTTTTGACAGTGTCTGTAATCTATGCCCGGTTATTAATAATTAATATGTTTGGGGCTAATGACGCTATAATTGGGTCTAGTCCAGCTTCTGGGAGTCCTCTATTTGGAACGATTGCCGTACAAAATTCCCACCTCCGGGGTATGTGCTTCCATAACTGATGAGGTTGTCTGTAAGGTGAAATCAATAACGTTTTGTTAGGTAGAAAAATCAGCGGTTTAGTTATTAGTAACTTTTTATAAACTGGATACCACGGTTGTGTCTTCCAACTAGGTACTACCAAAAGTCCTTTTGATTTCTCTTTTACAATCTTGTTTAGACATTTCATTATTAGGCAAAAAGGCGGAAAAGCATAAAAAATATTCTCCTTTCCATGGTATTGTAAACGCATCTACCTTTAAGGAGTAGAGATCTGGTTTCCAAGTTATGTAACGTGAGCATTTAGCATTGAGTTTGGTGGCAAAAAAATGGTAGGAATTCCAAATTTTTTACATATTAACCGAAAACTCTGTTGTGATAATTCATATTCTGTCTATTTTCTCAATTCGTGATTCTCTATTTGCGAACACATTCTCCTTAGTGTTAATGGAAGACGGTACTAAAAATATTTTCTTGGTCTCACACCTGTCCTACAGTTTTCTTGAAATGTCATTTTAAGGGCCGAACCGCACACTTCCCATCCGATTTACACAAGCAATAGCTGTTGTTATCTATTCTTAAAAGTATAGAACAGTTTGCAAGATCAGTGGTAAAAGATCTTACTGCCTGATAGGCTGCATTTAATTCTAAGAAGTTTATATAACGTGTTTTATCCGCTGTACTCCAGAAGTCATGGGTCCGTTATCCATTACAATATGCCCCCCACCAGTTGGGGAAGCATCATAAAAAATTTCCTCCTAAACTGATGATCTGATTGAATAACCACTCCTTCATTGGCCTTTATATTTTTGTACCACCAGTTTAAATCCTTTTTCATATGTATAGTTATATTCATTGGACTGTTAAAATATTGATTACCTTTTCTTAGTGCTAAACATTTTTTCTCTTTCTAAAATTTTCAAATGTGCCTAACCGTACATTACCGTAGTACCTGCAGCTACCAGTTTTCCCAACAGTTGTGCTAAGTTTCTTATAGAAATTTTATTTTTTTAGAACTTTCTGTAAAACGTCTAGAATACAAAAATTTTTCCTTTCTGGTAGTGAAAATATAAAATTTTTGGAGTTGATTTCTTTTTACTTATCAGAAAACCCAGTCATTGTAATAGCTCTATGGTAAAGTTTCGGTTCTTTTTTCTTTCCGCCTTAGTTTTACTAATTATTATAATGTCGTCTAAGTAAGTAACACACGTTATACCTTTTTCTTTCAAATATTTTAGAACTGGTCGTAATAATTTTGTAAATACAGAGGGAGCCGCACAGAGGCCAAAAGGGAGAACGTTCAATTCATGGTATGTGCCTTTATATGAAAACGTCAAGTATTTCCTATATTTCTTATCAACAGAAATTAACAAATATGCTTCTTTTAGATCCATTGTCATTAAGAAACAGTTCCTGTACATTAGCTGTAACACCGTTCTATAATCCTCCATTTTGAAATGAGAAGGACTTAAAAAGTTATTTAATTTCCACAAATTCCAAATAAATGTAAAAGAGCCATTTGGTTTCGGTACCAGGAAATAAGGTGACAGATAGTGCCCCCTTTTCCTCTTAGTTTCTGAAACAGCACCTATTTGAATAAGTCTTTGCAAACTTTCTAAAAGTTTACCCATGCTGCGGTGATCTGAATTCAAGTTAGGTTTTCGTAATTGCTGAGGTATTTGAATAAAAGGTAACTTATACCCTGAAAGCCACGATAAGATAACAGGATCTGTGGTGATTTCTAGCCACCTATCTAGGTAGCCAGATAGATGACCCGCATATCTTATATTCACCTGGGCTAACGACGGTACTGGTTGCGTCTTCTTCTCTGATTGTTTGAATCGAGGTTTCTTTGAAGCTCGGCGCGATTTTAAAAAATTACCACTCTTCTTGCTCTGAGGGTATGCCTGCCATGATGATGAACTGGCTGTCGGTGCTGACCTGTTGGGAGTAGGTAAAGGCCTTGTTGGGAGTTTGTTCTGTCTTCATTTCTAGCTGATTAGGCGATGAATAGGCTGCTTGAGGACGTCCCTGATGCGTAGACAGTGTAGGTTGCATATGCAATGAACAAGCTGCTTGAGTACGATACTGGACTTCGTTTGAAACCAGAGCAAACCTCGGTGTTTTCTGTCGTTTTATGTCGGAAATTAATTGAAGTACGCCCATTTGAAGTTGCAGAATATCGGCTTCATTGAAAGTTTCTATTGCGGGAACGATGCCCTTGAATAACGAAAGATTTCGATTTTCAGATTCTTCCTTAATTTTCATAATTCTCTCTTCCACTGGGTCCACTTTTCGTTTTCGTGAGTTTGGCGCGGACTTATCAGGTTTTCTGAATGTACTTGATTGCATTTCGTCTTCTTCGTCGACTTCGTTTGAAGTTATGCTATCCTCAGTTTCTCGTTGCTCGGAGACCTTATACAAAAACTGCAGCTGATCATTGAAAATATATTTTTTCAAATGAGATGCGCCTGCGCCAGATTTAGATGTTTTTTGTTTTTTCCTTGATCTAATATAGGCGTCCCGAACATTTGCCCATCTCTTTATTACTTCCTTACCTGTAACAAATAAAAGTATTATTGTTATAGATACTTGGCAAGCGGTTTTACTTTCACAGAACTACATTACAGCTACAGACTTGGGAGTCTCAACAATTTCCAAAAAAGTTAGGGATATGTGCATAGCTATCTGGAATGTAATGAGATGGGGATGTATACCCATTTCTACGAAAGAAAAGTGGGCGGAAATATCGTTAAATTTTGAAAAAAAAAGAGCTAATTTTCCGCATTGTTTAGGGTCTCTTGATGGAAAACACATAAGAATAGTGAATCCAATTGGATCAGTGTATCACAATTAAGGTCGATTCAAACACATCAGTCCCGTCACAGTTCCGTCGCCGAACCGATTTTGTTCCGTCACCGAACTTTTTTGACTGATTCGTCGTGTTTGTTCATACACACTCGAAACGGAACCTGTCGAACATCAGTGTTTATCGTGTCGCTGTCACGACGTTACGTGTATACTTTTCTTTTAATTTTCATTTCCGTTGTTGTGCTTACAGCAATTCTGACAAAAAGATGGTAGAGTTCTCGGATGGAGAATTAGCAATTATTGCTATATGTTTGGACGAAGAAGAAGCACAAGCCAATCAAGGAAAGAAACGAAAATGGATCTACGATGCGTGAAAAAAAAAGGACACCGAAGGAGAATATCTGACACTGTACAACGAACTGCTAGAAGATGATGTCAAATGTCATCAATATTTTAGGATGTCAAAAAACTGCTTCAACTTATTTTCCAAAATTTCAAAAAATTTAAGAAAACAAGACACACATTGGAGAAAAGCGATTTCACCTAGGCAACGCCTTGCAGTTTGATTGAGGTAAGTGAATACCAAATAAATATTAGCATGCAGTATAAAATAGTTTGCTAAGAATATGGCACAATGGTACTAGTATATTAGAACGGTACAAGTATAACTAAACGGAGAGCTGAAGAAGAAACCAAAACTTTTATTCAATAGCTAAAAATGTAAACAATAAAGAAGTAATAGGTAACTACTTACTACTTTTAACATAAAAATACATAATACAATGTGTTTCAAAATGATTGTCATCTAGTCGGCTGTGGAATTCCCATGTAAAATAAAAAAAAAAACGCCTTGCGAAAATATGAGTTTCTACTAGCTATACATAACCTCAAAATAACCTACTTAATCTGTTTCAACTTCTGGTTTTTCTCCGTCAAAAGAAAACGAATTCTGAGTATTTGTCTATTTGTAGTATTTGTTTGGGCCCTGAAAAGGGCCGTTAATTACCAGCAGTACTGATTGCCAGTTTCACAATAAATGTTCGAAGTGTCACTTGTTGTCAGAATTAGATAGGTACGAATCAATAGAGCGCGGCACATCAAAAATTACATGCACAGAAATTCCAACGCCAACTAAATGACAATCATTTTGAAACACATTGTATATTTTACTGAAACTTTTGGAAATAGCTTTGTATTGCAAGAGTTTCTATTTTTATCCATATTTGGTCCACTTGGTAGTTGAAGTTGTTCAATGATTTCTGAAGTCATGGTGTCAGGTGATTCATTCGTTGTATTGGTTGTTGATGCATATTGATAATTTGACGCAGGCCATACCATTGGAGGTGCGGTTGATTGAGACATTTGTTGCCCATAGTTATAGTTAAATGCTTGGAGATTTGTTTCTTCAAGTGACTTTAGCGCATATTTCTGCACAGTTGAAAAGATTTCTGATTTAGCAAAATGAAAATTTCAGGGCGAAAGTGACTTTAAAGCTGCTGTTATACCAATTAAAAAAGCGTCAACTGCATTTGGTTGCGTTGTGATAGTAGCTGGCTTCTCCTTCTTTGCACTTAAATACTCCATCAGTTGTGCCGCAGCAGTTGGCTGAGAAGATACAACTTTTCTTTTTCTGTTCGTCTTTTTTTATGTAGCAGTTTGTTTTGGTAGGGGCAGTATTTCAGTTAGTTGCATTGAAGCAGGCACATCTTCTCTTTGGCTATTGTTCTCTTGTATTTCTTCATTTTCATCTTCCTCTGGTTATTGGCTTGCGGCAGCTCCACCTTGTTCTGTTTCATCACCAGAATCACTATCCTCGTCTGCAAGCACCATTTCTTCAGACTCTTGTTCGGTCATATTACTTTTCGTCTCTCTTTAATTAATATGTTTTTTTTAAAAACTTAGTTGATCTGCGTATTTGTATTTCTTTCTTATCTTACTATGTCCACTTTTTGAAATGCCTTTCTTCAAATATTTCCTGGAAGTGTCTCTTATGTTGTTTCATCTAGTCTTACAGACTTGACCTAGAAAAATATAATTTGTTTTAATAAATAGTTTACTTGAAAAAGTGCTTGATAATTGAATAAATGACACTAAAAAACAACACTACATTTTTAATTTTTTTCAGGTATTTAGCAACGGGAGATTTTTTCTTGACGATATCTTTCAGCTTCCGTTCAGGACACAGCACAGTGCAAGATATTGTACATGAAGCATCCAAATTTGTTTTCAAAGATTTAATGGTTGAAATGCTACCAGTGCCTTCGGAAGAAATGTGGAGAGCAATTGCTGAAGATTTCAACACAAACTGGAACTTTCCCAACTGTGTGGGAGCATTGAACGGGAAACATATCACTGTTCAGGCTCCTCCAAACAGCGGTTCGCTGTATTTTAATTATAAGACATCGTTTTCAATTGTTTTGATGGCTCTTGTAGACGCTGATTACAATTTTATGGTTGTTGATATCGGAGAATATGGCACGAACAGCGATGGGGGAATTTTTGAAAATTCATCACTGGGCAAAAAACTTCAACAAGGAACATTGGGACTACCACCAAATACAACTTTACCCAATACAGGGGTTGAAACCCCATATGTAATAGTTGGGGATGAAGCATTACCATTAAAACCCTATTTGTTGCGACCATATCCACAAGATTTAAATGTTGCAGAACGTGTTTACAATTATGGCCATTGTCGTGCCAGAAGAGTTGTAGAGAGTACGTTTAGAATTTTGTCCCAAAAATTTCGAATATACACCAGACGAATTCAAGCAATACCAAAATATGCCGATAATATTGTACTGGCAACTTGTATTCTACGTAATTTTATTAAAAAATACGATGGATACACATACAACTACGATAAAAATGAGTCAAATGTAGAAAGTTGAACTGCAGAATTTGCCCTTGCAAGGTGGAAATGCAACAGTAAATGTATTTAACGTAAGAGAGACATTTAAAGATTATTTTAATTCTCCCGGGGGATCTTTGCCCTGGCAGCTTGAAAAAATTTAAAAATATCGTGCTGTTTTGTTGTAGTGTATTGAAATTAAAATGCCACGTTTCGTTTGGTTAGGTAAACTTTATTACCTGTTGTTTTAATTTTTTCTCCGATTTCCTTCCAAATATTGTTTTTCATATTACTCTCCATGTATATTTCATGTGATAAATCATACAAAAGATTATACTTCCTCAGACACTATAAATTTTTCGTCATTCATGATCTCTTGTACTCTCTGAAGCGCTTCAGTCAAAACTGAAAAATATCGTCGCCGAGAATTTAAAATCGGCCGGGTCGAAGCCTGACGGTTCGGAAACTGTTCGGCGCCGGACGAATGTGAACGCAGTCAGGACATTTTCATTGAAGATTTTTTTTTGACGGATAGTACGGTTCGGCGCCGGAACTGCGACGCGCCGGGACTGATCTGTTTGAATCGAACTTTATAAAGGATATGCCTCCGTGGTATTAATGGCTGTGGCGGACTTAGACTATGGATTTGTTTATGTAGACATTGGAAATTACGGGAAAGATTGCAACTCCAAAGTATTTCAGATGTCTTCGTTGTGGAATTCAATTGAAAACAAATAGCAAGACCTGCCTAGTGCTCGATACCTCTCTGAAATGCCAACCTTCAAAGGAACATATTTCTTTGTTGGGGATGAAGCATTTGCATTACATCAACATTTAGTAAGACCTTTTGGTGGACATAATTTAACCATAAGCAAAAGAATTTTTAATTATCATTTATATAGAGCTCGGCGCTATGTAGAATGCAGTTTTGGCATTTTGAGTAATAAGTGGAAAATACTTCGTGCGTTGTTCTTCACAATTTCGTGAGAAATAGACACGGATACATGGTAGAAGATACTATAACTATAACAGGTTTTGAGGATTTAACCAGAGAACCAACAGTTCGTGGAGGAACAACATCAAATAATATCAGAATTACTTTGGCAGAATATTTTTTAACCGAAGCAGGATCCGTCAGTTGGCAACATTCAAAAATCTTACTCATAAAAAATGTAGGTAAAAGACTTGTTTTGATCCTAAATGACGTATCCTACTTGGTAGTTGTATATAACTTTATAATTTATAATATAGTGTAGACGTGTTCTCGGGGTTGAAACTCAAATGGTGGAGTAACTATCTTGTTAATGAACAAATTAGCCAAGGAAAAGGATAAAAAACACCAGTGGATATCTTGACGTGTTTTTCAATTTACGTAATGACTAGTTAGTCGACGTTTCGTACAGAGGTTTTGGACATTTTCAAGACTCTGTTGTAGCAAGAAAGAAGAAACAAGAACATCAGGTAAGTAATACAAGTTGTTCGTTCTTGCACCACTATTATCTTGTTTTACCAATGAGTACGCTTTGTAGAATGAAAATGCTTTATTGCTGCATACAAAAAATACATGTGCTCGTTACAAAGATCGAGTGCGTACTGCCGCTCTTCGAGCCTAGAGCGTTAGACGTGCCACGCACCAAAATGCGCCCCGTTGCCGTTAGTACTAAAAGTACAAATAAATGAAGAAGCCTTAACATAGCCGGCCCCCTTGAAACATGTATGTCAATGCATTTTCAACACAAGAAATTAACCCTAAAAACATCAATAGGCATAAAAAAGAAAACAAATATTCGATGCTAGGAAGCCAATAAAAAACAAAAAATCCCAAATTGCTAGAGTAGAGAGAAAGGGCCGGTTCAAAGGCAATTTGGCCCCGGCGGCCGCCGCTTTTCAAATTTCGCGCGCAAACTTGGCGCATGCGCAGCGCGGGTGGCTGTCGCTAGATGTCGCGGCCGGGGTGCCACGCTGCTCGGGGGCGCTAGATGGCGGCTGGCGGATGGGGAGTGCCTCGCGCGGCCGCGTCGCGGCTCGGCTAGATGGCGCCGCCTCGATGAATGTGGCCCCCATTTTGATATGCAACCAGTAGTAGTAGTAGTAGTGCCGGTAGATATGTAGGTATCTTTTCCACGAGGGACGACGACGACGACGGTGGTGCAGATTTCTCTCCGTACCGCGGAGAGAGAGACCAATCGATACTCGCTATCTTTTCCACGAGGGACGACGACGACGACGAAGGTGCAGGTCTCTCTCCGTAGCGCGGAGAGAGAGAGAGAGACCAATCGATACTCGCGATACACACACGCGCACGCGCACGCACACGCACACGCACACGCACACACACACACACACACACACACACACACACACACACACGGGTTATTTTTCAATCTTTGTATTATTTATCAACAGTATCATAACCTACAAATTTGTGCCCATCACAAGTTGGGAGAGGGAGAGACGACCATTCTTTTGGAAGCCCCAGCATAAGAAGTATTTGACAATAACATTTTTCACAGCTTAACCTACGATTGAGTGTATACATTAAATCGGGAAAAGGGAGTGTACCGTGTCGCCTTCTGTTGCTACAGCCGTCGCTTTTGCAAGATCGTCGAATTGTCCAATCTTTTGGTATATCTAGGTTGTGAAGTAATTGAATAGGAACTTGAAGATCGTGAAGCATGTGAAAAAAGCACTTGATGCAACTTGCCTGCTCCCTAATACTTTCCACTTCCTCACGTAACTTTCCCAATGTTTCAACGAACCGTAATATCATGTCAGCAGTGTTATCACCTAAACAATTTGAAAATTTATGCAGCGCCATTTCGTAGGTGTTGTATTATGTTTATGATGAGAAGTAGTGACAGGGTGACTGCAATATACCAAACTAATCCGCGTACGAATGAACTGATGTAGTTATTGGTAACGTTGGCGGGGGTGGGGGTGTTGGTGGCTGGGATTGTGGGGGGAGTTGCAAAATTTTTCCACTCGGGGTCCCCATACGTACGATTCTCATAAATAATTCTCAACTTGTATTGTGTGGCGTTTTTAGGTACATGTATTTTAAGAGCAGGAAGGTAAGAAATTACACAAAGGTCCATCTCCAACCAAGCCATCGGCCAACTCTCATTATTTCGATCGAAACAAATAAACACATCACTAGCATTTGAAGGGTGATTAATATAAAATACACCATTAACAAAAGCACTTAGTAAAACATACGTCGATGCTAACGATGCCATGCTTGGTGATACTGAATTCTGAGTATAAAAAATACCGATATTATTAGTTAAATATAGAACACATACAATATTTACACGAATTTTTTATGAAATATGCATTTTCTAAGCTACAATTTAAATTATTGTTTTCATGTAACATACAATGATGGGATTTGAAAATTTGTTTCATTTGTGCAAAATTTGGATAATTCCTAGCAGAGAGATCGATAATTTCGTTCTCTATTAATTTCTCGAGCCATTCTTTCTTCTGCGAACCTCTGACGACTACGATAGTATTGAACGGCACCCAAGTTCGGATGAACGCTGAGATGTCTTCGTATTGTAGAACGTCCTGCTCGGGTATCCAGCTGTTCACGTCCCAATCGAGTCCATGAATATTTTTCTTCAGCCATTCCACTTGGTTACGAAAACGGATGTTGTACACCTCCAATGACGATGGCAGTTTAATAAATTTATGAATCCATCCGTCTCCATCGATGCTAACTATGGCGATTTCTTTACACCAGAAACTACTCGGGCCGTACTGAAAACCTTGAATATCGATTACGACAGCACTAGAGTTCATTTTTGTGTGTGTGTGTGTGTGTGTGTGTGTGTGTGTGTGTGTGTGTGTGTGTGTGTGTGTGTGTGTGTGTGTGTGTGTGTGTGTGTGTGTGTGTGTGTGTGTGTGTGTGTGTGTGTGTGTGTGTGTGTGTGTGTGTGTGTGTGTGTGTGTGTGTGTGTGTGTGTGTGTGATGAAGCGAGAAATGAAACTGACACGGCAACGTAAATATGATATCCTTTTATTCGTTTTTACTTATGGGGCATTGCAACACTATTTGGTAATATAATGGGGTGGTATTGGCCTTTAAAGTCCAAAAAGAAATCTTGTCTCCCTTACTTATATTCTCACCGACGATTTTTTTTACGTCGAGACTCATTTTTTCATCATTAATATCAACATGCACCCCTTTGGGGTAAACTTCTACAGCTTCCACTTTACCATCGACAGGAGCGTTGTAAATTGTTTTCGCATTGTCTAATACGTAAAAGTAAAGGTTGTTGAGAGGAACTTGGTCACCTTTTCCTTGAATAGTAATTAAAAGTTTGCTGTGATGTTCCAACGGCGAACAAATGTAAAAAGGGGAAGAGAATCTGGATGCTCCGACGATCTCATCACGATCAACAGGTGGACGTTCATCTGTGGCTGAAGTGTGCGGGGTCAACATGTGTCTTCCAAATTTATCGAGAGACATCTTTGTTGTTGTTGTTACGAATGCTTACGTACGATTAAAATCCATCCATCGAGGTTAGGTGTTTTTATATAGTTAAGAGATTTTTCTGACAATTTCACTAAGAGGCAGGTGTTCCATAATACAATCGTGAACTAGGATGCAGTATGCTCTGGTGTTGGCGGGAAAACCCGTTCTAGCTTCGATTTCCAATTTCACATCCACCGTCGACGATTTAATGCTTTCGTCACGATTTGCACAATCCACTACGAATATGGTGTACGTTTTAAAATCGGTAAATGTTAATAAAGGTTGTTTTTGGTATGTAGGACTATTGCTAAATTTCGGATAAAATTCCGTGTAGTTGTGGTAAGCATCCGAATAATCATTTTTCGGGAAATCGAGATTAGGACGCTCGTATAGATAATATTGTCCGTTTAAGAACACTATGATATTCGAGATATCACAATGATCTAAGCGGGTTACTTCTGCAGACTCCTTATCTTTTCTATCTGTCTGAAAGGCTACAAGCACATAACGAGGGCATTCCACCATAGTACTCGTTTTTACACTCCAAATTTCTTTCGTCGAGCCTGCATTGAGGATCGGCAACTCGTGTAGCTCCCATTTTCTATACGGGATAAGTATAGGAACATCGTTACGAATAGATTGTGTTAGTTGGAGTTTCAATTCATCATTGGGCGTTACATGCGGTACTTTTAATTCGATGCTGTCGATGTTAAGAGTGACTTTGGTAGTCGCATCTCCCCCCGTAACAATTATGCAATTCTTATCGTTGCGAGCTCGTGTAAGGCGAATATTTTGCCTGCCGCACATGACCTTGTGGTAATCACAAAAAATGCCGAACAGATGCCAAAGGGGGATTCTCAGATAAAACAGGCCATCGAATTGTAGAGGTGTGTTTCGTAAGGACCATCCCCCCATAATTAGATGCTTAACGTCGTCATCGTTGTAACACAAATAACCTCGTATTAGACTCACTATACCGGGGTCCTTTACATGTTCCATTTCTATTCCGTTTAACTGATAAGAGACTGAGTCGAAGAGGAATGTTCCCGCGTTATGTACTAAAGTGACGTTTCCGGCTCCGGTGTTTGTTAGTTTGCCTTTGATGACTAATGCCGCCTCATCCATTAAGAGCCAAGCGTCGGTTCGATTGATGGTGATCTCCACGACATCGTTGTTGTCAAACGATTTAACATATGGCAGATATGTTCGAAGTCCCTTTTCGATGATCGAATTATCTTCTATGGGTTTTCTGTAGAGATCGAAAATTCGGCTGGACAACATATCCGATCGATTTGAGAAATTCACTATTTTGAATGGTCAATTTGCCACGTAACTCTCGCTTAGAGACTGGCGCATCCCCCAAATGATTAGTGCTTTTATAGGTGGCGCCACCGCCGCTGTATTGATCGATCACAAGGGGCATCTCTTGAGCTCTAATCGAATGAGAATTTACTCGCCACCAAAATCAATCAAATTAAACTCTTGATCTAAAACTTCTAGAGCAATATGTGTTATTGCGTTATTTTCAATTACCGGTAGATATATCAAATTCTGAGGTGTTTCGTCGATAGCATAACCCGGATTCACTTTGGTGGCGAATTCGTAAATGGTGTGAGCTGGATTTCCGTTGTAGTATGAACCTCCTGTAATGTTGCAGTCTACGTGAATAGTTCGCACTTGAACGATATTAACAGGCAGATTTGATTTGTGTACCGTACCGGCTGTTAAAAGTGTATTTGAGAATCCCAAGAGTTCGGCTAGGGAGTCTTTCTCAGTGAAAGCAATGTCGTAATCGCGATGGTAAATCTCACACTTTAGCGTGTTATTATTAGCTCGCAGAAAAAATCTCTTACTCCCTTCGTGGCGGGGATCTAGAAACTCCTTGAGATACCTGTAAATATCGGTTATATCATAAGCACCTCGAGGTATCGGGATGGAATGTGATTGTCCCTTGTCCAAACAATAAAAATTTGTGCCTCCTTCGACGTTGGTGATACTGTTGTAGGAATGGAATCCGATTAGCGCGAGTTCGTATCGCGATTGTGGGTCCAGCGGAATGGGATTCGCAAACTCAATAGAGAGTGTGGAAGATCGACCCTTTAACGTAAAAATGTTACTCATGACTGGCACTTCACACCCCCAAATCACCAATTTTTATATAGAAATTCGATGCACAGATGTCCACAGTTATTGGAATTAAAATTTTGATGTCGTGTTTGATTGTAGACGATTCGCACGTTTTTACCGAAATAATCCTCGGCCAATTCACGCGGCGGTTTCAGATCGCCGAAACTATCGAAATACTGCACTAGACGGCCACGCTTCCGGTATGCGACCCAATGTGTACCCTCGTTGACATTCGAATCTAGATTAACTATAGCACTCTCGTTCAGATTTGGTCTTTTAGGTAGAGTGTCTCGCATAAAAACACCCCGAAAGTATGGTACATGTAATTTTTTTACGTATTTAACAATTTCGTTATCGTATAGAGCTCGCTTAGGTAATTTCAACGGAAGTTTTTTTTGTTTGTCTAAGATACAATCCATATCCTCCTTTCACATTCTTCTTGAGATAAAGCCCAGATCCCTTTTTACCGATTTCCTCCTCCATGACCTTATTATGTCGTCGATCTTCCTCCAACTTTTTCTTTGCGTTGCTCGCATCGATTATGGTCTTAGCGACGCCAGATACTCCTCCCACAACGCCTCCTATGGACCCCAATGCCGCTAGAATCGGAAGAAGGAGCGGTAAAAATCCCCCCGACTTGGGGATAGGAATGATCCGTGGAACTCGAATATTTTTACGCCCACCCGCTTTCTTGAGCGCTGCACGAGCAGCGCGTAAAGCAAAGAGAGAATGTTTTCGCACATTATTATTATTATTTCCCTCTAACGGTAAAATTTTTAACGATCGCTTCCAGACGTGGGCCTTACAAGTGCTCCCGTGAACGAACGACCCCCCATCCCGAGTTTTCTTTTCGCCTTCATCCCTGTGGTTACAAACCAAGCGGATACTTTCTCACCAACTTTAGCGTCTTTCGCCTTCACTCTTTCCCAAGCGCGATTCTCTAACTCGTAGTCTGCTTTGTGTCTATCCTTTAACGAGGAATACTTGGAGTAAGCGATGTCGTGCTGCTTACAGGCTTCGTCTAAGGGGTTTATACCCACGTCACCTCTAGCTAAACTCTTTTCTAACTTCGTACTTGGTCCACAAAATGCATAGCCCGGAATATGAAGCTCGAATGGTAATTTATTAATGAGCGTATTAACAATTCCCCTGCCACTATGCTGTTCGAAAGTTAACATCATACTATTGAGGTGAGGGGCGCTTGCGCTATATATACGCACGTGCATACGTTTAGTTGTTAATCAAAATGAGGGTTATAGTACAAGATGTTACACTGCCCATAGAAAATTTAGATCTTATCGAGGAGGGGGAGCGAGAGGGGGAGACATCAAAACATGGCGAATTGTTACCGTCATGTTTTCGCGCAGCCATTTGTGGCCCTTCGGGATGTGGAAAGACAAACGCTATACTCGCTTTACTCTTCAATCCAAACGGTCTACGTTTTGAGAACGTATACGTATACTCCAAATCTCTGTACCAGTCAAAATGTCGTTTGTTGGAGAAAGTATTGAGGAATGTACGAGGAATGGGTTATTTTGCGTTTAGTGACAGCGTGGATATAGAAGACCCGAAGGATGCTCGAAAAAACTCTATATTTATCTTTGATGACATCGCTTGTGACAAACAGGATAAAGTCCGAGCTTATTTCTCCATGGGTCGCCACAAGGGAATCGACGTCGTCTACTTGTCTCAGACGTATAGTAAGATACCTAAACAACTCGTTCGCGACAACTGTAACGTAATCGTGTTGCTTAAACAAGATGATATTAATTTAAAACACGCATATCACGAGCACGTAAGCCCAGACATGACATATGATACTTTTAAGCGTTTGTGTGCAGAATGTTGGCGGGAGAAATTCGGAATGTTGGTGATAGCCAAAGATTTTGATATAAATAAGGGGCGGTATCGCAAAGGTTTCGATAAGTACATAACCCACCATCATCATGAAGCCGCCATTAAGTAGCTCCGAGGTGAGACTTAAACGAAAAATTCAAAGATTGAGTAGAGATGTGCGAAAACAATATCTCGCTTTAAAGTTGGGTCGATTCGAAGAGGATAAAACTTTAAATAAACTTTTCACTCCAATCGTCAAACCACTCGCACAATTAGTCACACAACAGCAACAACAACAACAACAACAACTAAAACCAGAAAAGAAAGAACTGCTGCAAATAAAGAAGGAAGACGTGGAATTACCATCACCTACATCGAAATTAGACGAAACACAATTTTTACCACTTCATGAAATCACACAAACCTATAATGAGGAGGAGGGAGAAGAAGATGAACATTATGATGAGATTTCTAAAAATTATAATGAGATGTCCATTGATGAGATTCAACGTGAGATTAAGGACACAGGTGATATTAATGTGATACAGGATTACATATCTCAGTATCCCGAAATCAGCCAACGGTATATTATAAGTTATTTTAATGGTTCTCCACATTTAGACGAAGCACGTGGTCCAAAGTATGACCCTGCTAAATCAAAATGGTGCCTAGGAAAGGCTACACTAGATTTCGATAAGCTTACTGGGGACATTATAGTGGACGGAGAGCGGTATAACGGTTCCGACGGTCTATACAGTCTTATTTTTCACAGAGCGCCAGAAAACTATTCACAAAACGATCTTGAAAATTTTAGACGAATTTTGAATGCATCAAATTTATTCCGAAGGGGTTACAGCAAAATTGGTAAAATAGCAGCCAGTGGAAGTATTAAATATACACATATTGTTAAACCTTTATTAAGTACGAGTACAAGAAAGTTGCTCGATTTCTCCGATTCAGCACTTGAACACAGTGGTGGAAAGATATATAATACTAAACCAATCGAATATGTATATTGGAATGATGTCAATGAATTAGTCGATAGATTGAGATTATTGGTAGCATCGAAACGAGCCGGAAATACATCGCAAGACAACGAGATATCTTCAATTATAGAAGAACTTCGCGAGTCTCAAGTTATACATTAGAGGTTAGACAAATCTGAAGATGCATCAGCAGCAGCAGCAGTCCAAAGAGAAAATACAGCTCGTCAATGAATTACACAAACCGATAAGAAAACATTTCCCTCGACGACGTACCATCTTGAAAGGAATAGATGATTTATGGCAAGCCGATCTCGGTCAAATGGATATGTATGCGAGTCAAAACAAAAAGTTTAAATACATATTGGTTGTGATCGATTGTTTTTCCAAATTCGTATGGGCTCGAGCGTTGAAAACGAAATCTGGGCAAGAAGTTAGCGGTGCTTTTGCTGACATTCTCAGCGGTAGTGGGGGTAGACGCCCGAAAAACCTTCAAACGGATCAAGGAAAAGAATTTTTCAATTCACATTTTCGACAGTTAATGAAAAAGTACACCATTAATCACTATCACACTTATACTCATCTGAAGGCCGCCATTGCCGAACGAATGATTCGCACCCTAAAAGAGAAGCTATACAAATATTTTAGCTTAAACGGAACCTATAGATGGATCGACATTTTACCTGTTATCGTGAAAAATTACAATGAACGACAACATCGTACTACTCGCATGAGACCCTGTGACGTGAGCGTAGACAAAGAAAAGAAATTGCTTAGTGGTGTGTATAGTCATATTAAGAGCACGACTCCACGAAAATTTAATGTTGGCGATGTGGTTCGAATAAGTAAAGTAAAACATGTGTTTGAAAAGGGTTACACAGCGAATTGGACCACAGAACATTTTAAAATTCCCAAAATCCGAATAACTAATCCAACCACATATCTCTTGGAAGATATGGAAGGCCGACCAATAGAGGGGGGATTTTACGAGCAGGAGCTGCAGAAAACAAAACAACCTGACGTTTATCTTGTCGAAAAAGTTTTACGAAAAAAGGGAAATAAAGTCTATGTGAAATGGCTCGGTTTCGATAACTCGTACAATAGTTGGATAGATGCCTCGAATCGATTATAACAACAAGTATAAATTTGATCACTGTGTGATTTTCACCTTCAGTTTTACCGTAAAAATGAAGCGTCACGTGTCCGATACCACTACTGATCGCGGTGCATTACAGGATGTGCCACAAATGAATCATGAAACTGTGGTACCGACATCGTCATCGCCGTCAAGCGCTAAAAAGAAGAGGAGGAGGACGACGACGTCGAAACTCTCAGCGCCTCACATGTTTGTGGTAAAAGACCTGGAAGGTATTCTATTAGATGTATGTACCATTGTAGTTGGAAGAAAATCGATGAAGGATGGAGAAATCGAAACAGATTCCCCTACCACTACCACCACCACCACCGACACTTCCCCCTCTTCTCCTTCTATAGTAGAAAATCAAATTCTATCAGTGCCTCAGATGTCATCGATAAAGAATGAATAAACCTCCTAAACGTAAACCGTCCCCCTCTTCGCTTAACACAAAGAATAAGAAGAAGAAGAGAGAAGATCTACCGCCCCCGCCCCCACCGCCGCCGCCGCCCCCCGCAGAATATCAACTTCTATCCATAGATGAGGAGGAGGCGGAATTGGAAAAATTTTTAATGGAAGCTGCTAATACTTCGATCCAATCACCCGTCACCATCCACCCAGGCACACCTGATCCGATGAGAAGGTTTTGTTTGAATTCCACATTTTCTTGTGACGAGGGTGGATTTTCCCTGGAGGTGGGATTGTTGCCTTCGAGAAATTTCGATGTTCACATTAAAATAAGGATATATGATACGACTTTCATGATTTTCACCTGTGACGAGTGGGGGAAGTTTATAGACCATTTGTGTTGCTTGGCGAAATATTTCGAGTGTGAAATATCCGATTTGAGATTCGTGTGCGCGAACACCATCGTGATTTCTAATGTTGTCAATACAGACATCAAAATGATTTCCATAGTGAAAGATGCTGTAGAATTGTATTTAACTGTGAATAATGTAAGGGAAATATGTCGAATGTACGAATCGTTTGTAGCAAAGAAAATCGAACATTTGAAAATGTTAGACTTTGTAAAATATTATAGAAATTTTTTAAATATTATATCGAAGCTCATTACTACTAGTAGTTATAATGTCGATGCGGTAATTTTTGCTTTTTGTGACGCCTCAAATTCTATTGACGAGTGTCATTTATTTCGTTAAACACGTGCTACTCACAAGATTAATTTTACATACATTGTGTAAAAGTGAATTGGTTAATTTTATGTCCAATCAACATCTAAACGGGTCACAATTAATATTAAGGGATTTAACAACTTACAATTAAAATGAATTTAACTAGACTCGGAATACTAGACTCTGGTACTGTTAATCTACAAAAAAAACACAAGACAGACAAAAAGCATCGCCGTTATGTTAGCAATGTTGACGAATATGAATCGACCATCGACCGCTGGAGAGGGGCGGCTCATACACTTTCCTCCGCCCGCATAAACTAACGATAAAATTTGAAGGAACTCTTACCTGAAAATGTACAGTTTCGTTCTCTGCTTAATTTCGGCAATATACACTTTCTTCCGATCTACCTGGTTTGGAAATTTACGTGAATAATAAAATAAGAGTATGTCAAATTGATCATCATTATTTTATTACAGCAAATTGGTTAAGTATTACAATAATTTTAAAAACTGTAGTAGTGTGAAGTTAGTTTAACATATTGAAGCGTATAAATTTGATTACTATCAAGTTTTACAATGTTTTCCTAAAAACTTTTCTCGTTTTTGCGTCTTAGTATTAAAACGTTTCAAACTAGTAACTAGTAACACTCTGTATTTATACATATATTTTGTACATTTGTAATGTAATTGCGTGGAATGGGTTTTCCAAATTAGGGTTAAGACTACCTGTACTACCAACGGACGAAAGTGTATACTAGTTGAAAATTAAGCCGCCGGGCGAAAGTGTATTACTTAATTTATTCAAAAGGGATTACGGACGAAACTGTATTTACCGGGGGAGAGATCGGAGAGGGACAGCGGGAGAATCGAAGAGGCTGTTAACGGGAATTGACGCGTTGATCCTGAGATACGTGTAAATAATAAACTTCACTTATTATTCACGTTTTTTTTTGTGTGATCTAAAACCTGGTAGTAAATTTTATACAACTGAACAAATACATAATTATTTGTCGACAAATATCCATTACGGAACTTCAACATTTTGGACCAATTAGACAAATCTAAATGTTCCTCTGTTACTGCTTTAGTTCCAGATTCCTCTGGAATAAGCGTCATGAAAAGTAACATCGCTCAGCGTATATGTACACCTACTGGATCTTTTACACGTCCTTGAAATTGGCATATAAAGTCTGCACAAATTATTTTTTTTTTGTACAGTTCTGATATAGTTCTAGAATAAAATTATTTACAAGTATAAAAATAGTTCTGCTAATTAAGTGTAACAAAATCATAGTTCAATTTTCGGATGCCAACTTCACGGAGAATAAAAGTTGTTTAAAATGAATGATCTGAGCAGTTCTACGAGCTTTAAAGTTCAATAACAAATTTAAACAGAGTTCTTTTAATTAGAGAACACTAATAACAAAAATGTAATTAAAAATAGAAAAAATCAGAATGTTCTCGATGATCCCCAAAATAATAACAACGAATACTTCACAATGCCGACGTTTCGTTCAAAATTTTAAACGAAACGTCGGCATTGTGAAGTATTCGTTATTATTATTTTGGGGATCATCGAGAACATTCTGATTTTACCTCAGCTCCCCCAGAACATTTTCCCATTCTTTAAAAATAGAAAAATTACAAAACTATTATTATAGCACTATAATGAATATTGAATCATTTTAGTTCTGGAAAGTTCTGTAACGTACAATAATAGTCCTATGGTTCTCTACCAAAGTAATATTTCCATGATAAAAGATTTCAGTTGCTTAATTATTTTCGATCTGGTAATATGCACCGAGGACCTTCATATTCTCTGAAAAAATTAACTGTAACATTCATATAATAAATAGTATATTAAAGTATGAGTGGATATTGAGCTCTTTCAAACACGAGCGAGTTTTCGAGCACGACGGCGTAGCCGGAGTGCTCGAAATAGAGCAAGTGTTTGAAAGAGCAGTTATCCACGAATACTTTACGCGATTTTTTTTTGTTGACACCTACCTTTGAAATCATAAATAGTGTAAAATTACCCAAATACCCAATATAATTAATTTGAACGACACTCGGGACGCTTCGTGCCGGCCCGTCGCACGTCGTGTCACCAATCAGGTCGCCCCGCTACGGCCAAAAACGCTCTGGTTGATTGGTTGATTTCGTCGTTGTTGACACGTTTCCAACTCGCGCCTGCAATAAAGCCCGATTTACGCACGCCAAAGCATGGTTTAAATAGGCAAAATAGCGTACCAATAAAAAAAAAGTATTTAAAAAGTTGATATTTTTGAGTTAGGTGATAAAAAATATCAATACCAGTATGAAGTGATGTATGATTATTTTGGGGTTGGAGAATTAGTGACGTTAATGATGGGAAACGAATTAGATCCAAAAGATTTTGATTGGGAGCTAGAAAAATCTGGTCTCGAACCTAGTCAAACTATGAACATACTATTGCGAGATAGTGTATTGAAAAAGATAAGTTGTTAATGCTTAAAATTGCTTCAGATTATGCGGCTATGTAAATGCATAGATTGCTGTCGAAATGCAATGGGTAGATGTGTAAAAATTGCTATAGTTGAGTCATTAATATGGAAGAAGACATTTGAAAAAGTGGAATTGAATTCGAAAATTTCGATGTAGAAGAACAGACTGAAATGTTTGCCACTGAAGAGGGCAAAAATGGAATAAATTTGCAATGATTAGTAATATGTAAAATGTAAATAATTATCTTTCACCTATTTTAATAAATCAGTAATATAAAAAATGGTGTATGGCGGTAGCTTCTTGGATATTAAATTAATAAGACATATATTAAAATAATAGTAGCTGTAATTTTGGTATCGTTAATTTGGATATCAAACATTAGAATTTAAAATATAAATGATAAAACACTGACGAAAAATTAAAACTTTGTAATTCAATTTTTAATAATCCATATTCGTATTGGGAGTGATATTGGAGTGATGTAAAGAAGTCTTACCTAATGAAATCTCATTGCATAGGTGACAGTATGAAGCTAATAGTTTGCAATAATAAAATACGTTACTAACATCAATATGCACGAGTCCTTGTCATTATAATATCCGTTCTGCTTAGTCTGAGTTACATCGTTTACATAAAATGGCCGAGATTCTTCCATTAGAAGCCGAGATAAAGAAATTTATTTGGGCATGGCCCTTTTGGGCTTCCGAATTCAGTTTCGAGTTGTCCCACCCAATTTCGTCGTATTGAGCGTCATATTTTTCGCGCTCGAAAAATTATTTTCCCAATTGTTTACGATGTTGCCGTTGACCGAAGAGTTTGGAAATTAATATTCGTGTCAAGAACTAATGCACATTTCATTTCACAAAACAATTCCCCGCGATAATCTATATGCTTATAAGCAAAAAAAAAAAATTATATCAATTTTAAACAATCGCTGAGACATAATTTTTAATACGGGTTTGTAATTTTGTACGCCTGTGATGTTACACACATAATGATACATTTACAGTGGCATCGCTTAACACTATATCCGGGATTACATTGCTTGTTAACTCGATGCCGTAGCTGAGGCTTATTCAGGAAGCCATATCTAGGCAACCACGGAGTGTATTATTGTGTAAATTATATTGCCGCAGTTCCAAATTTTTCCTGTTTTCGATAACACCTATATCATTCATGTTGCCACAATCGAGGATAATTCACAGATGTCACAATTATGTACGAACCCGTATGCGTGTGTGCGTGTGTGCGTGTGTGCGGGTGTGCGCGTGTGCGCGTGTGCGCGTGCGCGCGTGCGTGCGTGGGCGCGTGCGTGCGTGGGTGCGTGCGTGCGTGCGTGCGTGCGTGCGTGCGTGCGTGCGTGCGTGCGTGGGTGTTTGTGTGTGTGTGTGTGTGTGTGTGTATGTGTGTGTGTGTGTGTGTGTGTGTGTGTGTGTGTGTGTGTGTGTGGGGGGGGGGGGGGGGTGTGGGTGTGGGTGTGGGTGTGGGTGAGCGCGTGCGTGCGTGCGTACATTTTTGATCTGAGTCCGATAAAATGTGTGATAATTTGGCTGTTTGCCTCGTCCTTCATCAAGCCAGGCTTTTTTTTATTCACCAAAGGTATATTGTATGGGTTGTTTTGTGGGTAGTCACTAGTATCGAATTTTGATAAATCTGATTTAATAACTTCTTCGTAGACATCTTCACACCGTATCTCGTAAATAAAGCTATCCGTATCGGAATAGAGTAGCTTACACTTTTCAATGCCCATTTTTGGTAACATGTACTGATAATGAAAATCATACATGAATAATTTTGAAATGTCTAAAATCGACATACCTACATACAAAGGTTTATTAAATATCAATTCAGCCTTTTTTAATTCAATAATCGATAACTCGTTATCCAAAATCAGTCTACTATGAAATAGTGGAGAAGCAATGAAATTTTTGGCTCCGTAACGCCCTCCCCAGGTTTTAGCAATTTTCAAAACACGGTATTTGCGTATATTTTCCATAGTTTTACCGAATACCGCATTGTTAAAAAGTTTATAGAGATTCTTTAGGAAGGAAGTCGTTGCAGTAGCTCTCAAGTTGCTATTTAGATCGATATATGATTTTAACCAGGAGCTCTGTTTAAATTTTAAAATTTTGTATATTCTTGTAACTACCAAACCGTTGGCCCGGGTGTGTCTTCAGAATCCGGCCTAGCTTCCAGCTGAGTACCGATGCTGCCTCCTCCTTGACGAGAACCATCATGTCCTCTTTGAGGTGGTTGCCGCCCTCTTGACGCCATTTTGGCCGCTGCTGCAGCTCTGAGAGGTAATCTCGGTGCCATTGACGCCAGAAAGACTCGACCAAACGTTGCAGCCGTTGATAGTAATTCAGACGATTTTCTGGGATTTGCATCGTACTAGGTTCTGGTATGGCGATGAGACTCCTTCCGATCAAGAAATGTGCTGGGGTGAGTGGGAAGGAATCAGGATCAGTGTTCAATGGACATAAAGGAGTAGAATTGAGGATAGCTTCAATCTGAGACAATACTGTACTAAAGCCTTCATAATCTAAATGTGATTCCCCCAAAATTCGTTTCAAATGAAATTTCACTCTCTTTACACCTGCTTCCCAAATACCTCCAAAGTTAGGAGATCTAGCTGGGATAAAATTCCAACGCACCTCTTCCTTAGATAACACTTGACCAATATCCTCGGAATTATTTTTTATGAATTCAAAGACTTCTCTTAATTGCGTTTGAGCCCCTACAAAGGTTTTTGCATTGTCCGAGAAAAGGTTCATGGGTT
This sequence comes from Cryptocephalus moraei, assembly GCA_946251905.1. Classification (NCBI taxonomy): domain Eukaryota; kingdom Metazoa; phylum Arthropoda; class Insecta; order Coleoptera; family Chrysomelidae; genus Cryptocephalus; species Cryptocephalus moraei. Next base: position 2,614,127 of record OX276459.1, read on the forward strand.
TTCCTCTGCGACTAATGAATCTCTTAAATGCGGTGATGAAACATTCAGTTGTCAAATCCGTCACGACTTCTAAATGTACGGCCTTCACTGCCATGCAAATAAAAAGACAAACATAACCTTTAATCATTTTAGGCCCTCTTGTTTTGCGATCCTTAATCATGAAAGGACCAGCATAATCTAATCCAGTATTTTGGAATGGATATGATTGATTAACTCGACAGGATGGTAGATTTCCCATTTGATAAGATTCTACCTTTGGTTTACTCTTGAAACAAATTACACAATGATGTACAATTTTTCGTGCTAGTCTTTTGCCACAAATTGGCCAATATTTTTCGCGCACCGCAGAAAGCAACATGGTGGCTCCGCAGTGAAGCAATCGTTTATGCTCTTGTTCAAATATTAATTTTGTTAACTTATGTCTATAAGGTAAAATAATCGGATATTTTTTATCAATGCTAATGCTTGCGTTTCGAAGTCTTCCGCCTACTCTTATAATTCCCTCGTCATCCATGAACGGATTTAATGACAATATATGACTCTTGTTATTCAATAGCTCCCCCTTTGTTAACGCTACATGTTCTCTTCTAAATTCTTCCCTCTGACAGATACGTATCAAAACATTCAATGCACTTCGTTTCTCATCTAGTGTGATTAATTTCGGAAATTCTTGTCTACCGACCGCCTTACATTTATAATAAAATCTAAACACATACGCTATAATTCGTTGTAACCGTTCTAAAGACGATATCCTATCGAAAACATTGCTAGAACTAATCGCTACATTACACGCGGTAACCCTGTGTTCAGGTATGTCGCCTACGTTCTGACTTGAAGATACATCCTGTACCAAACTGTCCTTCCTAATGAAGTCTGGTCCTGACCACCACAATTTTGAATGCATGAAACTCTTGACCGTCATGCCACGTGTTATGAAGTCGGCTGGATTGTCGCTAGATGAAACATGGTTCCAATTCTTAATGTCGGTTAATTGTTGAATCTCACTCACCCGATTCGCCACGAATGTTTTCCATTTACTTGGACACGCCCGAATCCACGCTAAAGTGATTGTGGAATCGGTCCACAAAGAGATTTTCTCGAATCTCGTGCCTATTGACTCGCGTACCTGCACGATCAATCGCGATAATAATAACGCCCCACACAGTTCTAATCTAGGTAATGATTGCTGTTTGATAGGTGCTACCCTTGATTTGGCACATAGTAGCTTAGAAACGTATTGACCCGTTTGATCCAAACATGTAATGTATATGCATGCTCCGTATGCCCTTTCGCTGGCATCAGAAAAACCGTGTAATTGAATTTTTACATAATGAAAACTTGTAACTTGTCTCGGTATGCTTAGACTTCGCAACTCAGTTAATTCATTTCTATACGTAACCCATTGGGTATGTAACCCTTGCGGCAGCGGATTGTCCCAACCAATTTTCTCTTGCCATAAAGTTTGAATGATCAATTTGGCAGTTATTGTTACCGGAGCAAGTAGTCCTAATGGATCGAATACTTGCGAGATATCCGACAAAATTGACCTTTTTGTGATACACGTATTAACCGAATCAGAAATAGAGTACTGAATAGTGTCGGCTAACGCGTTCCAATGTATACCTAAAATTTTGTTTGATTCAGATTCACCAATATGTAAAATACTTGACTCTAATTCCGTGTTTACTTGGAATTGTTCATACATGCTTGTTTCATTGCATAACCACTTGCGAAGTTCGAAACCCCCGCTTGCTAGAATGGTTGACAAATTTCGCTGGATTTGGAGTAATTGTTCCTTGGAATCACAACCTGTGAGACAATCGTCTACATAAAAATCGTTCATTATTATTTTACTTGCCTCTGGGTGAGAATCCAGATGTTCCAACCCTAATTGATAGAGACAACGAATTGCTAGAAAAGGCGCCGATGCCGTCCCAATACTACTGTATTCATTTCAAAACATTGAACCTCGCTCGAAACCTCGTCACGCCAAAATGTTCTTTGAAACCGCCTATCCTTATCTTGGACCTGAATCATTCTATACATTTTTGAAATATCAGCTGTTAAAACGTAATTGTGTTGTCTGAATCTCAAAATGATAGAGAATAGCTCGTCTTGAATGGTTGGTCCACTATATTGAACGTCATTCAAAGATAGACCGTTATCAGATGCCATTGACACATCGAAAACGACTCGAACCTTCGTAGTAATGCTAGACTCTTTGACCACCGCATGATGTGGTAAATAGTAACTTAAATTGTCCCCTAGACCTTCTTTAATTTCACTCATGTGACCCATTTCCTTGTACTCCGACATGACCTGTGTGTATTGTTTGTAAAGGTTCGGCTGTTTAATTAAACGTTTTTCTAGCGCCATAAACCTTTTTAATGCGAATTCCCTAGAGTTTCCCAAATCTTTATAATTATCCTTAAAAGGAATTGATACGATAAACCTACCGTGTTCGTCTCGTTGATGTGTTTCTTGAAAATGATCCTCGCACACATGCGTTGCCGTCGATATGCCTTTTACCTTGACTCTCCTCCTCGATTTCCCAAAATCTTTCCAGAGATCTGGACAAATCTACCTCCGCTATGACGCCGTCTCCAGTCTGCGCATGAACTAAGGTCATATGGCTCACCTTACTAGTACTACGATTAGACCAGTTATTTAGATTTCCAGAAATAATCCAACCAAGACGCGTATTTTGACAAATCAAAGTTGGGTCTTTCAATTTAACTTGACCGATGCACAAAAGTTCCCAAAAAACATCGCATCCAATTAGCATGTCAATAGGCCCCGACGTGTTAAATAATGGATCCGCTAAATTTCGTTTTATATTTTCCGGAATATTCAATTGGGCCATATTAAACGAAACGCTTGGTAAGTTTCGAGTAATCTGCGGCAAAACCAAACACGTAATTGTTCTAGAGTATTTTAAATTTCGCGAAAATACATTTACCCTTGCTGCCGATTGTACATGTGTTTGTATTTGACCTACGCCAGAAATAGAATAATCTACCCGTTCGCAAGTAATTCCTAATTTTTTACAAAGACCTTCCGTAATAAAAGAATTTTGAGCGCCGTTATCTAGAAACGCTCGGCAGTCGTAAAAACAACCGTCTGTTCCCTTGATCCGTACCGCTGCAGTCGCCAACAAGGCGGCGCCGTTGTTCATACCGATTGTTTGACTTTCGCCTCGATTCATCGCGATGTTACAAGATATCTCGTTATGATTATTATTGTCTGATCTTGTAACCCTTTCTTGAATATCGTTTTAAACATTATTATTTTCTTGGTCGAAATGTAATAAAGTATCTGACGATTTGCAGTTTACGCACAACACCCGTTTCTTTACCTCCTTAAATCTCTCTTGTGGTGATAACTTTAAGAAGTTCTCGCATGTATAAATTTTATTTCCCTTTTTACAGAAAAAGCAACTAAACTCGTTATTGATTGCTACATGAGCACTAGACTTACTTTGATCAACCCTTGATGTATCCTTACCCCTTGCATAAGGTTTAAATTGTTTTGATTGAACCAATGACTCTACTGACCGTTCGTGGATGTTCTCCAGCATTTCACAATGTTGCTCGAGAAATTTGTTCATATCTTGCATAGAAGCCTTTTTTCTAGAATAATCATCGTCATTTGCCTGCTCGTTCGAAAAGTGTAAATGTTTATTTTTGTATTTTTCCCATTCGCGAAGAGTGTTTTGATCTAACTTGCTTTCGAGAGTAAATACTATAATTGTGTCCCATTGACTTGTAGGCTCGCCCAATAATTCCAAAGCGCGTAAAGTTTGTGAAATATTTTCAAATAGATTTCTCAACCCCACCGCTGAATCGGTTACTAACTTCGGTTCATCGAAAATAGCCTTGACGTGATGTCTTACGATTTTTTCATCATTGTCATATCGTTTGGAAAGACGCTTCCAAGCTTCTTCGTAATGAGAAGTAGTTACTTGTAATGCTTGAATCGGCTTGCAAGCGGCTTCTTCAAGAGACGACCGCAAATACACAAATTTTTCATAGTTTCCCAGTGAAACATTGTTATGAATTAGCCCTATAAATGCTTCCTTGAAATCTAGCCATTTTGTATAATCCCCATTGAACTTGGGCAAATTGATTTGATGCAATTTAACACTTGAATTGATATTACGAGTATGAGTTACAGACCCTTCCTTGTGACTTGCAACTTCATCTGCGTCTTGACCTGTACTTTGATTAGAACCTCGTGTCGAGTGACTTACTGAACCACTTGAACCTTGTCTCGCACCTTGTTTACTTGAATAAACCGTTATAAGAGCTTTTAAACGTCCCAATACCGAGAAGTATTTGTTTTCGAAAGATTCTCGCTCCTTTTCTTCCTCTTCGACGTCGATATCATGACTTTCTATTAACGTCTGTGTTTCCGAAAACTCATCCAGGATAGGAACTATGTCTTGCAATCGCAACTCGATCTCTGCGCATATCGCCTCGTCAATCTCTAAATATTTTAACCGATCAATGAACGTGACGGTTCTAGTTAATTTTGATTTCAAATTTCCCCGTTTTTTCTTTAACTGACCAAGGTCCGCCATTGTACTACGATACTACTGTCTCAGATTAAACCCAAGGGAATAGAATGAAAAGGATATGTGTAACGACTCACCCAGCACGTGTTTGCCGCTACCGTTCTTGTCTTGTCGCTCCCTGCTATCGCCGCCGGATTCCTCGTCGCTCTCGCCGCCGGCGCCGGTTCCTCGATGCTGTCGTCGCCGGTTCCCAGTAAATTCCAAATAGGAGTTCTAGTTGTCCTATCCGGTTCCTTGTCGAAGGACCAAATTATATGTTCGTTCTTGCACCACTATTATCTTGTTTTCCCAATGAGTACGCTTTGTAGAATGAAAATGCTTTATTGCTGCATACAAAAAATACATGTGCTCGTTACAAAGATCGAGTGCGTACTGCCGCTCTTCGAGCCTAGAGCGTTAGACGTGCCACGCACCAAAATGCGCCCCGTTGCCGTTAGTACTAAAAGTACAAATAAATGAAGAAGCCTTAACACAAGTAATAATTGGGTTAACTTCCATTTTTCCAGATGGAAGAAAATTCTAAAATCTTGCGTAGACAAGGCGGCGTCACAGGAACCAGCCAAACTCTATCGGCATGTGTAGTGTCTACCCATAGGTCCCAATGAGTAAAACGAGTTCTGGTCGAAATGCTTCTATTGGTTAACCATTTACACGTATTACCTTAACTAAAAGTGAAGTGAGTTGAATGAAGGTGAATACATGACTCTTCTGATGATCGTTTAATAATGAGAACAATTGTAGTTATATGTCGTTGTTGTCGAGAAACCTAATTGGAACAATAACAATTACAAGTATCGCTGGTGAAGTAGTACGACATCAGCGATATTCGTATTGTGAGCTCAACATACTTATGTATTGTTTAAATGAAAGGTGAGCGAAATGATGAGTCGTGACAATGAAAGTAGGTGATAATGATTAATGTTGATAATTAAGTTATTGCCTTACGCAATCTGCTACACCATCCCCCTTTGGAGAGCGACCTCTAGGAAGAGTTGCTCTGATGTAGTGATATTTAAGCAAGGGATAGCGGCTATGCTTATCGGCGCTGTAAGCCATGAGCACTGTGAATAGTAACCTTAACCCAAATGAAATTAATACGTGACCTAACAATGAAAATAGGTAATAGGTTTAATTAACTAATGAATTTCCTGTAATTAAAAAATAATGATGAGTAATGCATAATTAAATACAGTATTATAACAACAATGACAAAATCTAAATGGAATTACGTAACATTTGTGACATTAACACTTTCAGTTATATCACTGCACTATGTCACTGCATCACTTCTCCCTTCCCTTGCCTTCCCGTATTATGCCCTTTCGAGCAGAATCACATTCACGATTTTTAAGTAGTTATCTTTATGATAGGTGTGGGAGAGGAGGTAGGGATTTGTAGTGGAAGGGTAATAATGTGTAATGTGTAATATGAGTTAAGTAGGTATAATTATGTGAAAAATTACGATTTTAACTTACATCTATTTCGCAAAGTAAATAATAAACGATACTGAACCTATGTATTGTAAAATGTCAATATTTATGTTTTTTGTTGTACTGCAAGGTCAGCAGTTATCCGAGTTACGGTGGGTCGTCCACGGTTTCGCTTTCGACCTTGTTCTCGACATATTTTCGAATCCTGTTTTTGTGAATAGAGGATTGTTTTCCTAAACAATCCACAATGACACAGTTTGGATCATGTATGCTGACAACTGTAAATGGACCAGTGTACCAAGAATCGAACTTGTGCCTGTCCTCATATGTGAGTGTGACTTGATCTCCGGGGTTTAACACAAGTGATGATGATTTGCTATCCCATTTATGCTTACGATGTAGTTTAGCTTTCTCAATGAAATTTTTTGCTCTTTTATGCGCCGTTTGCAATCGATATCTAAGTTCTTGGTCATATGCGTCTACGTTGTATAGCGGCTCAATATGTGATCCTTTTAAGCTTTCAGGAAGATTTGCGTTCCTGCCAAACACTAGCTCGAACGGCGTATAATTGTGATAAGTATTTGGTGTTGTGTTATAACAAAATGCATAGTAGTGTGTCCAATCAGACCAATCCGTTTTTTCCTCATTTACGTACATTCGGATGTACTCGTTTAACACTCGATGGTTTCTTTCGCATCCGCCAATCGTCTGACTGTGGTATGCGGTAGAAATCTTATGTTCAACTTGTAACATCTTCATGATATTTGCAAATACCTAATTTCTATATTCCGATCCCATGTCGCTTCGAACTTCTTTCATGAGTCCGTATATTAGAATGAAATGTTTTACTAGGTTTGATGCGACAGTGATCGCGTCTTTATTCGGAATTGGTATAACTACTACGTATTTTGTTAGTTCACATTGTACCGTGATGGCATACTGATTTCCAGTGTTTGACGTTGGAAACTTCCCTATCGTATCAATGCATATTATGTCGAACGGTTTTTGGGGCGTTGGCGTGATAACTAGTGGCTCGACTCCGCGGACACGAGCTTTGTTAAGCTGACACTTGTGACATTGTTTAACAAAGTCCGCGACATCACGCGACATGTTCTTCCAATGGTACGTTGATTTTAGTTTCTTTAATAGTCGTTTTTGACCACAGTGGCCTCCTAGTAATGGATTTTCATGAAAATTTTTAATTATTTTAACTTTCTCTCCTTTATGTTTTATTGACTGTCTCGCTCGACAGAGTACAACAGTAATCTTTTTCAAATGCATGTTACCTAGTTTCTTAAATTCATTTACAGTGCACTGTGTAAATATCTCGTCATTTAGGCCTATTTTCACCTTTAATGATTGACAATCGGCGGCTAGCTGATCTAACCGAGGTAAAATTTGCTCTAGTGCAATTTTACCATTCACGATTGGGAAGTCGGTGCTTATACCTGGCTTCCGGTTTCGCCACAACGTCATTCTAAGTGATGTTGGGTTTACTTGAAACCTCACTAGTGGAACATTCATTACTTCAAGATTATTCAAAGCTTCATATACTTTAGGATGAAGTGAAATAGATGATTGTACTTTGTCGGGTTCTGATGTCATTTGAGATTTTGTCTTTGATCTCGTAATAGCGAGAATGCTTACTACGTTTTGATTGATTTGTTTAAGATCAGGGATATTTATTCTAGAGAGAGCATCTGCACATGTGTTATCTGAACCTTTTATATATTTAATCTCAAAGTCATATTCTTCAAGATCAAGTCTCATCCGAGTTAATTTGGAGGTTGGGTCTTTCATGGAGAATAAATAAACTAATGGTCTATGATCGGTTTTAACAAGGAATTTTGTTCCGTAAACGTAACAACGAAAATGTTTAATTGCCCAATGTACGGCGGTTAATTCTTTCAATATCGTCGGTTTATGCGATTCGCCTACAGTGAATGAACGTGAAGCGTATGCTATAGGTAATTCAACACCGTTGAATTCTTGAGAGAGAATTGCGCCACAAGAATTTTTTGAAGCGTCTGCCGTTATGATAAATGGCTTATTAAAATCAGGATACTGAAGAATCTGAGGTGAGATAAGGGCTTCTCTTAATTTGTCAAAGGCATGTTGACATTCCATAGTCCAATTGAATTCTGTGTTTTTTTTTACTTAATTTATTTAGAGGTGCGGCTATTTCTGCGAAATTAGGTATAAAACGACGGTAATAGTTTGTAAATGCTACGAACCGTTTTGTTTCGTCAGCATTCTTAGGCGTTGGATAATTGCTAATTACGTCATATTTGGAATCATCTGGCAATATGCCTTTATCAGTTATTTTATGTCCTAAATATGTTACTTCTGTTCTGAAAAATTTACACTTTTTCGGGTTAAGTTTCAAATTGAATTTTCTGCATGTGGCAAATACTGCATCTAGATTTTTTAAATGATGTTTTTCTGAACAACCTACCACAATTAAATCTTCCATGTACAGAAATGCTTTTTCAGGGGTGATTCCTGCGAAAGCAATAGACATCATCCTCTGAAAACTATTAGGACTAACAGTCAGTCCAAAGGGCAATCTCGTGAATCTAAAAGATCCAGCATCCACGCTGAAGGATGTTAAATCACGTGACTCTACTTCTAGTGGGATTTGATGAAACCTAGAAATTAAATCAATAACTGAAAACCATTTTGCTCTGCCTAGCTGATCGAGTATGTCATCAACACGTGGTAAGGGGAATTTATCCGATATAAGTTTCTTATTTATTTGTCTAAAATCGATTACTAGACGCCATGCTTTTTCTCCATTTGGTGATTTCTTGGGTACTAAGAGAACGGGACTATTATATTGTGAGATAGATGGTTCAATTATGTTATTTTCTAACATTTTGTTTATTTGCTTGTCGATTTCCTCTTTCTGTGTTCGAGGAATTCGATAGTTTTTTATATATATATATAGGTGTCTTATCTGCGAGCTTCAGTTTCTGTTTGTAAAAGTTATTGACAGTAAGTTTGTCTGAATCTAACGCGAATATATCTGAATATTGATTGCAAAGTTGAACAACTTCTTGTTTGACATAGGCTGGAATTCCTTCAGTATTTAGTTCCTTCAATAAATTTTGAGAACGATCCAAATCTTTATTCGTAATGGTACATATGTTAAATTCACGTAATGGTACAGTTTTCACTGCAATGTTATTCAAAGTAACGTTATGAATATTAGTGTTGATTATTTTAACGAAAGGACTCTGTTTCGAAACTATAGCTCGAGCTAAAAATACACCTGATTGTAATTCTGAGTTAAACACGACCGAATCTTCTTGAAGATTTTCTAACGTCTTAAGGGGTCTGATAACCTCACATCTCGCTGGGATAACCATAACCTCGTCTCTTGGTCCGCTATGAATTGGAATTACGTATTTATTTGACTTTATATTAAAACTCAACGACCATGTTTCGTAATCAAGAATGCATTTATATTTAGATAAGAAATCTCTACCGAGAATAGCGTCGGATGGTATAGGGAAATTTCCGGAAACTATTTGAAATGTATGGCGAATTTTGTGATCTCTATCCAGAATGGCAGTCTCTATGGAGCCTAGTGATTCGATTATACCTTCTGTAACACCCTTAATTGTCATTTTGTTTGAAATGTTTAACATAGAATCAGGATGAATCTTTGTGCGTTTAAAAACTGATATCTCTGCCCCGGTATCTACTAAAAATGTACATCGAGAGCCTGTCATTTCGGTCCAGAGAACAACAAAATTAGAAAATGAAAGATCTAAGTGGTATATTCTTGCGATTCTACCCCCAGACGGCGCTGCTGAGGGCCGATCTCGTTTCCCGAATTTGATTCTGTTTCTGTTTGCACGGGTCTTACGTATCGCGTGGGATTAGTATAACGATTAGTATTACGATTTTCATAATTATTATAGTTAAAACTTCCGCGCTGTCGACTATTGTTGACACGATAGTTTCTACCCCGACCTCGGTCAATTACGTTTTGATTCTCGTAACGTCTTCCATCGTAGCCACGGCCTCGGGTTCCGTTTCCACGTGCGTTTTAAATACGACTCGGGTTACCGTCACGATTTTGTCTTCTACCGTAGTTTATTTGAAAAACATTTGCTGAACCGGAAGAAGATGAAGATGTGCCGACATTTACAAATTTCGTTAGAGCTTCTTGTACCGTTTTGAAATTACCGGCATCCATTACCAAGCTGACTCTCTCGGAACTCGAATTTGAGCTTAAGGCTTTAACTGCTTGCTGAGTAGTGTATTGGTTTGCAACATCGACCGGTACACCTTCAGTGACAAATGCCCTTTTGAGTTTTTCGGACAGCTCTTCAATTTCCGTCGCGAACGATAAGCATCCTTAGGGTTTTGTTTACACGCTAGTAATTTTGCTGTTAAAAATTGTGATCCCTCGCTCTTAATTCCATTTTTAAGAGAATCTATTATGCCGCTTAGGGTTGTCTCATTAGTAATAAGATCGCGCGCTTTGCCCGTTAAACGAGTTTTAACGTACGCGACTGCGTTTTCTTGCTGATTATTCGCGAGTTTGTCTAATAACCCTAACGCGTCCACAAACGATTGGAGTTTTTCGCGAGACCCGTCAAATTCGTGGGGGACTATTTTACTCGCCAAATTGAAAAAATCTAGCGTTGACATCGACATTGTTGTTTCACTTGAATTGTCGTCTTCCGAATCGATATCTTCGTCTAACACGAGCGGATCTAATTGTTGTACGCAACTAGTAGGAACAAGATAACGAACTCTTAACGCTTGAAATGATTTAACTACTCTATCACGAATGTAAAAGAAAAGCTCTTTACTCTCCGATTTCTGATTATTATCTAAATTATCCCAATATTTTGCTAACGTCGCGGTAAATGTATTAAACAATTTCACAAGTGCGTCACGAATTTCATTTCTTACTGACTCGCTTTTGGGAACTTCTTTCTTAACTGCGCGTTTTGATTGCTTTATTATCTCATCCTTGCATTGCTCTAAATTTAGCTTTAGTTGTGTCCACGTGACTGTCATAGATATGGCTTAAATATTGACGAATTACGATATATGTTAATTATATGTATATATAAAGGATAGTATTAGTAGTTAAGGATAATGTTAAGTTAGTTGATTATATGTATGAATATGAATGTGGCATAAAGTATGCGCGGTGGTTGATGTAATTAATAATAAAAGTCGCTTGTGGTTCGCTCGAAATAAACATAATACGAAAAGACTCACTCGTATTTTCCAGTTTTGTCCAATCACTCCAGTCGAGTGATGTGCCGGAAGTCGACTTCTACCGCTCCAGGAAGGTGGTTGTTGTCGTGGTGAGAGGGCTGTGCAGGGTTGCCTCTAGCGGGGGTTGTTCTCTTGGCCGGGCGACTGGTTGGCCAGATTGGATGGGCTGCAGGACCTGTTGCGGAGCCAATGAGTAGACGGACCTTGCCAAATTACGCCGAGCGTTGTTCTCCACTCTAAGCTTGAAATTTCTCCACAATTTCGTCAGGATCGAAGCTACCAGGAGTCCAAGGATAACGTAGGAGATGATCTTGATGTCCAAGTTGATGGTCACCTCGCTGACTTCTACGTTCGAATTTACAGCACCGTTTTGACTGCTGCTTTTGGTGTTTCCCATGGTGAATTATGTAGCTGTTTGCAGGATCGCCATGTAGTGTCTACCCATAGGTCCCAATGAGTAAAACGAGTTCTGGTCGAAATGCTTCTATTGGTTAACCATTTACACATATTACCTTAACTAAAAGTGAAGTGAGTTGAATGAAGGTGAATACATGACTCTTCTGATGATCGTTTAATAATGAGAACAATTGTAGTTATATGTCGTTGTTGTCGAGAAACCTAATTGGAACAATAACAATTACAAGTATCGCTGGTGAAGTAGTACGACATCAGCGATATTCGTATTGTGAGCTCAACATACTTATGTATTGTTTAAATCAAAGGTGAGCGAAATGATGAGTCGTGACAATGAAAGTAGGTGATAATGATTAATGTTGATAATTAAGTTATTGCCTTACGCAATCTGCTACACATGCCTATACATATACATCTATGCCTCAACATAGAAGAATCTTTATATTGAGCCGGCTACTGATTTTAGGGATAGTGACCAGAACTAATGATTGACGTGTTGTAACTGAGAAGTACCCTACGTGACTGAGAATCCAAGTGTTCGGCTAATTTTCTTACTTATTACAGGAATTTTTCCCTTTTTTTGATTTAATTTTTTTGTGTGTCCGTTGAGAGTTTATTGAATTCCTTGTAAGCTATTGCATATAGGGAGCAACTGTTTCGACTAGTTCTTCAAATGTATCTTCGGTTAGTCGAAATTTTTTTACAAATTTTGTTTCTGACAATTCCAACTGGTCTCATTTTGGTAAAACGGTCTTTCCTACTTCAATGGCACCTTCTGCTTGTTATAGTCTCCCACAATTTAATCCCACAACAGGATTTCATCCAAATCCATGTTTAATTCGAATGTTCAAAACACAACACGAAAAAAAGTCCACACCACCCACACAATCGAAAAGGTTAGTCTTTCGATATCCGTAAAAATGGCGTTACTCCCACAAAATGATAATAGAACGAATTTGATTTACGGTGAGCAGACTGTTCTATCGGAAGGCAGTAGAAAAAACGTCAAGAATAAGACTTCGATTTATGGTAGTACCACGCCCCCTTTTTATAGCGCGATCTATTCTATTACGTTCAAGAATACGCGACCAGGGGTGGAGTTATGCCCATAGGCGGACAGGCGACAATTGGACGCATAAGTATAACCTCACTTACATCACAGAAAACAGATGTGTTAGAAAGGCCGCTTTATGTATTGTTGTTTTGACCGTCGATATCTAATTCCATATTTGAATTATCTCAAGCCTGTAACTCAGGTATCAGGGTTGGCGAAAGACTTGTAGTCGCAATCCATATACTATAATATCTATGGGTATATATGAACTCTAAGAAGAGAACTTCGATTTTTTTTAAAGAGTAAGGTATTAATAACATGGTCATACAGTAAAAATACATTGTATTAATATTTTATTCAAGTACAAAAATAATATAATAGCAAAATTCAAACAAATAAGCACATATAATTAAAATTAAGCTATCCAAACAAATATTTAATAGATGGTCACAATTTACAGATGATAAGGTATTTTTTGTTTGAATTAACAAAAGGATAGGTTATTTCAAGAATTTTGAGGATTTATTATTTCCTTTTGGAACAGACAATTTTTAAATAAATTATTATAGTCTTTCAATAAATTAACAAGAAATCCCCTTATGCTCGGGCGCCAAATTTGTAACGCGAGTGATTCCTCTCGTTAGTCGTAGTCGGCGGCACGACTCCGATGAGAGAAATGGGTTACGTGTAGAACTTGGCGCTGAGACGGAGTTCGGGAATTCGGCAAACGGTTTTGAAGTCGGTTTACCTCTGGCGCTAGTTTTCTAAGGGTTTACTCCCTAAAGCCACCGATGAGTGTAAACTCAGGAGAAGTGTCAGGGCTGTCCGTAAAAATAAAAGCAATAAACGGGAATTACTTAGATTAATTTATTTTAAAATCGTAACGGTAACACTATATTAACAAAGCAAGATTTACATCTCCGTGTTAAACGGAGAGAAAGATAAAAGAGCAAAAACTATTTGTTTGCAGGTGTTTATTTTCGGATGAAAGATCAGAGAATGAAACGGTTTAACAGAAATAGAAAAAATATAAAATAATCTAATTGTTTCAAAATACGTAAGGTATATTTACAAATACTGAAAATACGGAATTATGTTAAATTATTCTAAGTAGTGAAAACAAGGGGACTAACTAAACGGTGAAACTACGGAGAATGCCAAGTTAGTCTAAATATTGAAAATAAGGAAATAATTTACAAATATAAGAAATACGAGAAATAATTATTCTACAAGGCGAGAAGAGTAGCGAAATTAAACTAGCTAGGTTCGGAAAGCGAGGAAAACGTGCAGTTTATCGTTTCGGTAAAGCGGTCTAGTTTCTAGTTTAACCAGAGGCAAGAGAGCGGAATAAAGTGAAGAGTAAAGGATACGTTAGTAATTACGACGGAAGTAAACGCAAACCCTATCAGCTAAGTCGGTAGCGGTAATAACGTGATGGGAAAATGAGTAGCGGATTTCCTGGACTGATTCCTCAACAACGGAACCCCAATGCAAAATCAGACAGGGAAAATAGTCCTAACAGCTACGTGCGCCTAGAGTGATACGACAGCGACGGGACGCCAATGTCGTAATCCTACAGTCTGTAGGTACACTTTACAGTCCCTACGTCTAACACGGGTTGCCTTTAACGATCCCGCAACAACGGAACGCCAATGTGAGATCAGGCGGGAAAATGAAACGGATTCCCCAACGACGGAACGCCAATAAGGAATAAAACGGTCCCTACCACTGGATACCTAGACTGATACGTCAATGACGGGACGCCAATGACGCAATCCTGCAGTAACTATGCACTCCAAACGGATTTCCCCTACGGATCTTCACAACGACGGCAGGCCAATGCGAAATCGGGAAATAAAACGGATCCCTCAACGACTTAACGCCAATGAGAGATAAAACGGTCTCTAACTCTAGGTATACCTAGACTGATACGACATTGACGGAACGCCAATGTCGTGGTCCTGTAGTACTAGGAACCCTAAACGGATTTCCCTTAGTTATCCCACAATGACGGAACGCCAACCAGGAATGTCGTTTTATGTCTCTGGCCATCTTAAGAAGATTCGTTTAATCGTTGATTGAAGAGGGTTATAGATACACCACCTTATGGACTAAACCGTACACCCTCTTTCCTTGCCGCACTCCCCTCTTACCCACAAGCTTACCGTCAGGAAAGTGTCGCCACCGCAGATTTCAACGGTTATATATTGAACCCAGTTGAAACTAATAACTTGTATTGAGGGTGTATTGTAAAATGGGGTTCTAACAAGGCGCGATGTTGCCGTTTATACCTTGATCATCTCCTCAGCTCAAAACAGGTACCTACTACAGGTATAAAAGTGAAATACGTAGGGTCTCCCGTCGGTTTGTACATTTATGAACGTACCGTTTCGTTGTTGTAAAGCGGTTGTATTTATGTAATTTTATGTAAAGAGCGGATAATAAGGCACGATAAAATCGTAAAATAGGCAAAATGAAAAATTAAATAGGTAAGAAAAACTTACCAAATTAGGCAATTATAATATCAAATGATGCAAAAATGAACCTTAAAAATCCGGATTATCATATAGTTTCAATAACTAAAAGGACTTATGCAGGACATTTAAACCTCAAAAATTAGCTAACTCGCACAAAAAGGCAGTATTTAAGTATTTCAACAGGTATGGGCATTTGGGGTTTTGGAAAAAATTCAATGGGGCTATAGGATTTCTCTGAATTTATCTCAAAAGTCTCGAAATAATTAAAAAATAAAAAAGGCATAACAATAATAAAATTGGTTATATCAGGCCTCAACCTCAAAAAATAGCTAGTTCAGGCAAAAAGGAAGGTATTTACGAGGTAAACGCCTTACTATCTGCTCTTTAGTAATTAATACGTAAAGAGCGGATAGTTAGGCACTAAAAAATAAGGGAAAAGGCATAAAATTTAATAAAAAAGGCACAATTTATTTGCAAAACGGCAATTCAAATAACAAAACAAAAGTCCTGAAATGACAAAAAAGGCAACTTAAATGACTAAAAAATTATTAATACATCCCGTTTTTCTTACAAAATACTTTCATTTTTCAAAGAAAAAGGTATATATGTAATAGTAATGTGAATAATATCGAATGAGAAAAAAGGCATACTCTCGTTTAGAAATTTTGTTATACGTTTAATTAACTATAATTAATTAACTGAAATTTATGTAATTTAATTATACATATATACAACTTGCATAATATATAATTAAATTTAAGTAAATGAAACTTTCTTGGTTTCCCAGGATGTAATTAAATATTTTTCAGTATTTTCAGCTGAGGTTTTGCCTTTTATCTGATAAAATATCTTTGTATTGCGAAAAAGATCGTTCTACGTCACAGGGTGTCAATGGAGCAAATTTTAAAGCTGAAGTTTCTGTGATTGGTCCAAGATCACTTTACCGGTGGTATCGTATACATCTTCTGATCTTTCAAAACCACAAGCTCACAATGATTTCAAATCATCAAATGGTCACTATTGAAACACTTTTTCACACGTCCACAAAACTTTTACCTACTGTTTTTCCCTTAACTCTAAGAAACAGTAATTTTTACAGTTTATACAGTCACCCACCTCAATACTCCCTGGAATTCCCCAGTTCTAAACGGTAAGTAATTCTCGGTGATAGTTATAGGATCAGCCGGATGTTCCTAACGGGCATATTATGAAACCGTTTGTTGAAAGGATTAAGATAGTTAATGATTAAGAGATTTCAAACTACGAAATATTGCAGAAAAAGGGACACAATTTAAAAAAAAGACATTTTATTTTTGGAAAAGGCACAAATTTAAAAAACACACTAAAAGGCAAAAAAGGCATTTGCCTAAATCCGCTCTTTAAGTTTAATCCGTTTACCTGTTTCTTGTACCGAGATGGGAATCGCCGAACTTAACCAAGTTAAATAAATGTTGAAAAGTCCTTTTTCATCGTTTTCGCGGTTTTTCTTAGTTAAAAACGGTCTGATCATGGTATGCAAAACATCATTTTTAAGGTTTTTTTATTCTCTACAAACGTCCTTGAATAAATATGAATAATGTTAATTTCACATCTAATAATTTATTTAACTTATGTCCTGTCATATTTTAAATATTTGCTGTATTTGAAGGACGTAATAATATTTTTTTTTCTTAATCCCGATTGAAAAGTTGTACTTTTCGATTGTCACTTTAGTGTGAAAAGCGCAATTTTAATCCACTTGTTTTACTTTTCGCACTAGTGCAAAAAGTACTTACTTTTAGCACTAATGCGAAAAATAAAAATAGATTCGACCTGATTCGACCAAAAGTAGCTGTCAGTTTGAGAGTTTTTTTTTACGAAACAAACTTTCATCACCTTGGTTACAGTGATTTCTAATATAGTTGGATTGTAACTTTGAATAGTTCAGAATCTGACTTATTTCAGATATTTTTCGAAACATCTTAATTATTATTTGTGAATGAGAAAAAAATCTTGTATGATACATGCGAGAAAAGTGCGTTTAAGGCACTTGTTTGTGTATCATATTTTGTATCATAAATACCTATTACATAGCTGATAAAAGTGACAGAACCATATGTTATTTTTTTTTATTGGTACGCTATTTTGCCTATTTAAAACATGCTTTGGCGTGCGTAAATCGAGCTTTATCGCACCCGCGTGTTTTAAAGTCGCCATGGAATCGTATCAACAACGGCCATCTCAACCAATAACAGAGCGTCTTTGGCCGTAGCGGGACGAGCCTATTGGTCGCACGACAGCCGACGGGCCGTCACGAAGTGTCACGAGTGCCGTTCAAATTAATCATATTGGGTATGCACTTGGTTTTGGTACAAAAAATGGTACCAATAAAAAAAAAATAGCGTAAAGTATTCGTAGATAACTGCTCTTTCAAACACTTGCTCCATTTTTTTTGTCATTTTTCACCCTCGGCATCAGGTCCCCGAGGTACCGGTTCCGTTGCTGCGGCGGCGTAGACGCATATAAAAATCCCCTCCGGTAGGTGGTTCGAAGATTTTTTCAACCACGTTTCGGTTGCGGCCCACTCCAGGGCCAATATTTTGTCATGCTTTCGCCGCGTGATGGTCTGGACGGCCTTGTCGGTGGTCGGCGCCGCGGGGGTTGGGGAGCTCGGTGTCGGTGCGGCCAAGTCTGCCTCGATGGCCTCCCATAGGGCGTCGTCGAGGGCGATTATCACGTCGTCGACTACCGTGATGGCCTTGCTGATGGCGGCAAAGGCAATTGCCTTAAGGCCGTCAAGGGACATGATGCTAAAACAAAAAGGGGCATAAGCTTAGCAAAGCGGTGGAGTGTTATGGTGGTTAGTCAGAACGGTGTATGCTAACGGTGGGAGGTTACTTGAAATAGGGTGTTATTCGGTTATCCCCTTATTTCATGCGTATGACGGGGAGCGGAATGTCAGTGACGGAATGCACGTTTTCGCCCTTCCTTTTTTGTTTATTTCAATGTTACAGTGTGTGCTAATTTTTCCAAACATCTTCCAACAGTTATTTTTCCAATTAAAATTCTTCCATTATTTGGTCCAGTATTTCGTCCATCTTAACATATTTTATTCGCCTTTTTTTAGGCGCCATGCATAGTTCCATTTGGTTTGTTAGTATCTTCATAATATTTGGAATCTTCTCGTAAGACTTTAGTTAACGCCAAAACATTTGGGTTATTTTTACCTGTGTTACGCTTAAGACGATTGTGCCATACTTCTAACGCATTTGTCGTTCTGTGTCCTTGTCCAAAGCAAATCCACATTTTTTTGCATAATTTCATTCTCCATCCACTGAGTAACAAAATAATCATTAAATTGTGTAATCTTATCACATTGTGGTGAATTTTCCATGATCCATAGCCACTCGTCATCAATTTCAGATTCCGGCAAATATGCAAGAGATGTGCATAACCGGATATGTTTCCGAACTTCTTTTTCCCTGTAATCTACTGTCAAACCATACTCTTGTACTTTCCGCCAAATGCACTGATTGTAGTGGAAATTACAACCAGTTATGACTGTATTAGGTAAAACAAATCTTAAAGGTTTTATTGCTGCGATTTCGAAGTCAACTTTGAAAGATGTGGGACTCCAACTAGAAGCCTTACATTTCATCAACGAAAACAGTCTGCGATACGTATTCTCTTTTTATTTGGTAAATGTGCTTATACCACAGGAACTATGTTAGTCAATGACATTATATACTAAAGATGGACCGGCCATCTGGCGGTAACGATTTACAACCAAATGCGGATGACATTACAACGAGAGGTACCAGAAAGAGATGGAGCTAGGTGTGGTAGATAATGCGGCAAGTAAATGGAATATAAACGAGAAAGGCAATTTATTTCCTTTCAGAATTATTTTTTAAACGGAATTAAACGGCTGTTATTTAGAGCTCTAGCGAGAAAATAATGCAACCATACTGTAATAAATTTGCACAGAAAAAAAATCTAGGATATATTTTTATTTCACAATTTCTTATATTTACAAAATGCAACGAAAAATAAAAAATACATAAAGCTGCCAAAAGAAATACTCTGAAACCTATTGGTGCCTAAAAATGATTGTTTTCGTTAGTTTTTGCCTTATTCTATCATTGATTTCATTTTGGCATGTATTTGATGCAGTCTTATGGTAAAGTAATGCTTCAATATCAATCGAATAAGCTGCAAAATATGATCATTTAAACGGTCTTGGTCCTGGCAATGTTGTGACAAACACACAGATAATTCTTCCATATTTAGTACTTTTATTGCCTGAGAAATCAGTTTTAAAATTATATTAGATGCTGTAAAATTTTATTCCATTCGCATTATGGTTTCAGCAACCAGACAAATTGTTACATCTTTTGATGGTTTACAAAGTCCGCCCCTATTTTTTTTTTATTTAATAACATAGGCATTGAAATGTCACTTGATAGTGAACTAGCACGAACATTGCAGTTTATGCTATTTATTAGCTTTCTGCTGACAAATCCCGCAACATACTCTGTAACATCACTCAAATATATACAATTGGTAATTTGTTACGATTCAGAATGAAACTTCTCTATGTCGTCAGATAATTCGAAATTGTCTTCTAATGAATCTAATGTATTTATAAGATAATTTGAACTTATGTTTAAAATGGATGTATTATCCTGGGCTAAACAATTGGCACTATCAGAAGAACTTATTTCTGAATGAACTAATATGCGTTTGAAAGCATTCTCAAACTGCCATGCTGTGGGTTTATTTGAAAAGCCCCCTCTTTGTCGAATACAAGCAAAAAAACATTTCCAAATGGTCTTGACTTAATTTATATGTTAGTAAAAACTTAAAAATGTCCTTCTTAATTAGGTCATCAAAAAGTCCTTGTACACTTAGCTAGCATACAATTAGTCCAAGAAATCCAGTTTTCCTGTTGCTGTGAAAAATATTTTGCCCACTAGGCCCACTTAATGAACTTAGGTAAGTAAAAAGAGGTCTTTTGTAAGAGAGCTTACTAAGAGCATTTCTTGTGTTCAGCAGATCAAGAAAGTGATCTATTTTTCTACAAAATTTCACAGTTCCTTGGCTGTCTTGAGCTCAATGTTTGAACAGCCAGCTTAACTTTCATTTTTTCTTTCGTATAAGAAATATGCCTCGAGCATATTCTGGTAGCGCAGTAGAGACCAGACTCATTTTGTAACTTTACCAGTTCTTTGAATAGTGCCCATTTAATTATTTTGCCATCACTTTCATGCAGGATGCCCCGATCTCCTAACGTGTTTCGAACTAATTTAACCATATGGCACACATCAAGTATGATATATATTTTCTCCTTATTAGTGGGGTTTAAAAAAAGTCTTCATATCAGGAAAATGCAAGTTTGCACCTAATAAATGGGCCATTGCCAGGTTTGAGGCACATCCATCAAATGTCAAGCTTTTGATTAGAATTCCTGTGCTTTCAAATTGATAAAGACAATTTAGCACTACCATTGCTTTTTCTCTCCCGACAATGAGTCAATTAAAAAGTAAGCAACTGGCCCTTTCCGTCTACAATTATAACCAACAACCATGAGAACTAGCACATTTTTAGCTTTTGGTAAAATATCACTATTTCTTAAACCTGTACCGAAATTCACATATCGAACATGCCTACTACCGGTCCACTGGACATGCTCTCTAATGGGAATTTCATCCATAATTAAACCGCCCATGACTTTTTATCCCTTTTGTCCTTCCAACTCCACCTTACTTTTAATTGCGTTTAGAGCTTGGGTACTGAAACCAGGTGTGCCATCAACACAGCTGTACCATTTTGACAGTGTTCTGATATGAGGCAGAGATTTGCTGCCAAATACACGCCTTACATATTGATACGCTCATGCTGAATAGAAATTGAATGTCAGAGCAGATGAACTTCTTTCAAGCGTATATTTAGCACGTGAACTTTTCTTCAGCTGCCTGAACACTGTTTCCTTTATGGGCTCAGAAATACTTTCCTGAAAAAAATACATTAATATAATTTTTGATTGTTCCTTACAATAAAGAACTCGTAAAGAACCTTTCAAAAATTCTTTAAATGAAAAAAACATGCAAACAATGCGGTATTTACAATTTTTCGTGGAAAACTATGCAATTTTTCCCCCTTCATGCACCAGATAAGCAACATACAGACATTAATTGATAACATTGTGGAAAATTTAACCTATTAATTTATTAATCTACCTTAAGGATAAATGACTGTTCCGATAATCATTTTTTGCTTCTAGTTAGTTCATCAATCAGACCATTTAGGTTTTGAATTTTCTGCTTCAGTCTACTGATTTTGCACTGGTAGTATTTATTCATTTTTTATACTTAGAAACAGTTTGATTTGCAATTTTCCAAAATTTCATTCGCCTATCTGGTAACTGCATATCAGATTCTTCAAAATCTCCAAAAAACTGGGTCTCTCCTATTCCTAAAAAATAAACAACTATATTTCAAGTACAGTCTATAATCTGTAAAATAAGTAACATAATATCTGATATTAATTACCTTTTAACAAGTTTTCTTTTCACTACGGATGTAGATGGTGCAATTTCTTCTTCATTATGAATTGTTTCTTGGGTGTCAGGCATTTTATTGACTTCAAGTACTTCTGGATCACTTTCCATCAGTTCTACTACAGAACATATTCCAGTACTGCATGATTCGTTAGCTTTTCCTACAATTGAATATTGCAAACAAATAAAAATATTCCATATTTACGGCAAAATGTAATTTTGCTCATTTTCTTAATGACCTACCTTCCTGATTTACATCGAGTGTTCTCTTGATGGTTTTACGCTTCTTAATTACTTCCATCAAATGAGCAGGAAAGGTAAAAATTGGCGGCACGGCTCATTTTTTCAATACTCGATTTCCATGAACATTGGTTTCATAGTCATGTTCCCTAAAATGTATTTCACAAAAAACAGCGGTATTACTCGGTTCGAAATTATCTCGTCTCGTAGCAATTAGCCATAATTTTCCCAACTTGGGATCCTTTGGAAATCTAAATAATCCGAAAATAAATAGGTTACAGGTTAGGTAATAAAATTTCAGGGAGGATATTGTGGTTTCAAAGACACCTTACTTATGAAATTTTATCTTATCATCTTTCTTCCACCGTCTTGTGCAATTCACAGCACAACACGACCTCACCATTTTCAGAAATATTATAAAATATCAAAAATACCGTTGTTACAATCTCAAATACGCATAGCACCATATGAGAAAGAAATTTCGTTTGGCACTTCTAGCTCTATCCTTCACGTCCTCTCTCTTTCTCTCTCTCTCTCTCTCTCTCTCTCTCTCTCTCTCTCTCTCTCTCTCTCTCTCTCTCTCGCTCTCTCGCACTGCGCTGGTACCGATTCGATACACAGTAGGGCCCGTCCATGTTTGTTTAGTAAGTCATTGATGTTAGTAGCATATACCGTGCTACCAACATCTACATGAATGTTGTATAACTGTGCAAATTGTTTACAACATGATTTAAAGGTTCCATCACCAAGATATTCACGTCCTCCTTGGATAAATTATCTCATTTGTGGAGTGGAAAATGCAAGTATTCTTTCTTCTGCATCATCGTCAATAAACAAAAAAATTTCACATACCTCATCAGGCAAACGCAGATTTTCAATACTGTCAAACTGCGTAAGTCCAAGAGACTTCTGGCGTTCCCTATAGAGAGATGATTTTTTTTGAAAAAAAACATGGCATTGTAACGCCGCACCGTATTTTCATACAGGGACGTACCAAGTAATGGTAGCGTGCCACCATCCCAGAAATTATTTATTTCAAATGTCGCTCTGAACGGACGACACTTGAACGCATGATTCTTACTTACTTTATGTTTCTTACTCCTGGTCCGGCTAGCAAAACTAAATGTTCTCAGGGAGTGGTTGAGAGAAAAATCAAAGGTCTGATTGTAGCTGCTTTACTTGAGTATTGCAAAAAAACACAATATTAATAAAAATCCGGAATAACTATTTACATGATTACAAATATTCAACTCTTAACTACGTCAGTAATTTAAGATAATTACTTCAAACTCTAAAACTTTAACTAAAATGTCTAAAACAGATTGTCTGAATTCGACCGATCGATTGATTTTGTGTTCAATAATGGGCCCATTAATAAAAATATTCTATCTTGATTATCGCACCTTCACTGAGTCGAGCAGGAAGCCGAGATTTCACGGCGTCAACAGGCGGAAGCCTGTTTGGTGACAGAGATTCCCGACGGCAGATCGGCTACTCCGGGACGGCCCTGGGAGAAGTCTCGACGGGGGGGTTACGGCGGTTTCGGTTGTAAGAGCTTGTTTGTCTCAGGCTGGAGCCAGGGACTGTTTTTCAGTAGCACAAAAGCGTCTTACTCGAACTTGTTCGGTCACGTTTTAGCGGTTCGTTCCACCACACTTAACGCTGACGTAAAGATTAAACTCAGACTATTCTAACAGTGGCCCCTTGAACTATGAGGCTCACTAGTCAAAAGTTTGTCTACAGAACCGATCCACACTGAGTTTGATTTCTTAACTGAGCTCATAAATACTCAAGCCAAACTAACTAAAAGCTAACTTGAATTCAACTCAAAATTGGGCAGCCGAACCCTCGAGGGTTCGGCCATCCTACCCCTTTCAAGGCTCGAAGCTATGTTCTCTCTTCTTCTGACATTCACTCCAACTGACCCCCTCTTATTACTGGAAAGGACATCCTGACCTATGACTGAGTTTCCAATTTCCCTTTCTTCTCATTTGTATCTGGGTCAATATTTGATTCTAAATTATTCTTATTTCCAAAGCTCTAGTCTTTACTCGTGACTGAAACCAACTAAAATTTACCAAGCTGTGAAATTACCAAGAAATTTAAGTAGTTGCGCGTTAAAATTTCAGTGTTTAAACCTGGATACGCCTCTGTCCCGTTTCGTCGAAATTCGAACAGATCCCACACACACACGAAACTCAGTCAAAGAGATAAAATAAATATAAATACGAATCAACAAAAAAAATAAAACGCCTCGTCTGTTATACTTCTCTGAAAAATTAGTAAAAACCCGTGACTTATTCCCCACTCACCATTCGAAGTTCTGCGCTGACTTCCACCCCAAGAGTCGTCGTTCGGCTCTGGTATGACACCCGAAAACCTGACTCTACACTCGATAAGGTCACAAATAGCAAAAAATTGAAACCAAAACCAACGATAAAGAAAAATATCAATTCCTTAATTTCCTTAATAGAATATTCCTTAATTATTAATACACCCCTTAAAGAAATTAGTAACATACCCAGGATGTTACAGCATTTCTGTAACAAAATCCAAACAGGCGTCTTTAATTTCACACTGATGTTTCAAATAGTTTGAGCACAGGAACAGATTCTTCGCGTACTCGTTTTTTACACTTGAACAAAGTTTGTTCCACTTCATTTTTTTGCACAATTCACAACGCACGTATGATTTTTCTCAGAAATAATTGTTTGTTGTTTAGATGTAGTTAAACTGCCGGGACACTTTCTGAACGAGTAACGTCACCTCACTGAACAATCTTTATTTTCTCTGTCTTTATTTAGTTTATATCCTTTGTAAAATATAACTGCAGCACCGCGTTTTGACTCCATAAACTCGAAATCGTACATTTTTTCCGGAGCTTGAGATTTTGCCACTCAACACGGCCAAGATCCTTCAATATACTAAAGGCAATAGATAAGTATTGTGCTTACTTACACAAGTAGATTGTTTTTCTCTAAATTCCAGGAAAATCATTTATTATCGCAGTTACCTCTAATGAGGGTGTGGGGTGAGGGGTGATAGCAGGCAAAAATGTACATAGTCAGGCGAAACGGGTCAAATTTGTCCTTCTTAATTATCATCAGGCGAAACGCTACTAAAACGTCCCAAATTTTAACATCAGGCGAAACGCGAACCTATCCGAACATACCACATTGAGGACGTCTCATTAGGGCCAATGTCTCTTGATTAGGTCGTTTTTCCGCCGGTAATGTGTAGAACTCTTGAAACTTAATTAACGCATCCGAAGTCTCGGTCAATGCATTTTCTCCCTCGATTCTTTCCTATTTTTCCATAAATCTGTATTGTAGAAGGTATAATATCGTGGGATTAGTAAGGTGAACACGGAGACGAAGGGTTCTTCTATTCATACGTTTTATTGGTAACTCCCCTTACAAATTGTACATATCGTAGGTACTCTACTCGGTTATTGCTAACATTACAAAATACATGTATAATCGTATAAAATAAACAATAACATCTTTATTATAGTCCAAGAAGTACACATATACTACACCTTCCCCCTAAAATAAAAAAATTAATATTTCGGATTTTTTTCATTGTTTTAACATTTATTCATTTCGTTCTATTTTTGTGAATAAGTTCTTCTTTACCTTTTCTAACAATTTTTTCATTAGACGACAAGTCTTGGGGACTACGACAAATGGCCCTTCACACCTATTTTCTAACTTACTTTTTTTAAAATTACGTTTTAGAGGGTTTAACTTTAAATTCACTTGTCGCAATCTTTCAAATGCGCTTACTAAATTTTTATTGTGATCTGTCAGATTTCTGCCAAAAACAAGTAGATCATCTAGATAAATAAAACATTTGAGTAGTTTATACCTGACATAGCTACTGTTACCAACCGTGAAAATGCACTAAGGCTCGTCTTCAAGCCCATGCTTTTTCATTTGCCATTGTCCACTAGCTGTAGTAAAAGCTGTGTATTTTCTGCTTTCTTCGTCCAATTCAACTTGATAGTAACCTTGGCTAAGATCAAAATTTGAAAAATATATTGAGTTAGAAAGTGAGTCGAAAATTTCTGTTATATTTGGCAGTGGAAACTTGTCTAGAATTTTTGTGTTTAGTAGTCGATAATCAACGGCGATTCTCCACTTTTTTTCGCCATTAGCATCGAATTTTTTTTGGAACGGGGAGTACTGGAGGTGACCAATCACTTCGTGCTTCTTCTCGTCATTATAAAGGTTGTGAATTTGTTTATCAAGTTCAGCTTTCTGAAAATGAGGAGCGCTATATGGTTTAACATAAGAAGAAGTGGCATTTTCTCTAACTTTATTTGAATGCTTATACAAATTTGTTACAGAAAGTTTATCTTCGGGTAAATGAAAAATGTCCGCGTGTTTTGCACAGATATTTCCTATTGCAATCTGCTCTTCTTTATTTAGGTGATTCATATTTAAAATTTGAAATAAATTTTTAATTCTCCACTGAATTTTTGGTATTTATCTGGTGTTTTAAGTTGAGGAATACAGTTGGTTAAGCACACTTCTTCGTTACGTGTGTTCATTATTCGAACTGGAATTGTACCATTTTCTGGTCTCTCAATGACGCCAGCCATGATCTTACCTTCACACAATTCAGCTGTCCTAACCACACCGTCTTCCTTCATACTTGTAGGTAAATATCTAATAACTTCACTTCTCGGTGGGATTGTCAAATAATTATTCACTTTAGAATTGAAATTGGCAACTACCTTTGTAGCTTGATTGCTTTCACATGGTAATTTATTAAATACATAAAATTTTTGTTCAAATACTTTATGTCCTAATCTTAATTCTAAGTAAGTATATCATAAAGTTCGAATATATCCTGCAGTACCTTTTATTTTAATTGGTTGATGTATTATTGCGCTCTCACTCAATAATTCGCTCTTAATGCCATACAAAGGAGCTCCCGTATCTAGCAAAAATTTCAAATTTTCTCCTTTCACTTCGAAAGTTACCCAACTCATAGACACATTTAGACTCGCATATATATAATTAGTTATATCGAAAAAAATAGTTCGTGTTACCTGAGCCACTGGGCTTTAGACCATCCTCTATATTATTTGCATTGGCATAGTGCACATTATGCCACTCTCGCCTGTCTGTACCTTGTCTCAAGTTACGACCTTGACTCTTCGGCGGGCGTTGATAGTGCGAACCTCTCCAATTTTGCCTAGTATTTATGTTGTCTTGCGATTGTCTATAAAAATTAGAATTATTGTAATTATTATTTAAAGAATTTGATCTGTAACCACGTCTGTAAGATGAACGACATTGGTTTGAAAATTAATTAATGTTACCGTTACCTCTCGGTCTCATGGACATAATTTGGGAAGTGTCACTTTGAGATATTTCTTCATCTTATGCTGCTCTTATAACGTCACTTAATGAAGAGAAACTCCTAGCATTAATTATAGTTCCTATTCTTTGATCTTTCAACCCGTCTGAAAACCTTATAATTGAATTTCTTTCGTTAATAGGGCGTCAAAGAGCAAATGCTGCGTTATTTTCTTGCGCTTGAGAAATAGTGAGGTCAACAAATAGATTATCTAATTCCTTGCCGAAATTTTCGATCGTTTTGTTACCTTGTTTTGAGCTTAATAATTTAGCTTGAAGAGGTGTATCTGATTTCTGTGTTAAAGGAAGACGTTTCATTTCTTGAATCTGCTACTCCGTTAAGTCATAAGCTAAAGCTAATTTTAATCTCGCATTCTGAGAGATCTTACTTTTATGAACGAAATTAATTAATTGAGGCTTGCTGTTCTCATCGAACATTGAAGCGTATAATTCTATAGCGTCTCTTAGTTGTTTAGTGGTTTCTTGACTACCATTCATAACTGGTAATAAATTTACAGCTATAGTTTAATCGAATACCGCCATTTTGAATCAAGTTTAGAAGGGTTTAGGGATGTTTCAGAGGTAGAATTAGGGCCTACTTTTTCAGACTTCTGAAAGTATGTAACATCTGAATGTACTTTATTGATATCACTAGCTAATTTTCGAACAGTTGCAACCTCGGCTTCATCAATTTCAGAGCGAGCAATTTGTTCATTAATAACTTTAATGATCACCGATAATTGATTGAAAATACTGGTTGCTCCTTCAACTTTATTTAATAATGACTGCCCCGTACGACTTCCAAGGTCTATTTTAATTAAATAACTTCTAATATTGTTTAACTGATTATAAATATGATTTAATTTATCCTTTCCAATTACATTCCCTTATAATCAACATTTTATTTAAATTTAGGTCAATACTTATTACTAATGTTGATACCGTACATACGCGCTACTTCCTATAGTAAGCAAAAATTTGTAACCATTATTTCACAACAACGTCACCTGCGTCAAATTTCGTTTACATTTGTCATACTTTTTAACCTCCGGTATTTGATGATCCTATATTTTTCTTTTCCTTTTGGAATTTTCCACCAAATTTACAGACTGGTTTTCGTCTTGGTACGCCTTATGCTGTAGCTAAAACAAACTGGGTGATCTATACCTGTTCTTGGGATGCATCTGACTGAAGGACACTTCTGTTGATTTCTTGACTTATGGTTTTTCTTAGACATTTCCATTTCCTTGTCATTAGGTACAATATTCCACATCGACAACGACTACCAGAAATTTATACAAATTGCAATACTTCGGGACCTCTCTAGATCCTTCTTGGATCTGAAATGCGGTTGCGGTTCGACTATCAATGCGTTTGAGAAGCATCATGACTTATATGAATTCCCATTCTTCTACAGGAAAGTCCATATTTTGAAGAGCCAGTAAATTATGGGAAAAAGTGTCAAGCAATTTTCTCAAAGCAACAGGATTGTCAACGTTTACTTTGGGTGAATTTTCAATTTCAAACCAGTAAACCTGAGCGCGCAGTCTTTCATTGGAAAAGCGTAGAATTAATTGATTGTAAGCAATCTCGTAATTATTAGAAACAAATTTAATATGTTTGATCTCGTCAAGCGCAGTACCTTCAACAAAGACGAGTAAGTATCTAAATTTGTCCATTGCATTCAGAGACGGATTAGTATGAATTCCAGAATTAAACAAATCGATCCATGTATTAAAAGTGTTATAATCACCATCAAATTTAGCTAAGTCAAATTGAGGTAAGCGAATGTGACATGTAGAAGAAACAGCGTTAGCCAAGGTTTGATTGGTTTCAGAAAGATTCTCACTAGGAAGATCGTTTGTAAACATATCAGTATAAATAGCCTTTGCATTAAAATATTCGGAAAGAAAATTATGTCTGATTGCACTTTCTACTTCGAGATCAGCAGTTGGATCACCCACTTAAGCGTCAATAATGACGGTATGTTGTTTATCAAACTCTTCTCTAATAGAATCTATTTCCTGATAGCGAGCACGAAATACTGATCGGTTTGATTTTTCAGTTTGAGCGCGGTTGCCAAGAGCATTCAATAAATTCATGTACTGTATCGACATCATGCGGTACATTTCTGCTTTCATCGTTTTGTCGGTCATAATGTAGCGACGGAGAAAAGTGAAACTAAATATATAAGTAACATCAAACTGAAAAGTCAAATGTGTTCGACAAAACGTAAAAAAAATAAACAAGAGGTCAAGCAGTCTCTTATCAACAGGTGTGTTAGAAACGGCAAAGGATAAAAATGGCGATGAATTTTCAACGAGGGTTTAATAAAGATAAATTACTTACGAAAATCAGTTTCGGAGCGATAAACTAATAAAAAATGAAGACTGATTGTGGGAAATTACATAACAAATTATGAATTTCACGTTAGTAATAAAGCGATAAAAAAAAAGAAGGATTTAAATGATCCTCAATGATAACAAAAATGAAACAAAGGGAAAATGTTAGCCCTAACAGTCCCAATATCCGGCTCGAAGGGCCAAAATGTTGCGTAATCACCTCAAGCGACTGGTGATGATGTCGCTTGGTAAGCCGCGGTAATACAAAAAGAGACTTACGAGATGATTAATAAATAAATAAGAATAGACAGTTGGGCAACAGTGGATAACGGGTACAACAGAGGGCACCAAAGCGTACATGGTATTCCCTTTGGGAGTTGGATGGGCGCGTCCTTAGTGGTCTTCTAACCCTGCGTTGAACGTTGAGGTGCGAATAAAAATGGCGGGCCTGGTCCGGACGGAATAATGCGTGCGGGGTGTCGAAATAATACTACAGCTACGGGCCCGAATCGCTTCCAGCGTCTCTCTCCCTTACCGAAAGCCACCAATGCGCGCCACAAATAAAATTAAAACTGCGCGGATGCAACACCACTGCTATCTGGTTTTTTGGGAACTATCAATAATGGTGCAGACCAAGCTGATTTTGCTGTTTCAATAATCCTATCTTTTAACATTTTCTGAATTTGGTTGTCGATTTCTGATTTTTGTGTTTGTGGCAGTCTGTACGGTTTTACATATACCGGCGTTGCGTTTTCTTTTAGGTGAATACTTTGTTTATACACATTTGTAGTAGTAAGTGGATCATCTGGCAAATGAAATACGTTAGCGAATTTCGCGATAAAATGCTCAATTGCATTCTTCTCTTCTTTATTTGCATCG
Source organism: Cryptocephalus moraei (assembly GCA_946251905.1). Taxonomy (NCBI): domain Eukaryota; kingdom Metazoa; phylum Arthropoda; class Insecta; order Coleoptera; family Chrysomelidae; genus Cryptocephalus; species Cryptocephalus moraei. The sequence continues at coordinate 2,644,684 of OX276459.1, forward strand.
TGTGTTTTAACTAATTTAAGTACTTCTTCAACCCGTTTTACAGATAATATATTCGGATTATCAAAGGTAGTTATATTGTAATTGTTTCAATTAACAGTTTTGTGATGAAAATTTGTGATAGAGATTGGGGTGTCACCTGTATTAAAATTTTTTACTGGTATTAATTTTTCTTTTGGACGTGCTATGATTCCCGCCACAAAAACTCCATGACCAATTTCTTCTGGTAATATTACACAGTCATGTTTCAGATGTGTAGCAAAATATCGAATATTTCGCATCGGGGCGGTACCTCCATTTTCATATTAATTTTGGATTCCATGGGTATGACTACCCAACTATTTTCTAACAGAAGTGATATACTAAATGATTCATAATTTATTATGACACAATACTTATCAAAGAAGTCCGATCAGAGTACACCATGTATTTCATCATCAAACGCCTCTATAAGCAAAAAGTTGTGTGTAAGAAAGATATTATTAACTTGCATAAGGATATCAGTTGAATTGAACCAAAAGATGTTGTTGACCCAGACACTCCGTTTTTTTTTAATTTTATCTGAAAAGTTTATTTTCTGCAATTTTTTGTTGACATATTTCGAAAAAATTACACTAACTGAAGCTCCCGTGTCTAATAAAAATTTCATTTCGTGATTACTAATAAAATTTAAACTGTCAATATTGAATAATACTGGTTCAGATAATTCATTTTTTATTTTTAAATTATTCATTGAAGGCTCGAAAAAATGTTTGAGATTCTTCCAAGTTAGATTCCGACGGTTGTGACTCATCATCATAATACATTCTATGATTACGTCCTCTTTGGTTACTAGTGGAGATATTGAAATTATTAGTACGATGTGGGGTTTTCTGACTCATTTGTTGATTATGACTATTCGGATTACTTCGTGATTTATTAAATCGCGCGTTATTGCTGGAATTAAAGTTATGGTTATTATACCTGTTTCTACTTGTGTTGAATCGGGTATTGTTGTAGTCTTGAGGTCGGTTGGTGTTATTACGTCCTCTATTCGAATTTGAGAAAACTCTGCCTTCATTTGAATTTGTAAAACCTCTGCCTCGATGGTGGCTTTGTTTCCTGTTACCGTGCATATTAAATATTGTGGTATTTTGTTGACTATAAGCTGTCTCATATTTAGCTGCATTAATAGCTTCAGTAAGACTGTTAAAGTTTCGTGCCTTAATAATAGTGCGTAATTCATGATTTTTAGTTCCATTAGGGAATACATCAATAGCTAACTTTTCATTTTCTTTACGAAAAATTTGTAGTGCTGTTGAATCGTTACCTGCTTGGGCTAAGTTAAATCTGACATCAACGATTCTATCGAGCGTCCATACTCATCGATATCTAGACTACCTTGTTTTGATGCATGCAACCTAGCAGCAAGTGCAGGGGCAAATTGTTTTGGCAAGAAATTATTTTTTAAGTCCAAAATAAGGCTTTCTATGTTGTCATAAGATGTTTTCATACGAATTTTACCTCTATGTGCAATACACGCTTTTAAAACGAAATTTATCAATAACGGTTTGTTTGCCTCGTTTAGAGCTGGCTCATATAGTTCTATACCTTCGATTAATTGATAAACTGCGTCTACTGTCCCGTTCAATTTTGTTATTAAGCTAGTTGCGCTCTGAAATTAACTTGTTTAGCCATTTTATTTCAACCTAAATTTCCCAATAGTTCGATATGGTCAGCTGTAGCATCCGTTTTCTCTTGAACAACTTGTATTGTTACATTTACAGGTATATCTTCAAGATTCAATACAGTTTCTGTTTCTTATCTTACTTCTAACAGTAACATATCAATGTCTTTTAACCGTTGTTGCAATATTTCGTAACATTCATTGAGTTTTAAGTTAATTCTAATAACCAAATCATTAATGATATCTACCGTATCGTTTTTCAATAAGTTTCTCTCAACTTTAGTAGAGTACTGACTAAGGAGGGTTCCAAAATATTGCTTAAACTTATCTAATTCACTTAGCTTAGAAGTTGTTATCGTTTTGTCCTATCGTTTTCCCGTGTTGTCCTTCTTGAGGTTGCTTAAGAAAGTCCTTGGAGTGTCGTTCAGCTCCTGGAATGGTACAGCATCAGACATTCTTCATACGGCTTTGATGGTTGGGAGATGCGCTGTTAAGCTTTGTGCAACTGCGGCGCCGATCTTCTCAATTCATTGGCATTGATTTCTCGAGGAATCATTTTGCGAATTCCCTTATGGATTGTCCTCGATATATTGTAGATTGCGACGATTCCTCCAATGATAAGGATGGTGATCAATAACCATTCTGTACGGCTCAATTCATGACTCTATGTACTGTTCTGGCTGACACCGTTGTTTCCTGATCCCGCTGCTTCGACGACAATCTCTTCGGTTTTCTGTAAGCTGTTTCTCGCACCCATTTTCACACTCGAATTGTTTATTTCCGACAGTTTTTCTTCACGTGTACTAATCGCGGCACTAGCAGAATTGTTCGTTTTATTGCGGCACTCAAAAGTCACTTAAATTCGTTGCTTGCGATGGTATTGGTAAAATCGCGACGGCGCTGGCAGGATCGCCATGTGGTAAGGGTCCGTAGGGCCCGTTTAAGAAAACCCGAAATTACTCGAGGGAGATGGTTTAATCCATGTGTCTTCGTTTACATGTCGAACAAGACTTTATTCTACACTAGCATATCGGCTACCGTTCACGGTACCTTACTTTGTCAGCAATATTCGAGTAAGGTACAACGACCCAGTAACTATGGAGTCGGATTGATTGGAAGTGGTCTGATGACACTGCGTAATTAATTACATGAAATTCAAAAGTATATGTAAGTTACGAGAGAGTACTTGCCTGGATACACACTTATTCAGCTGAACCAGCATTCTCAATGCAATGTTATAAATACGACCAACCGAGGTGTATCCTCAGACTATTGTTGTTAGCCTTGCAATAAACGTCTCACGTGTGTAGTAAATTTTCGTTTTTAAAAACCCTGCCTAAAGGCACGACATCGTAATTGGCGCAGTCAGTAGGATATTTCGGGAATTGAACGTATCGAACGGGCAATTTAATCGTTTCAACGACTAACCGGAAGAACCTCAAATCGGTAAAAACTGTAAATTCGAGTGAATATCGAATCGAAAGCTGCTTTCCTGTTCGAGTGAATATCGGGTAGTGAAAAGACAGTACCAGTTTACCTCAGAGACACGAGTCGAGTACTCCAGCAGGGAAACGAGGACTACACATCCTGGGAGAGGAACACCAATCGTCCGAACCTACAGGAACTAGGATAAGAAGATAGGACTAAGGACTAGGAACTAAGATTCAAGAAATGAAGATAATCGTCTTAGCGTAAGTGCTCTTTCCAATTTTTTCCCATTCTAACTTTCCCCATCGTGCTAGTAGTTATAAAATAATAATAATAATTAAGCTAAACTAGATTAAAGTTATCAAATTTGATGAGTGAACCCGATTTAGACGAATTAGTAGAGTTATTTGCCGAGAAGTTACAACCAACTCCATCTGAAACCGCCCCTAGTAATTTACATACCACAATGGCTACGACTCCGACCAATTATCAACTACTTAGACTTTACTTAGATTCGATCCCTCCTTATGAAGGAAATCCTCATACGTTAACGATTTTTCTCAGTAATTGTGAGAGCCTGATCACCGCATTTGCAAGTCCAACCGATGCCGGGTTGAATTCATTTTTATTACGAGCTATTGTAGGCAAATTGACGGGTAGAGCGCAAATATTAATTGGATCTCGTACAGAGCTTCAAACTTGGAAAGATATAAAAAGTGCTTTAATTTTGAGTTTTGGAGACCAACGAAATATTGATTGTTTAGTTCAAGATTTAATTAATTTACAACCAAACAAAAACGAAACCCCATACAATTTTGGCATGAGGTGTCAAGACTCTAGAAGTCTTATTATTTCCAAACTAAATTCGATTGAAGGTATCACAAAAGAGGAACATAAGTTGCGATTAAAAAATTACAACGATTTGGCTTTAAAAACTTTTATTAGAGGTTTGCCTTTGCCTATTCAAACTAATGTTCGACTAAGGTCTCCAAAAGACTTAGAGACCGCCATGGGCTTAGTAATAGAAGAAGAAAATTTCCTATACTCTACCAGAAGTTCCAATAACCTAAATACGAACGTTTCATTTAAGCCTGGTTTACGAATTGCTCCTGCGACAAATCCAAGTTATGGCATGCGTCCAGCGTTTATTCCGAATTTCAGTAACGTTCGACCTATGTCACATCCCCCTCGTCCCGCATTTCAACCTAACTTTACAGCGCGCACCCCATTTTCGAGTTTTCAACATTTTAGGCCAAACACATTTCCGAATTCTCAACAATTCAGACCTAATTACCAGTCTAACCCTTCATATAACTGGCATCCGAACAATAATTTCCCCACTCGCCTTCACCCATTTTTCCAAAATCAAAGAAACGCTCAAATGCAGAGAAATTTTCCTCAAATTCAACCTAACCGTCCCAATAACTCTCGCAACGATCAACCAGAACCAATGGACACATCGTCTAGTAATTCGAGAATTCGATCGAAACCCAATTTTATTGCAACCGAACTTTTCAACCAAACGATCCATGACCCCTACCAACATCCAGAATTTTACGAATACCATCAATTTGATAATTCTCACAACTACGAGTATAATCAAGACTTATACCACACGGATGTCTACGATTCTTATCTCGCTGAAACTCAATATCCGACGGACTATCACGAACTTACACATGTCACGAACAACAATACAGATTACGACCTACCATCTCATTCCCAACCGACTCAGATGAACGAAACCGAAGAACGTCAGGATTTTCCGCAAGTTCAGAGTTCAACCAACCCGACGTAATATTAGTTAACGCGTTGAAAGCAAATTTACCTTATATCGAAATTAAAGAACTTAATGCTAAGTTCTTAATTGATACAGGTAGTTCAAAATCTCTCATTGACCCCGATTTAGCACATAAGTTTTATCAAAATTTTATTTTCCAAGAAAATTTCAACATACAAACCGCTCACGATATCTCTTATCATGATGAAGTAGCTAACATCCCCTTATTTGCCATATTTAACCTGCCAGAATTTCATAAATTTTATCTCTTTAAAGTTAGTAACAGATTCGAAGGGATCATTGGCGTAGATTTATTAAAACAATTAAAGGCCGAAATAAATGTCAGTAAGAACCAAATTATTACTCCGAATGCTATCATCCCTTTAATTTTCGACACGAATATCAATTATAACCAGCTGCAAAATTATTCTATTACAATACCGAGTCGTTGCCAACAATTAGTTAAGCTACCAGTAAAAATAAAAAACGGATTGGGAATACTTAATTACCAAAACTTTGGAAATGGTCTCGAAATGCCTAAAGCTTTGGTAACAGTATCAAACAATTTTGCCTTTACAACTATCACTAACATTAAAGAAAATCCTGTTAAATTAGAAATTTGCGAACCTTTTGATATTGAAACTTTAAACTTAGTAGAAGTCAACTTCATGGAGAGGCTCGAAACCGACCCTGATTCAAATTTAACTGATTCTCAAGACATCAAGTTAAAACAAAATTTAAAGAACATCAGACTCGATCATTGTAACAGGGAAGAAAAAGAAATTCTTAGGAAGCTTTGTTACGATTACAGGGATATTTTTTTATTGCGAAGGAGTTCCGCTAAGCTTCACCAATCAGGTGAAACATAAAATAAAATTAACTAACGACTCTCCAATTTACACAAAATCGTACAGATTTCCCGAAGTTCACAGGGAAGAAGTTAAGAAACAAATATCCCAAATGTTACGCGAAGGCATCATCGAACATTCGACGTCCCCATTTTCGTCTCCAATATGGGTTGTCCCTAAACGCGGAGGGAAGTGGCGTCTTGTCATTGATTACCGAAAACTAAATGAACAGACCGTGGACGACAAATACCCTTTGCCCAATATAACAGAAATTTTAGACAGACTTGGCAGAGCAAATTATTTTTCAACCTTAGATTTAGCAAGCGGCTTTCACCAAATAGAAGTAGATCCCCAAGACGTAGATAAAACCGCCTACAGCACCCCTCAAGGTCATTTTCAATTCAAAAGAATGCCTTTCGGCTTGAAAAATGCCCCCTCGACGTTCCAAAGAGTTATGGATAACGTGCTAAGAGGACTGACCGACGAGACTTGTATTGTTTATCTGGACGACATTTTAATTTACAGTACCTCCCTTCAAGAACATATAGAACGACTGAAAACCATATTTCACAGACTCAGACAATACAATTTAAAGGTACAACTGGACAAGTCAAAGTTTTTACAAAAAACTGTCATGTATTTAGGACACGTAATAACCCCTGACGGCGTTAGACCAAATCCAGAAAAAATTTCGGTTATCAAAAATTTTCCTATCCCAAAAACCCAAACTGAAATAAAGAGTTTCCTTGGACTATTAGGATACTATCGGCGTTTCATCCGAGACTTCGCGAAAATTACTAAACCAATGACAAAATGTTTAAAAAAGGGTTCCCAAGTAGTTCATGACCCCGACTTCCTAAATTGTTTCCAAATTTGCAAAGAAATTTTAACAAACGACCCCGTACTACAGTACCCAGATTTTACAAAACCTTTTACTCTAACGACCGACGCTAGCAACTTTGCAATAGGTGCAGTCCTATCACAAGGCAACGTACCTAACGACAAACCAGTGGCATACGCGTCTAGGACTTTAAACGACTCCGAGACCAAATATTCGACGATTGAAAAGGAACTCTTAGCTATCGTGTGGGCGTGTAAACATTTCCGACCCTATTTATATGGAAAGAAATTTTTCATATACACCGATCATAAACCGTTGTCGTGGTTGTTTAGTTTAAAGGAGCCAAATTCAAAATTGGTAAGGTGGCGATTGAGATTAGAGGAATTCGACTACAAGGTAATATACAAAAAGGGAAAATCAAACACGAACGCAGATTGTCTCTCACGTATTAAAATTAACGCTTTAGAAACCGAATCAGTAGTTAACAATGCCGGTTACTCCGGTAATGATATTTTGGAATATTTACGAGATTTGGCAGAAAATATCCCCGAGGAACCACCACCTCCTAAAATTAAAATTTTATCAAACACTCAAATCCAACCACCCTTACAAAACGACCATCGAGACACTCTAACGACCCCCGAACCTAACTGGACCACTAATCGGACTCGTTCAGAAATTTCAACACAACACTCGACCGCGACCGAAACTACAAATTCTGGCATACAAATTTTAGACGAGATCGTAAACAATAAAACCCATCAAATTCTAGTTTATCCAAACTTACTCCCTAAGATCGATATCACCCACGAATCTTACGAACACCATAAAATAACCAAAATCAAAATCCCCGAAACTAACAACGAGAAGTTAATTTTCGACTTCCTAGTCGAGTTCACCGACACCAAGAATACGTTTTACCTTCACTTTAATAAAGAAAAATTGTATCAAGACTTTAACGCCGTGTACTTAAAACACTTTTCAGAACACGGACCCAACTTAATTAAATGTACTAAACTTGTAAACACCGTTTCTGATAAAGAAGAACAAATCCTTTTACTTAAAAACTATCACGAAAGTAAAACCACTCATAGAGGTATCAATGAAACTTTAGAGCGATTGCGCCGAAACTATTATTGGAAAAATATGAAAGTCTCTGTAACAAACTATATTAACTCATGCACTATTTGCCAGAAAAATAAATATGCCAGACAAATTCCTTACGTTCCGCTAATGCTTACCGAAACTGCCACTAAACCTTTTCAGATCATTCACATGGACGTGTTTATTTACGATGCTAAAAGCTATTTGACCCTTACCGACGCGTTCACCAAATTCGCTCAAGCGATTTTCATACAAGGAAAAACGGCAATACATATTAGTAAAGCCTTAATAAAATATTTCACCTCTTTCGGCGTTCCACAATCAATAATAGTTGATCAAGGTCGAGAATTTCATAACGAAACCGTTAAAGACCTTCTTGCATTACATAAAATAAAAGTTCATTTTACAACACCGGCCCATCACGAATCGAACTCTATAGCAGAACGGTTGCATTCCACTTTAATCGAACATCTACGGATTTTACAAGAGATCTATCCAGACGAAAACGATCTAATGGACTACGCAATAATCGGATACAATAACTCTATTCACAGCTCGACAAACTTTACCCCCTTTGAACTCACCTTTGGGCACACAGATTCTAGAAATCCTAACGAAATATTTATCCCCCATAGCTTTTACGCCGATTACGTTAAAGACCATCAAGAAAAGTTAAAACATGTTTATCAAAACGTACAAGATAAACTAGTAGAGAAAAAGATTAAAGTCATAGAAAAAAGAAACGATCAAGGTGAAGTAAATCAAGAATTCAAAATCGGACAAACGGTATATAAAGCAAACCCTTACAAAATGAATAAAAAGGACAAGCAATTTTTAGGTCCTTATCACATAACTAAAATGCTTGACAACAACCGCGTAGAAATTAGTAGAGAAATGTTAAAACATAAAAAATTAAAGTTACACGTAGAGACCGTGCATATTAAAGAATTAAAGAAACCTCCTATTGCAGGTTCCTCTTCTGGACCATCGATGCAAAACGAGGATCACCCCAGTACCATAACCTAAACGACAACCCGGGAATCTTCCCCTTTAGATTAGGAACCGCTCAGGTTAAAACTGATTTTTGGACATTTGTGCATGTCATCGATATAACGAATATCACGAAAAACTTTTTAACTCTTAAACAACAATACGATACAATTAATAATTCTCTCTCTAAATCCTCGCCATATTTTAACTTGAAAGAAGAATTTCAAAACTCCTACCATTTAATTCAGATAATCGAAAGCAAGATAACCCTTCAATTAAATCAGTTAAACCCCTTGTGGAACTCAAGACTAAAAAGGTCACTTTTCAACGGATTAGGTTCCGCCATAAAATTCATAACAGGTAATTTAGACCAAAGCGACGCAGAAAGATATGACGAAACGATTTCTTCTCTCTCTAAGAATCAAAACAAGATTAAAACTTTAGTCGAACATCAAATCACTCTATTACGTACCTCTATTCAAAATTTTGAAAATGGCTCCGATCTATTAGCTCATAATCAATTAATATTGCGCTCTCGCATCGAGGACATTGAATCGATAATAAATAACATAAATGCGGAGAAGGTAGAAACGTTCCACTATTTTTCGTTAGAACGTGTCGCCTCACAATTTATGATAAGCTTCCAAATTATATAGATATATTGGAAAAAATTCAGACAGCCATTAGTTTTTCAAAAATTAATATCCTTCATAATTCAATAACCGACCCGAACGAGTTGTTCTCAGAAATAGTAGCAGCCAGTAAAAATTTAAAAAACAATATCAGATTTCCATTCGAATTATCATTACAGAATATTCTCTTATTCGAAAAGGTAATAGAACTTAAGGGATACAGTAAATATAATAACATTGTTTTCATACTGGAAGTACCAATTGTTGAGAATAGCGACTATAACTACTATCACCTTTACTCTCTACCTACACCCTCAACGACGTCCTTTCGAACCATTTTACCTCATTCCAAATTTCTCCTTTTAAATGAGCACAAATACGCATTCCTTGAAGCTAGATGTCAAGAAGTAGCACAAGACGAATTTATCTGCCAGAATGCCCAAATGTTGGAAGCCTCTCAAAATGCCCCATGCGAAATACAACTCCTAAAATTTTCGAAACCTTCCACGGACTGCCAGCAAGTTCCTGCCCTGATCAGCGATACGAAGATCCAGAAGATCGAAGAAAACCAGTGGATTGTCATTACTCCGCGTAGCGTAGTCGCCCTTCAAAAGTGTGGTAAAATCGCGGATAATATCCTTTTGAACGGAACTTATTTAATCGAACTTGACCATTCATGTGAAGTGATAATAGAAAATGTGTTACTAAAAACTTTTAAAACCGATATTCCAAATTATAAAACCATCGAACTCCCTAAGATTAATTACAAAGACAATCACATATTCAATAAATCAACATTCAAGCCAGTTTTAATAGATTCTCTTAAACTTGACGAACTAAACAATGTACAGAGCGTTTTGCGGCAAGACCAGGCAGAAATAAAAAATTTGGAGATTCCAGCCATACGTTTTCAGAATGTCAGTTTTTACACCATCTTATTATATGTCTTAGTTATTTTTGTAGCCATCTATGTAGTCTACAAGTTTTCCTTCAAGAAGAAGCAGCCAAGGACGCAAGATGCCTGTACACCTGCGGACAACGACCTTAGGGACTTCCCCCTAATTTCGAACTCTGGTTCCACCCCATAGTTCTCATCTGACCCCGGAGGAGTTACGAGAGAGTACTTGCCTGGATACACACTTATTCAGCTGAACCAGCATTCTCAATGCAATGTTATAAATACGACCAACCGAGGTGTATCCTCAGACTATTGTTGTTAGCCTTGCAATAAACGTCTCACGTGTGTAGTAAATTTTCGTTTTTAAAAACCCTGCCTAAAGGCACGACATCGTAATTTGTATGTTAATTAGGTTAATAAAATAACTATTTCAGCATTCATCACACCTCCACTTGTGTGATTGGATCCGTAGCTACCTGATCTGGTGAATCATGTCTCTGTCTTTTGTTTTTATTTATTTGTCTAATTTCATCCTCGCTATCCGAAATTTCGACTTTTGCACTACATTCGACATCTGAACACGTCCCCGACGAGTCTCACTGGGAATCAAACGTCCTTTTCCCCAGCTCAGTCTTACGAGTCCTGTCCACATCCATAGTCATATCTATGACCTGTTCCGTCCCCTGAGTCGTCTTTGTCGTATCCGTTAATATCACGTTGTCCCCTCCGTATGCTTGGGACAGACCGCCTCATTGCTGAGGACGGGGCGGGATTCCCTAAAACTCGGACCGCCCGGAGATCATTTGTCTTTTTACTTGACATTTCATTCTTTTTTAAATGTGCTTTATACTTGGTACAAAGTTCCGTGTCCTCGCCAGGTCGTCATCGTTAATCTGTCCGGTTGGTTTTATCGGGTTTTCTTGCCCTAGGACGGCCGCAACACTAGGCTTACGAGTCCGTCCACCCGCGATCGAAGACGATCCAACCGGGTTTTCACCAGATTTTCCGGTCTTCGACCGAAGCGAGCCGTGGTTAGCTTCACCGGCCGTAGGCCCGCGTCGCCGGCCGAAGGTCGGTTATTGGGCTCCCCCGCCACGACCAAGGCCCAGGCTTCCCGGAGGAGGTATACATATACCTCTGAGCCGCCTTCTTGCTTTTGTCACCCCCCTCGGATGCGTTTCATCAACTTAGTCGCGAGAGGGGCCAGCGTTGTGTATGGTCTTTATTTCGGTATGCCATTCGCAGATCCCCTTCCACCCGAGAGTTTCAGGTTCACCTCTGAATGGCGGACGGGCGTCTTTTGCTCATCTTCTATTTCTTTCTTCTCCTTCGAGGTTAGCCCCTGTCCTGAGCCGCTTTGTCTGTTATGATCTTCTCAATGTAATCCTTGATGGATTTCCAGGACAGGGGACTTTTCAGCATCTGTCTTGTCAGATTGTCTGGTGTCAGATCTTCTAACTTCCTATTCATTTTGTTTCTTTCCCTATACCATCTCACGCAGTGAAATATCGTGTGTTCTACGTCGTCATCTACTTCACATATTCCGCAGAGTGGGGAATCGCTTCTCTTAAATCGGTAGAGATAGGATATGAAACAACCACGCCCAGACAGTGCCTGAGCCATGTGGTATCCGATGTGGTGTCTTTGTTTATACCAGACACGGACGTCTGGTATAATCCTTCGAGTACAGGCTCCTTTCCCGCTACTCCTCCAGAATTCTTACCATTCCTCTAAGGTAATTTCTCTATCTTGCTGTTTCGATATTACGTCGTTTTTATTTTTCCTTCTCTTGTTCTTCCATCTCCTATAACGTTCCTTTGCGCGAAATTCTAATGGGATACATCCAGTTATCACTGCCGCCGCGTCCGTCGAGACAGTGCGGTAAAAACCGAACTTCCTGAGTAACATGGGTCTTTGGGCTTTCTTCACAAGGTTCCTATATTTGTCATGTTTTAAACAATCCACCCAAACTGAGGCACCGTATAGTAATACGCTATATGATGAATCCGCTACGATCTTCCTTTTTATAGATGTTGGGACCCCGATGTTTGGCATTAGACGACTTATGTGATTATGTATGTACTTTAATTTTGTTATTTTTTCGATAATATGTTTTCCAAATGTCAGGCTACTATCTATATTTATCCCTAGGTATTTCAATTTCTTTACTACTGGTATTCTTTTACCTTTCATATACAAGTACATCTTCCTTTTCCATCTTTTTGGATCTTTAGTTCCTTACGCCAGGGGTTTGGGAGCAAGGGTGGTCGCGCAGCAAAAAATCTGACCGTTAAATGGAATGCGTTACCAGAATGCGTTACCGGAGCGAACGCTGCCGAGCCGCTCGCTATCTCTGTCTCTCTCTCTCTCTCTCTCTCGTTGAGTCGTTCGCTGTCTTTGTCACTGCTCTCGTGTACCCAAGCAGTGACTCAGAGGCGATAGGCTTTAGACTATACTGCGATGCTGAACACATCTGTAGCGATCGTAGTCAAATATCTGTAAGCCTCGTAAGCATAAATGCAATTCTGAACATTATCGTAAGTTACGGTTTCTCGTAACTTCTTACAATATATCGTAAATAGTTACAGGAAGCCTTCTGTGTGTCTGTATACACTCGAAAAATCGTAGTGGAAGAAAACGGGAAGAGGTAATTCATGTAAAACGTTGCAATATAAATAAAAACATGAATTGTGTAGACAGTTTTTGAGTTATCAGACAGTCGATGCGTTCTCACGAAAATGTTAGGTTAAAAGAATCTTCAAAATTGATCAATGTTTAATAGCGCAAAAATGGCATATATTTCTGTAATGATTTCACATGTTTTCAGTGCGTCACAAATTGTTTATTTTAGGAACAGGACAAGAATTATAAGTACATTGTAAATTGTAAATACTTTTGCTGAAGTGAGGCAATTAACACGCCTTTATTGTTTAGCAACAATACATTTAGCTGGTACAGGTTCTTCTCAGAGCCTTGTCGGTAGCAATGGTTGGATTGCATTAAGCCAAAAGCCAAAAGAAACGAAAGAATCTCAAAATTAACTTTACCACTTCAAACTTCACTTTAAATATTCAATTCCATTATTTTTTTTAAATTTGGTTGTTAATTAAAAGGAAGTAAAGTTCCTAACGCGTGTCCCTCGACACGTTTTTTTTTTGCCATTCATCATAATAGCTTGTGTTTTTTTCCGGAGCGACCATAAGATCCCTCTCTCCCAACCATTCTGCTATAGATTTTAACGCCTTGTTACATTTCCACATCAGCAAGGTCGTCCGCATAAGCCACCGTGCGACATCCCGCCGGTAGCTCCAAGTCTAATACTCCGTTATGAACTAAGTTCCACAAGGGTGGCCCTAGGACCGACCCCTGTGGGACTCCCGCGCTGATAATCCTTTTCTTTCCCTCCGACTACAATTTTTCTGTTCTCTAAATATGATTTTATTACATTTACCAAATACGGTTCAATTTCGAAGTCTTCCACCGCCTGAACGACTGAGCTCCAAGTTACCGAGTTAAAGGCATTTTTTTATGTCTAATAATATTAATACACACGCTTGTCTTTTCCATTGCATTCTTTACTATATTAGTGATGTAATGTAGTGCATCTTCTGTGCATCTTCCTTTTATAAATCCATATTGATTGTCTGAATTGTGTCTTGGCATGCTTTTCTCGATTCTAATTTTAATTATGCTTTCAAAGAGTTTACTAACGACATTAAATAAACAAATTGGTCTAAACGAGGCGGTACCTGGCTTAGGAATGAGAACCAATTTTGCCGTTTTCCACTTTTCGGGAATGTCTCCGGTCGTAATGCAATTTTGAGAAATATCCCTGAAAATGTGAGGTACCGTTGTACCCGCTATCTTCACTATATCTGGAGGTATTCCATCGGGCCCTGGGGCTCTGCCCTTTTTGATGTCATGACATGCCATTTTTATTTCCTTTTCAGTAATTTTAGCTTTACATTCTTTGATGTTTGTATGATTTTTATTTGTTGTTTATCCGGAAATAGTTTTCTAACCGCTTCATTTATGGTATGTCGGTCAAGTGCGACTCTAGTAGGTGTTGGTTTCATCGATCTTGTGATGATTCGGTATGCATCGCCCAAGTGGTTCTCGGAAAGTTCTTCCAGTAGAGTTTTCCAACATTTCCTTTTTTCCGCATTAATAAATTTCTTTAATTTTTTCTTATTTTCTTTGTAAGTTTCCATAAGTCCTAAATATATTTCCCCCCCTTTTTTTCTATACCTCGATGCTCTTCTTCTAGCTTTTTTACAGTTTCGTCTAAGGACATCCACTTCTTCTGTATACCAATAAGGCATACAGCCGTTCGTGTCCGTCCTTATTACTGTAGTCGATATTTCGTGACATTGTTTTAGTGTTGAAATGAGATCTTCTGATGTGTTTATTATTTTATTTTCGCAACTATCTTTTAAAAATGTTATTGCCAATTGTAAATTCGGAGGAGCCCTGCTCCACCGGACATCAACCGGAGACATTCTCCGCATCTTTGTTGTTATTTTAAAAGTAATCGATTTATGATCCGATTGAGACTCCTCCCCACAAACTTTCCAATCGAAAGCGTCTATGGTGTGTCCCTCTGATATTGCCGTTACATCTATTATGGATTGGGCGTTTATTCTTTGGTATGTCGCTGTATTACCATTGTTCAGTATAAATAAACCTAAACCTGCAAACGTTTCGAAAGTTCTCCTGCCCCTTACATTTTCAGACAAGCATCCCCAAGCCGGCGACCTTGCGTCGAAGTCTCCCGCGATTATAACTGGGCATTTTTCTCTGCTTATCTCTCTAGCGAGTGAATTTAAAAATGTTATATGTTCCGTTCTGTTTTCGTTCAAGGATGTATACACCAAGCATTAGAGCTCCAAAACATACCTGTTTGTGACAAAATTGTAACGAGGTAGCGACTCGGGTCATCTTTTAGAGAATTTAATGAGGATTCTTATTTTCAAGTTTTCAACATCAGATTTAACCGACAACTATTTTTTATGAACAATTTACCAAAAAAAAAAAACGTGTTTTTTTTGTTTAATAGCAACGAGGGTGTTAAAGGAATGACAACGGTGTCAACAGACAATTTGTAGGTAGTAAAAAGGCGAAGAGAATAAGGTGAAAATCAACCCGATCGGATAATTAAAAAAGGAGAAAATTTGGAAAAACCAAAATAATTTGCAATTTTTGAAAAATTCATAACTCCGCGAGTTTTCATGATGGAGAAAAATGCTTCCGAACTTAAGTGGTCATCAAAATGAAGTTAATATGTACACAAACTAGGCGCTGTCTGATTAATAGTTTACGCAAAATCGCCGGTTGAATATTCGGGGGGCCTTTTTTTCGAGAAGGCTGGATGCTCGGTAGGTAGTGCAATTCCAATTTCTGAAAAAGATTCCGAAAGAAGAGATCGCACACTACAAGGCCTCTATTCCAGTTTTTTGATAAAATTAGGTAAAATGGGTTTAAAATGCCCTCAAACATGGCATAAGTCGGCCGAGCGCCAGAAATTAGCGGAGGAGAGAGGGCATCGCTGCCGTGAGGGGAAGCGTATACCTACGTATAGTAATAGGAGCGCCGTGCGCTCGAGTTGGGAGTTTGCTGTTAATATTATCTCGGCAACAAATTGAGCTATTTCAACGTTGTTTTTTTTTTATCCCGGGCTAGCCGAACCCGAGAAACCGATTCTGCCATCAGATATAATGCAACTCTAATGGGAAAGGTACTATTCGAGAAAATATCATTATGCAAATTTAACTATGTATATATATAAATATTTATACTGACAAATGGTAAATAATAAAAGGGGTACACTTAGATTTATTATAATGTGGTTACGAAACGATTTTTTATTTATTACATCATTAATTTACAAAATACATTGCATTAATATACAAAATACCTTACATATCGATTAATTTGAAACATTAATATTTACAAATTTTTTTTCTTTTCGCATTGGTATAATATTGTAGTTCTAAACTGTTATCATTATTGCTATCATCGTATTCGAATTTTGTGTGATTATCATTCCCATCGTCGCAATCTTCTTCAAGCTCTAATTCATCATTTAACTCAGCTCAGAGTATTATTGCTTTCTAAATTACTACAAGTATCCACGTGGCAGTGCGCACAGAGATTTGTGCATCGTAATCCGTGTTTCTTGCAGCTACATGAGGCATTAACACACCCCTTTTTACAGCAAGAGCACGAAATGTGATCAAGCAACTTTTTGGGTATTGGCGGATCTTTACTTCCGACTGGAAGTAAGTTATTATTTCTTATTTGCCAACCCCAGTCAGTTCCTTTCAAATGAGTATTACCTAACCAAAGTTGCAATTGATAGAATACTCGTAAGGCGTGCTGTTTAGCCGCTCCTTCTGTTGGTGGCAAAGATTCTAAATCAAAGGATTTTTTAACTTTTGCCTTACTGAAATGTAAATAGCGCAAATCGTTCAAAGAGAAGGACTTCGACTTATCTATCAACTGTTTTTCAGCTTTACTGCTATACATTGCTCGGATTAAGTGAAATGCACTGCGAGCTACTTCATCCACAGTGGCATTTGCATCATAAAAAGTGGAAGCTAATTCAATTAATTCCTTATGTGGTACTTTATCAATCAATTTATTTTTTCCAGATCTATAAAAGCAAGAGGTAGTATCGCATCCGCAGAATGCATGAATAAGTACTATTATTTTCTGTAAATTAGGATATTTAAAACTATTACTGGTGTAAAAGTGATGTGGATCTGAACCTCTACTTTCTTTGCCAAAATAAATGTTGTTTAAATTCTGCGCTAGTTGAGATAAAATAACCAGCAAGTCGACATCTTCACCTACAATGATAACAGTCGTTTCCGAATCAAGGCGAGCATTTTCCATTGTTGTTAGAACTATTAATCTATCAACATCTTCGTGAGCGATTTTTGATCGAAAGCCCGCTTCCTTCAAGGAAGTACAAAGCATTTCTATAATTCTAGATTTGTTTTTTACATTGCTGAGGAATTGCTTTTGGTTTAAGGTAATCGTTGTGTTCTTGTCAACAGCAATTTCTCGCCCAATATTTTTTAACTGCCTTCTAGAACGCTCCACCGATTTTGTTGATAGTGTATCGTCGTCTGGATATCCATCAAAAATTATCCAACTATTTTGAGTATAATGTCTTATGGCATACGAATCGTAATTATCGATAATTTCTTGCATTTTAACATTCGGTTGCCATATAACTTTATGTAAAAAAAATTCCCCCGTCGATAACATGCGTAATTATTCCTGGCATAGCGATTTTATTAGAATAATTGAAATTAGAATAGAACGTGGATTTAGTTGTTTTGCGAATGCCATTTTCATCAAATAGCGATAATGGTATAGGAGACAGTTCATAAGCGCTGCCAAATTCTTTCATATCATCTTGGCTTTGGATATTTAACGAGAGTTTTTGAAATATAAGCAATGGGAATATATTACTTCTTCATTTGCTACATTTTTCATCATACAATTAGCTGCCGCTAAATGTACGAGTTTATTGATTCTTTTATATTTAATATCTGTAAACTTTTTATTTGAAGTATCTTCCATCATTACCTTTCCAATATCAAATGCTCTATGACAATTAACAGCTGCTAAATCGACGATTACTCCTGAATATATTCCTATTATTTTATCAGTTTCGGGAAAAGGATTGTATGTACTGAAAAATTGTTGCAATTTTGTTAAATCCTCTGCATCTCTAGATATACGAGATACGCGATTATCTACGTGTTGTTCGGATGTAGCAAACGTGACATTACAAAATGATTCCATAGCATTCCCTACTTCTAATACAGCAATCCTTGATAAAATCCATTTTCTTATTACGTTCTCTGTTAATCCGCGACCATGCGTCAAGCCTCCACTGCATTTCATTGCCCGCATTAGTACTTGTTCAATTGTCATGTCACTCCAATTACCACACCAAAAACGATTTGAACGTCTGATTGTATGAAATCCCTGTTTACAAAATTTATCATATTCCACGATATCCATGACATTTTGCAAATTTGACATATTTTGTACGTAAAGAAGGCAAGCTTTCGCGTACAAGTGATGACCTGAGGCAAAGAAGAAAGGAATCATCAATTGAACTGTCTCAATATGTAAACTGAAATTTCCCGATCTTTCGGAATCAATAAATATTTGTAGCAAGGAAATTAATTTGAAATATTGTATCCACAACTGACTTGTTGGACCATTGTTATTTAATTTTTCAACAACTGTTTCGAATTTGTTCTTTATGTCATTCAGCAATGGATTTGTAAACAAATTGTCAAATCCTTCATTCCCAACTATTGCGAGACATTGATCCATAAACTCTTTTTCATTATCATTAAATTCAATTTTTGTACAAATTATAGTAGCAAGCGCAGCTTGCACCAAGAGATGCCCTCTTACAGATCTAGAAAATGCATGTCCTGATATAGCTTTATCAGAAGATAATTCAGCAAACAATGTACAAAAAGCTTCTTTAAGACCGCTACCGCACATGATATTTCCAATTGTGCCAAGAAATGACATTGCTAAATGAAAGCCACCTAAACGCGGAATAACGGAACAAAGATTATGTTCATCATTATCCGGATCGATAGAAGATACTATTTCGCATGCTTTCATGTACAAAGGTAAGTCAAACGTAACGAAGCAATGCCTTTGATTATTTTTATTCGCTCGGGCTCTTGCATCGATCAAAACTGTTAGAATAGTCTTAAGTATCATTCACATAAGCAGTAGTGCAGTTGCAGTGCAGGGGGAGTGTATTTGGTACAGTAGCAGCGGTAACGTATTACGTCGTCCTGTTCACATTGGACGTAGTGTGAAAGGCTGCTGAAGAGCAGTATGTTCTGTTGCCTATTCGTATATAGACAAACACGTCGTTGTTGTAAATTGTATTCTTGATTTGGATAGTCCATGTTGAAAACTTAAACTTACTGAAAGAATTAACGCGAAACAAAACTGTAGTTGTAGTTGAGGTTAAACAATTTGTAAACAAAACAACACACGCCGACGGCCGACGCGGTCGACGTCAGTCCTCGTGTCCTCGTCTCTGTCCTCTGATTGGCGCTTGTATGCGCGTGTAGAAGTGTAGTGCAGAAGCTAAAAGCTTGCTAGGTTCTACACTACCCCTACAACTACCTTCCCACAAGGTCGTCGATGTGAACGCTGTCGTTAACATACACAGCCTTAACTTTTTACAATACCCCCGCACTACACCAACAACTGCACTACTGCTTATGTGAATGATACTTTACGATTACTAGCCGGAGCTTTTACGAATGGTAAAGCAATTACTCTAGTTGTGCTATAATCCATGTTTAAAGAATGATACTCGTTCATAAATCCATGCCAGTTTGCTGTCTTTTGGGGTACAGTGTGTTTCCCGTAGAAATATAATAAATCGATAGGTTTAATTTTAATATTAAAATCAACACCAGCTACTTCTCTCCAATCACGCACAACAACGCTATCTAATTTGAACGGCTTATTATTTTTATATTCAGTTAGCGGGAGAAAACCACACGTACCACTCATGTTTGATGGTAAAGCTCCTTTTAAACGAGGAATACTGCTAGTAAATGAGACGAACTTGATGGTGTCACGCACATAATACCATCCATACAATGGAAGGTATTTTTACCATCTATCGTACTTGTATTATGATCCGCATTATCATAAACAAATTGTAAGTATGTGTCGGAAATAAATGCAAAATTGTCTGGATCATTCACAATTGAACTTTCGAATCGGACTGTTTCCGTGTATGAAGCGCAGAGTCCTATATTGTATAAACAATCTAAGAGTCCTCTCGTAGAAAACTTCGTGTGCATCATGCATGCAAGTCCTAATAACACCGAAGAAGAAAACGATCGCGGTCTAACCGAAGACATTAAGATATGAGCTGCAGTCGTAACTCTACTGTCCCATTTATCCCAAGAACCTTTCTTTGGGGTGTGTTTGTGGGTTTTAATTAGAATTTCCAAAAATAGTTTTAATGTGTCTGTAATCTCGTTGGTCGCGTTACTTAAAAAATCAGTGGGAGAATTATAACTATGAATATTAAATGATTTTGCTCGGATATCCTGAAGTATTATATGTGCAGCTAACTCTACAATTCTCAATCTCTCTTCTTTTTCATTACATTTTCGAGCATTACACCAGCTGTCTTCAACACTCCTTCCTAAAGTTCGTATGAAGCAAATCAGTCGATCATTATTCGCTGTCGTAATAATAATTTCATCCCCAAAATGAGTTTTTAACGCATTTTCTATTCTATCAAATCGTAGTAAATCTGTTTGCCCGTGGATACTTGTGTATTTTTCTATGATATCTTTTAATGAAAATTGACATTCATCGCTACCCTCTACTATATAATTAACGATAAATGTTACTAAATATGTCATATTCTCGCTAATAGATCTACCTGTAACATCGGTCGGATGGAAATTATAGAAGATACCCAAACAGTGCGAGTGATATGAAACATTATTTACAGAATAATATTCATCATTTTTATTTGCTAATACACTTAGGCGAGAAGATATTAGTTTGTTGGTTTCTGTTTTCGGATAAACTGACAACTGGGCTAGGACACTGTTGATAGTTGCCTGCGTCATAATGCGATGACTTGTAGTATAACGCAAGCACCGCGAACAAAAAAAAACAATTTACCGAAAAATCAAAATCACGCCCTTCGTGACTTCGTTTACGATTGTTTTTCCACGTTTCTGACGATTTCTTCATCGCAAATTTTATATTACATTCTCATACATACGCATTCTGACAGATTCTATGCACTCTAATCTGTTTTAATTTGCTTAACTTAATGTGTTTTTGATCTTTACGTTTTATACTTGCTTGTATCAAATTGTGAATGCCACGTTCTTTAACGACCCAGGATGTTGATGATTCCATGTCATTATTACACAGCAAGCAATTTTCATCCATATCTTCCCACAACTGCTCGTCGTCTCTATCTGATGGACTTTCATTTGGCCTGAATGAAAAATGAATTCATTATTAACATCGCGATACTATGTACTTGAGTAATGTGAATCGCCTTTCCACGATATTTTTTCTACTATGCAAATCAACTCTACAATGCATTTACTGAGTCAACAATTCTATGTATAACGTACTTCTTTTCGAAAATAAGTTTAGTTACTATATATCTCGGACATAAATAACCACTTATTAATTATTCAAGGTGTTGAATACGTACACTAGATTTAAACAATTCTTAATGAAACTATTCACATTCGTGTTTACCTGAGTGATGAAGATGTAGATGCTCCTGTGCTGTACTCTTCAGTATCCATGATGTATTTTATTAGGACGTGTACGAATAATCTGGCGATAAATCACAATTTTTATTAAAAATCATTTCTAGTTAATATAAATAGTTTCAAATCGAGAATAGTACAGATAATAATAGTGTACAACTTACCAAGTATAATTATTGTTTGTTGATCACTGCAAATGAATAACAGGACACTGCACTATAGTTATTGAACACGTTAATAATGCCAATGACAGAAAGTATTCTATCTATTTCGTCATGAACTTTCGTTAGAATCTCTCATATCTCTTCAATTGTACCATCGTGCTTTGCCATTATTAATTTTTCTCCTTCAACTGATCTGTTATTGGTTTTATTGTGGTATCGTTGCTGTATTACTTCAAATTTACTTGTTATACCTTTTATAAAAGGGTATTTCATGTAAAATGCTTTCTGTGGTCCGTAGCTATAATCAGTCTCATCCGGACTTACAAAAATGACTTTTATTCCTTTCTCTTCTGTTGGATTTCCTTTAATAAATTCGCTTCTGACGAACAATTTTGGATCCCAATTTGGTTCCATAACTACTTTAAATTCTTCTAACATATTAATTTCTTCTATATTATTTATTACTTTTTTAGGTTGTTCCCATCTCCTCGTTTCATCTGTTTGTGTACCCATTTCTTTTGTCTCAATTTGATGTGTTTTAAACATTCCATTTCTTTTTTTATTTTTTAAAGTGAAGTTTTCTTGAATTTCTGCGTTATAGAAATTTTTCGATTCTGTATCTATTGTGACTAAATCCGTTGCTTTTATTTTTAGTTCTTTAATTATATCTTTTATATCTTTTTTACTTGTGCTCTTTTCATTCGCCAAATTATCTAACTTCACGGTCAATTCGTACACTTTATTAACGTATTCTTCTAGACGTTCTATGGGATCGCCTTTACCTTCTTCTTCCGAAGAATCTGTCGGAGATTTTATTCTTATCCTTTTGTTCACTATTTCATATTTACTTTGTGGACTATTATAGATTTCTGATTCTTCTCTTTCTGTATTATCCGTTATACTCTCAGAATCGGATAGGATTCTTAAGGGAATATACGACCTCTTCCCTTTTTTCCTTTACTTTTCTGTATTCATGTCCATGTCCATAGCCTGAGTCGTGGTCTTTTTGTTGCTATTGTTACCTTTATCCATTGCACAGTCGTCATCAAGTCGATCAGTATTTTGTTGAGATGCATTCATGCCCCCCCCCCCCCGCATTCATGAGGCAGCTCACCCAGGTTACCCTGAGTGATGAGGAATTCCTGGTTATCAACCAGACCCAAAACCAGAATATTTATTCTGAATTTGTGACTGGATCCTTGTTTTTGCCTTGTATACCTACGGCCAGGTTTTTTCCAAATTCGTAGTAATCATTCCATGTTCCATTTCGTAGTCCAATATTAATGCCAAGTCGTCTATAAGAAAGTAATATGATGGCGAAGCTTGTTCGCCACCAAAATCACCCAGGTATTATTCGGGTTTTCCTTCCCTAGGACAGCCGCCTCACTAGGCTCACGAATCCGTCCGCCCGCGATCGAAAACCTTCCAATCGGATTTTCACCCGATTTTCCGGACTTCGATCGAAACGAGTCACTTGTTAGCCCTGGAAGCCGACAAAATGCCGGACTCCCGAGTTACTCCTTCCCACCAACTGTGAGGCCTTGTGACTCCTAGGGAGGGGTATACATATACCTAAATGTCACAAAATATATATAGCTATATAAAAAAATAGAAACATACAAATGAACGTCAGTCATCGAAGTAATTATCTCAGTTTCCTGATAATTTCTGGCAGCATATAATTTAGGTAAAACTCGCAAAGTTTGACTTTTTTGTCCACAAATTGTCATCCTGTTGAATTTTTTCTACAATCATACCCAAAGGAGTCCAAACTATAAAATAGCAATAATCTGCCTTTGTTATGGCTAATTGTCCCTGAACCTGGAAATAGTCATTATCACATCACTTTCACTTATATCTCCGTCAGGACTGGCGCCTAAGAACGTATATTTCTCATGAATAAACAAGCCATACTCTCGTACCGTTTTTCCGAATTGAGAAATGAAATTGTCCCTGGCAAAACATTCGTGGTCTTTTCCCCATTGAGTCGCTGTCGTACCCTGAAAACAAGATTCTGCCTACCAATTTATCAGGTTTGGTGGTATTTCGTCTTTTGCAAACAGAACCAAAACAGGAGACAGTCAGTATATTACACCGATACTCTCTTCATTTATCGTTACTAGCCTGTCCTATTGTCACTACCTAGATTTAAAATTTGTCTTGTTTTGTTTTTTGTAGATTTTGTAAATATTCTTGTTTTTCTCTTGAAACAAAATGTTATAGATTAATTGAAATGCCAACTAGCTTTGTACTAATAAAAGACAAATAACATTTTAAAACATAATTATGGTTATTACCTCAACATTGTGCCATATTTCCCAATATTGTGCCATATTTCCCTCGCATCGGCAGCAAGTCCATAATCTTTGTCAGCAGAAAAAAATTTTCTTTTTCTTTTCACCCGTGGGTGGGAAATTCGTCTTTCTTCCCTTTGGACTAATTTTCTCTGGCATTTTTTGAAATATGATTGGACGTGTACACCAGGAGTCTTATTTGATATTTTTTTATAAATAAGAGGAATGAAGTTTTCTCTTTGGTTGAAAGATATTGCAGCAGCTCTACAACGAGTATCGTAGCTGCCTTTCACGCCAAAGTTTATTGTTTTTCCTCCGATAAATTTGGCATTACCAGAGTTATATGTTTCGGCGGCATTGCTGTTCATGATTAGTACTAGACTGTAGAAATTTTGAATTAATCTGTTACCACAAACTAATATGTCATCCATAAGTCCACAATTCTGTAATTCGGAGGTGAAATTTTGTTCGTTGTCCTTTTCACCGTTACAAAAATATTTATCGCAATTAGTATAACTTCCAAATGTGTGATGTGGGCAATTCAGAATACTTTTTGCAACTTAGAGTCCTGTTCTTCGATGCTTAATTTCTCCTTTGAATGGTAATTCATATCTGCTTTTATGCCAACTCTCATCTTTAGAATTCTGCTACCTAAAACCTTTCCTAGGGTAGCAGGGACAATTTTACCTTTACTACTCCTCCGTTTCTTTACTAGTTCTCGCAATTTTGTACAATAATTGCGAAGTAAATGGTTTTTGTGCTTTGAACTTTTTTTCACCACTCTTGTAATGCCATAAGGTTTGTCCCTACAGATTTTTCTAAAAACACTGCTGTCACCGTCGCCAATTATTCGTATATATTTCAACTTGTGCATTGAGACACTGTGTCGAAAACCATGTAATATAATTTCTGATTCCATGGATGTAGAAGACCCTGTCCAGTTCTTTGTGCATTTATGTGCTGACACACTTTCTTGTGTGGTTGAACCTATCGAACAATATTTGTTGTCATAAATAATATTTTTCCTGTTTTTGCACCTATAATGCAAGCCTGCAGGTATGAAATATTGAGTGATGAAGCAAATACAGAACATAATACAATTCTTACCACTCTGATAAAGCATCATAATTAACCTTATATGACTGTTTCGGCCACGCTCCATCAACAGTTACCGATATGAGACCATTTCCCTCAGAATCGACATCTCCCATTTCTTCAGCTAGTCTCAGCTCTTCGCGACCTGCTTTTACTATCTCCATTATTGAAAATCCACAATCAAACATGGATGTCGATTTAATTGAGCTATTGCTTGCAAGAAATATGACATATCGACGATCCGTCTTCCTATATGGTTCGCGTCAAAAATAGGTCTTTCGTTTTGTTTTTTGTATTCCACCTGCAAGCCGAAAGCGTCAGTAGCAGATGGTTCAGTATGGACAGGTTAACGATGTATTTTTTGGGTAGAAGTTTCGTCCAAATAAACTCGTTGTTTACAAGTCTTGTCAAAAGTATACCTATTTGTCCCTTCGTATTCTACAGACACTTCCAAATTACGCTCTTGTATGTTGTGATCCACTAAAAGGTTGAAATGAATGTAAGTATTAAAAAGGCATCCAAAATCTCAGAAAATTAAAACGTACTTATTGTCGACATCGTTTATTTGCGTCTAATCACTTGTTGGACCTTGTTTCTATTCCTGTTCCTATTCCTGTAGAATACAAATTACATCAAGACTCCTCCGATGAAAAAATTCCACCTAATTTTTCTTCGAAAATAAGGCATTTTTCTAATTATGTTGATATTTCTCAGAAAACGTCTCTAAACCCTAAATCTCTAAACTTGAATTGCGTATTTTCGTAGCTGGCAGTGCGACGTATTATTCAAACTAAAGGAGGAGGTGGCACTAATAACAACGAGCTCGTCGGTCAGAGCCCCCAAAGCTGGTCGGACGCAAACGTCGCAAATGGGGTTTCTGCTCGGCCGGCCCCGTGCCGGAGGCTAGGGGGGGGTTAAGTGCTAGGGCGCCACTGGCTACGACCTAGCCAGAAGGTTCCAGGTGTTGTGGACCCAGCTTTGGATGCTCTACCAAAACGACTCGTGAACGACTCAACTACAAAAAAAACAAACAACGGTTAACGTTTATGCACACAGTTTAATTAGAATTAAAATGGCAAGTTTGAGTTGATTAAACAGTCGATCTTAAAAACAACAAGCTTACAAGAGCGGTAACAGAATAATAAAAAAAATGAAATAACAAATATAACAAATACTCAAGAAACGGGGCGGATCCGCACTAGATATCCGGGCCCTTGATCAAGGGTTACACAAATTCCCCTTACTACAATTAAACCCTCGCGTAAGCGCACTTAACTAAGGATATTCGCCGGACGTTCGGTAACGACAGGACGTTCCTCGCGTATACTATGTTATTTAGTAAACCAAAATTAAGTGAACGCTCCTCGTATATACGTTGTTTAGTAAACCGATAATAAGGGAACGTTCCCCGTTCCAGATATGTTGAACTAGTTCTAAGCTTATCTGAAAATCTCCTGCTTTCTTAGCGAGAGGAGAACGCAGTGGACAGGTCGACAGTCGACGAACACCGGGACTGCGCCTAAGGGCTCGATAACGACGGACAATCCGTGCAACTCCACTCCAGGCTCCAACGGAACGGG
The DNA here is from genome assembly GCA_946251905.1 of Cryptocephalus moraei. NCBI lineage: Eukaryota > Metazoa > Arthropoda > Insecta > Coleoptera > Chrysomelidae > Cryptocephalus > Cryptocephalus moraei. The sequence goes on from OX276459.1 coordinate 2,671,325, forward strand.
ACACGGGATCCCCGAAAAGACTCCAACACGTGTAACAGCTCAACAGGTTCTCTCAGACAGCTGAGTTCTATTACTAAAAAAAAAACCTAATCCAAATAGGGCGACCGAATAAGTGACGGAAAGTCTTAAAAGAGATAATTACCTCTGGTCAGAGGGTTTTCTCACAACTCCAAGAAGAACGCAGCAACATGGCGGCAGAATCACACGCGGACAAATCCCTCAAAGGCGACGTCTCTCCTCCTAAGCAAAACTCCAAAACTCCACCACACGAGGACCAGACTGCAACTCCAACTTCTCACTTCGTACAATTCCCTCAAAAGGTTTAGCCAGACGACAATTACGAAGATGAAAAGAAACGCGTGATTCTCCGCTTAACACAGCCACACGCTAGGCGAAAAAGAAAAGAACCTTTTCCCCGAGCGGAAACGGCCTATCGCCGGACCCACGTCACACGCTGCAAGGCCGCCACACCAACAGGTCGCCAACTTCCAATACGAAAAACCCCCAACGACAAGGAACGCAACAGTCAATGAGGCGCGTTCGATTCTCGCGCAAGCAAACAAACCGAAACTCAGTTCGTCATTAACGTGCGTTTGGGAGCTCCCGTTGTAACGGAATTTTAGACCGTTACAGCAGGATGCATAATTATTCATAGTAATAAAATTTATTTACAAAATTAAATTTAAATAATATTACTCATACCCTTTCGAGTCGAGTAAATCTTCTATAATTCACTAATAATATAATATTCACTAAACAATTTTAAAACAGTGGCACACAATTGACGATCACAGTAACACACTTCAATTGCGGAAAATAGAGCAAATAAAATAAAGTGAGGAGTGAGGACTTTTATAATTCCATCACCTCGTTCATCCTTGCTAATCACCTTACCTACCCGACAACTCGACATGGTCGAGGGTGGAAGGGGTTAGAATGCGTTCACGTTCTGAAGAATCGCACACGTGGCTTCTGTGCAACCACGCGTCCTGACGAAAACGCGGGAAAAAAATGCGGACAGTCGTAGCACCTCAGTAATCTTATTACGGGAGAATATTCAGTCATTCAATGTTAGTTGTCTATATTTTGCGATGGCAGTTACGTTAGATAAACTAGCGCAAACGCGCGAATAGTAGTTTTCCCCTAGGCTAAATCCGCCGCCATCCTACCACTGCTTCGGTTCTTCAGATCACGAGCGCAGTCTATGTCTAATCGACGTTAGCGGACCGCCGATGGAGAGAGAGCGAGATACTGCCGGACAACCGAGAAGTAGCCAAAATAAAGAACGGTTTTAAAAATCCTGCCAACAGGGTTAGTGTAATTTGATGGGTGAAAACACCACTGGAAAGGGAAAAAAACTCTCTACGCACTCTTGTTTTTCAAATTCCAAAAATATTAAAAAAAAATTAATCACTACGTTTTTTTGTATCTGCAAGTAAAATTTCCAAAAACTAAAGACGAGACATTCTAGGGAATACCATGGTAGATATGTATGCTAAAAAATGGAAGAGTTTGCATCATAAATAAGCGAGCATTTTGTAAAATACTGAAAATGGGTACTGCGAGTAAGAAGTACTTTAAGTAAGAATCTACTTTTTTAATACTATTGTGACGAATGCTTAAACAGTTATTTTATTAACCTAAACAACAGATATATACCGTTGCACTTCATGTAATTAATTACGCATTATCATCAGACCACCTCCAATCAATCCGATTCCATAATGACTGGGTCGTTGTACCTTATCGAATATTGCTGACGATAGCAAGGTATCGTGAACGGTAACCGATATACTAGTGTGAAGGAAGTCTTGTTCGACATGTAAACGAAAGCGCATCAATAAAACCATCTCCCAAGAGTAAATTCGGGTTTCCTAAACGGGCCCTACAGACACTTACCACAGTATTTCTAGTGAAGTGTATATGCCTAAGGGTTTTATTTTTCCCACTAGTCTGTTTTGCCTCCGTTGCGTTTTCATGATTTTTTTTTCAGTTTTGATTCAAACTTTTCCTTTGGATTCTTTGTGGTGCATGTTTCAACCACACTTTTATAGCATCCTCGATGTGTTAATTGTTATATTTAGAGTTGTTACGTTTCACAGCATCTAAAACCAAGAAATATAATCAAAAATGTGTTTGAACGTGTATCCTTAAAAGTTATTCTTACCTATTTAAACTTCCTTTATTTTCACTTGATAAAACGTTTTTTGTTTCTTTGTCCATAAAATGAATAAATGCGTACTAACTCATCGGCGAGTACAGTGTTTCAATTTTTATTTGTTTGGGCAATTGCATCCTTTCCACCCAAGCAGCTCAGATAACGTTCCTGAAAATTAGTAATTAATTAAAACTAAATATAAACACTAGAACTGTTCCATACAAATATTATTCATTCTTCATCCATTCTTTTCCTCGGCGATATATTTCTCGAAGTCGATCAAATCATTTTCCGTTTTGAACGGGAAAACAAAACTCCTGATAGACGAGGCGAGGCTAGACTTGTCAGGACTAGTGCGATATATAAATTTGAAAAGTAACAAAGTTATCATTTCTTCCCACGCAAGCATGCCAGATGGAACGTTACGTATTAAAAGATATTTTAAAAATAATTTTTGACTAAGATGAGAGAACGATTAAGATGTATTATGATGGTGATAGCGGTTATGATGGTGGTGTTGATAACATAGAGTTTTCACCTGAGAGATTTAAGGATTTTCTCGATTTTTGTACTGTGTAACGCTCACTTTAGTAATTTAAAATTTATTTGACTTAATTACTTATAAGAGAACGAACAATTGCCGTGGCTAGCTCTGCCTGCAATGAGTACTCTTTTGATGAAATTTAATTCCTGGGGTCGTGGGGAGAATTCAATAAATGTCAAATGAATGATGATGGTTACACTGAGATTTAATTTCACTAAATATCTTACACATATATGATCAATCACAACATTAAAAGAAGAAAGCCGCATTAATGAAGTCACTTACGCCTATAAGTAGGCAACCATCAATACACTATTCTAAGCAACGTCAGTGATGTTTAAGACCTTAACTAAATTCACATCGAATTTGTTATGTTCGCCTCGCTAATATAACCCTAATGTTACGTTACCTCGAGTTAAGTTCCCATTAAATTTCTACAACAATAGCAATATCTATTCTCTACGGGGAACACCTACCGAACAACGGTTTTACGGTTAACTGCTGGCAACGTAAACAAGCAAAACAAGTTATACTAACAATCCTTCAGAGGAGAAACAAATCAAATGTACAAATACCTCACACATAAGTGTCACTATACATTGGTCGACCAATAGTAAAAAGAACGATACCTGATCAGGGTTTATCGGCTTGTCGAAGAGGGGCCCACTCACGCAGGCTCTATAGCCCTCGTGCGTAGAGGTCTCCGGAGGAGTACTTTCTCGATGGTACTCCTGTGCAGGCTAGTCCTGTTGACTGGCCACGTCCGTTGCAGGTTGCAGCCCCACGCCGGGTCCTGAAGGCTTTGACGCTGAAGTCGGAAGTCGGTTGCTGAAGATTCAATGAACGCCGTGCGAGTACGTTCGTGCGTCACTATTCACTCGACCACACTTCACTTTACAAATGTCCAATACAACTCTTCAACAGAAGTACGCAGACTTCTTGTTTACCTAACCTCAAAACATTAACCTCAAATAAGTTGACCTTCACACAGTACAACGCCTACAAGCTCAATGTAACCTCAAATTCCGGCTAACAATGAACGTCTTTAGGCGTCGAACGTTCGTACGCAACTCCTCGTTTCTCTCTCAAAATTCTACCACTTCTCCTCGTACCTACGCGTAGTACGGCGTTTTCATTGGACGCGCTTTTCTCCCTCCCTTCTCACGTGCTCTGCCCGTGTACAAATTTCTTCAACCGTTTTGTTTACTCAAGATCTTCGCCCTTTACCGCGAGGGGGGAAGCAATTACCATTATCTTTACACAGGAATATCTCCAATAATTTCCCATCCCCAACTTTGATTTTAGTGTCTTTAAAATGGTTTATTCCAGGGCTAACTCATGGTGAAATTCTGGGTTGATCCGTTATCGCGGGGGTAAGTAATTAGCTCCGCATCATTTACCGCCTACAAACTGCCGATTCTCGGCATCTAGAGCCGTACTGGAAAATGTAACCGTTACAACTGAAGTCATCGAGAAAAACGAGGGTTGTTCAAAACTCTGCTACGACGATAAAGTATGGATGGAATATCAGAGTGATGAAGGACAAGTCATTAAAGGACAAGTGCTCTATGAAATAGTTCTTGAAAGATATGAAATATGTCGTCTCGATAGGTTTACTTTGTATAATATGTTATATTTTTAAGAAATAAAATCATTAAACATTTGCGGTGTTTTTATTTTTTACAATACAATTTGAAAAAAAAAGGAAAAATAACATTGGTATTATTACATACTGAGGAAACAATAAAAATACATAAAAAATTAGAAAAATAAAATACCATTTAATACAATTTGAAAAAAAGATAAAATAATATTTGTGTTATTACATTTTGAGAAAACAAAACAAAAAAAATGGAAAATAAAATACTTCCCAATAATGTCTTTCTATCGGGTATTGTCTCATTACACATTAATTTTTAGCGTAGTATCTCATTTCGGTCTGCTAGGATCTGAGCACTTTCGATCGCCATCATTTTCTTCAATCCAGTAAGATCCAGAAGAGGGAGATGCTTCACATACCCGTACCTCAAGAAGTTCCTGTACTCTCTGCGCTGTAGTAGTATCGGTTGGTTTTCTGACACATCGAACTCAGACCATTTTTCAATTAACATGAATTCTAACATAAAAATTGTTTCCCATACATCACGCGGATCTCTGGAATCACGACACACCCGGGAGACGCATTCACAACAAGATGTTATCAGTCTCAATACAAGTTTTTCTCAGGTGATACTTCCCCGATAGATTTCTTAATAACACTCAACAGAGCAAGTTTTTCTTTTAAATTTATTTGGAATTTGAAAACTGTTATAAAAATATTTGCAATTGAATTATGATTGTAACAAAGCCCACAGGATTTTATAATTAACCTGAATAACTCTATCTTGTATTATTCATTGCGGAATGTGATTGTGTTCTCGCTAAGGTGACTATATACACATTATACCTTTAAAAAATGGAATTTTTAACCGCAATCCTTGTGACTATTTATTTATTTACTATTTATTAGCAATACACATTTTCAGTGCTCACAGGAGCAATAGAAAAGCCCGCAAGAGAGGGAAGACCCTCTGTGCGCAGGAGCTAAAGTATTATGCAAGGGTGCACATGCCCTTGCATAATAGAACTTAAAATTAATTTAAATCTAAAACATTAGATAATTTAATTTTGGTACTCGCAGTTAATATTTTTAGTCCATTTGGTAGGACATTAAAATATTTAGTAGCACTATATATACAATTTTTCCTACTTTTAGTTTTTGTATGTTTCGGTAGGTTGCTTGATTTGTTTCTTGTAATACTTATAGAAGCATTAAATTGCAAACTTAAGTTATTGTAGTGATACAAGATACTTTAAGTTTTATACAATTGATCTAAATTTAATAGTTTTGTTGACTTTAATAGTTTAATAAGTCTATTTTGTAACTTAACTAGAGGTTTAATATCTGCATCGTAGGCTCCACCCCACACAATTAGCTCATAATTTAATCCACTATACACGTAAGCATAATATAGTGCCTCAAGAGCCCTTAGTGTGAGGTACCGTAACTTGTAACAGATATGAAGAAAATATCTTACTTTATTGATGATTTTCTTTATGTGCAAGTCCCACTTAAGATACTTAACACTGTTAGCTCTTTTTACTTCAATATTGTTAATTTTGATTTTTTAGCTTTGTGGTACACTGTCAATATAACAACCGAAAGACATAGATTCAGTCTTGTTGATGTTTAATGTTAATTTGTTTACTGCAAACCAATTATTTAATTCAGAAAGATAAACATTTATTTTCGATTAAGCTAATGTCCAATTATTCCCAATGCTTAATACAACTGTATCACGAGTGTAATGTCCTCTTATTACCGAGGACATTCTTGAAAGAAACTCGGAGAATAATTTGGAGTAACGATGATTTATTGGTGATTTCACATAACTCGGTTTGCGGTCTTTTACATACTGTAGTTTAATTGATACTTATTGAATCGATCACTACGACTGTTAACATGAGTACTCAGCGTTCAACTGACGATCGCATATCTACAGGTGAACTGCCTTTCGTTCAGTCACCTGTTGACAAAGCATAATTGGAAATATGGTATCGAACGGACGTGCGATTGACGTTGTCCGCACTCCGCACCGTTGAGTGCCCACTCCTGGCTGCCGTCACAAGAGTGTCCGCAAACTTGACTGCCGTCAAGAACAGCAGTCCTTGACGGGAACGATAATGACCAGTGAGAGCAGCGGCTCTCAACGAGACGATAGCCCGTAGTGGGAACGGCAGAGATCGGTGAGACGATGGCTCTCAACGAGACGATAGCCCTCAGTGGGAACGGCAGGGTTCGGTGAGAACGATGGCTCTCAACGAGACGATAGCTCTTAACAGGAACGGTAGCCCTCAACGAAACGATAGCGGGAACGGTCATGTCCAGGGAGAACAGTAGATCTCAACGGGACGGTAGAGTTCGATGAGAACAGTGGGCCTTGGCAGGAACGTATCTGCGATGAGTAGACTTCCACTTAAGAAGTAACTCCCCGGGAGGAAAAAACCCTAGACGAAAGAGATCGTCTCATATAAGAAAAAGGAACGAATAATCATGGACTCTTACCTCGACGAATGAGGGTTATGTATCGCACGTGAATACGGCGAATACGGTAACGTCGAAAATGAACGTCGGTGCCTGAAGATAACGTCTTTGCGAAACGAACTGTGCGTTTTAATCTACATAAGATACCCAAAATGGAGCGGATGAACGCAAGTGTAGTTTCGAACAGCACGTGGATTCGGAACGTCCAAATTGGTAGACGGCCGGCGGAAAAGAGAAAGTCAACGGAGACGCTGCGCCTGTCACCCTTAAGCCGGCTACATACAGATGCGAATTGCGAATTGCGAACTGCGACTAAAGTTCCCATTGGTCCAGTTTATTTGGTGGGGGAAACGTCGGGAATCTGCGAAATTCGCAAAATTTGAAATACCGGAGGCGGGAATTTTGAGATACGTTCAATATTTTGCGGAAGACCACATAGAATGTCCATGTTCTTTAACCATAGAAGAGTAACATCATAACAAATATCTCCTAGTGAGAAAGTAAAACTCTTTAAAATTGTTGCGTTTTTGCGCATCTGCATGAACACAGGATGTGCGAAAGGAAGGTACATATAGATGCGAATTGTGAATTGTGAAATGCGGAAATTCGCATTCGCACATCCTGTCTTCATACAGATGAGAAAAAACGCAACAATTTTAGAGACTTTTAATTTCTCACTAGGCGATATTTGTTATACGCTTGTATGGTTCAATTAAATAGGTGTTCTGTGTGGTTAACCTAACATTATTGATTGCGTATGGGGATTATTATTTACTTGTATTGTTGTGTTATGTATTAAGTTCTACTACGTTATTGTGATATTATAGTGTTTGAGTTTTTTATTGATATATAGTTCATTACTACTAGACTTTGTACAAATTTATATCATTATGAATTGGTACCAGTACCTCTTGACCAGTACCAACACCAAATATACCATTGGCGACGAAGACGCAGAATTGCCGCTTATTTGTTATTGAATAGAAGGCAGAGAGAAAGAGAACAATTGGAACCGTCTACAGAGAATATAATATATAACTACTGAGAAGCGACAAAACCCCGAGTTGCATGGATTTTTTTTTATGCGCATGCGTGAAATTGGTAGTTTATCTGTCAAAATCGTGACGTGACTTGACATTGTAGTTGTTTTCAGTGGCGTAGGTCGCAGTAGTTAAGGGTTTAAAGTTTAATTTTTTGATCCGCTCCTTTTAACGGCTCTCGCGCTAAGACGGACCTGCCGATTCTGTAAGTCAACGCAGACACGAGACAGTTCGAATTGTTTGACATATCATATAAACTGAAACCTAACATATAGACACGATTCCAATTCATTCGTACGTCTCGTATATTCTTGATACATTCGTACGTGATTCGTACCGCACTCAACTCAAACTTTTAACCGTTTACATCATTTATACTTTTGTACACCAACCTTGCACCCACACAATGTCTAATTTTTGCTGTGTTGGATAAGCTGTTACTGAATACAACAAGCGGGGACCTAATCGGTGTTTACCATGAAGAAAGGTCCTCTGAAGTACAAAATCAATCAAAAGCGATAGCCATTCCCGATAACAGCTATCATAAAGAAAACCAAACTACGAAAAATGCCTTTCATTATGTTGGTGGGTATATTTTAAAGAAAGGCCTCGAAGTTCATACATGTAATATATGCAAAGCTTTTGGAAAAAATGTGATACTCTCAGCACAACTAATTTATTAATAAATTTCAAATCGTATAGTATCAACGAAAGTGGTGATGGAAGGCTTCAAACGCCACCAAAAGAATTTATATATTTCATTTATAAATTGGAAATGATATTTAATTCTCAATTTGAAAAAAAATTGTAGTGGACGAGCAGTTTCAAAATAATTGTTTACATTACAAATTAAATTTACATCAATCAGTTTCTTTTCGGTTTTCGAGCAAATAATGTCTAATTCGCATACATGTTTCATGTCAGTGAATTGAATAAGTTGTTAGTTAATTGTCAGTAAATTATTAGGTAATTGTTAACAAAAATGATTATTGCTAGTATATTGTTAATAGAATTGTGTTGTGAGTTTATTTACGGAGCACAGCTACATCGCACACCTCTCCCACAGATTTCTAACAGTTTGTTACAGCTGTAGATAATTTTCCAATTTTCGTTGACTATTAACACACCTAAAACTGTCGAGCAAAAAACCTGTATGACATATATAGCTCGTTTACCTTCATAGTGACGTAAATTCCAACAAAAAATTGATGAAGGAACTATACTGAATTTTACATTAGTTTAAAAACGATCCCCGTGTACCCGTCTTGTCACGACTTTGTATTGAATGGTTCAAACTTTTCTGCGTGTAGGTCACTGCACATTATAAACGTCACTTTTCTTAGTGTATATGGTAGGTTAACTGTTAAATTTGCTGTCATCGAAGTGGGGTAGAAACATCAAAGGAACCGCCAATACTGTCGCTTCTCAGTAGTTACATGTTTTCTACCATATTCTCTGCCGTCTACAAACAAGGTTGAAGGCCGAAGGAAGTATAGGCAGAATTACATACCAACTTAATGTACGACAAGCTGTGCGCAAGCGTAACCTGTCAATTTCTTGAGTCTTCCGCAAAATATTGAACGTTTCTCAAGATTCCCGCCCCCCAGATTTCAAATTTTGCGAATGTCGCAGGTTCCCGATACGCTTCCCCCACCACATAAACTGGACCAAATGGACCAATGGGAAATGGGAACTTTAGTCGCAATTCGCAATTCGCATCTACAACGTGATCAAGAATGACTGTTTAAGTTGGCAATACTGAATTTCATTTTTAAATGGTACGACTGGAGTAACATCCGGTTGGGACACTGACAGCGTCATTGACAGATGCCATTTGCTATTTCAAATTCGAATTTCTGGTATTCTTTTCAAATTTATTTATTTAAAATGGTTTTCACGTTACAACACGATATTTTCATTGGAATGGCGTACTTTAGAAGCGGGATTTATAACCCAATTACTGGTTGGCAGTACTCCCTCGAAGCGACATACCAGCAATTTCAAGAGTTGTTTCCTGAGACTTTGGTCACTTTTGCTGTCTTTCTGCAACATTGCATGCGAGTAGTTGAACGTTATTTAAACACAGGAAGCGTAAGCAAACAAAAATCAACTGGTAGACCTTCTAATCTAAACGAGGAAGTTGTCGAGGATATCAGAACTCGAATGCAAACAAGTCCTCGCAAATCCTTAAGAAAGCTCTCCCTTCAAACAGGTTGGGTCCTTATGCCTCCTATTCAACCAATTTTCATTCTTATCCATAATACTTCCACTTTTCCATGTTGTTCTAGTTCACGGTTTTACAGGTTTACCATATGGAAGTTGCTCCACTGTGCTTAAAAAGAAATGAAAGTACCACCCTTACAAAATTTCCATCGTCCAGTCATTAACCCCTCCTGATCACCCGCAGAGAGTTTTATTTTGTAATTGGTTCAATGACATATTAAATAATAATGATATCCTTGACAATACCTGCTATTCCGAGGAAGCCTGGTTTCATCTCAACGGCTATGTGAATAACCAAATTACAGAATTTGGTCAGGTGAAGATCCTTACGCTATCAGAGAGACACATTTACACCCGGTTAAAGTTGATGTTTGGTTGGCAGTCTCAAGGACGCAGGTGTATGGGCCGATATTTTTTAATTTTACCGTCAATTCGGAGAGATATATCCAACACCTTTTGAGGCCTTTTATAAACCAATTAACAGACGAAGAGCGTCAAATTGGATATTTCCAACAAGACTCTGCAAGGGCACATACGGCTCGTGATACTATGGGATATTTAAGAGAGAATTTTGGCGACAGAGTACGGTATTAGTCGGTGCATTTGGTGAAGCAGGTCACCAGATCTCACTCCATTAGATTTTTCGTTATTTGGACTCTTGAAGGACAATGTCTTTAGGATCGTATTGCATACTGAAAAGAGCTGCAATAGGCAATAGTTCAGGAAGTGGCAAACATTACCCCCAATATGCTGGTGAATATCTTCGAGAGCCTAAAAAGAAGAGTTAATTTATGTCTGGACCAAAATTTTGAGCATTTTGAGCATTACCTTTAGCCGGTTTAATTAAATCTTTGTTCTGTATTTCGAGTTTCATTTTTAAGCGTTAATTTTTATTCACATAACCTACAATCTTATCGCTGATTGTTCTTCTTCTTCTTTTATTTGGCCTTCGCTGCTATGGCGATCCAGCCACTTAAATAACGCTGATTGTTTTGTCAAATAAATGAAATAAACATATCTGGTTATCAAGGCCTATCAACTTTAAAAAAGTTACCTCATTGAACAGCTTCTGGCGAGGGGGTCGCGCAGGGGAGGCGGAGTTCGTGACGTAGACTGGCGACACAGGTCTGAGTTTTATTACCTGTGTTTAATCTAACTCTGGTTTCATCTATGCTCTGTATTACTCTGACAATTCGGCGTTTGGCTGGCGTTTTCGTTTGTAATTGACAACAGTTTTGAGTTTTTCAAAGTATTTTTTGCATCGCCGGTCACCTTGTGACGTAGATGACGTTGTGGTAGGTCAGGATCGCTTGAGGCAACCTATTTAAAGTTGATACGCCTTGTGTGGTTGTAGCATTGCAAACCCTTAGGCAAAAAAATCCTCCAGGTAGGATTGCCAACTCAAACAGTCATTCTTGATCACCCTGTATATGTAGCCGACTTGCGAATGCGAATTTTCGCAGTTCGCAATTCGCAATTCGCATCTGTATGTAGCCGGCTTTAGTTTACGAGACGTACCAACCTAAACTGGACACGGAACGCGAAAGACGGTAGTCGCGTTCGATTGTAAAATGGACATGCTACACCGTGGTAACTACACATGGTCCTTTATACCATGGATCAAATTTACGTCTTCCTTCGTTTGTCAAGGTTACTAGGTCTCCGGGATTTATATTTAATGGTTTCGAATTTATGTTTACTTCTGAGTTTCTTTTTCGTTTTTCCATTTCAAGATGTTGCGCTACTCGTAAGTGAGCGTACTGTAATCTGTATCGGAGTTCCTGTTCGAATGCATCGATATTGTAACATGGTTCTATTTTACTGTTTCGAAGAGTATCTGGCAGATGAAACTGTCGGCCATATACTAATTGGAAAGGTGTGTAATTATGGTACGTGCTTGGTGTTGTATTATAGCAAAATGCGTAGTAGTGTATCCAGTTATCCCAGTCATTGTGAAATTCGTTGATATACATTCGAAGGAATTCATTCAGTACTCTGTGATTACGTTCACAGCCTCCGATTGTTTGGCTGTGGTATGCTGTAGATATTTTGTAGGATATACTGAGTAATCGAGTCAGGTTCTCGAGCACCTGGTTCTTATACTCGGTTCCCATGTCTGTGCGAATTTCTTTCATTGGTCTGTATATTAGGATGAAATGCTTTACTAAGTTTTCCGCGATTGTATTGGTTTCTTTATTGGGTATAGGGATAACTACTACGTATTTTGTGAGTTCGCATTGGCAAAATATCGGTAACGGTAAAGTAAGATGCTAATGATGGTAGGATGAGATAGTTGATAGCACGGAAAGACTTAACCTAGTCATGTAAGTAGGTATTGGATTAGCTACTAGGGCTCCTATGAACTTCACAATGCGGAGAGCATGTTTTGGGGGAAATGAACTAAAAGGGAGATTACGAAAAAGGGAGGCTTGCAAAGGGTCCACAACAGGCTACACTACAAAGAGTTGATCAGGCTCCTTGGAAGGTATTGTTTACTATTTGAGCACTTTACTGGACGGGAAGACAACACAATGAAAGAAAACAGACAGAATTCATAGGGGTAGAATGCTAGTCGAGAGTGGAAGGGTCCTGGCCCTCGTGAAAGGGTTTTAAGTCTTTTACATGCCAATTGCCAGCATTAGAACCATCGGTATTTTTCAAATTATACACAAGTTGCGATAATTTCTTGTGAACGGTACAGAGGACGTACTTAGGTGCCAGTTTGGCTGCAAAACGATTGGCAGCACTGGAAAGTACTTTGTTTCGGCGCCAAACTTTGTCGCCTACAGAAAAGGAAATGGGCCTCCTGCGAAGATTATATGCTTTCGCGTTGCGTCGGTAGGCCATGTGCAAACTCTGCTGCACATCGGAAAAGACGGTTTGGAGACCTTTAAGCTCGGAAGCATAAGAGTCTCTGTCACCCGGTAATATAGTGATGTCATCGGTAGGAGGTACGGTACCATAGTACTTGCCAGATAAAGGTACGTGACGGCCAAAGTTAAGAAAGGCTGGAGAGAATTTGGTAACTTCATGTTTACCGGTATTAATTGCCTGTTGAATTTTAGGGAGTTCCTTGTCCCAGTTTTGATGTTCGTCGACATAACATCGAATTGCTGTGGTAATTGTCCGGTTACTACGCTCAACAAAGTTACACTGAGGCGAATAAACGGCATTAAACCAAATTTTTTGAACTTGGTACTCGTCACATAAGGTTCTAAGCACTTTACCACTGAGATTCTGTGCATTGTCACAGATAATGAACTGAGGAACAACGTAAACTAAAAATACATGACGTTCGAGAAAATCGGCAATATGATGCGCCTTCGCATCGCGCAAGGGGTGAATTAGGGTATATTTTGAAAACCAGTCACCTACTACTAACAACCAAGAGAAACCTTTCTTTGACCTCGGGAGGGGTCCTATAAGATCAAGAGCGATAACTTGCCAAGGAAATTGTGCTTTCTTTTCCTTGCCCATTAAACCAAACGGAAGGGTATTGGACATCTTTTGTGAACAGCATACCTCGCAAGCTCGGACAAACTTCAGAACGTCCTGTCTCATTTTGGGCCAGTAGTAACGTTCTTGAAGACGAGATAACGTTTTGTAAAAACCAAAATGACCAGCGGTAGGCGGGTCGTGTACAGAGTGAAGTATTTCAGACTGCTGAGGTCTAGGTACTAAGAGTTTCCATTCAATATCGTTAGTCTGAAACGGGGTGGTAGACGGAACAAACTTAAATATTTTATCATCGACAAACTTCCATTGCTGAAATTCTGCCGGTGACCTAAGAATATTGTCACGCAACTTAGAGTAGTAAGGATCGATCTTTCCAACATCTACTTCGATAAACTCAACCTCGGGAATGACTTGAGAGACTCTGCTCAAGGCATCCGGAACTACATTTTGAGCGCCTTTGCGGTGTACTAGGTCAAAGGTGTGTTGACGGAGCCTTACTGACCATCGTGCTAATTTTCCAGTAGGGCTTTTCAAATTGTTCAACCACAAGAGAGAGTAGTGGTCAGTAATGACGGTGAATTTAACACCTTCGATGTACGGACGAAACTTTTCTATTGAGAAAATAACGGCAAGGCATTCACGTTCGGTAACAGAGTAATTACGTTCTGCCTTGGAAAGGGATCTACTCGCGTAGGCGATAACTCTTTCATGGCCGTCTAAAACTTGAGTTAAGACACCACCTAATCCGGTATCGGAAGCATCACACTGAATTGTAAATGGCTGCGTGAAATCAGGTTGCGAAAGAATAGGGGGCGAGACCAGAGCTTCTTTAATTTTTCGGAACGACTCTTCGGCTTGTGCCGACCAAGAGATTGGCTGTTTTTTACCACGGCCTTTAAGTAGGTCATTTAACGGAGAAACGAGAGAGGAAAAGTCCTTAATAAAACGTCTGTACCAGGAACACAGACCGATAAAACGTTTTATTTCAGTGGTGGTCTTTGGCCGAGGAAAGTTCACCATTGCTGAAATTTTGTCTGGGTCTGCACGTAAACTACCATCACCGACTATAAAACCGAGGAACTTGAGTGAAGTCTTTAGAAATTCACACTTTTTCAGGTTGACGGTAAGATTGGCATCCTTCAACTTGTAATGAAGCCTTTATTAGAGAGTTGAGAGTAGACCACCCACCATACACTTAAACGCGAAATCAATACTATCTTGGATAGATGGCGGCCAATAAGGCACTGCTCAATCCACCATAAATTCAATATTAGGACTAAACGAATATGAGCCACTCGCCCTCTACGGCGTTCTCTGCCTGAGTTAATCCAAGGTGAGAGCCATTACTTGTCTGTAGCCAACCGTCCGTTATTAGCATTTATCCGTTGTGTTTCTGTCCTACCGACCGATCTATGTAATTGTCTTATATGTAATTGTGAGCGTCACCGACCGATATTTGTGAGTGTCTGACTGTGAACGTACCGCCGACCGCCGCTATATGTAACTATTTGTTATTCGTTACGTAATCGTCCATGATCTGTGTTTGTCACCGCCGTTAAAACCGCCGAACTCTCTGTTATATGTAACTGTGAAAGTACCGCCGTTGTCTGTCGACTGTGATCGTCACCGCCGATTAACTTTACATCCGCCGAACTCTTTGTTATATGTAATTGTGTGCGTATCACCGCCGATCAATGTAATTGTGAACGTTACCGCCGTCATATGTTGAACTATTTGTTATCTGTTATGTAATCGTCCAGTACCGCCCGCTAATAGCAAATGTTTTGCTATTCCGTCTATGTGTGTTAGCGTGTACGTCGAACCGCTAACAGCCGTCTCGCTCAGAACCGCTACAAATTAATTTTTCCTTCATTGTAGGGAAAAATTAATTTTCCGCTGCCCTCCGTTTGCTCTCTCTCACACTCTCGCTCTCTCGTAATAGACGCACTACCGAATATTAGCCACTGCACGTTTTTCTACCGTCTCCGTATTTAGCTATTTCTCTTTCAATGTAAAAGTGTTAGGATAATCTTCCGTTTTCGCATTTTCAGTTTTAAGAAGGGTTTTTCATATCGTAGATGCTAAAAATTTGAAGTATTTCCACCTTCCGTTTTCGCGTTTTCGATTTAGTAAACTGCTTTCTTCTCTTCTCGCTGTTAGTTAGAATACCTTTTATTCCTCTCCAACTGTAATAATAATATTCTCGCATCCGTATGTTTCCTTTTCGAAATACCAAAAATAATTGTAAATAAGTTTTTGCCCGATTTCCGTCCGACGACCTGACGCCGGCAGGTGTTAAATGTACGAATTGTTTTCACGGCCAAATAAATTGATTTTAGGATTTTCTATTTTTGAGCGTGTGTTTCATTTCTACAGACAACCCTGGTAATCTCCTGAGTTCGTAAAATTACCCAGGTATATTCCCGAGGGAGAAAACCCTTAAAAATCTGGCGCCCGAGCAAAACCGTAAAACCGACTCTTAAAACCGTTTCCCGAACTCCCGAACTCCGTCCCAGCGCCAAATCACTCTAGTAACCGCACATAAGCGCGTTACAAACTTTTTCTGAACTTCTGCCAGGAGTTCGACATGTTCCTCTAGAGTCGAAGAACAGACAATGATATCGTCAAGGTAACAGAAAATATTCGGTTCATACTTGGGGCCAAATATCGAGTCTACTAGTCTCTGCTGAGTCTGTGCTGCATTACAGAGACCGAAAGGCATAGTAACAAATTGGAAATGACCTCGTCCAATGACACTGAACGCGGTTTTCTCACGAGAACTCGGATCTAATGGGATCTGCCAGAATGATTTACGTTAATCGATGGAGGAAATGAATTTAGCATTACGCAACATGTTAAGAATTCTATCGACGTGCGGCAAAGGTGTAATGTCCTCTTATTACCGAGGACATTCTTGAAAGAAACTCGGAGAATAATTTGAAGTAACGATGATTTATTGTTGATTTCACATAACTCGGTTTGCGGTCTTTTACATACTGTGGTTCAATAGATACTTTATGAATCGATCACTGCGACTGTTAACATGAGTACTCAGCGTTCAACTGACGATCGCATATCTACAGGTGAACTGCCTTTCGTTCAGTCACCTGTTGACAAAGCATAATTGGAAATATGGTATCGAACGGATGTGCGATTGTCGTTGTCCGCGTAGGTATTGCTAAGTTCGATAATGCGTACTTAGCTATTTGTGCAATAAACGATAGGTTAATGTTCTTAATTAAGTGTCTTTTACTTGAGGTCATATGGGGGCATTACACGAGCCAATGTAAACAAATCGGGACAGTTTTCAAATATATCAATAATGTATACAAGAAATAATAGTGGACCTAATACATTATATTGCGGTACTCCAATATTAACCTTTAACTACACCGCATTTATGAATGTGAGATTGAGTGTCTTAATCAATGTATTGGGTTGAGAAAACATGTTGCCTTTATTTTATATGAGGTTTTATTGAAATATTACAAATTAATACAATACTGTATTAAAAAAACTAAGCAATCAATGCATCAAGAAGAAATAAAATTCCACCCCACATATATGGTTATTCGCTGCATGATTCGACGTTTTTGCATGAATCGCATGTAACAACTGTTGTCATATGTTGTTTGCAAACTGACCTATTGCAACTTCCGCAGATGATCGTTGTTACTCGATTTTTTTCCTGCCGCAAATAAAACACCTCGCTCGCATTTTTGCAGGTGGTTCCTCATTGGTGTCTTCTGCTGGTTTTTTGTATTTTGCCAGGAAACATTTAATATCATTTGGCAATGACTGTATGTTGGCACGTTCAGTGAGATATGGCTTCATCAAATTCAAGGAAAGCACGTTCATATATTCTCTTCTGTGCTTGTAGGCTGCATCGACATTAGTAGAATTATAGAGCAGTTGTCCATTGATTCCCGCGATGTGCATCAGTTGGAAGAATATAACTAAACGCCATCTGTTCTTCTCGATACTGAATATGTTCCACACATTTTATCAACAGTATCAACTCCTTCTTTGGTGGCGTTATATTGTAAGATATCAGGCTTACTCGAAACTGGATCTATATTTCCATCCTCGTGCATTGTTGAGATCAATACGACCGCGTTTTTTTTTTTTTTTTTTTTTCGGTACATAGGAAAGCAATGCTACATTTTTTCTGAAACCCAAACAACGAAGATTTCACTTTTATGAGGCAAAAAGTCTTGAGGTATTTCGCGTTAATTTTTTTTTCATGATCCCAAACATAGTTATTTTATCTTCCAATAATTATTTCGCTAGCGGATAACATGAACACCAGTTATTACACGTCAAATTCCGATTACTACCTTTCACTTCATTCAACAAGCGGTGAACAATCGCAGTAGGTGTATTTGACATGCTGTAGGGGCCTTCGGGTTGCTTACCGCATTAAATTTCAAAATTCGACACATAAAACGTTTTTGCATCACACAATACAAAAACTTTCAGTCCGTACTTTGCCGGTTTGTTCGGAATATATTGAAGAAAACTACAGCGTCCTCGGAAAGGTATCAACATTTCATCAATTGTCAAAAATTCGCTCACAGAGTAGTTGTTCTTGCAATTCCCTACAAATTTATCTATGATCCATCTTATTGCACCCAACTTATCTATCTTTTTTCTCTCATTCCTTGTACTTTTATCATCAAACCGGATAACGGCAAGTAAAAATAGGAATCTGTTTTTACTCATACATGCTCGAAAAATTTCAGAACCTGTTCCATCTGTTGTCCAGAGTTCCAAAAAGTGGGTATGATTTTGCTTCTTACATCCAGATAACAATAGTAAACCCATGAACGCTTGCATTTCTGTTTTTGATAGGTCTTTAGCATCACGTTCTCTCTTAAATTCAGACCTAATATTCGAAATGTGAATATTCGTGCATTTAGTTATGTACTCTATCATTTCATCTGTAAATATTCTCATAAAAGCATCTACTTCATTCTGAATGTCCCTTGCTTATTGATTGGGACCGGGAAATATTTTCACAATATTTTTAGCGCTTACTTTATTGAATTTGCTTTTTAGAGCATTTTTGTTCCATCTAGTCAGTTTATCTTTGGCAATAAAGTTACTGCTATTTCCAACATCTTCTATACCGTCAGAGTCGTTACCTTCGATTTCTGATTCGGAGTCATGTTCAGTGTCCTCTATGTTCTCTTCAGAAGTAGTATCAGCGTCATCGATGGGCAATTCTTCTTCGGGATCGGAGTCAAACTAATTCCGCCTGTGTCTATTTGTTGGGGGTTTTTATTTTTACTTTGTCCCTAAAAGAATAAAAACGTTGAAAAATCGACACAAACACTAATTTTATGAACAAATAAGAGCCCCTAAATGGTAGTCAATGTTACTTCCATAGTTACCCGCGTAGGTGTATTTTATACACCAAATTGTAGTGCACTAAGGAAATTATCAATAAAACTACGGAACTTTCGAGCCTCCAACGCGCAACTGTCTAAGAATCTAGTAGACACATCGGTTATAGGTTACATTGAGAGGCATGAGTGGGGTATTCGGAACATCGGGTTTTTACGGTTTTTAGTAGAAATGGTGCATTTTATACACAGGCGGAGGTATTTAAAGGTTAACTTTGGCAGGTTGACTAGAAACGCTACCTATCCTGACCGTCTGACTTCCTGACTTCATTTTTATTACTCTGATTTATAAATCGATAAACAAATATTATTTATACAGCTGATATATTCTAATATGATTGTAACATAAATTTTATGAGTAACATTTTAAAACATTTTGACTATTGTAATTTGAGGGTTGTATTTCACCAAGCGATTATGTAGGATAAAACAATATGCGGTGGTATTTGAAGGTACATTTTTTAATGTTTCAAACTCGAGCCCTATATCGACACTACTGGATTTCAAGGACTCATCTTGTCGACTGCAATCGATAACGATTAGTGGTGCTCTATCGATGAAAGTTTTAAGATCGAGACAGGGCTCACCACGATTCTTGTAATAGTATGATTCTTGAAATTTAACAAACATCTCGTGTAATCAGGCATATTGAGATTTGCCAATATCCAAATTTAAATTAACATATGGATAAACTTCCGAATTTAGAAAGAGTTTAATATTTGATAGATTACAATGAAAGAATTGGCTCATACTCTTTGTCACATGTTTTTTTACCAGATTGAAATGCTACGATAGCAATACGTGGTTTTTCCATTTGAGTCGTCGTCTTCACATGCCATGTATGTCGTGTCGTTTGCTGTAGTACGGGGTATTCGTGTAATTCCCAACTGCGAAACATCACGGGTAAGTCCTTCCCATCTTCGACGAATTTATACATTGTTAATTTTTCCTCATCAGATACTTCAACGTGGGGCACTCTCCAATGGATTTTCAACAGCTCGACCTTGGGTTTCTCATCCTCTTTCGATGAATAGATTTCTCGATTGCACTACCCCAGCCTGAAGTCTGATAACGGAGGAAATCATTTGCTGAAAATGATACCAAGTTCATAAAGTATCTCATCAAAGAGGAAAGGGAACCCGTTATAATAACCATAAGACCCAAAAAGGTACTACTTTCAAGGTGTTTTTGTTTCATTTTTAACTAACAAAGTGAGTTTCAGTACCCCAAATATAGGTGAACATGTCTACAGTTATGATTCGATTGTGGATTTGGTAACATCCACATAAAAAGAGTGACACTTTGGATTTCAGTAATAACGGTTTGGCACATCTATTCGATAAAATTCGCTATGAAATCGGTGGTATTGTTATTGATAGGGTGCGTTATCCTGGTATAACCACCACAATAAAGGGGTATGCACCTTTCACTCGCAACGAACGTGTTCGATATCAGATGGCTGAATGGGGTGAGGGTACGGCAGCATCTAAGATCATCATAGACGCTATGGGAAATTTCAACGCTTGTATACCTACCCCTAAAAATTCTCTTAGGTTTTTGTGAGGACTTTAAAAAAATTCCTCCTCCTCCCTGTACGTTAGCTGTTTACTCCTCATACACAAAGAAAAATATTCTTCAAGCAAAACAATTTGAGTTCAATTAAAACAATATGTGATTTGTATATAACGAAAATAATATATTCTTCTCTTTAGAATGGTTTATTCTCAGTTTAATATTCTTAAATAGAGAAATATATCTCATTTTGAAAATAACGATAAACTTAAAACAAATATTTAAAAGTATTCAATCAAGCAAGTCATATATAAAATTTACTCCGGACAAATGTTATAAAAGTACATTGTAAACTGAAACATACGTTTATTTTGCATAAGAATACGCATTCTTACTTTTAAAGAAATAAATATTTCAAGCAAAAAGTATTTTAACTAAACAAAACTATATTTTCTTGTTACAACTTTTTGCAATAATTTGTTTGATTTCAGCCAAGAATACATTTTCTTACCAATCTTACGAAAGAATACCAATCCAAGTAACAGTAAAAAAAATATCCGATGGTAAATTATGATTTACCTTGGTTATATGTCCTGAGCTTATGTCACTATATGATACATTATCAGTTAGACCTTTTCTTGATAGGTAACGATAAGAAGTTTTTAATTGGCATCTATATAAAATGGTATAGGGTAAATTTCTTCTACTTCTTATTGACTGTGCCACAATTTTTAAATCTCTGTGTTTAGCTTCACCTTTAAAACTGCTTATTAAAATCGGTGGACCAATTCGGTTCATAATTTCGGTATAATGTAAAAGATAATGATATTTAAGTTTTAAATTTACCTTAAAACAATCAAGAAACATGTTATGTTTCTTTATGTTAATAATTATGTTAATCCATCAGTTGTTGTTTGACTAGTAAGAATTTCTGTTATTTCTAATAATATTAAGTGGTAATTCCAAACTTCTTCATCCCCGGGAACCAAATCACCGACAATAAATCTGAAATTTCTAACAAAACACAACATTTCAGATGCCGAAAATATAATACAACCATTAAGTAAATGCTGTTTGGTTACCGAGGGTGGAATATTTTTTCATTGCTCTGGTAAGTTGAATACTTTATCCTTGAATTTAATTGCTCTAATAGAAAATATTTTTTTTCAATTAAACTTCGAATTACCAAAGCCATGCTGTACCGGTGAATCCCTTCGCATAGATCGTGCATTACATCACAAGTTAGATTTTCGTAAATGTGGAAATTCGGAAAAGAATGCCAAATGCAATTTTCTTTATGCCTAGTTTTCTTCTTAAGTGGTCATAGTCCACTGTTTTTCGTATAAGATATTGCTTTTCAGAAGTTAGTCTAGCTGCCTCATTTTTTGTAACTGTGCAAAATCGACAGTAATATGTCGCTGAGAAACTTTCAAACAGGCCAAGTATACTGTGTACACCTAAGTTATCACCAGATACAGCAGCAAGGGCGAACTTAACCTTGATTTTTGTATTATCGACAGTTATCGTTATGCCTTCAGTTTCTAAGCTTATAAGTTCATTAATAACCACACGAAATACAGTTGAGTTACCAAATTTTATTCTGTCGTCTGAATGTAATAGTAAACTAGCAAAAACATTTTCCAATTTATGTTTGTGGTGGTTTTTCTGATGACTTCCCCAGGATTAAATGAAAAACGTTGTGTTTATAATTTGTCGACGTTTCGTCTATTCGTTTTATTATTATTAATAAGTATTTATTTAAGTATTATTTCTTGAGAATGTGGTAGTGACACTTAAATTTTTTCCAGTTGTTACTATTTGAGTTACCAATGATGTTGAAACCAATGCATATCGCTCTCTGTGGTAACCTTGTTGGTTTGCTGTCCCTTTGTCGGGCTTAGTGAGTAGCTTCTTTATTAGATTTGATGTTATTCTAATAGAATAGCTCTCTTTTTAGTTTGCAGGTTCAGAGGTAACTGTCGATGCGTTAATGAAAGAGGCACTTCCTGGGTGAAATTGTGGAAGGGGAATGGTTTTTTTGGACTTCTGTTTTGTTTTTGAATTGACCTTGGTTGATGGATTTGTGAAATTTTTAATTATTACGTATATCATTATTATTGTTTCAGGAGGACTCTATTTTTTTTTCTATTGTTTATAAGGTATTGGTAAAATTGATAAGTGATCGATACGATTGGGCAATGTTATCGAAATCGTGTGTTTTATTCGTATTATTTGGAGTTGTTGTTATGTGGAATGCTTCCAAGAATCTTCTCTTGAACCAATTTTGTTCAATTTCTAATATAGTTATGTTATCAAAATCAAATTTGTGGTTTTTTGTTAGTGTGTGATCGACAAGGTCTGAATGTAAATGATTTTTATTTTTTAAATGTAATTTATGTTGTTCTATTCTTTTATTAATGTATTGTTTTGTTTCTCCTATATATACGGTTTTTGGATCACAATCAGCACATGTAATTTGGTATACTACGTTACTTTTTAATTTATTTTCTTCTTTGTCTTTTAGTTTTGTGTATAATATGTTATTTAATGTATTAAATGGATACCATGCTATTGTAATGTTTATTTCTTTTAGTATTTCTGAGGCGTTTTTGGCTATAGATTTATTAAATGGAAGTTTTGCGTATATTAATGTATTATTCATCTCTTGATTAGTAGATGTATTGTTGGTTGTGGTGTTTAATATGTTGTTGTTTAATGTGTTCATTCTACTGTGTATAGTGTGTTGTATAATATTTTGTGGAAATGAATTGTTTGTAAGTATGTGTTTAATGTATTTAATGTTCTCTGTCCAGTGTTTTTTGTCTGAAAGTAAAATGGCTCTGTCTGTTAAATTGTTAATTGTGGAAATTTTATATTTAAGTGGCATGAATGAATAGATATTAATTAACCTGTTGGAGGCTGAGGGTTTTCTGTACCAATTGGTAGAGCACCTTCCATTTGTATAGGTGATTTCTATATCTAGGAAGGGAATGGCGTCGTTTTTTGATATCTCCATGGTAAATTGTAATCTTGGATGAAATGAGTTAAATTTGTTGATAATCGAATTATTTTCTTTTTTAGGTATTAACATGAGAGTGTCATCAACATATCTGAAGTACAACGGAATTGATGGTGATATGCTGTTCAGTACTGTATCTTCTAGAGATATCATCGCCAGGTTTGCTAGTATTGGTGACAAAGGATCTCCCATCGCACATCCGAAAAGCTGTCTGTAGATATTATTTTTGAAGGTGAAAGTTGCAGAGTTTTTAATGAAATTGATTATGTTTATTAGTTCGTCAGATGGTATGGTGGTTGTTAAATCATTAAATTTTTTTAATATATATTGTATAGCAATTTCAATAGGTGTATTTGTGTAGAGAGATACTACATCTAGTGATATAAAATGATAATTTATAAAGTTTGAAAAATTGAAGTTATTTAATTGTTTAACAAGTTCAAAAGAATTCTTTAAATTATCGTTTCTATTGCCAATTAGTGCTAAAATGGAATAAATGAATTGTGCTAGATTGTATGTTGGAGAGTTTATGTTTGATACAACTGGTCTAAGTGGAAACCCTACTTTATGAATTTTTACAAGACCGTATATTTTTGGTAGGACCCCATTGTGGCATCTGATTTTTTTTGTATGTAATTAAACATAGAAATCAAACATAGAATTAAACTGATCAACAAATTGAGCAATGTTATACATCAATACGATCTAAATAAATTCATTAATACACAAGAAATAACAAATGAAAAACTATTTACCAAAATTAAAAATAACAATATTAAAAAACTTAATAAATTACTAAAAAATCAACCCCCATTACATAGTAAATTCAAAAACAATATACTTAATAACTGCAATATTTGGTTTAAAAATATATCTGGAGTTGAAGTCATAGATGATATAAAATATGTACTAGCACTAGGGCCTAAATTCTCAATACCTACAAACAACAAAAATAAAAATAAAAAACAGTACATAAAATCATTCATAGCTTCTCTTGAATATTCTCTTCACCGTCTAAAGCAACTAGTGAGCGACACTCAAAATTCACAAAAAAACATTACAATCTCAGAAATAAGAACAAAATTCATTTCGTTATTAAAATCAATAAAAATCAACTCATCAGGTTATGAACTAGACATCTTTTATAACAAACTAATGATCGATATAGCCAGAAGTAAAAGATTTCTAAGAGAACACCCTGAACTAATCTTAGCAAAAGCAGATAAAAGTAACACAACAATCTTAATGAAAAGAATAGATTATGAAAACAAACTAAATGAACTTTTACAAGACCAGAACACCTATACCAAACTAGAAAAAAAACCCATTACAAACAATACAAAACCGAAACAACGAAATAGCATCCTATCTTTTAAAAAAAGAACACATAGATTTAATTACATACAAAAAAATCTGATGCCACAATGGGGTCCTACCAAAAATATACGGTCTTGTAAAAATTCATAAAGTAGGGTTTCCACTTAGACCAGTTGTATCAAACATAAACTCTCCAACATACAATCTAGCACAATTCATTTATTCCATTTTAGCACCAATTGGCAATAGAAACTATAATTTAAAGAATTCTTTTGAACTTGTTAAACAATTAAATAACTTCAATTTTTCAAACTTTATAAATTATCATTTTATATCACTAGATGTAGTATCTCTCTACACAAATACACCTATTGAAATTGCTATACAATATATATTAAAAAAATTTAATGATTTAACAACCACCATACCATCTGACGAACTAATAAACATAATCAATTTCATTAAAAACTCTGCAACTTTCACCTTCAAAAATAATATCTACAGACAGCTTTTCGGATGTGCGATGGGAGATCCTTTGTCACCAATACTAGCAAACCTGGCGATGATATCTCTAGAAGATACAGTACTGAACAGCATATCACCATCAATTCCGTTGTACTTCAGATATGTTGATGACACTCTCATGTTAATACCTAAAAAAGAAAATAATTCGATTATCAACAAATTTAACTCATTTCATCCAAGATTACAATTTACCATGGAGATATCAAAAAACGACGCCATTCCCTTCCTAGATATAGAAATCACCTATACAAATGGAAGGTGCTCTACCAATTGGTACAGAAAACCCTCAGCCTCCAACAGGTTAATTAATATCTATTCATTCATGCCACTTAAATATAAAATTTCCACAATTAACAATTTAACAGACAGAGCCATTTTACTTTCAGACAAAAAACACTGGACAGAGAACATTAAATACATTAAACACATACTTACAAACAATTCATTTCCACAAAATATTATACAACACACTATACACAGTAGAATGAACACATTAAACAACAACATATTAAACACCACAACCAACAATACATCTACTAATCAAGAGATGAATAATACATTAATATACGCAAAACTTCCATTTAATAAATCTATAGCCAAAAACGCCTCAGAAATACTAAAAGAAATAAACATTACAATAGCATGGTATCCATTTAATACATTAAATAACATATTATACACAAAACTAAAAGACAAAGAAGAAAATAAATTAAAAAGTAACGTAGTATACCAAATTACATGTGCTGATTGTGATCCAAAAACCGTATATATAGGAGAAACAAAACAATACATTAATAAAAGAATAGAACAACATAAATTACATTTAAAAAATAAAAATCATTTACATTCAGACCTTGTCGATCACACACTAACAAAAAACCACAAATTTGATTTTGATAACATAACTATATTAGAAATTGAACAAAATTGGTTCAAGAGAAGATTCTTGGAAGCATTCCACATAACAACAACTCCAAATAATACGAATAAAACACACGATTTCGATAACATTGCCCAATCGTATCGATCACTTATCAATTTTACCAATACCTTATAAACAATAGAAAAAAAAATAGAGTCCTCCTGAAACAATAATAATGATATACGTAATAATTAAAAATTTCACAAATCCATCAACCAAGGTCAATTCAAAAACAAAACAGAAGTCCAAAAAAACCATTCCCCTTCCACAATTTCACCCAGGAAGTGCCTCTTTCATTAACGCATCGACAGTTACCTCTGAACCTGCAAACTAAAAAGAGAGCTATTCTATTAGAATAACATCAAATCTAATAAAGAAGCTACTCACTAAGCCCGACAAAGGGACAGCAAACCAACAAGGTTACCACAGAGAGCGATATGCATTGGTTTCAACATCATTGGTAACTCAAATAGTAACAACTGGAAAAAATTTAAGTGTCACTACCACATTCTCAAGAAATAATACTTACCATGATACTGATATTGTAGATTCCACTCTGTCATGAATATGTCTAAAACGAATAGACGAAACGTCGACAAATTATAAACACAACGTTTTTCATTTAATCCTGGGGAAGTCATCAGAAAAACCACCACAAATTCATCCTGGTCCCTGAGAACTAACACCACAACATTTTCCAATTTAGTTGCAAAATCGGGGGGAACAGTAGCAATATAAAAATAAATGGCGATCATTTTATAATTCCCTGCATGGCTTCCTAACCGGTTTCCACTTTCAAACTCATCGTGGTACAGCACCAATGGTAGGGTATCTTCGCCATATTTAGAAAACCATAAACTTCCCTGAGTTATATTTCGCAAAATAGTTAAATCGTTTCTTAACTCTTTTTGGTAATCTGTTATAGTTTTATACACTCCTGGTAGCTCTAAAAATTCTTTGAAAGATTTCTTCAGTGGGACGTGGTATGCAAATCTTTGCTTAAGAATTAACGAAACTTCGTTCTTTTTTCGAAACTGATCGTCTGAAGTGCCTAGTAATATTGCTTGTGGAATAATAAATTTATTAAATGTGTTGAAATCTTTTATGTTCAGTATTTAATGTGGCAAAGGGACTCTCAAGTAGTTTAAGCAGAGAACGAATATATTTGTGATACGTGTGATTCTCTATCTTCTGAAAACATTTTAAGCAAGCAAGTATCAATTGTCTGAAGTATACCGCAGGAAAAGAAATTGCTTATCATTTCAATTAAGTTCTGAATACTTGCGCTGGTTATGCCAAGGTTATGGTAAAATTGTGATATTAATATTTCGACTGATTTGGCCAACAATATCTGAAAATCTCTAAAAATATCTTCAATTCCTTGTTCTGTTGAATTTTCAGCAATATTTTCCGTTTGTAAGAGGTCATTTTCCAAAGAAGTATGAGTGTCCTTAGATACTAAAACATTATCACTAACAGTCGTATTACAGTCGTTATTTAGAGAGTTGTTTTTTTTGCGCTAAAAACTGCGCTGAAGTAACATGTTGTTTCAGTGAGTTTTTTCTGTGAAACTTTCTGGTACAATAGGACATAGGACAAATAAATTCATCAACAGCTAAATTGTGAACGCACTATAGATGTAAAATGTATTTGTTAAAGTGAACATATTTCCTGGGGCATTTAGGGCATTCAATGATTTAACCTGCGGATATTACATTCCGACAATATCTACCTATCATATACAATTTTATTCTACTGTAATGTGGTAATATCAATTTTCTTCAAGTTGCTGTAAAATATTGTGGGTAAAAGGATGAACCGAATCGTAGGATGTACGAATTTTATAAACGCACCTTTGAATTAGAAGAAAGATGTGTTCTGCCGGTAACGGATATTTGGCCTTTAAGTCAAATTAATATTTTAGCCGATCTGTTACTAAAAAAGTTCTCCTAAAGTTTACCAGATCGTTCCCGTCAATGAGAATGTAGGGTTGAACCGCTTGTTTCTTGCCATATGCAGTCTCTCTTTGCTTATTAATTGCCAATTCTATATCACCAGGATTCTTAAAAAATATGAAAACGGTGTTTTTTAGTTAATCAAGAATTTAATTAGGTGTCTCTTAAATTTCAAATAATAATAAATATCTAATTATAATAAAAAGATAGTTACCTTGACGAGAAATACCAGATGTTCCACCGCTTCTTGGATGGAAAATTTCCAGTGTTTCTTATCGACTACAGTACGTCCTTTTGGTGGAAATAGGTGGGGTAGCAACATTATCTGAAAAATGAATGAAATAATGAAAGAATGAAATTACACCCTCAACCCCGAAAAATTGATAACCCTGGGTGGGACTTGAACCCACAACCTCTGGCTTTACGCGCCAGTGTTCTACCACTTGAACCACCGGGTTGGTGGAACGAAGTTGTAGATGAGGCGTATATGAATTGAAATCCCACCCAGAGCCATCAAATTCCCGAAGTCGAGGGTGCAAGGGATGATGATGGGCTATTGGGCAACGCTGGCGGGTCACTGCTACATAGTAGCGTACGACCCCGTTCGTCCCTGTGCTCCCCAAAGTCGTATAAGGCCGAACACCATATGAATTAGTGATAAATGGGGAGTAAGGGAAATTGGCTGAATTAACCCCCAATTTCCCTCGCTCTAAGCGGGTAACACCGCAGTGAGTATGAATGAATGAAATAATGAAAGAATTATGAAACACCCTGTATATAAGTTACATTTCAGTACCTTGCAATTTTTGTGTCTTCGTCAGCCTATCACATTCAATGGAAGTAGTACTAACATTCTCAATGCTTCTTTTTTTAGCAGGTCTTCACCTCTCACCTGAGGCATACAATATAATGCGGCACTTGTCTACCAGCTTTCCTTTAGCAACAAATTGGCTTTCCTTTTACGAACAGTGTCTTCTTAACTGGGGAAACAAAGTACGTTCCAAAATTTTCTCTTGGAAAGAGTGACTATTTTTGCGGCAATAACTTTATAGTCCTCAAATTTTAATCGGCTAAAAAAGAGTAAAACGTTATGAAATATAATGTAATTTTAGCATCGGTAAAGAATGAATGGAACAAGGTAAGCATATTAAAACTTAGTTGAAATCCAATATGCTTTTTAAAGTCCAATATTTAATTCTTACTGCTTAACGATGTAATTAAACTAGTGTTTAATTTCAATGTCTACTAGTCTAGATCTTCTTTTCTGGTCTAAAGTTCCGTTTGCAGCATAGTGATTTTAAACGGAGTTGCCCAGAGGAGATGTTTGCAGCAAAGTCTTAACGTCGAATTCTGGTAATGGTGCTCTAAGTAATGACAAGAAAGTTTCTTCTATATTTTCGTTTTCATTTGGGTCAGTTTCATATGAGCAACACGCCTCGGGTTCCACATTGCTCACAAGGCTATCCTGCAGGCTACTATTATTCGCTGTACTGTTCGTAATGGTTTCAGTCTGTAAATTAATAGTAAGTATGTATATCACATGGTGCCATAAACGTGACTTAAGACATGAATTTTATTAGGCACGAAGTTCCCTTATAAAATGAGTGTCTCAAAACGTAATTTAATTTAGCTTATTTTTATGTTGAATGTTAGATAATTCTGAATAATCTGACAATATGATTTTGTGTTTTTGTCTAAAGCGGCCCTCACACGATCAATATTATTGTCAATATTTGCGATATTGACGATCATATTGACAATAATATTGACCATTCGAGGGGACGCATTTTAATATTGTCAATACGTTGATGGATTTTCACAATACCGAAAAGATTTTGGGTGGAGTCAAATATATTTACAATAGTTTGATCGTTCGAGGGCCGTATTGACAATATTTGTCTTAGTTGTCCTCTGGCCATGAGTGAAGAAAGGTCGCCGTCTCCGGTTTCACCGGCAGATTCGATTAACGATACGAAAACACGCGAATGTGAATATCGTGAAGTATTAAAGACTTTTATCAGTGTCTATAGACAAAATCCCATACTTTGGAATACGTCACTGAAGGAGTATTCGGATAGGGATAAAAAAATAAGTGCTATAAAGAATTGTTAGAGATATACCGGAAAATTAAAAAAGATGCTAAAATAGAGGATGCGAAGAAGAAGATCAATTCGTTAAGGACGGATTATCGAAAAGAAGTTAAAAAAATTAAGGATTCTCAGAGAACCGGAAGTTCAACCGATGATATTTATGAGCCAATATCACGGATATTTTGGGAACTTCAATTCTTAGCAGATGTTGAAACAGTAGATAAAAGCAGATCTACAGTGCCTGAAACAATTACGGTAAGCATATTTTATTTAAATGAGACCTTTTTGTTGGGTCCTGAAAAAAATTGTTTGCCTTATTTTAGTCACTACTTTATTTTTAGTTTTTGTTGTTACACATCATTCCTTTCTTTATTCTAGTTTCTAAGCAAAAGTATTCTGCCAATGTACTTGTCCCACCTTGTTGAAGTAATTTCTGAAAGGGTCTCTGACTTGTTTCGCATCTTTGGGAGAGTTTCTAAATGTGCCTTTTTGAAGTGGTATGAACTCCGTTTTCGAACTTTCACTTCCAATTTCACAATGCCCTGTTGCCAAGTTTTCTGTTATTAAGATATTATTTGTGCAATAATATTGGAGGCTACGCATTAAAAAATTATGTAGATAGCAACATGCCAACGTAATAGTAGAGACTTTTTCTGGAGATAATTTTATGGGCTTCTCAAAAATTCCAAATCTTGAAACAAGGATTCCAAACGCATTCTCCACTACTCTTCGTGCTCTGGGATGTCGGTAGTAAAAAATTCGTTCAGCTCTCGTGGTGTGTTCTCGATTATATGGCTTTTTTAAATTGGTACTCAACACAAAAGCGTCATCTCCAACAAATACATAAGGGAGACTCATATCTGTATTTGGTAATTTTGAAGGTTTGGGAATATTTAACTTGTCATTTTGTAGCAACTCCCAAAATGTTTTATTGTATATCACGCCACCATCTGAAACTCTACCATTTGTTCCAACGTCAACCATCAGGAACTCGTAATTGGCATTTACAATCGCCATTAACACCACACTGTGAGTACCTTTATAGTTGAAGTACCTGGACCCAGCATTCGGTGGTTTCCAAATAGTGATGTGTTTACCGTCCATAGCACCTAGGCAATTCCAGAAATTCCATTTTTTTCCAAATTCTGAAGCAACTTGTTTCCATTCCTCTCCTTTTAGTGGAATCTGCAAAGAAAATAAAGATTTTTTTCAGATAGAATCAGAAGATCAGAACCCCCCGTCCGCCCTATCAGCAAAAATGTCAAAACAATCACAAACAAAATCACAAGAAAGCGAGTTGTTATCGCTTGCATGCAACTGTCTATCAAAGGATGAAAAGAGTTCTGATAAAGATGAAGAATATTACATCGGCCAAGTTTGGGCAAAGAAATTAAAGACATTGAAACCTAACCAAAAAGTTTTTGCTGAAAAAGCCATAAACGATATATTATTTGAAGCGAGATTAGGGACTCTTCACAGAGATTCCGTAAAAATTAATTCTTCGGATTATAACTCCTCAATACGTCCTACATCGGCTCAAAGCTGGGCACAGAGCTCCAGCCACAACTTGACTTATTCGACTGTTTCGACACCTCTACAATCACCCCAATGTCAATATATAGCATGTTCAGAACCGCAACCACGACAAACTTCTGAACAGTCACTTCAAACCTTTTACAACACCTTTGAAATTTAGGTTTATAAATCATTATTAGTTTAATAATATATGTAACATTACACATAATAAGTAGAATATAAGAATTATTTGTAATCCACATTTTGCTTACCTTAATAAAATCCTTTAAAATACAAATTATCGCTTCACAGGTTTCCATAATGATTTCGCTGATTTTCGTTGGGGAAATCAATGTCGAAAATAAAGATCTTCCCGTTGCTAAAAATCTTAGACATAAGGACAACCTTTCATGAACTGATATTGTTTCACGCATATTCGTATTTTTTTTTTCAACATATGGAGTAACCAAATCCAGCAGTTCTTGATATGTTTCAGAATCCATTGTATAGTAGTTTTTATAATCATCGGGTTCTACTTCCTTAATGTAATCTAAGAGATTCACATGTGTAAATTTTTGCCTCTGTGAAATCCAATCTTTTATCCAACGTGTAACGCGCTTAGTGCGGTTACTTGTGAGATTTGGTGCTGGGACGGAGTTCGGGAGTTCGGTTAATCGGTTTTAGGAGTCGGTTTTACGGTTTTGCTCGGGCGCCAGATTTTTAAGGGTTTTCTCCCTCGGGAATGTGCCTGGGTAATTTACGAACTTAGGAGATTACCAGGGTTGTCTGTAGAAATGAAACACACGCTCAAAAATAGAAAATCCTAAATTATTTTATTCCCAATTGGCCGTGAAAACAATTCGTTCGACTAACACCTGCGAGGTCGTCGAACGGAGATCGGCAAAAACTTATTTACAATTATTTATGTATCTCGAAAGGAAACACACAAATGCGAAAATATTAAAGTATCACAGTTGAAGAGAAATAAAATTTTATTCTAAACGAAATTGGAAAGATCGAAAACTATTTAACTTAGCGAAAATGCGGAAAGAAAATACTTTGCAAACGGTTGAAATCTGAAAAATGAAAAACCCCTCCTAATATTGAAAATGCGAAAACGGAAAATTATCTTAACAATTCCACCATAAAAGAGAAATAACTAAATACGTAGACGATGGGAAAACGTGCTGTGGCTAATATTCGGTAGTAGTGCGGCTTTTACACATCGAGAGAGCGAGAGTGTGAGAGAGAGAATACGGTAGACGGGAATTAACTTTTCCTCAACGCGACGACGGAAAAATTAATTCTGGGCTGTTGGGGAAACGGACGTTTTCGCAGCCGCCGGTTTAACATGTAGTAAACGTTCATCCACAGATAGCTTATATCTAGCGGTCGGTACGCTCACAACGAAAAATCACAGAGAACGTATAGTCTACTAGCTAGCGGTCGCGGACGCTTTCACAATAGACGAATAACTAAGAATAGTTCAGACGGCTTAAGACTATCGGTCGGGGACAATGCACAATTTACGTACACTCACAAATAACAAATAATTCGGCGGCTTATAACTAACGGCGGTGACGTTTACAATGGACAGATAGACGGATCAGATCGACTTGCTATAAACAAGTCTTGGTTCTCGCCTTGGATTAACTCGGGCAGAGGACGCCGTAGGGGGCGAGTGGCTCATATTTATTTAGTCTTGGTATTTAAACGATGGTAGATTGAACAGTGCCTTATCGGCCGCCATCTATCCGAGATAGGTTTGATTTCGCAATCAATTGTATAGTGGGTGGTCTACTCTCAACTCTCTAAAATCGGCTTCGTTACAAACGTCTTTTTTTAAATAATTTTTCTTCATTTTTTTCGGAATGTGCGCCAAAATTATAGCAACACACGCTTTTTTTAATCGTTTCATACTTGATGTTTTCTTTCGAAAAGTTAGTGAGAAAGTAATTATTGATAGAAATATTGATCGTGTGAGGACTTTATTTAGATATTGACAATATATTGTCAATATAAAATATTGACAATAATATTGATCGCGTGAGGGCTGCTTTGGATTGACTTTTTTGGGAATATTGTAAAAATTTGTACAGTGTGTTAGAAATAAGTACACCAATTCGTTAACCACTAATTCTTCATGCTAAAATTAAGGTATTTTCCTTATATGCAACTTTTCATTTGTAACGCTTTCTTTTCCATACACTGTCTGGTGGAAGTTAACTTTTTAAAAAGAATTTGTTCAATTATCTTCGCTGTACTTTAAGATATCTGCTTAAAGATATTTCTTATAAGTATAAAAAATGATTTTTCTAATTAGGGTTTTCATTTTTTACCTGAGCATCACATTATGAAAGAAAATCGAGAATATGCCGCTGCAATTCAATCCTTGTGCCTATTTCAGGACATAACTCTTTTAATATGTTGTCAGCTAGGTCGTCAAAATGGTCTATGGTAATTTTATCATCTATAATAAAATATACGCATTTACAAACTATATACATATCTATTATACGTATTATTACATTATTATTCTCAAAATGTTTATATTTGTGCATTCACTGATAATGCTAATAATTTTATGCAATATGGATTTTCAATTGTTTCATAGCTACCCAACATGTAAAACTGTTGTAAATGAACTATATAGATAGTATTAAATTTAATGTTAGTCATAAGTCTTAATACAATGGATTTTATTTAACGATAGCTGTCATTTCGAGGATTTATTAATGAACATACTGTCCACCTACTGATTCTGCCAAATGTGCTAATATGAGCAAGAGCTGTTCGAGTTTCAAAAGTGGCTAAGCAGTACAACTTCAAATTGGTACCGGATGAGGAGATAAACGAAATAGAGGGATCTGGAGAAAAAGTGGAGGGATCCGGAGAAAAACTGAAAGCGGTATTAAACGAGCTGGAGCTGGAGTGAAGATGAAAAAAGGATGTAATTTAAAAAAAATTGCAGAACTAATAAAACCTTCTTCTGAAGAAAAACAGCTACATTTAACATACACCCCTAGAGTTTTACAAAACGAAAACAAAAATGTCGTCGTCGTCATCGTCACCAACAATTGAAAACTGTTCAACTAATGGTGAAGAAAATGGATATGTTATGTAAGTTGATTAAAACGAAAAACGATTTTTCAAAGTGGATGGAATTCCTCAATAAAAATATTTTTTATTGAGGAAACACTTAAAGAATTCAAACAGTATTGGCCTACGTTTATTTTCTAAAATTGAATCTGATTTATCCATATTTAAATACTATTTAAAGAAAATTTTAAACTTATTTATAATTAAGGTCAGGGGCCTTATCTTATAATCATATCATATCATATCATATCATACCATATCATATCTTGATAATCCCCACTATAAAAAATAATTCTTGATATATTAAACTGCCGACGTTTCGTTCACTACTGTGAACATAATCATGGCTCTAAAACTATTAATATGTTAAGTATATATAAAAGTTAAATTTAGCGGGAAGCAGCCTTAATTGGGGGCATTTAAGAAGACTCATCTCTTTACACTTTGATAGCTTTTGCCAATTTATTGTCGGCTTTGTCAATCTTAATACAAAGGTACAAAAGGTGGTTAAACATTATTTAAAACTAAAGAATAATTGAATCGGTTATTTCGAAAAGGCCACAAATGCATAAATGTTAATTTTACAGGAGATAAAAAAAACGTTTCATATTGTAAATCGTGGGGATGTGCTTCTGTTTTCCGAATGAAGTGTCAGAATACAATGCAAAATGAAGTTTCACTAACAAAAAAAAAAAGAAAATCTAATCCAGTACCTACACCGAAAAAACATATTTTGTTTTAAGAGTTGTGGCCTTTTCCAACCAAACACTGATGATTTTATGACTAATAAAAAAACTAGCATTACTAATGAATAATGTATTAGATGACAACAAAAAACGTTAAAAATTATCAAATATGTTATTTAAAAGTCTTCTTCGGGTGATTCATCTTGATTCGTAGTAGGCCATAAAATCAGTTCACAGTAAAAAAACACTTTATCCTCTGGCACATACTGGACAAGTTTCTTAATATTGCCCATTTTTTTGAAATTAATAGGAATTTTTTCTGAGTAAGCTGGCTCTGTTGGTAAATTAGGACACACTCCAGCTGGTTTTCCTAAGGAAAATTCATGGAACATGAGCCCATCAATAAATGGACGTACTTTAAGAATCCCTGGTTTTCTGCAGTCATACTCGAATTCATTATACTGCGAAATATGAAAAGTTACTTTCTCATCTTTGTTTTTTAAATGAGTCAATAGACAGTACGGTTTTCTTGTAATACTTGGGCCACCACTTCTTGAAGTCCAGAATGTTTTCATTATGAACCCTTTCTATTGAGAACAGAGATTTACTTGAGGATCGTTCTATTAACTCATAATATTCTTCAGGAAGAAAAATACGGTCCTACTTGCGAATGAGCCTTTTTGCTACTCTAAAGTCTCTGTCGCATGGTAGAAATGAGTAACTCCTGATTGGAAACTAATGTACAATTTTATTGAATATTCCAGAGGATGCAAGGGCTAAAAGGAATCGAACTACTGTGTGGTTCTTGTTTTGACCCGCGCAACCTTCTAAAAATATATGAACTTCTTTGACATTCTCTGAAACTTCATGCTCAAAATAATGTTTTAAGAAAGTACACACTTCAATGGGTCCTTTGTAAGCCTCGCCCTCATGATACAAATAAAATTTAGCTTCTCCGTTTTTAAGTTATGAATACTGAACTCAAAAACTAAATTTTGCATGTAATCCATTGTGATTCCCAGTATCTCGTCAGTCTCTGCAGAGAGCTTTTTCATCTGTTCTAATTTTTAAAAAAACTTCTTAGCTCAATTTTTATGAACCATGAGTTCGGCAACAGCAACTCGTTTTGCAGTATTATTGAGGGTCGTGCTTTTAACCTTTTGGCCAAGTTCTTCACAGGCAGAACACACATCAACTTGAGGACGACCAAAATAATATGTAAAATTTTCATGAAAATACTTTAAATAAAAACTATATTTTACTTTAGAGTCAGGAAATTTGTCGATAAACATTTTATGCATTTGTTTAACATCCAACGTAGCAGGTGAATACTTTTTTACTACATTAGCATAATGGACTTCTTTTACATTGAACTACTATATATGTTCATTTATATCAAAGCAAATCTCAGCTGGTATTAAATTATGCCTAGATTTAATAGATTTCCCTCTATTTTCTCTTGGGGTGGTTCCAGAAGTTTGCTGATGGCATAATCGTCTAACATGCTTTTTACCAATACCATATAAACTCAAAAATGCTTTCTTGCATACACGCTTACGTACTCCGTTTAAACAAGTATGAAATAAAAAATTGGGAGATCCGGGTTCGTATCCCGGCTGAGCCACAAATTTCATTTTCAGATTCTCTTACATTTGTTTCATATACACCATCACTTTGAATTAATTTCGAGAACATATTTCCATCTGTTTCATTTGTATATCAGAGAACACGTAAGACACCACATTATTAACGTGAGAGGGATACGGTGTGTTGCGTACAACCAATACGTCCTCCGTATCATCCTGTCAAAAACGTTTAACACGAACATCGAAAATGAAATTGATAGGTGTCTCGGTAGTTCAATTGGCAGAACACCTGACGCGATATTGGGAGATCCGGGTTCGTATCCCGGCTGAGCCACAAATTTCATTTTCAGATTCTCTTACATTTGTTTCAGATGTTAACAATGCACGTCTGTCGATTTGTGAATACTGTTCACAACATTTTTTGCGACAACTACAGTTGATTCCAGTCTTTCGCGCCAAAACTTTTTTCCGACATGATTAAAATGTTCCTAACCTTTCACATTGGCCTTCTTAATAACTTCACTTTTATAGTGGGCAGGATTAATCACGCCTTTCTTTCGTTTTCTTTGTTCATTTTCAATAACTGCACTACTTTCATCTTCAGAGCTACTCATTGTGTATGAACAATGCACAAACCTAATCGTAGTAATCACATTCTACTGAGACTGTAATAAAACGACTGCCTGGTACTGCCACCAATAGCGGCTGAATCATCACGTGATGCGTGCGCACTTTATTTCGAAAACGCCACATCTCCGAAGAAGTGACCTTTTCGAACTAAACAGGGAACTACACCGGTCATTATAAAACATTATCGATTAACGGAGGTAGAGTCGAGGTATAGTACATTTGAATAAATTATGTTTAAATTT
The DNA here is from genome assembly GCA_946251905.1 of Cryptocephalus moraei. Lineage (NCBI taxonomy): Eukaryota > Metazoa > Arthropoda > Insecta > Coleoptera > Chrysomelidae > Cryptocephalus > Cryptocephalus moraei. The sequence goes on from OX276459.1 coordinate 2,709,333, forward strand.
TGAACATCTGTTTTCTTGTTCATTAAGTTTTCTTCATTGTGAATGTAAGCCATCTCCAGGAATGACCTTTTAAACGTATTCGTTTCTGCAGTTAAGGCTTTGATGTCATTGAAATTGGGTTGGTGTCTAGTTACGTCAACATGAGAGGAAAGTGCGCAAGCATCTTTACGTCTGGAAATGTCGCTTTTATGTGATAGATTTTAATAGATTTTTCCTTACCATTTGTAAAGAGATATGTGGATGATCTTATTTTGGCAGTACCTGAAGGGAGAGCAAATGAAGCATTAGATGTTTTTAACCATTACAACGAACACATTCAATTCACTTATGAAAGTGAACAAGAAGGCAAAATTCCCTTCTAGACATGCTGCTCATCAGAGATGAAGCAGGCACAATTCGGACACGGTGGTACCGAAAACCAATGTGTAGCAACAGGTACATTCATTTCAAGTCTTATCACCCACAGAGATATAAAATGAATCTGATTCAAGCTCTGAAATACAGAGTTGTAAACTTATCTCACAGCCAGTACGTCAAAGAAGATCTCCGCAAATTGAAAGTAATCTTAATGGAGAACTCCTGTCCAGAACAGTTAATAAACAAATGTTTATTTCACTCTGACTTTCATACTGAAACGTCTAATAGTCTGATGAATATATCAAACATAATGGTACAAGATGAATTGAACCCACGGGTACAATTATCACCACGTCCTGTACGGGATAACAGTGAATGTGTTTATAGATCGATTCCTTATATAGATGGTTTGACACCTAAACTTATTAACACCATAAAAAACCCTAACATTAAAATAACGAGTAGAAATTTAACAACTGTTTCATCCATTTTCTCTAAATTAAAACAACCATTGTCACTTAAAGAAAAATCTAATGTAGTGTATAAATTAAAATGTGGTGACTGTACTAAAACATATATAGGACAAACATCTAGAAATTTGGGGGGCCGGTTAGTATCTCACAAAAGTGACGTAAGACTTAATAAACGTTCTTGTGCCTTAGCGAAACATTCAATAGATTTAAACCACAACTTTGATTTTCTTGAACCACAGATCCTATGTTTTTAAAGGAATAACTTCAAAAGAACCTTTTTAGAAATGACATATATCAAGCATGCAACTGATTGTGTTAATAAAAGAGTTGACATTAGCAATTTAAGTAATATATATGAATATATCTTAAATTATGATTTCAACCTTCATAATTAATTAAAGTTTGTTTCAACTAAATAACGCACTTTTAACATCGTGGATAGAATCAGTTGTCATCAGCTTTATGTTTTGAAAATATGTGGAAGGTCATTTCAATTGTTCATTTACATTCTCCAACTTTTATATTTCAAATGCTTAGACAGAACGATGTAGGCTTAAAACAAAATCCATTTCTTATTAGTTCTATGTTCTATGTCAAATGCCAATCATTAACTGTACCATGATACGTTTACCACCAAAAATTTTAACCTTAATTTCGTGAACCTGGGGAAAAAAACACCTCGTTGTTCTGCAATACTTTTGTATCGTTTTCTCTTCGTACATTTTAGTAAAACTTAAACCGTCTTTCCTAAAGTAATGTAAACTGGTTTTAACACAGTGATTCAAAGTAGTAAGTAATCTATACTCTATTGGATTAAGGTGTTATTATACTTAATTTTTATAGATTGTCCTGAAGAAGGGAACCAACTTTTCCCGAAAGCTTGAACAGTTAAAATAGAGTCTTACGTATAAATAGGCCGTTTTTATGACTACATCCTCACAAACAGATACTTTTGAAATATAAAGTTTCAAAGCATATCTTTATATATATATATATATATATATATATATATATATATATATATATATATATATATAAACCTTAGGAAGACTAAACAGGTTCCAGCTTATTAGGATGTAGTTCTTTTTGTATTGAGGTTAGCATACCTAGTTTCAAGTTTTATCGACATGTATTTTTGTTAAGTTTTTGATGTACGTGAGTTGGCATTACATTTCCGCTTTGTGTTCCTAACCTTTAAAATCGAAACGTGGTTGAATATTTGCGATCGTTATTATCGGTTTGTTGCTGTGACGCTAATTTTTAAAATAGCTAAGGTGTAAGCTTTTGATACCTCAGACGGCGTAGGGTAGCGACACAAAGCCGCACGGCTCTCTCAATTACCTCGGAGAGTTTGGGAGGGTCAGAAAAATTGACACTAATTAAAGCTGTTCGATTTGGGCGCCACTGGCTTATATGTACCCAAGCCAGAGGGTCCTCGATGTCTGAGGAGCCGTCTGAGATAATTCCCACTGCAAAGTGCCACCTAAACAAATAATCCTAATAAAAATAAAAAAAGAGAATGATTACAGTACCCACGAAATTTAGGGTGATCAAAGGGGGAAATGGCAGAAACTCAAGCTCCAAAACAATAAACACTTTATTCTATACCAGAATCACAGAATATTTTTGTTCCCAAGAGGGAAGAGGAAAATATATAACAGTTCAAAATAGATAAGTAGTTTCAGTTATAATTGTTCAGTTTTCAAGACTCGAGTCTTCCTAAGTGACAGGCAGTTATCCTTAAAATGTGCTAAACTGCAGCAACAAACAAAAAAAAAAGAGGAAAACTCTTATAACCGGTTGCAAATTCAATAACTTGACTCTCAGGTTTTAAGGGGTCGTATCGACCGAAAATTAAAATTACAATTGGGAATACCCTTCCCCTCAGAAAGAAAGCAATAAAAAAAAAGTAGTAACGGGTCCTCGCTCAGCTATGAGGACAGTACCAAATATCTGGCAATGGTCGTGACGAATTAAGATAAATAAGAGGCACACAATTACCGACCGAGGTTGGTTGGTTACTCCCTGCAGCGACACAATCCGTGTACGTTCCAGGCCCCTGATGTATGGTCGTATCGCGGTCGGAAGTGCGGTCGGCGTTCGGTCTACTCCTCACACGGGAAATCGAAAACCCCGTCTAACCTCCAAGTCAACCCGGCACAGGACCTTCGAAGGAGCCGGTGGGAGATCAGCACGTGGCCCGATTATTGATAATCCGCTCCGAACCTTTGGTACTCAACTTCCGGTCCTAAAAGCCGGACTTAAAAGTCGGACCTAAAAACCCTCTGCAAGAGGGTTTTCCTAGCCGTCCTCGACAACACAAAATGGCGGCACAGCTCCGCGTAGAAAATCCTCCAACGAGACGTCTCCCTCGCAACGTACGAACCCCAACGAGGACGAGACGACAGATTCCTACTCTCTCCCTTCGTATAGATCCCACACAAGGCAACGTCGAAACGAAAATTACGAGGGTAGAGAAACGCTTACGCTGTACTTTCGCCGCCGCCGAAAAGACAAAAAGGAACACGTTCGACAAATCGATGCTTAAAAATGTCATGATGTGACCTCGTCACGTCAGTCGTTTCATCGCACAAAGCATAGAACGGAGCAAATGTTAGGCGAGTTCGATTCGAACCACTAATCGTTTGTAAACGGGATTCGGACCGCTACAAATTCCACCCCCACTTACCCCAACGAAAGAAGGGAAAAAAAAACAAAACAAAACAGGCCAAACCAAATAAGAGAAGCTTAAGGCGTGTCCAAGAGCACTCGCCGGACCTAACATGTGTTACCAAGGGGAGACTGGGTAGGGAATTCCCTTTCCCGCCACTATCGTAGGCTGTCTCTACCCTTCTAATCACTAATCCTAGTAAAACTGACGAAACCTCTATCAGGAATTCCATAAAATTACACGTCAGAATGGGAGCTAGGGGAATCGGTCACCCCTAGTCCCATGTGGGGCATCAATACAACAAGGAAAAACAATAAGGAGACTACAAATTTACGCCAGTTCCCCACAATAACTGGGGTGCGCTGGATCAGAACCAACGTCACCTAACTTAATACTACTAACATGCGACATCTAGCCCCCTGCTAGACTCGCTTCAAAGAGTGACTTCCATATATGGTAACTAACCAAAACGAAAACTACCAGCTCATCACAGGGAAAACGACACACAAACGAAAACCACTTAACAACCCTTAGGGGCCTCTTACCCCAACCGCGGACTCGGTACAGTGGAATTCTAAATACAGCCCCCAACTGCAAGGCATCATACACTTAAGGGACTTTTACCCTAACCGCGGACCCGGTGCAGTAGAATTCTTACGCCCCATACTGCAGAGCAACATAAACAGGGGATCACAATACACGAATATACAAGCACGTGAACCATCGAGATTTTAAAACTGGTCGCAAACAATCTTACAACTAATTCGCGGTCTCAAGTGCGATACTTCACAACAGCAACTTCACTGCCGCAGTGGAAAGATGGTTCTCATTCCCACTACTATCTGGGCAACTATCATATTGCGTGGCTTTTAGGTTACCCAGGGACATCCAGATTATGCCCCAACAATTAACCTAAAGCTAACTCGAACAAAGACATTTGTCCCAACTACGAGATATAACCTCGATCACCAGAACTACTGAAGAAGCAAAACTTCCTCACCCATAACTACTGTGCTCGTGTTGTGACGGAAAATCCTCCTAAGAGAGTGCGACTCCCCGCAACTAATCCCAAAGAATCCACAAAATCGGGGACGACGCGCATCCATTCATTACTCGAAATAAATCCCTCAGAGAGGCTGGTTCAAACCCAACATCCGAGTAATGAGACACTCCGAGAGGCACAATCCGATAATCTCAAGGGCACCATCGCGAAGAGAAGAAAATAAAAGGAAAGAAGAGAAAGAAAAAAAAAGGTCAACAACTAAATACACAGGATCTATACCAGGCACAAGATTGAGGTCAGCATCAGATTTTACATTGGGCACGCTTTAAGGTCCTTCACGTGCCAAGTTCCCCTAAATCTACCATCTACGTCAACCAATTCATACGTCCAAGGGGAGACTTTCTTGGAAATCACCAGCGGTCCTATAAATTTTGGAGCGAGTTTAGCGGCAAAGGCGTTGGCCGCATTGGACTGCACAAAGTTCCTGCGATACACTCGATCACCCACTTCGAACACAAGGGGTCTATGCCGTAGGTCATAGTGCCGCTTGTTCTTTTCCGCTGACTTCTTAAGCCTTTCCTTAACCTCCCGAAATAACTCTTGGAACGCCTGAACCCTATCCCTAACCAAAGCGTCATTATCCAACTCCAACTCACCAGGGTTAGCCACAGCTACCTTTTCAAAATTCACAGGATATTCCCTACCGACGACGATCTGATATGGGCTGTAGCCGGTGCTTTCGTGAACTTGTGTGCGTAGCGCACACGCCAACTTATGAAGGTGCAAATCCCACTCCTTATGATCATCCCTGATGTAGCACCGTATCATGGTTTCCAATGTCTTATTAACCCGCTCAGTGGGGTTGGCCTGGGGATGATAATTCGCCGTGAAGAACTGATTCACATCATACGACCTCAACAAAGTTCGGAAATCCTTACTCCGAAATTGCGTACCATTGTCAGAGATCAATGTATGGGGTTGACCGTATATAAGGAAAAGGTGTTGCTCAAGCGCAGCACAGATGAGCTTGGACGAAGCACTTCGCAAAGGCACGACTATCGGGAACTTACTGAAGAGGTCTACCATCACCAAAATGTATTTAAAACCTCGAGTGGAGCGAGGCAGCGGCCCAACTAAATCCACACTAATCACCTGGAAAGGCTTATCTAAAACTCGGTGAGGTGTCAAGAGACCCCCTGGTTTCTTTTGTTCTACCTTGTTCGCACAACAGGACGGACACACTCGCACATAGGAGGCAACATCACTCTTCAGCTTCGGCCAATAGAAGTGGGTAGATACCCTTTTAAACGTTTTGAAAACGCCCGGATGTCCAGCGCAGGGGTCGTCGTGACACTTCCGCAAGATCTCCCCCCTATTTTCTTTTGGTACCACCTGTTTCCAGGCATCGGCGAAATCTAAACCAGGGACCGTCCTGCCTTTCACATACTTATACAATCTACCCTCCGTGATACGCCAAGCAGAATATTGCAGCGGCCACTTTTCCACTCGCGACAACATCTTCCTATACCATTTATCAGCGACTTAATCAACCGTTATCCCTTCCAAGACGTCCAAAACAGGCACAGACCGTGAAAGTGCATCGGGTACCACATGTTCCTTACCCCTTCGATGGACTACATCAAACGAATACTGCTGTAACTTCAAACTCCAGCGAGCCAGACGCCCCGTCGGCTCCTTCAGATCATTCAACCAACGTAACGACCAATGGTCAGTACAGACCGTAAAGTGAGTGCCTTCCAAATAGGGCCTAAGCCGTTCAATACTCCACAGAATCGCCAAACACTCCAGCTCGGTCGTTGAGTACTTCCGCTCCTGTTTGGTGAGGGACCGAGACAAATAACACACCACCTTCTCATTTCCTTGGCGATCTGTCTGAGTGAGGACCGCCCCTAAACCAAAACCACATGCATCCGTCTGCACACAAAAGGGAAGGTCAAAATCAGGACAAGATAGGATCGGGGCGCTGACAAGATGACTCTTAATCTTATCGAAGGCTTCCTCCTGGAGGACACCCCACTCAAATTTCACATTTTTGTGTAGCAAGTGAGTCAATGGTTGAATTAGAGACGAGAAGTTTGGGATGAATCTACGGTACCAAGACACCATACCAATCACACTCCTGACCTCCGTCACTTTGGTTGGCGTGGGGATCCGCAAAATCGCCTCAACCTTGGCCGGGTCCACATGAAGCCCGTCTGAATCGACCACATAACCTAAGTACCGGAGTTCGGCTCTGCAAAATTGACACTTATCCTTGCTTACTGTAAGGCCAGCGGCCTGAAGACGTTCGAACACTTTCGCCAGAATTTCCAAATGCAATTCGAAAGTCGGGGTCGTCACCACGATATCATCTAAGTAGACAAAACAATAGGGCTCTAAGTCCACTCCAATAACTCTATCGATGAGACGTTGCCAAGTAGCGGGAGCAGTGTGAAGTCCAAAGGGGAGCCGGGTAAATTGAAAAAGACCCCTACCGGGTACCGTGAAAGCAGTGAGGGGTTTCGAATCTGCCTCCATTGGGACTTGCCAATAGGCCGACTTGACATCAAGACTAGACAGATATTTAGCATCACGAAGTCGGTCCAAGATACTGGAAACATACGGTAGAGGGTAAGCGTCGCGCTTGGTAACCTTATTCAGCTTCCTAAAATCTACACAAAACCTCCAGGAACCGTCCTTCTTCCTTACCATAACTATGGGACTGCTCCATGGGCTAGTGGACGGTTCAATAACACCTTTACTCAACATCTCTTGGAATTCCTGGTCGATATGCTTCATCATGGCCGGTGATACGGGGTAATATCGCTGTTTAATGGGTTCCACATTCCCTACCAACGAGATCTTATGTTGCACCAAGGTCGTACACCCTATCGTGTCTCCCATTCGCCGGAAATTACTATCAATTAACTCTGACAAAGCGGCCTCCTGATCCGCAGTGAGCACCGCCCGAGCTCTTAACGCCTCCGCAGTCTCCACGACGCATTCAACCTTATCGTCCTTCACGAATTCCCACTCTTTAGACCTCAAGTTGGGAATGATCCCCATACGGACCCAAAAGTCAATCCCTAAGATCATGGTACGTTTCAGACCAGGCACAACTAAAAATCGGATGAGCTTTTCTATCCCGTTCAATGACACCGGGACATTTAACGAACCAATACATTCACAAGACTCACCATTGGCGACAGTAACCGAGGGCAACTTACTCTCTTCGAGACAACCCTGACACACATCCTTCAGCCTATCCCAACCTTCCGCGCCAAGCACACTATGGGTCGCCCCAGAATCTAGCAGTCCTAAGAACTCCTTCCCAAAAATAGACACCCTCATGTAGGGGCGTTCGTCGTCCCTAGCATGGGCAAACACATACTCTAACACACACCGAATAGACTGGACCGGTTCGGAATATAGGAGCGAGGGCCGATCCTTTACCGACGTTCCCTTTGATCGTTTCCCGAGCTTTTCTGCGAACATTTAGGACACGTACGAGAAGTAGCACCTGGACGACCACAAATATAACAGTATCTCCTCTGAGGGGCTTTGCACTGAGCTGAAATGTGCCCTTTCTCGCCGCAATTCCAACAAGCAAGTGTACGGGTACGGGTTTGCCTAACTGGGGAAGTACCATCGACAGGTAACAACTCTTGGCTGCAACTAGCTGATGGAGAGTCGTGGGAGTACACGTATGCCAGGTCCGGTTCCACTAGATTCCGCTTATCGCGAGGAGGAGGAGTATAGTTGTCAATCGTCACCTTCCTGGCTTCCAGTTGCCTACCCAACTTAAGTAACTGATCTAATGACAGGACCTCAACTAAACTCAACTGCGACTGAAAAAAGGGGCTGAGATTCTGCAATACCACTTTCAACTTAATGGCGTCTGATATTGGAACAGTAAGTCTATTGAATAAGTTACTCATGACTGCCAAATATATTCCCATAGGCTCGTTTGGACCCTGCGTTCTGCGCTTAATCTCCTCAAACAGCCGATCATTGAAGTCTGGTGGCTGAAACTGTAACCTCAACTCCCGCACCAAATCAGACCAACAACCAAATCTAGATCTATTGGCTCGATACCACACCAGGGCCGACTCCGAAAAAAGATCTCTCGCAGACGTAAACAAAGCCTCCACGGATACATTCCTTGCGATTCGCAACTCCTCAACGGTTTCCAGAAACGAACTAAGAGATGTCACGCCATCCCCACTAAATTTCTTAAAATCCCACTTCGAAATAGGAATACTAGCCCCTCGTACTAAATTACGTTCACTGAATTTCACCTCCGGCTCGTCTTCAGACTCTGTCTCGTCTGAACCTGATTCAAGACCCGTAGATGACAATACTGCACCAATGTCTAACACCGTAACATTGTCCGACAGCGACGCCCGTTGGTGTTTCCGAGCTTTCGATTTTAGAGAGGATATGAGGGAGGTACAATCGACCATGTGCTGTGACCTAAGCGCGATCTGAGCCTCACCAACAGGTACCGATCGTTCGGCTCGACGAGAAGCATGCACCAACCTAGTAACAAGCTTTCGAAACGAAGGACTAGAATCGAAATCAGAGAACTCGTTGATCGCCGTCCGGCACTCTTGAATGATCAGCTCCACTGCCTTCGAATCATCCTCAAAAGAAAACTTATGGGGAGGGTACTCAGTCACTTTGCCTAACTTCTCCAATTTAAGGAAGCTACGTAGACTCTTCCGCATATTGGGCCATCGTAACACCTGTCTCCATCTTGTAACCCCTAACAGTTAACTCGTACGTTAACTCGTCACGACTAAGACGATCCACGTCCATCCGGTCAGCCATCCTGATACCTAAATGTTTAGCAGCAGCAACCAAACAACCACAAGGTCTTAACAATCGATCCAGGGGCACAACCAGGTCTGGTCAGACCCTATCGGCTATACAAGCTTCGACAATTAAGTGAAATCCCAAAGAAGTAAATAACAAAATATATAAAACAAGGTTGTAAAGATTGTGATCAACACCTAACTTTTACCTTTCTTTCTGAGTTCACAATCGAACCCACTTATCCCTACAATTATAACCTGAACTTCTGCCAGTTCAATTTGATCACCCCACTACAGTATGGATGGCCCCACGTTGGGCGCCAAATTTGTGACGCTAATTTTTAAAATAGCTAAGGTGTAAGCTTTTGATACCTCAGACGGCGTAGGGTAGCGACACAAAGCCGCACGGCTCTCTCAATTACCTCGGAGAGTTTGGGAGGGTCAGAAAAATTGACACTAATTAAAGCTGTTCGATTTGGGCGCCACTGGCTTATATGTACCCAAGCCAGAGGGTCCTCGATGTCTGAGGAGCCGTCTGAGATAATTCCCACTGCAAAGTGCCACCTAAACAAATAATCCTAATAAAAATAAAAAAAGAGAATGATTACAGTACCCACGAAATTTAGGGTGATCAAAGGGGGAAATGGCAGAAACTCAAGCTCCAAAACAATAAACACTTTATTCTATACCAGAATCACAGAATATTTTTGTTCCCAAGAGGGAAGAGGAAAATATATAACAGTTCAAAATAGATAAGTAGTTTCAGTTATAATTGTTCAGTTTTCAAGACTCGAGTCTTCCTAAGTGACAGGCAGTTATCCTTAAAATGTGCTAAACTGCAGCAACAAACAAAAAAAAAGAGGAAAACTCTTATAACCGGTTGCAAATTCAATAACTTGACTCTCAGGTTTTAAGGGGTCGTATCGACCGAAAATTAAAATTACAATTGGGAATACCCTTCCCCTCAGAAAGAAAGCAATAAAAAAAAAGTAGTAACGGGTCCTCGCTCAGCTATGAGGACAGTACCAAATATCTGGCAATGGTCGTGACGAATTAAGATAAATAAGAGGCACACAATTACCGACCGAGGTTGGTTGGTTACTCCCTGCAGCGACACAATCCGGGTACGTTCCAGGCCCCTGATGTATGGTCGTATCCCGGTCGGAAGTGCGGTCGGCGTTCGGTCTACTCCTCACACGGGAAATCGAAAACCCCGTCTAACCTCCAAGTCAACCCGGCACAGGACCTTCGAAGGAGCCGGTGGGAGATCAGCACGTGGCCCGATTATTGATAATCCGCTCCGAACCTTTGGTACTCAACTTCCGGTCCTAAAAGCCGGACTTAAAAGTCGGACCTAAAAACCCTCTGCAAGAGGGTTTTCCTAGCCGTCCTCGACAACACAAAATGGCGGCACAGCTCCGCGTAGAAAATCCTCCAACGAGACGTCTCCCTCGCAACGTACGAACCCCAACGAGGACGAGACGACAGATTCCTACTCTCTCCCTTCGTATAGATCCCACACAAGGCAACGTCGAAACGAAAATTACGAGGGTAGAGAAACGCTTACGCTGTACTATCGCCGCCGCCGAAAAGACAAAAAGGAACACGTTCGACAAATCGATGCTTAAAAATGGCCGAGACCAGACGAAAGGATGACCTCGTCACGTCAGTCATTTCATCGCACAAAGCATAGAACGGAGCAAATGTTAGGCGAGTTCGATTCGAACCACTAATCGTTTGTAAACGGGATTCGGACCGTTACATTGCGTCATCGCTATCCTGTTTATTAATTTTGTTTTCCTGCTTCATTACTCAGTGTAGTAAGTTCAATTTACAAATAGTTAACATTGATGTAATTTATTTGTAACTGTTTTTAGTATTTTTCCTGAAGAAGGAAACGATGGTTTCCGAAAGCTAGAAATTAATATACGAAGAGTAAACCTTAAACTGGCCTCTTAATAAATTCTTTACTAATTTTGATGACTACATCCTCATAAGCTGGAACTTGTTTAATCTTCCTAAGATTAATATTTTTCTTCAACTTAGTCACGAACTAATTCCAAATATATGAGTGTTGCGGTTTTGATAATTGAATCTCGGAAGGAGAGAAAAAATGGACTGTATATGCGGATATGCGGATAAACGCTTCGCTTCAGTGTCCACTTACCTATTAGCCCGGGAGCCAGCGACAGTTTTTAATTGCTCATTTTGTTAAGAGTGAAAATTGGCCCATCGCTTTATTCTATATCGTTGATAAACGAATGGACCTCCCGCTGACCCGAAGGCGGTAGGTACAGGTGCAATAGCCGCCCACGCGCGTTATTTATTAATAATAAAAAATCAATAGCGGCAAAGATGAAACTTTGCAAAATATTTGTTTTTATTATAAATAAAATAGAAAATACTACCCGCTGACTGTAGAAGGGTAATTTATGCTCCAGCTGTTTAATTAAACAAACGAATAATATTCATATTTTAAAGTAATAGCGGTAAAGTTTATAGTCGGTAATATAATAACTAAACTAATAACTTACACGAAAAAAACAACCCGCTTCCTTTTTAGCGGTATATAAGTATCCAGCTGATGAGTTAAAGTTGCAGCGCATCGCTTAACCGCGCGCGCGCGCGTTGCAAATTTAACTTCATCAGCAGAGCACTTTAATACCGCGAAAAATTCAGCGGGACTATTTTTCATGTTATGCATTAACTAAACTATTATAACACCAAATTTCAGTTTTTACACTATGAAATATCTGTTTATTTTTCATTTTTGAAAATTGGAAAATAAAGTATTACATAAAAATAAAGTTTCATTTCGAAAATTATTTACAAAATAGATACAGCTTCTTAAAATCAAACATATTCTTACTATAAAAAACAAAAAACTATTAAATAATAAAAAACTTAAAATATTTCTTTACCAAACAATTGTTTAATATAAAATTTAATCATCTTCTGATTCATGACTTTCAGACTCACTGTCACTGAAATCACTATCAAGGTTTTCCATTTCTTCTTCGGCATCTGCAAATGCAAACATACATAACAATAATAAATAAAACATAAATAATAAAATATTAATTATAAAGAAAGGTGTACGTGTAGTGTATTGAAATTGAAATTATTCTAACCTGCAGTGAAACTTGTTTCTTCATCTTGAATCGTAATTTCTTGAATGGAAGATGGTAGCTGCTCACCGTCAAACCAGTGGATATGGAACCTATTGTCTTTTTCTTCCCAGCCATAGTCTTTAGGGTGCAGAATAGTAGGTACTTTAGCATGAGCATGAGACCAAATATTTGATATATATGTCGTTCTTAGTAGGTGTTGCTGCAACTCAATTTGGCAAGGTGGCAGTATGGATCCGTCGATATTGCTTTTTGGTAAGCGGAAGACTTCATCATTTTGAATCACCTTGTAGGTTTTTAAAAATGCTGCCAAGCGAGCCTCATTGACAGTGTTAACTTTTTTAAAGCTATACATCCGGCACACGAATTCCTCAATATTACCAAATAATGCAGTTTGCAAATCTCTATCTGGTGCATTGCTTAATTTAGCGAAGCTGTCAATGTAAGCTTCGGAGTTTTGTAGAAGTTTATAAGGCCGGTTTTTTCCTTTTTTGAAAAATGCCGGATTATAGTCACAACCCGTGAGCGCGTGAAAAGCTGGCAGCGCTGCGCTCAAGTTAGGACCCAATGTAGCATATAAATCGGTGATATTAATAAACCGCTGGTTGTTGCCCACTCCGACTTCTATTGATATTTTTATATTTTTATTAGATAACGAATTCATATTAGCAAGCATAATAACAGCCACATCTGTATCAGAGCATCGAATCGTCACATGAGCATCATAGTCAATAGCACAAACATGAAAAATAATCTTTGTGTCCGCTTCCTCATGCGCTGGACAGCTTAAGTGCGTTTCATATGTCCTGTCTACATGACCGTTATTAACAACATATTTATAACATTTATCGTAATTAATAAAAATAGTTTTATTGCCTATCAATGGGGCGAAAAAATCTTGTGTCCAGTGCTCCATGATGAAATTAACGAAAGCGTTTTTGAAATTAACGTTTTTTAAATCTTTATTAAAGTCCGATACGCGTACTTCATCGGGTCCATCTATACGGAATTGTGCTGTTTCCATTCCTCTCAAAGAGTGTTCATGATCTTTGATCGACGGGAACACGTAACGATCAAATACTAATACCAACACTTTTTTTGCTTTATTCGAACATAACGTTTTTAAAATTTTTGTGGATATATTGCCGTAAGTACTTGGCACGTCTCTCATTAAATGCAGCATGAAAAATCCATCAAAAACTGTAACGTCTGTGTATTCCGGTGTGTGCGGCTCAACTTGCTGTTCGAGTACTTTCAAGAGCGCTGCCTTGTTTGTTTTGTAGATTGATCCGTCAATGTGGCACATGGATAGTGGCACCGGTGTGAGAGGGTACGTCAGTACTTTTCCTATATCTAGGGATTTTTGCAACGATATGCATAAAAATTTGCCAAATAAATCACGCTGCATCCGTAATTCGAGAATTTTTCCTGCTACTGTTATTTTTTTTTGTCAATGTTATCAGTGAAATTGAGCACTTTGTTTTTTTTTATAGGTTTTTCAAATCTTTTTTCATCTGCAGCACATTCCTGGATAAAAGTTTGTTGCTGTTTATGGCCTAATTTTTCGACATTGAGGAGAAACATTTCGATATCACTTTTTAAACCTTGCCCTGTAGAAATATTGAATAAATAATTTTTATCCAAGTTGTTATCAAACGGATTAATATTTTGTTTAATATTTTTAATAAAATTCTGTAGCTGTTGAGTATTTTTCGTTATTCTGCTCCATTGTAAATCAGCAGTGATGTCTTGGCTTTTTCGTAGCCCCGTGTGCTCCATCGTATGGTTGATGATCGTCGATCGGAATGTGTGGCTTTTACACCATCGCTGCCTAGCAGATACGGAGTTAGTAGTGTGAGTTACACCTGTTAATTTATTGGCAGCATCTGAATTTATCGTCTGTTCGAGAGTCAAATCAACCGGTTGTCTTGAGCAGGATTTATCGGTCCTCTTCACACCAAAACTTCCCAATTGCAATTGCTCCTTCAAGCCCGGATGAGTGTCGTCCACTTTCATTAGATTATTATGATATTTCACTAAGTACCGTGAGTAATTTTGTTGATTGAAAGTAAAGAACAAATTAGCGATTTTTGGCAGAATAGATACAAAAATATCAAAATTTGCAGTACGTATGCTAGCAGTTAGAGTTAAATAATAATCTATGAAAGTTATATACAGCATATAAAATTGGGCAGTTTTGCCGTGCTCTCCTTGCAGTGTTTGTTTTTTAAAGACTTCGTATTTATTGAACAAATCCTGTAGATTATGTGGCAATTGTCGAGGTTCATTAGATTCTTCTTCTCGAAATTTTACTAAATAATTTTTAATTTCATCATTGGATATATTATACCCAATATTTTGCTGGCTTACAAATTCATTAAAATGCAACATTTGTAAGGCTAATGAAACCATGGGGTGCAATCGTTTGCATCTATTAAAATGTTTTCCGGCTATGAAGCTGCTTACGGAGCCATTCGCTAGCATTTTCGCGTTCACCATTATATTAGTAATACCGCAATTGTCGATGAATTTCCCAACAGCTTTGAAATACGCCATCATAATGTGAAACGAACCTAGGTGAATAAATAAATCATCATATAATGGCTTGTCGGTACACTGAATTTGAAGTGCTACTTTGGCGATGGCTAGATCGTAAGTAACTTGCATAAACTTTTCGCCGCATTCCTTGGCAATTTGGAGACTTTGCTTCATTGTTTCTACAACGACAGATTTATTCGTTGGCGAAGCGTTAATTGTTGTTAAATAACATACTTTTTGAGTTGGGGCGGTGTCCTTGTACACTAAGCTATAAAAACCAACCGACATCGGTGTTTTAGGTATTTCAACATAATGAGACATCATGAAAATGAAATTAGTTTGCTGTAACCATTGTAAATGCGGATCTGCTAAATCTGATGAAGCTTCAGTAGGGTGTAAATACTCGTGGAGTTTAGGATTTTTTGTATACGGTTGCAAATCGTGCGTTATAGCGTCGAAAGTCCGTCTTCTTTTTTTTGTTTTTTCTAGGTTTATATCACTGCTGCTTTCCTCGATGTCTTGCTCAATACTGCTTTCCTCGATATCCTGCCTTACCTCAACATCCTGCTGAATACTGCTATCTATATTTTGGAAAATGATGCCTACGGTATCATGTAAAGTATCCTTACCGCTAGTCGTGTCGACAAACCGATCAAAGTTATTAAATGCAACACCGGTGCATAGATTTCTTGAACGGCTTATGCCTTCAGGGCAAACGTCTGAACGCTCGCTGGAAGTGAACGTTGCTTCAGTTTCCATTTCTTCAAGACTAGTGTAGCTGCAGCAGTGTCCATATCGATTGACAATATTAATAATTTTCTTACTGTTTGTCAAACTTTTTAATGTCATTCCAAGACAAATATGTTTGGATGGCTTTATTCGTCCATTTGACACACCATATATTAGATCCTCAGAAAAAGATTTACATAATCTATTTACATTTTCCCCGTGCTTTCGTCGATAATTGGACCCACTCAGTACATCTGAATAAAAATCATTTAAAATATCTGGAATATCACACTCTCCTTTAATGAGATCGGTAGAATGAAGCTGATCCGGCAATTTATTTTGTTTAATTTTTAGAATTTCCTGTCTCAAAATTAATGCTGCACGCGCTAAGATGTCTTTCCTCTCAATATCATGAAATTGTTGCACTACAACGCTCTTCAAAGGTTTGACCAGCTTCTTATGACCGTGCAAAATAATAGAAATTTTACTGGAAAATGTAGAAAGAAGTCGATTTTCCAAATGATATGGCTTCGCACGATATGCATCTGCATTTTCTTTTTCTTTTTCCAGACAATCAACATAAATTTCGTTTAGATACGACAAAAAAAATGATTGTTTTCTAACAACAATATTTTCTGAAACAAATCTACACACTTCTTCGTATGCTATATGATGGGCTTCTCGAGCTTTGTGCCACTCCGTCTTTGGTTTTTCTTTATTTTTCTTAGATACTACCGAATGCTCATATTTGTTTTTGCATACTAAATGATAAAACATTATTTTGTTTTGTGACTGCAGATCATGCAATTTTTGAAAAAAAATTACGTCGTCCAACTCCATTGCCGTTTGCGCGATGTTCGTTATTGTTTTTTCATTTTCTAATAAATGCAACTGTACGTGACGGGCTTGGTATTTTTTTTGGCCTTTATCACAAAATAAACAAACAGGGGCTTCTGATACCTGTTCCACATTTGTTTCGGCGGAATCATCTGCAGTAACGTCGTCGCCTTGATCACCATTGTCTTCGTCAACATTACAATCACCTTTATAAGAAATGTCTCCTTCAACAGCAGCCTCCTGCCCATCGGAATCTATGCCTTGCACAGCACTGTCATCTTGCAAGGCGTGCTCCTTTCCAACATCACTATCGCCTTGACTGAAAAAATAATGTTTGAATTATTATGCTTCATACGAAAAAGTCTTATGCACAATCTTAGAACAAACTTTTTCAAATTTTTTATGAAATGTTGCACAATTACACTCATACATTTTTTTTATAAAAATACTCTCTGCTTGAAGATGCGTGCTCGCTTCCACCGGAATCCACGCCTGGAACAGCACTCTCGTCTTGCACGGCCTGCACATTTTCAACAGCACTCTCGCCTCGACTTACAAATTATGTTTACATTAAACATACATGATAATGCAAAGCACTATGATTAAGTAGCATGAGGAGAACGTTAATTTTGTACGTCATACGAGTGCGAAAATTTCTTATACACGAGCACACAATAAGCTTTTTCAAAGTTCTATAAAATGTTGCACAATTATAGTGATAGATATTGTTATAAAAGTACTTACTCTGTGCTTGAAGATGAGGACGCCTGCTTTTGCGAATTATATCCTCTGTGTTTTGGCGGCAATGCCGTGAAACGGTTATAGCACTTGCTATGACACTGTTGATAATTATTCACGGTGTTTGGTAATACCACGTTAGATAAGCCCAAGCAGCTGTCTTTCCGAATTTTTAATACGGCTATGCATTTATTTAACTTGTCCGTATCAAAAAGATTCAATTTTCCACTTTTCTTGCAACAAAATACACAGAATGGTTGTACATTCGACATTTTCGAACCTGCTCCGATCGGCTAACATTCCCAACTGCAAGTACTGAAACGGACAAACTGACGCCAACAGATTCGAATAGGAGAGGGAACACGGGAACAGCGTTGTCTGGCAGTTGCTTCTCCGCAAGTATGATTCAGAGTTTAGAGTTCCTGGGGTGGGGAGAAAGGAGCCAGTCGTACATAACATAATGCATAACATGGAAAAAGGTCCCGCTGAATTTTTCGCGGTAATAAAGTGCTCCGCTGATGAAGTTAAAGTTGCAACGCGCGCGCGCGGTTAAGCGATGCGCGCCAACTTCAACTCATCAGCTGGATAGTTAAATACCGCAAAAAATGCAGCGGGTTGTGTTTTTCGTGTAAGTTATTAGTTTTGCTATCATATTACCGACTATGAACTTTACCGCTATTACTTTATAATATGAATATTTTTCGTTTGTTTCATTAAACAGCTGGAGCATAAATTACCCTTCTACAGTCAGCGGGTAGTATTTTCTATTTTATTTATAATAAAAACAAATATTTTGCAAAGTTTCATCTTTGCCGCTATTGATTTTTTATTATTAATAAATAACGCGCGTGGGCGGCTATTGCACCTGTACCTACCGCCTTCGGGTCAGCGGGAGGTCCATTCGTTTATCAACGATATAGAATAAAGCGATGGGCCAATTTTCACTCTTAACAAAATGAGCAATTAAAAACTGTCGCTGGCTCCCGGGCTATATAGACCAAGAGCTGGGCACGAGATTTCAACATCATCAGTAATATGGAATTTGTAAACAGGAATAAATTCTATTACCATCAGTTATTAAAGTTCCGAGCAGGCGGACAGCTTACTGGTTGCTAAGGGTAGTTATAAGGGGTGAAAGTGATTAATTTTTAGGGGAAGTTTCGGCATCGATAATAAGCTTAAAAATCTATGTAATGATAGTTCTTACCATACCTAAACTAAATTCCAAGCGGCGGACACATAAGTAGGTGCAAAGGGGGTGGCGGACAATAGTAAGGGGGTGAAAACGCGAAGAGCTAGAGCCGAAATTTCAACGTCATCGTCATCAATAATATGGAATTCGTACACAGGAATAAACTCTATTACTATCAGTTATTAAAGTTCCGAGCAGGCGGACAGCTTACTGGTTGCTAATGTAATGCCCTTCTATGACCTCAAGTAAAAGACACTTAATTAAGTACATTAACCTATCGTTTATTTCACAAATAGCTAAGTACGCATTATCGAACTTAGCAATACCTACGCGGACAACGACAATCGCACATCCGTTCAATACCATATTTCCAATTATGCTTTGTCAACAGGTGACTGAACGAAAGGCAGTTCACCTGTAGATATGCGATCGTCAGTTGAACGCTGAGTACTCATGTTAACAGTCGCAGTGATCGATTCAAAAAGTATCATTTAAACTACAGTATGTAAAAGACCGCAAACCGAGTTATATGAAATCAACAATAAATCATCGTTACTTCAAATTATTCTCCGAGTTTCTTTCAAGAATGTCCTCGGTAATAAGAGGACATTACATGGCGATCCTGCCAGTGGAATCATAGTGGACGTTAAGTGGAAGTATCCTGACCATTAGAAGAGATGGGCAACACCAAGTCGAGCACTCAAGTCTTACACGAAAGCGGCGTAGTAAACTCCAACTTCATTGTTGAGAACCAGGAGTACAACGTCACCAAGGATGTGAAATTCGTACTGTACGCGATCCTAGGACTCCTAACTGCCCTGTTCCTGCTAAAAATGTTCCAAATGTACCGCAGAAACGTCAAAAGGAACATACAAAGAGGATACGCGATTTCCACAATGACCATACCGCAAGCTGTACCGGCACTCCAAGGCATCCAACGTTTCCCACTGGCACCAGCTCCAGCACCTGCACCGGCACCAGCTCCCAGGCAGTACCAGGACCCGCTCCAAGACCTTTAGGCCAGCACAACAACCCAGACATTAGCTGCACCTCAGGAACTTACAAGTCAGTGCGTCAGTGGTCAGTGTTAGTGACAGTGTAGTCCGCCGATATGACACCCGTACGCCTATAGCTAAAAGGAATGGACAATAATGTAAGTTTTGCATTTTATTCTCTCCCATGCTTAGCGAATATAATAATTGCAAATTGCGTATATACAAGCACTTTAATATACTATCTTATCCCACGTAAATCTAAGCTAAAATTAAATAAAAATCATCTAGACTAAGGATTAATTACAACTTAATTATGCTAAGAACTAAGATATAAACTTGAATCTTGAATTATCGTAAAATTTATAACTACTTTGACTTTGCTGCTCACTAATTGCTATTACGAGTTAAACGATTATGCGACAATTTTACGTTTCCCACCCTTTACTCCCGCAGTGACACTCTAAAAACCACTGGACTCTACCTCTTATATTTTACTGTCAAAGAGACCATAGATGTCATCATCTTGGGATGATATTAGACGGCAGTTGACACTATTAAAAGAATCAACAGTGAGTCAATCCAAACGCGCGATAAAGAAAGAAGTACCTAAGTCTGAAACTGTACGAGCCGAAATTAGGGATACCTTAATTAATCACTTTAATGCAACTACTAAATTGCTACGGTCAACATACAGTCAATTCGATAACACACAAAGAGCAGAAGCTCGAGTCTTATTTCACGCGATTAGAGACAAAGTAGTAAAAGCTTTTGCCGCGCTACAAGCTAAGTACGTGGTACCAGTCGACTGGCTAACGGATATAGATCCGAGTTCTTCTCTAGCTGAATCTGATTCAGACGAAGAAATTCAAACTGCGAATATGCCTCTATCAAACATTGAATTTTTCAAGCTTGCCAGTCAAATTCTTCCAGCAGAATTTGATGGCTCACCAAACAAACTCCGTGCATTCATAGATGCACTAGAATTGCTGAAAACAATCTCCAATGATCATGGCCCCAATGCCATTGCGTTCGTTAAGACTCGCTTAACGGGCAAGGCGAGGGACCTTATTACAAATGAAAATACCTTAGACAATATAATTCTTAAACTGCAATCAGGAATTCAAACTGAAAGTTCTCAGTCGCTTGCAACTAAATTATCTAACTGCAAACAGAACCACAAAGACATTAATGCATACGCGGCAGAAATGGAGATATTGGCGGAAAAACTTCAAAAAGCCTATATAGCTGAGGGTGTACCAGTTGCGGTGGCGACCAAATACGCCACTGAACATACAGTACGAACCATAATCAAAAATACATCAGAGAGAGCTAGTATAGTAATGGAAGCTGGAAATTTCTCCACCATCCAAGACGCTCTCACTAAATTCATAAGCGTTAGTCCAACACAGCCAACATCTTCGTCTAGTATTTTCTATACACGAAATCAACCATCTTTTTATCGTAATAATTATCGTGGTCGAGGTAATCATAACAATAATAATACTCGCAATAATCGTGGTGCGATAAGCTCGAGAGGCCGCCAAAGCCAAGGTCAAGGGAATTTAAATAGATCCTATTATAACTATCGCGGCAGTCAACGAATCCGCGGCAGTGGAAATCGTTCACGAGGTCACAGAAACGCGACCCGGGTATATAACCTTTCATCGGAAAACAACGATGAAATGGAACCCGACCAGGGAAACGGCCGAGACCCCCAGTAACGGAGGTTAAGGGAAAATCTGATGCGAATATTTATCATTTTGATCTCTCATTTTCAAATTCAATCGTACTTACTACTGCTATGTCCCATTTAGACTGTTCATTTCTAATTGACACTGGGGCAGATATATCCATATTTAAACAATCAAAATTAGACCCCAATCAAATTTTAGATGAGTCAAATAAAACAAATATTAAAGGAGTAACAGGTGGCGCAGTACAATCATTAGGTACAATGAGTACAAAAATTTTTCTCAAGGGACATGAAGTAAAACACACTTTTCAGATAGTCCCATCCGATTTTCCCATACCATCAGATGCAATACTAGGTCGAGATGTTATTACTAAGTACAAGTGTATATTAGATTACGATAATTGGTGCATGACAGTTCAAGTAGGACGCAAGAAGTTACAACTCCCAATTTCTAGTGGACCCGACGACGAGACAATAATCTTACCACCAAGATGTGAAGTTGTTAGACCTGTCCCTAAACTTAAAACATTAACAAACGACGCGGTAGTAACTAATGACGAAATACATCCAGGTGTATTCATAGCTCGAACGATAGTCTCAAACAAATCTCCACTCATTAAACTACTAAATACAAACGACAACCCAGTGACAATAAAAAATATTAAAGTCAACACAACTGACCTACGCAACTTTCACATATACAAACTAACAGACGATAATGTCGACCGTTTAGACAAATTCCGTAAAGAAATCAACACCGAGGGAATACCGGATTACGTGAAGGACAAAGTGATGTCACTTTGCGAACAATACACGGACGTTTTTACATTAGATTCTGATTACGTTACTGTCAACAATTTCTACAAACAAAAATTACGACTTACAGACAAAAAACCAGTATATGTAAAGAACTATAGATCACCGCACACTCAAAAAGACGAATTAAACAGGCAGGTAGACAAACTTTTACAACACGATATTATAGAACCATCAGTCTCGGAGTATAATAGTCCAGTTCTTCTAGTTCCTAAAAAATCACAAAATGGCGAAAAAGCGTGGCGTTTAGTTATTGATTACAGACAGCTTAATAAAAAATTATTAGCCGATAAATTTCCTTTACCACGAATAGAAGATATTCTAGATCAACTAGGAAGAGCCAAATGGTCCTCAGTGCTAGATTTGATATCTGGTTTTCACCAAATCCCACTCGACGAAAAATCTAGAGACGTAACTTCATTTAGCGTAGATGCTGGATCTTTCCGATTTAAGAGATTGCCTTTTGGTTTGTCAGTTAGCCCAAATAGCTTTCAGAGGATGATGTCAATAGCTTTCGCAGGCATTACTCCAGAAAGAGCATTTTTATACATGGATGATCTGATTGTTATTGGCTGTTCAACAGACCACCACTTGTCAAATTTGCAAAAGGTGTTCGCAACGTGTCGAAAATTCAATTTAAAACTTAACCCGCGCAAATGTCAATTTTTT
This sequence comes from Cryptocephalus moraei, assembly GCA_946251905.1. Lineage (NCBI taxonomy): Eukaryota > Metazoa > Arthropoda > Insecta > Coleoptera > Chrysomelidae > Cryptocephalus > Cryptocephalus moraei. The sequence goes on from OX276459.1 coordinate 2,731,986, forward strand.
CGTAATGAAGTTACGTATTTAGGCCACAAGATAACCGATAAAGGTATTCTAACTGACGAAACGAAATATGACACCATCAAAAAATACCCCGTACCGACTGCAGCGGGCGAGGTTAAACGGTTCGTCGCGTTTGTAAATTATTACCGCAGGTTTATCAGAAATTTTGCAGAGTTAACAGCACCTTTAAATCAGCTTACGAGAAAAAACGTGAAGTTTGAATGGACCAAGGAATGTCAAGATTCTTTCATCAAATTAAAAGCAGCACTAACATCACCGCAAATCCTGCAATACCCCGACTTTTCGAAACCATTCACAATAACAACAGACGCCTCAGGCTATGCATGCGGTGCTATTCTCTCTCAAAATTTCAATGGAAACGATCTACCTATAGCCTACGCATCCAGATCATTTACTAAAGGCGAATCACACAAGCCCACAATCCTCAAAGAACTGACCGCAGTACATTGGGCAATAAAATATTTTCATTGCTACATTTTCGGAACTAAATTTACAGTCAAAACAGATCACCGACCACTTATATACTTATTTTCCATGAAAGACCCAACATCTAAGTTAACGCGTATGAGATTGGACCTCGAAGAATACAACTTCGACATCCAATATGTAAAAGGCGAACAAAACGTATGTGCAGACGCCTTGTCACGCATCACAATCGACGAGCTTAAGTCCATAGCAAAAAATGTCAGTAATGTACTAGTAGTAACTCGATCAAAGTTTCGATCTTCCGACCAGCCCCAAAAGAGTAACAACCCCGTAAATAATGCAATCACAGAGCCCAAAGCTTATGAGGCCCTTAATAATGCTGAGGTAATAAAAATACCACTATTAAGCTTTCAGTTAACGCCCACACATCTAAGGATGTCACTGAGGCATAAGGGTAGGTTCATCGCGCGCAGAACCATCCCAGTCGCTAATGGCAGAACAGCTCTAGCGCTAGTTCTGCCTGAGCTAAATAAAATAGCCAGCGATATGAAAATAAAAAAAGTTAAACTGTGTCTTAACGACCAAATTTTCAAGGAGTGCACTCCAAATATACTGAAAGAGGAAAGTAATCATTATTTAACAAAAGTCAGCATCATACTCATCAGGGCTAGGCAAAAAGTAGAGACTAATGCGGAAAAACAACACCTAATAAAACAGCATCATAATGATCCGCTGCTGGGTGGTCATAACGGTCAAAAAAGACTTCTGAAGAAGCTTAGATCTACTTACATTTGGAAAGGCATGTCACGAGACGTTGCAAACTTTACACAACAATGCCACCAATGTAAAATAAATAAAAGTAAAATAAGAAAACCCGAACCATTAATATTAACACCAACCCCACAGCAACCGTTCGATATTGTGTGTATAGATACAATCGGTAAACTCCCAACAACCATACAAGATAACAAATATGCTATTACGGTTCAATGCGAACTAACAAAATACGTAGTAGTTATCCCTATACCCAATAAAGAAGCCAATACAATCGCGGAAAACTTAGTAAAGCATTTCATCCTAATATACGGACCAATGAAAGAAATTCGGACAGACATGGGAACCGAGTATAAGAACCAGGTGCTCGAGAACCTGACTCGATTACTCGGTATATCCTACAAAATATCTACAGCATACCACAGCCAAACAATCGGAGGCTGTGAACGTAATCACAGAGTACTGAATGAATTCCTTCGAATGTATATCAATGAATTTCACAATGACTGGGATAACTGGATACACTACTACGCATTTTGCTATAATACAACACCAAGCACGTACCATAATTACACACCTTTCGAATTAGTATATGGCCGACAGGTTCATCTGCCAGATACTCTTCGAAACAGTAAAATAGAACCATGTTACAATATCGATGCGTTCGAACAGGAACTCCGATACAGATTACAGTACGCTCACTTACGAGTAGCGCAACATCTTGAAATGGAAAAACGAAAAAGAAACTCAAAAGTAAACATAAATTCGAAACCATTAAATATAAATCCCGGAGACCTAGTAACCTTGACAAACGAAGGAAGACGTAAATTTGATCCATGGTATAAAGGACCATTTGTAGTTACCACAGTAGAGGATCCGAATTGCGTCATCTCGAATGATGAAGGAAAAACAGCGAAGGTTCACAAAAACCGTGTGCGTCCATACGGCCCCGCAACGGACGCTCAAGAAGCTTAACCACTATAAAAAAAATAAATATATATGTAATAAAAATTAATTTAACTAATAAGCTAATAATATAATATATAAATCTACCTACCATTCCATTTTCTCTCCTTTTCTCTCTCTCCTATCCTTAACGTAAGCATTATAACCGACGAATAAGGAACGCTGACTCGAACGAATTTTTATCTACATTTATCAAACACAAAAACAATCTGATATAAGTTAAGTTTCGACATAGCATTATAGCATACATACCTAAGTAATAGTTACAACCTCCTTTGCAAATATAATTAGTACAATAACACTGCACTTTGCACTTAACACCATTAGTATTCATTGACCCAGTTGTTAAGATAACCTCTAAAAGTGCTGTACCCCAAAGCAACGCAATTATTAAAGCATGGAGAGCAAAAAGTGCAGAACGCAGAATTCGTTCTCAACCCGAGACGAACGTCGTTTAACACGTACAATGTTACGAAGTCTCGCAATAAAACAACAATCTTATTTCGATTGTTGTCAATTCTCCCTTTTTTTTTTCTTTTTAATAATTTTAATCTACATTTCATATAATATAATAATAGATTTAATAATTTTTAACAATTTCATGATGTATATAACTCAATATTTTAACATGTGTTTATACTTAATATATCTACCATATTTTATATAGGATAATCACGCATTTTTATGGCTTATTGCAGCTCTTTACTCGAGGTCAAGTAGCTCTCGCAGACTCCGCGTCAATATCGGAGTCCGCTCATTTAGGAGGGGTGGTGTAATGCCCTTCTATGACCTCAAGTAAAAGACACTTAATTAAGTACATTAACCTATCGTTTATTTCACAAATAGCTAAGTACGCATTATCGAACTTAGCAATACCTACGCGGACAACGACAATCGCACATCCGTTCAATACCATATTTCCAATTATGCTTTGTCAACAGGTGACTGAACGAAAGGCAGTTCACCTGTAGATATGCGATCGTCAGTTGAACGCTGAGTACTCATGTTAACAGTCGCAGTGATCGATTCAAAAAGTCTCATTTAAACTACAGTATGTAAAAGACCGCAAACCGAGTTATATGAAATCAACAATAAATCATCGTTACTTCAAATTATTCTCCGAGTTTCTTTCAAGAATGTCCTCGGTAATAAGAGGACATTACACTAAGGGTAGTTATAAGGGGTGAAAGTGATTAATTTTTAGGGGAAGTTTCGGCATCGATAATAAGCTTAAAAATCTATGTAATAGATTAAAAATAGTAATAGATATGTATGTATGTGGCGGACAATAGTAAGGGGGTGAAAACGCGAAGAGCTAGAGCCGAAATTTCAACGTCATCGTCATCAATAATATGGAATTCGTACACAGGAATAAACTCTATTACCATCAGTTATTAAAGTTCCGAGCAGGCGGACAGCTTACTGGTTGCTAAGGGTAGTTATAAGGGGTGAAAGTGATTAATTTGTAGGGGAAATTTCGGCATCGATAATAAGCTTAAAATTGTATGTCAAGATAGGTCTTACCATATCTAAACGAAATTCCAAGCGGCGGACACATAAGTAGGTGCAAAGGGGGTGGCGGACAATGGTAAAGGGGGTGAAAATGCGGAGAGCTAGAGCCAAAATTTCAACGTCACCGTCATCAGTAATATGGAATTCATAAACAGGAATAAACTCACTAATTTTGCCATTTTTCACCCCCTTTACCCTTGTCCGCCGCCCCCTCTGCACCTACTTATGTGTCCGCCGCTTGGAATTTAGTTTAGGTATGGTAAGAACTATCATTACATAGATTTTTAAGCTTACCATCGATGTCGAAACTTCCCCTAAAAATTAATCACTTTCACCCCTTATAACTACCCTTAGCAACCAGTAAGCTGTCCGCCTGCTCGGAACTTTAATAACTGATGGTAATAGAGTTTATTCCTGTGTACGAATTCCATATTACTGATGACGGTGACGTTGAAATTTCGGCTCTAGCTCTCCGCGTTTTCACCCCCTTACCATTGTCCGCCACCCCCTTTGCACCTACTTATGTGTCCGCCGCTTGGAATTTCGTTTAGATATGGTAAGACCTATCTTGACATACAATTTTAAGCTTATTATCGATGCCGAAATTTCCCCTACAAATTAATCACTTTCACCCCTTATAACTACCCTTAGCAACCAGTAAGCTGTCCGCCTGCTCGGAACTTTAATAACTGATGGTAATAGAGTTTATTCCTGTGTACGAATTCCATATTATTGATGACGATGACGTTGAAATTTCGGCTCTAGCTCTTCGCGTTTTCACCCCCTTACTATTGTCCGCCACCCCCTTTGCACCTACTTATGTGTCCGCCGCTTGGAATTTAGTTTAGGTATGGTAAGAACTATCATTACATAGATTTTTAAGCTTATTATCGATGCCGAAACTTCCCCCTAAAAATTAATCACTTTCACCCCTTATAACTACCCTTAGCAACCAGTGAGCTGTCCGCCTGCTCGGAACTTTAATAACTGATGGTAATAGAATTTATTCATGTTTACAAATTCCATATTACTGATGATGTTGAAATCTCGTGCCCAGCTCTTGGTCTACTAGGGCAGCTCCTGGGGTTGATCGCAGTTGTGCCGGCCGGCAGATGGTGAAGTGAAGGGTTGCGGTGCGTTACTAGCGGAGAAAAACAACGAACAGCACGCGACTGACAGCGACTGTCGGCGGTGACAAGTGTTTACGCTGAAGGTTAAACACGAAGTGTGTGTGTAGCGTGTTCGCCAAAAATTGGTAACAGTGAACACTGAAGCGGGAAATTGTATGAATTTAAAATAAACAATTATGGACAAACACAAAGCGAGTGGACGCGACATACCGCCTACCAAAAGCAAATGCTTTTATTGCGAAAGTGGAAGCGGAAAGAGCTTAACGACGGGACGTTTAAGCTCTCCATGGGAGGTCTTAAGTAACACGACGCGAGTAACGCCGTCGTGACCAGGATAAGTCTTAATAATACGGCCAAGAGGCCAAGTAAGGGGTGGACTGTTATCAGTTTTGATTAGAACAAGAGTGCCGATTTGTACGTCAGTCTGCCGTTTATGCCACTTCTGTCGCTGTTGAAGCGTATGTAAGTATTCATTGGACCAACGAGTCCAAAAGTCACGGTGAAGCCGTTGTAGTAACTGCCAGCGAGACAACCGACCGATAGGCAAAGAGGAGAGGTCAGGTTCAGGAAGAGAGGTTAGCGGAGCCAGCGTAAGGAAATGACCGGGAGTCAAACAACTTAGGTCGTTCGGATCATTACTGATAGTACCAAGTGGTCGCGAGTTAAGAACAGCTTCAATCTGTACTATAACTGTCAGCAGTTCCTCATAAGTGAGAATCTGATTTCCAATAACGCGAGATAAATGAGTCTTTACGCTTCGGACACCAGCTTCCCACAATCCTACGAAATGAGGAGCAGATGGAGGGTTAAAATGCCAATGTATCGATTCCCCTGAAGTGACTTGTTGAATGTCACTTTGTAGTTGACGATTAGCACCAACAAAATTCGTACCGCAATCACTGTACAGGTGAGAAACGGTGCCTCTGCGGGCAACAAGACGACGCAAAGCTGCTAGAAACGCTTCAGATGACAAATCAGAAACGAGTTCAAGGTGTAAAGCTTTGGTTGCCATGCACACGAAAAGGCATAGGTAACACTTTCTGGATTTAACTCCACGGTGTTTGGTCATAGTGACGAATAATGGACCAGCAAAATCCACTCCACAACGAAGAAACGGTTTCACTTGGGAGATGCGACAGGATGGTAGACTGCCCATAGGGGGTTGATAGGCAGTAGGATTAGACTTCCAACAGGTGTGGCAACTAGAGAGAATACGGCGAATAACACGTTTAGCAGAGATTATCCAAAATCGTTGACTGATGATAAACTGAGTAGTCTGAACACCAGAATGTAAGTACTTTAAATGAGTATATCGAATATAAAGCTCGGTAAATCTGCTAGTACTGGGTAGTAAAATGGGGAATCGTTTGTCATGCGGAATAGGAGCGAGCGAAAGACGTCCTCCGACTCTTAAAATCCCATCTTGCAAAACCGGCGAAAGCTTTCGAAAAGCTTTAGAAAGTGAGGAAAATTTAGAATCCGTGAGACTGTTTATTTCTGTCGAAAAGTGCGATTTCTGAACATGTCGGACTATCGTCATGAGAGATAGATCGAGTTCAGAACAAGACAGACCACTATGACGCCTCGAAGAAGGGGATTTTGAATTAGAGATAAAACGAAGCATATATCCTAATGTTCGGATGATATGCATGAATGAGGAGTGGTCATTCAATAATTTATCAATTGGATGATCTTCTGAGACAGTGAGAAATGTGAAAGACGCCCTTTGCTCTGCTAAAACTTTATCATCCTCATGAACTGGCAGAACGCTGGCCCAGGAACTAGAAGAATCATTTAGAAGAGGCGGTCCCGCCCACCAAAGGGAGCACTCTTTAAGCTCGGAGGGAAGGAGCCCTCGAGATCCTACATCGGCAGGATTATCTGCGGATGAAACATGCAACCAGCGCGCAAAGGAGGTCTTTTCCTGAATGAAGGAAACTCTATTTGACACAAACGTATTCCAGCGGTGAGGAGAAGAGTGGAGCCATGACAAGACTATCTGCGAATCAGACCAACAGAATACGTGCGCAAAGTGGAAAGTAGAGTTATAGTACTCATGAACGAAAGAAATAAGTTTAGCTACTAGAACGGCAGCGCATAACTCTAAGCGGGGTATTGAAATAGATTTTAAGGGTGCTATCTTAGATTTCGAGATAATTAAACGGGTAATTACCTCTCCAGAAGCAGAAACAAATGAACCGTATACGACTGCGCAATAACCTCGCTCTGAGGCGTCCCCAAATCCGTGTAAGGTACACGAGGTAAAGTCTAAAGGTGCTAGACTTCGAGGAAGGTTAAGATCAGATAAAGAGGACATGTCAGATACGTATCGATCCCAAAGACGTCTTATATCTTCGGGAGGAGTTTGATCCCAATCCAAGCGTAGACTCCAAAGCCTTTGGATTAGAACCTTAACTAGGAAGGTAACTGGCGAAAGAAATCCCAGAGGATCAAAGATGCGGCAGAGATTTGACAAAAGGGAACGCTTTGTACAAGCGCCCAAAAGCGGTTGAATAGAGAACATGAAACAATCAGTAGACGGCAACCATTGAAGGCCTAAGACTTTCAGAGATTGAGCGGGAGTTTCATCAAACGACAGCGGGCTGACCGAAAGGTGCGTGTCTGGAATATCAGAGAGTAGATATGGATCATTGCTAGACCATTTCCGCAATTCAAAGTGCCCCTTTGCGAGAAGAGCAATGAGTTCGGACTTAAGAGATTGACAGGCTGCCAAAGACGAAGCCCCTGTTACAATATCGTCCACGTAAGTACACGACCTAATAACTTGGGAAGCGAGGGGATAATTATCACCTTCGTCCTCGGCTAACTTTAGCAATGTACGTATCGCTAAATAAGGAGCCGAACTCATGCCGTAAGTTACAGTATTCAATTGAAAGTCTTGGATTGGTTCTTCAGGCGAAAAGCGCCATATAATTCTTTGGTAGTCGCGATGAGATGGATGAACTAAGATTTGTCGAAACATCTGGCGAATGTCAGCGGTTAGGACAATCTTATGGCAGCGGAAACGAAGTAAAATCGAAACAAGATTTTGTTGGAGCTTGGGACCTACAAATAGGTGGTCATTTAACGAAGTCTGATTTGGAAGTTTTGCAGAACAATTAAAGACGACTCTCAATTTCGTACTGATGCTTTCAGGCTTGATAACACAATGATGTGGGATGTAATAAGAGGACAATGGAACCTCGGATGAAGAGACTTGCTGCATATGATTAAATTTCAAGTACTCTCGCATAAATGCACAATAGGCAGAATAAAGTGCGGGTTGTTTAAGTAAACGCCGTTCCAAGGAATAAAAGCGGTTCAGTGCTAAAGACCGTATATTGGGAAATAAAGGACGATGGTCCTTAAAAGGTAACAAGACAGTGTAGCGACCCGATGAATCACGTTGCATTGATGAAGTATAAATCTTCTTGCACAGAAGATCATCTTGCGACAACGAGGAATACTGAGGAACGCTTTCAATTTCCCAAAATTTATGAATCAGTTCATCAAGTGATAAAACGGAGTTGTAGTAAAAAATGATGAAACAATAGAAGAAGGGTTAACAGTATCGTATTTTCCCAACATGATGTAGCCAAATGAGGTGTTAATGGCGGTGGCCTGACCCGAATCTCCAGTAACTACATCAGTTAGTTCGAGTTGAGCGAAAACATCCGCACCCAACAGAAGATCGACTTCAGCAGGTTGAGCAAAATCTGGATCAGCTAGACGGATATCGGAGATATGAGCCCAAGACCGAATATCTACGGGAGACAAAGGCAATCGATCAACTATTTTCGGAATGATCGCGGCGTCCAAGGAGATAACAGGTGTATCTTGATGAACGGGACTAATAGAAATAGTAACGAAACCTTTACTGGTTGTAAAGGACAAGGAACCAACTCCTTGCACCAACAAGGAAGAAGGTTGCGGTTGCAAGCCTATCAGTTTGACGGCTCGATGCGTTATAAAGGACCACATGCTCCCGGAATCCAGAAGACAACGAACTGTTTTCATTGATCCTGTGGAAGTTAGGACTTTTGCCTTTATAGTGGACAAAAGAACTTGCGAAGTAGGAGGCCTAGTGGAATTGAGAAAAGAGACGGTTTAAGACAAAGCGGTTGCAGCCGAAGCATGCGAAGAATCAAGCGGGGTAGGATTGTCATCAACTGCAGCGGGAGAAGGAGAAGTTGAAAGTGGCTTGCTCTCAAAATGTAACAGCGTGTGATGACGTTGATGACATTTTCGGCAAGACGATTGAGATCTGCATTTTTGCAGCGAATGCGAAGAACTAAGGCAATTGATGCAAAGTTTAAGCGGTTTGATTAAACGATAGCGTTCTTGAGGAACATGATCAAGAAACGCCTGGCATTTATAAATTAAATGAGGGTGTTTGCAAAATGAACAAGAAGGGGTGGAAGAAGGTGCAGCTACTACCGACATAGTCGTAGAATGCAAATATGGCTTGGGAGAAACGTTCCGTTTCATACGAGAGCGTGAGGAAGATGTGGCATTATCCAAGGCATTACAATTACGTTCGAGAAAGGTAGTAAGTTGCTCAAAGGTGGGGAACTTATTGTTCGAATTGTGTGAGAGCTCAAAGGCTTTAGCTGTACTTGAATCTAGGCGATCTAAAATCATATTAACCAAAATAAAATCCCAACTTTCAGTGGGTAGTTCAAATTTCTTTAAAAGAGCAACATTATCTCTAAAACAGTCAACAAGTTTTCGCAAATCTTGCGGACTATCAGAATTTAATTTAGGAAAAGTATTCAGTGACTGCCAATAAGCTTTAGTAATTTTTCGAACGTTACGAAATCTGGCAACGAGTTTCGCGTAAGCCAAAGGATAATCTTGATCAGTTACAGGAAAATTGTTAACGACGGATAGTGCCTCACCTTTCAGACAAGATAGCAAATATTTAAATTTGTCAACAGCGGAGTATGACCCGTTGTTGTGAACTGTGGAGTCGAATATATCCAAAAAACTCTGAAATTTGGTGATATCACCATTGAAAGTGGGTAATTCTAGCGGGGGTAAGGTTATTTTGGACATATTGGCGATCGGTTGTGCGACAGGGGCCGGTTTATTCTCAAATAATGTAAAATAAATGGCTTTAATAGAATAAAATTCACTTTCAAATGATTTTCGCTTGGCGTCTTCAGCTTCAAAAGCGGCATCATCTTGATTATCAATTAACTGTAAAATGTTATTATGATATTTAAAAAACTCTTAATGAATGTCATTGACCAAAGGAAACCGACATCTAAACTCCGTGTGATATTGCGAATCTTGTTTAGCAAGCTTCGCAACATCACAGATTTCTTTAATTCGATTGTGCTCTGATGCACGTAATACCATGAATTTTTTGAGTTTATCAGCGGACATGATGACTATATTTTAAAATCACTCAGTAAATATTTTACAATTGAAAGTCGAAATATTTGTTCACAAATTTCGAGTTAAAATTCGAGTGAAGGACGACGAAAATTGATAAGAGCCACAGCAAAGAAATTTCGCATAAAAACACAGACCACCTGGAGAGCGTATACTGAAATGGAATACGTTAAAATGAATAAAACTCGCTTTATGCTATTTAAAAGGTTTAAAATGGCAAAATTAAAGTACTTATTCCCGATTGAGAAGGGTTTTAAGAACCAAAAGGGCCTTATCCGGCTCGAAGGACCAAAAATGTTGCGGTTTTGATAATTGAATCTCGGAAGGAGAGAAAAAATGGACTGTATATGCGGATATGCGGATAAACGCTTCGCTTCAGTGTCCACTTACCTAGGGCAGCTCCTGGGGTTGATCGCAGTTGTGCCGGCCGGCAGATGGTGAAGTGAAGGGTTGCGGTGCGTTACTAGCGGAGGAAAAAAAAACGAACAGCACGCGACTGACAGCGACTTCGGCGGTGACAAGTGTTCACGCTGAAGGTTAAACACGAAGTGTGTGTGTGTAGCGTGTTCGCCCAAAATTGGTAACAGTGAACACTGAAGCGGGAATTTGTTTGAATTTAAAATAAACAATTATGGACAAACACAAAGCGAGTGGACGCGACAATGAGATATATACATATGTATATATATATATATATATATATATATATATATATATATATATATATATATAACAGGGAAAGTGATAATGCGGCGAAATGAATAGAAAAGGAAAAAAATAATGGGCCAAACCGCAGGAAGTGTGAGAGGGCAACCGTAGACACGTGTTTCTGACTGTTTCTGACATTATTTATTTTCCTTTTCTATTCATTTCGCCGCATTATCATTTTCCCTGTTATCAATCCTGGGTAAGGATTCATCACCCTGGTGGCTATAACTGCCTCCGCAGTGACGCTGTGACAAGCCGACAATCCTTGGCTGTCTGGCCGAAACCACAAATATGCGGTTGGCCTCTTTTGTGGTGTCCTTGTTGATTGTTTTCCATCGCTTGTTCCAAACTCTATCGAACAGGCTGCACCGTACTGATGACGACCAACAGTCAGAAACACGTGTCTGCGGTTGCGCTCTCACACTTCCTGCGGTTTGGCCCATTATTTTTTCCTTTTCTATATATATATATATATATATATATATATATATATATATATATATATATATAGATGAGTTTAACACCATAAGGTGGTAATTGGGGATGCAGTCCCCAGAAGATGAGAAAGCCCATTAGTTTATTGGTCTGTTAAAAAAAATATAATTATAAAATACAAGGCGAGAAACAATAAACTAAGGACAAAAATTAATACAATACTTACTATCACAAGCCAGTTTTGGAAATTGTAAACAAAACACTATAGCGGTCATCATCACATTCCAGTGTGTAGAGGAAATATTTGTATTTTAAAACAGATGGAATATGTTCTCGAAATTAATTCAAAGTGATGGTGTATATGAAACAAATGTAAGAGAATCTGAAAATGAAATTTGTGGCTCACCCGGCTGAGCCACAAATTTCATTTTCAGATTCTCTTACATTTGTTTTCATTTGTATTTTAAGTACTAAAGTTAACAGCGTACTTATACATTAATTAACCGTGGACATGATGGTGAAATCAACTGGTGATTAACCACACCGATCAATTATCGTTAGACATATGACAGGCCCAGGGGTGGACAATGTCTCACAACACGCCGATCGACAATAAACATATTAAAACAATATCATACAATATGCAACCTCATTTACGAGTCAGTTCTAATATGTAGGCGTAGATTGAACTTAAATTCTGGATGTCCGTACATTTGTTCATAGCTCTACTTTCATTGTTAATACACACCATTTCCAGAAAATTACGCTTGAATATACCCGTTTCACGTTTTAATATTTTCAAATCATCAAAATTAATTGTATGTTGTTTTTGGATGGAGTGCTCAGCTAACGCGCAAGTTTTGATTTTGCGCTTGATTTCACTTTTATGCGATGACACCCTGCCATTAAGAAGTCTCCCCGTTTGGCCGATGCAAACTTGTGTGCAATTGTTACATCTGATGGAATAAACTACATTAGAAATTTCTGATGATTTAAGGGGAGTTTTTGTCTTTGTAAATAGCTGAGATATAGTAAGCATGTTCCTATTTGCTATTTTAAAATTCAAAGGTGATGGAATGTTGACCAATTTTGGTGTGAGCTCGACTATGTAAGGGAGGGCGTACAATCTATTAAGATCAATATTATGATTTACAGGTGGATCATCCAATGGTTGCAATGTATGGACCAGGGAACTACCTGATGAATTGTGGTGTGACAACCTGATGTATATATACATATATAAAAACGGTTAATTTAGTGGGATGTAACAGCCAATATAGGGCGGGTTAAGAAAAGATAATACTCTTTTAACTTCGGAAGCTTTCGGAATGATTTTATTCCTTCATCAGCCGCAAACTACAATAATGTAAAAAAATAATCAGAATGGTATATCTTAAAATTAATGAGCATTTACTTACAGTCGGTGAGGTTTATAAATTGAAATTGATTGCATCGATACAAAGAGAATATACTACTAGAATGTGTTACATCTAAGATGGCACATGTGGAAATGAAAGAATTATTAACCTTACCAAATGAACTTGACCTTCAATTGGAACGGAACGTACAATAAACGATGTTGACATAGGACCATAGAATGACCTACATTTTAAACACGGTTGGCAACTGTACTGTTGGTGTGATGGTTGTTATTTTTATTTTGAAATCTTCGCGCCCAAAACAAGATATTCGAATACATAGCGTTAAGGTGATGAAAGGTGGTTAAGGTGAGAAATGATGAGGTCAAGAACATTATAACTGCTCAAATCTGTAACGCTATCACTAACTTTCTATATAAACATAATGTACCTTATAATGAATTCAACAATTGGTACACGGAAACCGTTTCGTTCTTAAAGAGTAACCCAGATATCATGGTCACCAAATCAGATAAAGGTAACGTAACAGTTATTATGTACAAAGAGCAATATCTAGAACTTTCAAATAACTTGCTATTAGACCAGACATATTATAAGAAAGTTACGAAGAACCCCACCAATTCGATACAACAGAAAGCGAATAAATTAGTTCTAAAACTCAAGAATGAAAATCAAATAAGTGAGGAGACAGCAAAACAACTCAATATGTATAATGGAGTTTTACCGAAATTCTATGCTTTACCCAAAGTTCACAAAGCCACCTTATCAGTGAGACCAATTATTTCTTCTTTAGAAGCCCCCAACATTAAATTAACTAAATTCATCACTGATATTCTCACTAAAGCATATGATTTCAGTAACCCTTATTTTGTATTTAGCTCTTTTGAATTTGCTGAATTGTTGAACAATTTCCAACTACCGGAGAACCACGTAATTGTTAGCTTAGATGTGGTATCCTTGTTCACCAATATTCCACTTGATTTAGTCTTCCACTGTATTGAGAAAAATTGGGATAGATTTAGTCGATACTGCGATATTTCAAAAGACAATTTCTTAATTATATTGAAATTCATTTTCGATACTACATTTTTCTCCTTTAACAATCAAATTTACCAACCAATTTTTTGGGTCACCAATGGGTTCCAAAATTAGCCCAATATTAGCTCAATATGTGATGGACGAATTGTTAGAAGAGTGTATTCCAAAACTATCTTTCACACTACCGTTCTTAAAGAAGTACGTAGATGATATCATTTGTTCTGTTCCTTCCGGAAGAGTGGATGAGATCTTAGATATTTTTAACAGTTTTAACCCACACATACAATTCACTGTGGAAAATGAAGTTGATCGTAGTGTTCCTTTCTTGGACACTAAATTGATCAGGACTGATCAAAACTTAATAAAACTGGATTGGTATATTAAACCGTCTAGTTCCGGAAGATACTTAAACTATCTCTCGTACCATAGTGAAAAAATGAAAATCAACTTAATAAAAGGGTTAAAAAACCGAGTCATTAAGATCAGCCACCCTTCCTTAAAAGAGCAGAATTTGAATAAACTATATAACCTGTTACTCGATAATGCATATCCACACAAATTATTAAAAAAGATCTTGTACTCAACCTCTAACATTTCTCCTCATCAGAATAATGTAACACGCTCTCAGAATGATCTCCCACCCAAGAATTTGAAGTACAGTTCTTTCCCATATATCACTGATTTAACACCAAAGATTAGTAGAATACTAAGACAAGTGGATAATATCATCATTGCTCCAACATCATTAAAAAGGGTTAACAATCTTTTCACATCGATGAAAGATAAAACTCCTATTTTAGACAAAACTAACGTAATTTATAAAATTGAGTGTGTCAATTGTGAAAAGGCATATGTAGGTATGACATCTCGCCCTCTAAGAGCTCGCATCACATCGCACAAAAGTGATATCAACCGAAGGAAGGATGCATGTGCCTTATCACAACATGTCCACGAAACTGGCCATCACCCTAACTTTAGCGAAGTAACTATTCTGTCAAGTGAATTGAACCTTTTCAAAAGAACGTTCCTAGAAATGACTTTCATTCTAAATACAGATAACACTATGAACAAGAGGTCAGACATTAAGAACCTTAACGCTATGTATTCGAATATCTTGTTTTGGGCGCGAAGATTTCAAAATAAAAATAACAACCATCACACCAACAGTACAGTTGCCAACCGTGTTTAAAATGTAGGTCATTCTATGGTCCTATCTCAACATCGTTTATTGTACGTTCCGTTCCAATTGAAGGTCAAGTTCATTTGGTAAGGTTAATAATTCTTTCATTTCCACATGTGCCATCTTAGATGTAACACATTCTAGTAGTATATTCTCTTTGTATCGATGCAATCAATTTCAATTTATAAACCTCACCGACTGTAAGTAAATTCTCATTAATTTTAAGATATACCATTCTGATTATTTTTTTACATTATTGTAGTTTGCGGCTGATGAAGGAATAAAATCATTCCGAAAGCTTCCGAAGTTAAAAGAGTATTATCTTTTCTTAACCCGCCCTATATTGGCTGTTACATCCCACTAAATTAACCGTTTTAATATTGAACTTAGTCAGCCACGACTAATACTGGTTTTCATATACATATATATATATATATATATATATATATATATATATATATATATGTATATATATATAAATTATCGACTTACCCGTCTATTCTAGTAACCACCGACACGTGTTTCTGCTTATTAGCTTCGTCAGGGTGGTATAACCAAGCTCTGAATGAAAACGATGTTTGACACTTGGAAAAAAATTATAAAACTCAAAAAGAATGTCAACAGTTGACAGCAAAGCACTTTTGCGTTTGTAAGGAAAGATCCTCCCTTCGAGGACGACAATCCATACGTGACGCGGTGGCCAGCTATAGCCAACTGTCACGAATCTTTAGTCGAAGGAAATTTAGTAGTGAAATTCGTGACGGAAACAATGTACAAAGGAAAATTATCGACTTACCCGTCTATTCTAGTAACCACCGACACGTGTTTCTGCTTATTAGCTTCGTCAGGGTGGTATAACCAAGCTCTGAATGAAAACGATGTTTGACACTTGGAAAAAAATTATAAAACTCAAAAAGAACGTCAACAGTTGACAGCAAAGCACTTTTGCGTTTGTAAGGAAAGATCCTCCCTTCGAGGACGACAATCGATACGTGACGCGGTGGCCAGCTATAGCCAACTGTCACGAATCTTTAGTCGAAGGAAATTTAGTAGTGAAATTCGTGACGGAAACAATGTACAAAGGAAAATTATCGACTTACCCGTCTATTCTAGTAACCACCGACACGTGTTTCTGCTTATGAGCTTCGTCAGGGTGGTATAACCAAGCTCTGAATGAAAACGATGTTTGACACTTGGAAAAAAATTATAAAACTCAAAAAGAACGTCAACAGTTGACAGCAAAGCACTTTTGCGTTTGTAAGGAAAGATCCTCCCTTCGAGGACGACAATCCATACGTGACGCGGTGGCCAGCTATAGCCAACTGTCACGAATATTTAGTCGAAGGAAATTTAGTAGTGAAATTCGTGACGGAAACAATGTACAAAGAAAATTATCGACTTACCCGTCTATTCTAGTAACCACCGACACGTGTTTCTGCTTATTAGCTTCATCAGGGTGGTATATATTCTAAATGTGACCGAATGGATTTTCGAGGATATTTTCTTCCAATAATTTACCCACCCAATAACTTAACACAGACTAATTTCTTTTTATCGTAGTTCAATATCAATTACTTAATTATTATATTATCGCCATATTTGACTTTTTTTGGATATGTTGCATATGATTGCGCATATTTGAAGTAATTTCAGTGCATATATATGCGCATATTTCGTCTATTTGTCCTTGCATAAAATCCGGGCCTTAAATCATAAGTTATGTAAATTTGAACGAGATTCACCGGTTAGTTTAGCCACTATCCATCCGTACATAAAATACAAAACGCGAAAATCTGTCTCACTTTGGCACGGAAACGTTTTATTACCTATGTTGTGATGGTTTTTCTGTTTCCTATTTTCGGTTTGGGAAAATTTAGAGGAAGAAGAAGAGATGCGTACGTGACTGACGGCATCTTATGGTGGGAGAATCAAAGTCGCAAAGTGTGTTGTTCAGAAGGCCGGGATAGGTAAAGATCTAGAAAGAGGGAGTGTTCAAGTTCCACGATTGACGATCACGTCATTTACGGTCAAGTGAAGGGGTCAGTCGAGAGAGTAGATGAGTTTGAAACGAGACTAGTCTCGGGGACTCGACCGAGTTCGGATGGCTGGGCCACCTAGACCCAGTTATCAAGTTTTGGTATGAGTTTAAAAATTCAATTCGGCTAAGAGTCGGTCCGGGACTTATAAAGCGTTCAGATAAAAATTTTTGACAAACTTTTGGCTGCAGAACACCAAAATTTGACGGCCCATGTCTTAAAATAGTCCACTGTAAATCTGTATGGTGAATTCGTGTGTCGGTCCGAAATAACGATAAATAGTGTTTTGATTGGTAGGCTTCGTTAATTACGTTAAAAAGAATTGTGTGTGCTGGGGTACTCCACTACCAACGATCGCACGTGCATGCGTACGAACCCTAGAGCTCAGGCCGGAGAACGGGCCCTTTGGACCTCACGCGACCAACGCCGGCGCAGAGCTCGCTAAAAGGGCTGTAAGCGGTGAGCTCCTGAGACATAAGGGGCGTCCGGGGGCCAACGGCTTCTGACCACCAGTGTTGTGATAAGCGCTAAATGAGCAGGTATCTATTGAACAAAAAGGCCTTTTTGAAACGTTTAACCGATCGATCGACCATTTCATTTGCATTTAACCTTGTCATTTAGGTATTAGTAATCTGCACATTTTAGTTAAACAAATCTGAAACTTCTGGTTACAGTTGGGTTATTTTTAGGATTTGTTGAGTATAATTTAAGTATTTGTCTTGCAATTGATTTATGTACGATCTAGGAAGATCGTACTCATTTGTTGGATTAACGTTGGTATTGGTATCAGATCGATATTTTTGTGCTTTTTTTATTCATTTAGACTTACCTAATAAAACCGCTGTAGTCGAAATATAGATTTTCTTTCCACCCGACCCAGAGGTACTCATGTGCTAGCCGGCATTACGAGCATAATTCAACTTATTAAAACAATAAAATAGTGAACGTTACAAATGTTTTTATGTGTGATGAAAACAAAAGAAAAAGTAATATTTATCCAGCGTACTTAACACAAACAGAATAATTAATTTACTCGTGCTAGAATCAAAACAAGAAAACAAAGATAATGATGATGATAGAGATTTTACAAGAAATCGTACTTTTCCTTTTGCGTTAATTAAAGATTTGTCACGGTTAATTGGAAAACTGGTTACTCTAAAGAGCAAATGGTTTTTTAATATGTATTTAAATCATTTTTGTCTTCAAGGGCAGTTGGTAAAACATTCTTTTCAATGTAAACTGAAGAACAAAACCAGAATTATATTACCAGAAGCATCACATGAAAATATTAGGTTTAGGAAATTTTTACACTAAGAGAAAGTACCGTTTGTTATCTATGCTAATCTAGAAAGCATTTTAGAGCCATATGTTGATAAAAATAGAACAAATAAAATGAAGAAAAATCAAAGATATGAACCATTTAGTATTGCATATTATTTAAAATGCAGTTATGATGATTCTCTTTCAAAATTTAATATGTATACACGTGAGAATTCTCAAAACTGCTTTGTAAATGGACTACAAGATGTTGGTACGAAAGTAAACGATATTTTTAATAATCCATTACCAATGAAGCCGCTAACATCTCAAAAAGAAATAAATTTAGTCCATCTACACATTGCCACATTTGTTCTCTAAACTATTTCGGGTCGTGGTATTAAATGTCATGATTATTGTCACATTTCTGAAAAATATAGAGGCCCCAGTCATTTTGGCTGTAACATTTCCTAAGTAGACACAAATCATATACCAGTAATTTTGCATAACTTGAGTGGATATGATGCTCATTTTATAATTAAAGCTTTAAGGCCCGTTTGCATCAACTTTTTTTTAAGTGTCAATTAGGCTAAAGGCTTCTTAACGTGGCATTAGCGTTTTCGGTGTGTTGCACCAATATTAAGAGACTCTTAAAGGTCTCTTATCCTCTCATTTGCTAACTGGCCAAATTTCGTCATTTAAAAGGTATTTAATATCATACTTTAAACTTAAATTGCATTCCTTTTGACAGTTGACACCAAAAATGTTAGAATTTTTTTAAAGTGATAAGTAGCACCTTGATATTTGACCCACACTTTGATTTCAATGGAAAATTTTTATATTTTGGAGAATATCCTGATGGAGGATTTTCTGGATGATAATTTAGAAGTCCTTGATTTTGTAGATATGGGATTTTGTGGATATTTTTCTCAGACCTAACCACTATCATGAGTTGTCTGAAATGGACTTTTTCAATAGATTTCGGTTAACAAAACCTGCAGTTCTTCGACTTCTGATACAAATTGAAGATCAATTAGAGTACCCCGATGATAGGTATGTAGATATTATACATTACTGCAGCTATACGTTGCATTCATAATCAACTTTGATTTTTTAGATATAATAGCCTGTCTCCAATGAACCAATTGCTCCTGACACTAAGATTTTAAAACAGCAGTGGCCACTTGATTCAGACTGCAGATTTCATGAATGTGCATGTATCCACAGCATGTAGAGTAATAGCTTCTGTATCAGCACTCATAGCATCTTTGCGCCCTACAATTGTAAAGATGCCAGGCCCTGAAGAGCAGGTCTAAGGCCAAAATAATTTTTTCAATATAGCTGGATTCCCAAAAGTTCAAGCATTGATTGATTGCACCCATGTGAAGATTGATTCCCCCGGTAAGTTTATAACTATATGCCTAAAATGTATGCAAACCAAAACAGTCTTATCAATTTATGGGCGCCAAAGTTTTCATAATGATGTTAAACAGGAATTTTAGTTCTACTAAACTAAAGCTACCCTTCTTCACTTAATTCTTTTTGAATTTATACATTCGCAAACATTTTCTGGGACGCCACCTCATACTCCACATGGTTTAACTGTGGCAAAAGTCGAAAGGGAGCTTTTCAATGAAAAGTTACAGGTGTTTTCGTTTTCCTCCTTTTTAAGTTTTTTTTTTGTTTTAGATGGAAATGTAGGTGAAATATATCGTAATAGAAAATCTTTTTTCTTGCTGAATGTTCAGTGTCTCACAGATGCCAGAATGAAATTCCTTCATGTTGTGGCACGCTGTCCTGGTTCCACACATGATGCTACCATATTTGCCAATTCCGTAATAAGAGCTAGATTGGAAACAGGAGAATTTGGGGGCAGTGCAATATTAGGCAACTTTCTTGTTTTTGTACTGCAGGGAGTTTTTATTCCATTTCTTTTATTTTCATTTCAACCAAGGAAACATTTTAATCAACTCTTCATTATTTTTTTATTGATTGGTTCCTCGATTGAAGGATAGTAGTCTTTAGTCTTTGTGGAGAATAAAAAGTTGTTAGTCTCTAGCTTTCTTCACTGAAATCTTTTATATCTTTTCCAGGGGACAGTGGTTATCCACTTAGAAATTATATGATGACACCCCTACCAAACCCAGTGAGTCCAGCTGAGAACCTATACAACGGGTCTTTTGGTTCGCACTAGAAATGCTATTGAGAGAGTTTTAGGCATTTGGATGCGGAGATTTCCAGTAGTTGCCTATGGGCTTAGACTTAAATTGGAGACGGTCATGGATATAATTGTTGCCACCACTGTTCTTCATAACATCGCGAGAGATATGAATGAACCAGAGCCTCCGTTGCCTGATGAAATCAATGATGAAGTGCTAAATTATTTGATTCAAGTCCAACAAATTGAAATGGAGGCACAAGACCGGCCTAGTTAATGTAATACAGAACGAATTTATACTTTACTTCAGGCAGCTGTAATCTTATTATAAAATATGTGTTTTATAATTTAGAGCTTTTGTCAAAACAAATTTAATCAATAATATTATATATACTAATACGTCATTAAATTTCCACTCTTTTTCCGTATCTCCTTAATATCATTAAAATACTGGCATTGAAAGTAAAACAATTTATTATTTAGCAATAAGTCACTCTCCATACTTCCCAAAAATACAAAATAATATGTTTGATTAACAAGTACAATAAATCTACCAAAAATTAATGGAGAGAGGTAATTTTAAAACAGACATTATTGCAATACCTTTTACATAAACTTATCAAACCACATATTTCAATAAACAAAGAATAAATAAACATAACTACCAAATAATAGAAAAAGGCAAATTGGGATTAGTCTACATTAAAGGAACCAACAAAAAAGTACTTTCTAGCCCATTAGCAGAAAAAGAAATGAAACCCAATATATATTAACGAGACAGTGCATTCAAATATTTTTATTTATTTCCACATCTATCTCAAGGCATTGTTTCCTTAGACGATGTTCCTCTTCAGCATGTAACCTAGTTTTCTCCATGTTAGTAATATATGATCTGCATTAATATTTTTTTTGTCCGCCAAATATTCATATTTCTCAGCTAAAGTGTTTGAGGCCAATGTCCTAACCAGGGTGGCAGTTGGCCTCCTTTTATCACACCCCTAAAATATAAGTTGAATAAAGAAAACGTAAGAATGTCAGGAAAACTGATTATCAAAAGGACTAATTACTCGTTTGACTGTTCCTCTGGCACATGTTCCTTCTCTTACTCTGCATCCAACAGTTCCTCTATTTCTTTTACTGTTTGTATTGTATACTTTATTTTTGGATACTGCTTCTGGCTCAGGATGTTCTTTATGCCCCATTTCATTGTCATATCTTACACTAGGCCGCAACAATGCTGAGTTTAATGGCCTTTTTAGGTCATTTGCACTGTAACATTTCCAGTTACTCTTTGTATCAATTCTACTTTCTTCTTGCTAAAACATGTATGATCAATAGGGTTTTTTATTGTAACGGTTACATTTTCCAGTACGGCTCTGGATGCCGAGAATCGGCAGTTTGTAGGCAGTAAATGATGCGGAGCTAATTACTCGCCCCCGCGATAACGGATCAACCCAGAATTTCACCATGAGTTAGCCCCGGAATAAACCTTTTTAAAGACACTAAAATCAAAGTCGGGGATGGGAAATTATTGGAGATATTCCTATGTAAAGATAATTGTAATTGCTTCCCCCCTCGCGGTAAAGGGCGAAGATCTTGAGTAAACAAAACGGTTGAAGAAATTTGTACACGGGCAGAGCATGTGAGCAGGGAGGGAGAAAAGCGCGTCCAATGAAAACGCCGTACTACGCGTCGGTACGAGGAGAAGTGGTAGAATTTTGAGAGAGAAACGAGGAGTTGCGAACGAACGTTCGACGCCTAAAGACGTTCATTGTTAGCCGGAATTTGAGGTTACATTGAGCTTGTAGGCGTTGTACTGTGTGAAGGTCAACTTATTTGAGGTTAATGTTTTGAAGTTAGGTAAACAAGAAGTCTGCGTACTTCTGTTGAAGAGTTGTATTGTACATTTGTAAAGTGAAGTGTGGTCGAGTGAATAGTGACGCACGAACGTACTCGCACGGCGTTCATTGAATCTTCAGCAACCGACTTCCGACTTCAGCGTCAAAGCCTTCAGGACCCGGCGTGGGGCTGCAACCTGCAACGGACGTGTCCAGTCAACAGGACTAACCTACCCAGGAGTACCATCGAGACCGTACTCCTCCGGTGACTTCTACGCACGAGGGCTATAGAGCCTGCGCGAGTGGGCCCCTCTTCGACACGCCGATAAACCCTGATCAGGTATCGTACGTTTTACTATTGGTCGACCAATGTATAGTGACACTTATGTGTGAGGTATTTGTACATTTGATTTGTTTCTCCTCTGAAGGATTGTTAGTATAACTTTTTTTCTTGCTTGTTTACGTTGCCAGCAGTTAACCGTAAAACCGTTGTTCGGTAGGTGTTCCCCGTAGAGAATAGAAGTTGCTATTGTTGTAGAAATTTCATGGGAACTTAACTCGAGGTACGTTGCCAGCAGTTAACCGTAAAACCGTTGTTCGGTAGGTGTTCCCCGTAGAGAATAGATATTGCTATTGTTGTAGAAATTTCATGGGAACTTAACTCGAGGTAACGTAACATTAGGCTTATGTTAGCGAGGCGAACATAACAAATTCGAAGTAAATTTAGTTAAGGTCTTAAACATCACTGACGTTACTTAGAATAGTGTATTGTTGGTTGCCTACTTATAGGCGTAAGTGAATTCATTAATGCGGCTCTCGTTCTTTTAATGTTGTGATTGATCATATATGTGTAAGATATTTAGGGAAATTAAATCTCAGTGTAACCATCATCATTTGTTTGAACATTTATTGAATTCTTCCCACGACCCCAGGAATTAAAAATCAACGAAAGAGTATTCCTTGCAGGCAGAGCTAGCCGTGGCAATTGTTCGTTCTCTTATAAGTGATTAAGTCAAATAAATTTAAAATTACTAAAGTGAGCGTTACATTATTTTGATCCAAAGAAAGTTGCATTTAAATTTGGAGGAAGAAGGTCGAGATTTTTTTTTAAAGCAGACTGTGATAAAGATACGATTAAGATAAAATTAATAATA
The DNA here is from genome assembly GCA_946251905.1 of Cryptocephalus moraei. Classification (NCBI taxonomy): domain Eukaryota; kingdom Metazoa; phylum Arthropoda; class Insecta; order Coleoptera; family Chrysomelidae; genus Cryptocephalus; species Cryptocephalus moraei. The sequence goes on from OX276459.1 coordinate 2,755,392, forward strand.
AGTCAAAATGCTGATTTTATAGATTTGTGGAAAATTGTTCCAAATAGTTTTGATCATTTTCTTTATCCATCTCGGTGTTTTCCTAACAAATATGTATTGTTATTTTACCAATTGTGCTTAAACAAAAATAATTTCGTAATTTATGTAAAGGGTGTTTCATCCCTTTTGAATTGTTTGCTGGTAAAGTAAAAAAATTGTAGGTGAAAATTCAGAAGACATTTGTACTAATCTTTACATTTACAATGTGCAACGTACTGTAATACCACAAGTATCACATATTTGTAATCTTAATGAGGAAATAAAAAAAATTATTCAAATTCACAATCTGAAACCAGAGGTTGGTATAAGTTTTGGAATTTGGTAGAAACAATGAGATTAATTACTAGAAAGCTATTCAGTACTTTAACATTGACCAAAGTGTGACCACAACTGTTTATTAATGTGGAGCGGACTTAAAAGCTGTGCCTTCTGTAAATATATAAATTCTTACCAAGTTGCTAAACTCAATTTCAATAGTCTCAGTGTTTGTTCCCAAGATGGAACAAAATGTTGAAATGTCTGAATCAAACCGACTAGAGTGTCCCTCTACTGTAAGGGGGTCCATCATGGCAAGCACTAAATCATCTAGTTCATCCTTTGATCCGGGTGGTTGTAAGCCACTACCAGTTTTCAGAACTTCCTGTCGGACCTCTGCTTTTTTCTTCTTCACTGTTTGTTGTTTGTTATCATAACATCTTTTCAGTTGGTCGATTGTTCGGTAATTAAATTCTGAAGAGGACGCATTGAACTCATTGGTAATTTTTACCCAGGCTTCGTTTTTTTCAAAGTTTGCAACAGCACTGGTTTGTTTGTTTTCAATAACATTTTTATACTTCTGAGCAATAGTAAATAAACGGTTAATCTCCCTGGGGCTAAAATTTAACCCTCTCTTCCTTTTGTTGCCTTGATTTCCTTCTTGCTCCATCGCACACGAACAAAAAAACTCCGACGCACTACGCACCTCCGCCTGCATGACCCATCAAAAGATTGACGTTACTCAAACAAAAAAGCACAAAATGCTTTGCAAACCATCGCTTGAAACTGAATATGAAACAAATGTAAGAAAATCAGAAAATGGAATTTGTGGCTCAGCCGGCTTTGAATTTAATTTCGAGAATACATTCCATCGCTTGAAACGTTTGAAACGTCTGGGTTCTACCAAGAAACACAAAAATTGTTTGATAGATACGACGTTGCCGGATTGTAAAGGAACTAAATGACCATTAGTTAAAGTACTGAGAAAATAGTTGGATACAAACAATTTACAATTAAGTTACAATTAAATTTTAGATGTCCCATTGTTATTTGACACTTAAAAAAAGTTGGTGCAAACAGGCCAAAGTAAGCAAATTCTTGGTAGAATTGATTTACTCCCTTTAAATATAGACAAGTATATTTCCTTTACAAAGTACATTGTGGGAACCAAAGATAATTTTAGGAACTGTTGTTCTTGAATATACCCCCAAAAATTGAAACAACGATCGTGGCTAACTTTTTACTGCCGACGTTTCGTCCGATATTACGGACATAATCATGGCTATTTTAGGTGAAAAAAAAAAGAGTTGTATGAGTTACATAGATTTGACCACTGTATATCGCCAATATGAGATTTCTAGAAGAGCCATTATTAAAAATAGAAACCCCCCAAAACTTGACTGCGTGTTGGACCAGTGACAAAATACAACTCCCCGAGAACATCAACCCCACAAAGATAATTTTAGATTTTTGGACTCTTCAGATTCACGTCTAGCAGTCTTGAAAAATTATATTTTTTAGAAAACTCAAATAATTATTACTAAATCCTTTTGTAAAAATGATTTAAAGTTTAAGTTATAACAAAGGAAAGGTGTATTTCCTTATGAATACTTAGATAGTTAGGAAAAATTGCATAGTACAACTTAACTACCACCAATAAAAAAAAAATATAGTTCTCTCTCAGAGTCGATTAATATTGAGGAATACCAACATGCTCAAAACGTTTGGGAAACATGCAAAATTCAAATTTTACAATATGCTGAACTTTATTTAAAGACTGATGTAACCCTTTTAGCTGATATTTTTGAGAACTCTAGAGAGGTGTGTTTAAAGACCTATGAGTTAGACGCGATACATTATTACACACCCCAGGTCTTGCTTTTGATGCTATGCTAAATATAACAAAAATAAATTTAGAGCTATTAACAGATGTAGATACGTTGATGTTCATTGAGAATGGTATTAGAGGTAGAATTTCACAATGTAGTAATAGGTATGCGAAAGCGAACAATAAGTATATGGGTGAGAACTTTATAAAAGAAAAACCATCATCACAACTAATGTACTACGATGTAAACAAATTATATGGAGCTGCCCTTTCTTATAACCTACCTTATGGTGGTTTCAAATGGATGGATCCATACTCTATTAATGTTCTAGAAACTCCTGATAATAATGATTTTGGTTATATTCTCGAAGTTGATTTAAAATATCTTCAAAATCTACATAAATTACATGGCCATCTTCCCGTATGTCCTGAACATATTCGACCACCAACTTCACAATATAACCTAAAAAAATATTAACAACACTTTATAATAAACAAAATTATATAATACATTATAGAAATTTAAAACAAGCTGTTGAATTTGGATTGAAGACATAAAAAATTCATCGGGTATTAAAATTCAAACAAAGTATGTCTATAAAGAAATATATTGATATAAATACAGACTTAAGAAAATATAGCAAGAACGAATTTGAAAAAAAAATTATAAATCAATGAATAATGCAGTATTTGGAAAAAAACTATGGAGAATGTACGTAAATATAGAGATGTGAAGTTTGTGACAAAATGGTCAGGACCATTTGAGGCAAGTTTCACTTTTTTAAACCAAATTTTAAAAATTGTATGATGTTTTATTAAGGTTTAGTAATTATAGAAATGGACAAAACAAATATAGTTTTTAACAAACCTATTTATGTAAGGTCCACCGTATTAGATATGTCGAAATTTTTTGTACAACTTTCACTATAATTACATTAAAAAAGTATCCTCAAACATTTAAACTTCTCTACACAGACACAGACTCATTTACTTCTGGATTTCTTGTTGATGACATTTACGAAGACATTAAAAACGATATTCACTTATTTGATACTTCAGATTATGAGCCAAATAACATTTAAGGTATTCCTTAGAAAAACAAAAAAGTAATAGGCGTTATGAAAGATGAAAATAATGGTATCATAGTGATTGAATTCGTTGGTTTACTAGCCAAAATGTATACCTTTAAATTACTTAAAACGAAAGTTGCAAAAAGAGCAAAAGGTGTAAAGGGATCTGCTTTAAAAACAATACATTTCGATGACTTTTTTACGTGTTTATTTAATAACTCTATCATTGAAAGAAACCAAAATTTAATTAAACTTGAAAAACACAGTATATACCGTCACCCAATGAAAAGTTGCACTTTCATCACGTGATGATAAACGAAATGGAATTGTTCCGAAGACAGATACTTCACCATGAGGATATAATCCATGTTGAAAAAAATTATTCGTTTTATCAACCTGAATATGTTTTTATTCAATAAAATGTTGTTAATTCCCTCTATTCATTCTTTTCTCTAAAACCACACCATCCTTAAAAAAAAATAGAAAGCCGTCGCAGAGCTTTAGCGAGGTACTCTTTATAGACGACACATTATACGCCTATCAGAAGTTGCGTCGGTGGCTCAGGAGGAACGAGAGCAGATTCTCGAAACGAGAGTCCGCGGATCGAGACCCAGGTGAGGTAAATAGATGGTAGGTAAAGCGGCGTGCAAACCAGAGCGGGAGCGGGCGCGGTGGCGGTTGTGGTGATCAAGCGGACATACGCTGCCTATGTAAACAATTGGAAGACGCACGCTAAAGCGATTTCAAGACGCGCCCGCTGTCATGCAACGAACTACCGTGTACCGCGTAGTAAGTGTCCATACGGCCTCTGGTACAACGCCGTATAGGTACAGTTGAAAACATGTATGACACTGAAATGTTGATAGAAAAAATGCGTGAGCAACCCATTTTATATGATTTGTCTCACAAGGAATATAAAAATATAAAAAGGAAGACAAGATATGGGACGAAATCGCTGCAAATATCGGTGTAAATACTAGTAAGTCAATTAACATTTTATTTGTAATTATTTTTATTTTATATTAAGTTATTTGCTTTATATTACAATTTATATCTAATTATTATTAAAAATCGAAACAAATTTTTCGCGCATTTGAAGTGCTGTGCTTGTTGGTCTTCTTCCATCGTTTTCAAGATTTTCAAAGGCCGCAACAATGGCAGCTTGATTCTCCTCTGATAACTTATGTAATTTATTACCGTGTTTAATGCGTGAGTAATTGTGCAATACACAAATAGTTTTGACAATAATTATGGCTGTCTCAACTTTGTCTTCTATTGGCCATTTATGAGACAGCATTCCAAATGCATTTTCCAAGACACGTCGCGCTCGGCACAATCTTTTGTTAAATGTTTCTTTCCTAGTGTCGGATCGTGATTGGCGATGTGGAAAAGGTCGCATTAAAAATTTCTTCAGTCGGAAAGCTTCATCTCCAATTAGCACACAAGGCGTAGTAGGACCATTCTCATTTGGCAGAGGTATATCTTCCGGCACGTTAAAAGTTCTGTTGGTCAGTTTTTGCCCCATTATAGATTGTTCAAATATCCCACCGTCGCTGTTTCTACCATAACCTCCAACATCGATTGCAATAAACTTGTAATCATAATAGTAGTGTGTTAATAGGCGTGGAGCCGGAGCGGAGCAGATTGCAGGTGTTTTATCGGTTTTTTGCAGGTGTTCCGTGCAGGTGTTCCGTGACTTAACGGTCTTTTGCAGGTGTTTTTGCAGGTTTTTGCAAGTTTTGGGGGGATTTAACGGTCTTTTGCAGGTGTTTTTGCAGGTTTTTGCAAGTTTTGGGGGGATTCAACGGTTTTTTGTAGGTGTTCCAACGGTTTTTTGCAGGTGTTCCGTGAGTTAACGGTCTTTTGCAGGTGTTTTTGCAGGTTTTTGCAAGTTTTGGGGGGATTTAACGGTTTTTTGCAGGTGTTCCAACGATTTTTGGGGATTCAGGGGGGATTTAACGGTCTTTTACAAGTGTTTTTGCAGGTTTTTGCAAGTTTTGGGGGGATTCAACGGTCTTTTGCAGGTTTTTGCAAGTTTTGGGGGATTCAACGGTCTTTTGCAAGTGTTTGTGCAGGTTTTAGCAAGTGTTGGGGGGATTTAACGGTCTTTTGCAGGTTTTTGCAAGTTTTGGGGGGATTTAACGATTTTTTGCAGGTGTTCCAACGGTTTTTGGGGATTCAGGGGGGATTTAACGGTCTTTTGCAGGTGTTTTTGCAGGTTTTTGCAAGTTTTGGGGGGATTTAACGGTTTTTTGCAGGTGTTCCAACGGTTTATGGGGATTCAGGGGGGATTCAACGGTTTTTTGCAGGTGTTCCAACGGTTTTTGCAGGTGTTCCGTGATTTAACGGTTTTTCGCAGGTGTTTTTGCAGGTTTTTGCAAGTTTTGGGGGGATTTAACGGTCTTTGCGGATTCAACGGTTTTTTGCAAGTCCTTGCAAGTTTTAGGGGGATTTAACGGACTTTTGCAGGTGTTTTTGCAGGTTTTTTCAAGTTTTGGGGAGATTCAACGGTTTTTGCAGGTCTTTACAAGTTTTGGGGAGATTCAACGGTCTTTTACACATGCTCATATGACTCATCCCGTTTGGGGAGATTTAATGACATGACTCATCCATATATATATGTGTTAGAGAGAAACATCCCTGGACGCGTTAATTAGACAACACGTACAATTTCTAACGATTATAGGTCCTGTCTTGCAAATGTAATGGTTTCTTTAGTGACTCATTCATTCGCGTGCTTCTTATGCAGGTGTTTGACATTCCTTGACACGCTAATTAGACATTATATCGGGGCATTCCTACTAAATCAAATACTAATTATTTTTGGGGATTATTCACACCACCCCATTTTCAAAAAGTATAATAAAAAGTAGGGCTTTTCTATCAAGGTGAACATTAATAGAGAAGATGTTGATGGAGCACATTCTAGTGTTACATGCTATTTGGCACAATTCATTATATATATATATATATATATATATATATATATATATATATATATATATATATATATATATATATATCCAGAAGATACTAAAGAAGTTATTATATGTTTCGATAATAATGGAACTAAAAACGAGACCTGGCCAACGAGATGGAATAGAATGGATAAGGATTTATTTTTTCAATCAACAATACCCCGAAATAGCACGGCATATAAATTACGACTTAGAAGAAATGATAACTCTACCCATGACATTAAATGGACCAATCTTACCCCCACCACAACTTCCCATAGTACAAAAGCCGAGCCGTCAGGAAACTTTGTACCATTTTCACCTTTGCTTTACTACATAGCAGTGTGTTGCTCATTACTACTGGTAGAAATTTTAGTAAAATATTACATATGGAGCTTGAGGAATTTTTAAAATTGTATAAAGACTTATTGCTAAACGAACATAGAAATGAACTATACCGAATTCAACACCAATTGGAGAGAAACAAGAATGAAGAAAAGAGACTTTTCACACACGGATGTCACTACATATGTTGTCCTTGGTCCGATGATGCCACTCAAGAAAGTCCTGATACCTGTGAATGCTGCTACAGACTTTGGGATGATGAGAAAAACAGTGAAAAAGTGCAAACAATTATTAATTTGTTCTGATAATAAGTTCTGATGTAATCAGAGAGGTGTAAATGATTTTTAACTACACTTTTAGAAACCCCCTTCGCCTTTTTCATAACATCAACTGCTTTGACATAATATGCCTTAGCGCCACTCCCATAAAAACATTCTATAGGTACACCAGCATATTCATCTTTCATCTTCCCAACTTCTGATAATGACTTGGGGATGGCATAAGTATTGTCTAGAGGATAATTTGATGTGTCAAAATAGTCGATGTTCGCTTTTATATCTTGATATACATTATCAGTATAAATTTGTAAAATAAGTGAATCAGTGTCAGTATAACAAAGATTGGCATCATCACCGTATTTTTCTTTTATAAAACCATAAAAAAAATCATAAATCACAGTTTTAGAAATATCAAGGATTGAAAATCCTACGTAAAGAGGCTTGTCGTAATGTATTTGTGTTTTTTCCAATTGTATAGCCACCAAATTTTCATCAAACACCGAACAAGATTTAAAATGTGGCCTCGATATTAAAGTTTTAGCACCAATAGATCCTATTTTATTTTCCCAATGCGAGCTTAACTTAATATCCTGTCGCTTATCAACGTTTTCCATGGTTTTACCAAAAATAGAATTAATTAATAATTTAAAGAGGTCCTTTTCAAATTCATTTTTTGCTGAATTTCTTAGTTTAGTATTCAAGTCAATGTAAGGTTTTAACCATGGTGATTGTGAAAATTCCAAGACTCTATGAACTTTTTTCAAAATCAAACCATATTTTAAGCATTGTTTTAAATTTCTGTAGTGAATAATGTACTTGTACTTATTTTGTAAATTTGGAATTAATTTTGGTATTGTACCACTAGGAGGTATTATATTTTCCGGACAAAATGGCAGATCATTATGATCTTGGTGCAAATGTGAGGGATATTCTAAATCAACTTCCAAAACATAACCCTGTAATGAGTCATCGTCTATTAGATTACAATTAAATTTATCAATTTCACCTTCATCGAGCCATTTAAAGTTACCAGTTGGCAAGGGCTGTTTCATTGAAAATCCGTATAAGTTTGTGGCGTCATAGTACATAATATAAGAGGTTGGTTTCTCACTATTATAATTTGGTAGATATTTATTATTAGCTATGGCTTTTCTTTTAGTACAAATACTGACTCCACCCCGAATTCCTTTTTTGAAAAAATGTATCATGTCGATATCAGCGAGAAGTTCGAGTTGAATTTTAGTAAAACGTAACATTGCATCCCAACTAAGAGACGGTGCTGTTATGTAATGAGCAGGATCCAATTTATAATTTTCTAAACACACTTGTCTAAAATTTTCAAACACATCAGCTAAAAGAAGTACATCCGACTTTAAATAAATGTCAGAATATTCCCCCAAATTTAAGCAATTAAATGTTCGCCATACTTCTTTAGCTCGATCATAATCAGTTTGTGAAATCGATTCCCCACTAAGTGTATCAAAAAATTTATCTGATGATGGAAGTTGTTCTTTCAACTTGTCTAGAGAGTCTACGTAGTTATATGGGAAAACACCTTTGCGTCTTATTAGGTTAAACTCATTATCATCTGGAAAATATTTTCTCACCTCATTACATTGATCTGCAGATAAATTCTGACTTAGCTTATCCAACGATCTAGATAAAAATCGAAATGAGTCTACAAATCGTAATGTTAAGAATTGACTATGTATTAAAGGATCACTTGATTTTTTGACCAAAATACGTTTAGAAAAGGAAATGTATTTCTCCTTATTTTGGGCTAGTACTGACACTGTTTCACCGTTTAAAGCTAGTTTTTTGATAAATAAATGACAATCATAATTTGTGAGATTATGAAAAAATACGGGGATAAACTTAGAGACTTTAAATTGGAGATTACATTGCGCATGCGCCAAAAATCTATACAAACCAGTCTGGTGCGAGTGGTCGCGAACTTTGATATCACCAGGTAAGAACGGTTTATCACAAATTTGACAAATGGTACTATTATTAAAGAGGACTTGTTCTTCCTCCGATAATGACAACATTTCTCTTACATGTTTTAAGTGATTATGATAAATACCTTGAGCAACTTCATCTAATTGAGCTGTAAATGCTTCAGCAACATTAGTTCCCCGGTATGAATAGTATTTTGAATATTAATTTGTCATCAAAATTACATTTTACATACATCCCAAAAGAATAAGGTTCGTGTTCAAAAGTTTTAACCGTGTAGGAATCATTATCACACGGTTCATTGTGGAGAATTGGTTTCAGAATACTTTCAAAGTCTGCATAAATTACGAATGGTACGGGTAATTGTTTTTCGATAATAATAAACTTGAGAATATTTTGAGGTACCATTTCACCATATTTATTCAAAATTAAATTCGTAGTGGGTGTTTTAGTATATATGTGGTTACAGTCATACTTTTCATGAGCTCGTAATTTCTCTTCTGTTATAAAATACTGCAAACACCCATCACAAAAATATTTTCTACAATGTCTTGGTAACTGACGCCTAACTAATCTAGATAAATCCCTAATTAAACAATAATGATTATTACCAGTATCATCATCTGTTAGCAGTAGGAGATTCACATGTGTCGGTTTACGAGCGGAGGTAAAGTGCAAAGGTCCGACCACTTCAGTAATCCAAATACCATTTTCAAATTTAGAGTCAAGTCCGTACACGTTCACAGAAATATTGTTAAGTTCTTCAAACTTCTTAATGTCTTTCAATTTAACAGGGAAGTCAATATTTTTAAAATCGAATAAGACGTCGTAAGGTGGATACGATGACACTAATGCTGGGTGACCACTTGCTGGAAAGATGGCTGCAATAATACTCCAAGCGAAGCACGCATTTTCTGAATTCTTAATGTTTAACACTGCTTGGGTTTTTTCCACTCGTGTCGGACATTTAATGTAAGATGACGCTGATATTGGATTATACTTGTTGATGTTTACATCCAAAAACATTATATGGTGTAGAGTCCACCCGGAATCCCTTTCTTGAAATTCAGAGGCCTTCGAATCCATTTCCTGAACAAAGTCATTAAAGACCTGATGTAAATCCACCGAAACAGTTTTTCAATATTATTGTCACTATGTAAAATTGTTCTTTCTAACCGCTTCTTATCGTCCGGATTTAATTTCCGTCTCTTATTTGATATAACACATGTAACGTGTTTTTCACAACGACCCCGCATATGTCGGAATAAATTAAAAGAGGAAGAAAAAGTTTTCCCGCACTGATCACACAACATTGTTACTCGCCGGCTATTCAATTAGTACTAAATTTGTACGAGGGATTTGCAATTTATATCATCTGCTCCTCGACACCTGAACTAATGATGAGTCATTACTTGGGTGAGTCATTACTTGGGTGAATCATCAAGAGTGGGGGTTTTAATAAATCCAACACCTCCAAAAATGAATGGAGAAAGGGTGGGGGTATTTTAAATAGTAATTCTCAACTAAAAATGTGACAATCAACATGTGGATGTGTTATAGTCAAGAACCTGAGATCACTGATCTAGAAAGTGGTATAGAAAATATTCGCAGTAAGTTTGAAGACTTGAGATTTGATGCCCATCATGAAGCTTTTTATGGGATGGAGCGCTTTTTTGAAAACGACTATTGTTTACACTTAGCGAGAACTTATGAAGTTGGCCGTGATTTGTGTTCAATGTATCAAAACGATGAATTATGTCTTACTCATCTCGTGCAAGATCTTCAACGAATCGCCTTAGATGGTTTCCTGTACAGAATCAGGGAATACTTACCTGAAAACCTAGCAGCTCAATTCATGGAAGAGGAGGAAGAGGAGGGGGAAGCAGCAGAGGTGGTGGAAGTGGAAGAGTCGAGTGGAAACCGCATGGAGAAGGAAAAAGTGATTTTGACCGAAATAGAAAATTATAAATGTAATGAAAATCGCGTGTTTAAGTGTTATGTGTGTAATAAAGAATTTTTTGATTAATACATCGTTTTATTTAATGGATTATTGCATTATAAAGGTTTCATATAAAAAAAATACATTTGATAACGCACACATACAAAAGTTATTGGAGTGATAAAAACATTTTGGTTCCGATTTGTTCAAAGACGGTTGTTCCGGCAGTTCTATAACATCTTGGGAGATAAATTTTCTAATGTAATTTGCTTTCTCGACTCCCTTAACATAGACACAATCTGCAGATGACGTTAGCTTCTGTATACATTCACCGAACATATGTAGAGGTGTGAATCCTATACTCCACTCAAGACTGTGATAATTTTTTGTTAACCAGTTGTTTTGAGTTTTTTGATCTGTAGGCAGCATATCCATTGGAAAGGGTGGTTTAAAAACGGTATGAGATAAACGAATTCCATCGTAAATCTGCTAATTCTTTCACCACAAATTCATTACGTCCTCGAACGAATCCTTGAATATCCAGAACCAACCTCATATTTTTAGGCGTTTCAATTGTTTCGACAGACAATATATCTTAATATCACTTTGTAGTTTTTGAAGATTTTTTTTAAATTTCTTAATATCTTTTTGATATTTGTAGAGAATGTAACTAAATTCTTCACTCCTCATAGTATACTGAAAGTAGACAATAAAGCTACGACTTTAAATCTTCAAAGTGAAGCATGCGCATTAGAGTTGACGTACAATTTTTGTTAGAGGATTGTATGTAAAATATTTCTCATGTAAAACCAGACAATACGCCGAAATCTCAGATGTTGTTGCAGTATCCGTTTCGAATTCTACTCTCAGAACTATAGATCCTGATTGGATTATATATTTTTGATGTGAGCAGTCGATGTGAACAATAGGTGCAAAATTTTTAAACTCAGTAGGAGTAAAAATTGGTTGATTATCTTTGTTATAATATGATTTTTGAAAATTTGCATACATTGTGTATAATGTTGCAATTTTATTATTTTGGAAATCCAATAATAAATCAGCGTAGGGGTATCTCTCTGAATTCAAGAATATTTTAACGTTACGTAAGGAAATGTTGTCAAATTTGCTCATATCAGTTGCAATTTTACTTTTTTTGTTATTTTGAAAAGCGATAATGACATGTCTTGGTGATTCGACTTTTGTTGACGTTTTTACAGGCCACGTGTGGCGTGTGGATGTAGGTAATGATGGATATTCTATGATCTCCCAACTCCTAAATTGTATTGGTATGTCTACTCCTTTGTTAGTGATCCGATTTATTTTTAATTGTTCTTCCAAATTAAGCGTAACGTGTGGTACTACCCAAAATAGTTTGGTTATTGATATTTGTGGTTTTTCAGTTTCATCCGGGCTAGTTACCGCTTCATAATCAGAATTGCTACGTATAATAACAAGTTCTTGTCTCATGTGAATTAATAACTTTCGGTAATCTTCAAAGAACCCCATGAGGTGTCGTAACGGTATAATGGTATTATAATTACCATTTGCGTCTGTTATAATTCTCTCCCTAGTTATTGCTTGTTGTTGAGTTTCCCCCGCTTTTTGTTTAGAAATCTCCTTTTTCGGATACCACCCAGCATTCCCTAACATGTCACTCTCATTTTGATTGTAGGAAAGGTAACCTTTTAGAGTCGAAACAATACCAGTATCTCGAACAGAGTCTACAATGACCCCATTTAGTTCGTAACGAATTTCTCGGAACAAAAACGAAATAGCGTTGTTTATAAACTCTACTTTTGTAGGCACACCTCCACCTTCTTTCGAAAGCTTTCCTTCTAAATATAAGCAACTATCACAAGGTGCTGTATTGGCTTCCAAATCTTGAATTGCAATGCGAATTTCGTCATTATAATTTATTTCACCAGTTGTGTAAGGTTGATAATAATGAAACTGATAATCTTGCACACTTGTGTCGTTATACGGAACTTCAGTAATATCTAACAAGTTATCCATGTTAACACTTATAGATGCAAAACTCTACTAAAACCCGAATGTGTTTAATTCCTCTTTTATATAAATTAAACTAAAACGTTGAATCCGAGTGATTTTAAAAAGTTTCGATTTTCTTTTGAAAGCCGTATTTTAGGTTTTTTTTGTGTTTTTCTTCTCGGAATCATCGGTCTTGAAAATCTTAATACCATTTTACGGCTTTACTTTTCTGATATGCAATCGAATAGTACGTATTTCGTCTTGAAAATTTATAAGCTCTCCTTCTTGGTCGATTATTCGCACTGTGATGTTGTTAACTCTTTTGATAGTGACTGGGTAATAAATAGCATTAAGGGGTGTCTCAACTATTTTATACCCCGGTGAAACAGTTGGAAAAAATTGATGAATAATGTGTACCGGATGACCATTTAAGAATGAACCCGCTGCTATATTGCAATTAATACATATAGCATTTACTTTAAGGATTTGAATAGGATTACTACCAATTACCTCACTATCTGCATCGACAGTTCTTCTACTAAAACCAACCACATCTCCTACTGAATTATCCACATGAAAAGAAATTTTTCTGTTTGTTATCAAATATACCTTGGAAGTGTTTATATCGAATTCCATGTTTATTTCTGCATTCAGATCTATTTTTAATATCTCTCCGCGCATTGCATCCAATAGCGTATTTATTTCATATGATCCAGTTGGTACTATTATTAAATATCTAAAATTATTTGATTCGCTGTACCAATAAAATCTATTATTTTTTTCATCGATATTTGGTATCGAATAAAAAGTATCAAAATTTACAAGGCCAATTTCATAATCTACATCATTTTCTAGAAAAACCGGTGGATTAAAATCAAAGCTTAACTCTGAAGTTTTTCCATTGAAAATAAAACTAATAGACATCTTAACTTTAAGACGGTTTATTATTAACTAACTGAATTATTTTTATGAATATTGATTATATAAAAATCGCAAACACAGATGACCACAAATAAACCCACTATTTTGATAAGAATCGTGATTGTACTTAATTTGGTTTGCCTTGTGATCACTAAAAAAATATCGCAGTAGCTCTCGCGGTGGTTGTAAATTTCCATAGCTGTCAAAGTAGTTGATATTATCGTTGTCTTTGGTATATGTGACCCAGTAAGTACCATCACCATGCACAGAATCTAAATTCACAATTCCGCTTTCTTGTTTATTTATTTTCCTGGGTAAATTGTCTCGAGAGAAGACTCCCCGAAAATGTGGAATTCTTAATTTTTTTACAATTTTTTTTACGCGGTAGTTTTATTGGTAGTTTTTTGGATACGCTAAGTATACGCCACGACCACCACGTTTTAAACCTTTCCCTTCCATCGCCAAATTATGTCTTTTCTGTTCTTCCAATTCAGCCTTTTCCTTGTTAGCTTTAGTGACAGCACTTGCTATCCCAGCTGCACCTCCAATAAGAGGGGCAATTGCCCCTAACAGAGGGAGCAAGAGTGGTAAAAAACCACCTTTTCTCATCCGTTTTTTAATACCTCTTCCTATTTTAGGTGTTTGAATTTTTCTACGTTTTTTCGTTCTATTAGATTTTAGTACGGTGTAATTATACCTAAACCTCAACATCCAAAGTAAAAGTTTTCCTCCAACACCAAATTGCTCTACATAGTCCCCTTATTCTATGGTAAAAAGTTACACCATTTTGAGCGTCGGGTTTGGCGGTGAGGGGGGGGGGATTTGAAAAATCACTAGTTTTTTTAGTTTTTCGTAAATATTTCAAAAACTAAGCGGTTTATCCTAAACATTGTTATATACAAAAATGTTCTACGTTAAATTTTAAATAAGAATGGTTCTTTTCATAATCACTCTAAATTGTACGGTTCAAGAGTTACAGACGGTGTAAATGTTAACTTTTTCGTAATTTTGATAATTTTTAAAAAAAAATAAGCTTCGTAAAAGAATGTTGCTATTTCAGTGGCCGGTGGTATGTTAGTGATAAGCCCTTGAAGGAACGACAACCTCACCACCTTATCAAGGGGCACTCTTTTTTAAGGGAAAAGAGGCTTCCACAGGCCTAGGCCATATAAACCTGTGGTACGGAGAAACCCACCCTGAACTTTCTACGAACATTGCAACATAAATTCACTTCTTAAGCATAAATATCTTTCAAATTTGGAATGTTCAATGTCTTTATTAACTTCACTCATCCTCCAGCACATTATCCTCCTCCTCTAGCTCTTCGTCTAAGATGTTATTATTGTCCATGTTATCACATGCTTGGCCTGAGCAATTGCTGCATATGCTAGTGCAGTTTAGACCACTCCTTCTGCATTTACAATTACGAACGCATTCATCTTTGCAAGTACACATTATAAGGGACAGTAATTCCTGGGGGGCAGCAGGACGTGCTGTTGTAATTGGTGTCAGGTGGTCGCCAATCTTCTTCCAACCCCACTCGAGTGGATCCTTATCTTCATTCAGCCACTGTTGTACCTGGTGGTAGGTCCTAAATGAATGCTGTCTGGACGCTCCTGAAGTGGGGGGTAGTGCATCCAACTTCAGTAATGCATGTATAGGCTGCTTTGCAATCGTTTTCAAGTAGGACTGGTAGCGGAGACAATCTAGATCTTCAGTGTTTTTGGCTCCAAACATTGCAAGTAGGAAGTAATTTCCTGCATCAGCCACTGCACTGGGGTCGGCTTTGGGGTTGTTGAAGACCAGAAGTTTTTCACGAAGAACGGTGTTGGCTTGAACTTTCCTATAAGGTGCAATTTTTCCCTTCTTATAGACAGCAGACACAGTGTCACATCCTGTGAAGGCGTATGTAACCAGAAGTACATCTTTCATATCCCCAATGCCTTGCTGAATGTCAGAAATAATGTACACTTTTTCCTGGTGATTTCCTTTTTTAGGTACGACCATTTTCAGTTTATTCCCTGAAGGTGCGTGGACAGTCAACAGTACTAATAAGTCCGTGTCATCACCAATAACACACGTTTGAACATCTTTCTTTGCTTCATCAATAGCTGTTAAGACTACTAATAGGTCAGCATCACCCGATGCTTGAAGAACTGTGCAACCACATTGTTGCAAGTGCGATGAAAGGAGGGTTATTAGACCGATCTTGTTTTTAGCACTAGCTAAAAATTCATTTTGATTTATGTTGACATGGATTGAGTCTTCTACTTTGACCACAATGTTGGAACGTGATCTTCGTAGGTGTTCTTGATCCTTTGTGTTACTTCGTTCGTAACCATCAAAAACAACAGTCGCTTTTCCATAATGAGTACATACGTAATCACTATATTGCTCGCAAATCTGTTTAAATGTAGCAGGCTGTTGCCAGACAACACGATGTAGGAGGTGGCCTCCGTCAATTATATAGGACACTTTCACTGGGTCATCGATGTTTGATGATTCTTTTGAATCTGAAACCAAAACCGTCATCATTGATGATTTTTTCCCCTTCCTCATCAAGCCAGATTCGTCAAACAGTGATGGAGGATATGCACAGAGTTCAAACTGAAAAATTTTCTCTAATCTCTCATCACTCCTTACTGTACACACCATCCGATGTAAGAGAGTGTTAGGATTTACACATACCATGTCGTTGTTAATTTTCACCGACTTCGTTATAGAGGCTAGAGACTTGACAGCAAACTTTCTTTTCATGTGTATTTCTTTAAATGTTTTGTTTTCAATAGCTTTGATGGATATGGCTCCTATTTCAAATGCTTTATCGCAGTTTACAGTTTCATCACCTATAACCCCTGTTGACAAGGAAGAGAGTTCAGGTGATTTAGAGAACGGATTATGTTCTTCAATCCAAGAAATGAAGGTTTGCAAGTCCTTACTGTTTCTTTTTTGCCTTGCATCTCGTAGCTCCACGTGCTGCTCTGAAGAGAGGCTGCGAACACCTGCAAACTCTTCCATTGCTTCGCACACCCGAGAACAAGTCGGCATGGAATTGATCCAAGTGGCAATAGTTGTCGCTGTGATTCCTCTACCTCCAGTCAATCCACCAATGCTTTTTAAGGACCTCATCAAAACCTGTTCTATGGTCATATCACTCCATACTCCAGACCAAAACTTTTCAGTTCGTCGGATGGTGAAATAACCACAATTAACAAATAAATCGTTTTCTTGGTGCAATGTGTTGAGAAGTTCCAGCGAGTCTTGTAGGTAAACGTGTGCAGATTTAGCGTAGTTAAAGTGACCAGATGCATGGAAAATGGGAAGCATTTGATGGACACAATGAAGGTGAAGGAGAAAGTCCCCACTCCTCTCTGCTCTTATAAACATTCGAACGATTTCAACCATTTCTATGAACTGAATCCACAGTTTTTGTGTTCGTCCAGATTCATTTGAATGCCTAAGCTGGTTTTCTAAAATGTCTACAAAGCTCTTTACCACGGTTGACTGTGCAATCTCTTCAGGAGAGGCATTTCCAAGCTTGAAATTGGAATAGACCTTATGAAGCTCATCTTTATTCACACTTATGAGAGTTTCATTATTTTTCAAAAATACAGTCATCAGTGCTTCTTCGACTAGGCAGAGAGCGCGAATGACCCGAGAGTAAGCTTTCCCGTTCATCATTTGTTGAACACTGTTTTTAGCATACACAGTACTATATAGCTCCTCCAAACCACTACCTGCCATGATGAATCCAATCGCTGACAAAAAGGACATCAACAAATGAAAGCCTCCTAGTCTAATGAAGAGTGACTTCAACGGGCTGTCATGAGATGCTGCGGCTACTATTTCACGAGCTTTAGCATACAATGGCTGATCAAAAGTCACCATTGTTATCGTTTGACCATTGCTAGCCCCTTGTTTGGCAGCTTGAAGAAGAGCTGTATAAATTGTTGATGGATTTGAAGGAGCTAAGTTGATAAATGGAAGAGGGACTACAGCCGAAGTTTGGAACTGTTCCTTCGCATAAAGCTTTTCCATGCAGCCACTCCAACCAGGTTTACATTCTTCTGGACCTTCTAACCAGCTGCCACTCAACCAAAACATATTAAGTGTTCGTCCATTTTTGTATGAAAGTGATGGTTTGTCTTCTAGGGAAGCAAGGTTTGTAGCGACTATTTTAGAATATCCAGATGTAGCCGGGGCTTTGTAAGTTTGCAAGTCAAACAGGCCTTTGTTTTCAACAACTTGAGCAGCAACATTCTTTCGAGGTACATTTTCCTCAACCTGAAGAGCTGTTTTAGGTGTAATGCAAGCAATTCCACCCATGACGTGGAAGGTGTTATGACCATCTAGTGTGTGAACATTGTAGTCTGCATTATCGAACACGAATTGCACATAACCGTTCTCTATTCTTGTGTTCTCTTGGCAAGTGACGGATCTCTCATATCTCAACACTTCCTGGTAAGGTACACAAACACCCATATTGCAGAGGGTGTCAATCAAGACCTTCGAACCAAATTTTCTGTGTAACAAAACACCCGTTCCAAGTTGGGCTGGGGATAAAAACGATCTTGGACGAGCAGCGCGTATTATACTGTGACATATTGCTGTTTTTTTCCTTTCCATAATTTGTTTTTCCCTCTGGATTTTCTCTGATGTTTGTCTTGTACAAGTAGGCTGAATGATTTCAGTTATCAAGACATTGAGCAACTCAGGTACCAGTTCAGATCCCCCTTTACGAATATCTTCAATTGTTGGAAACTGGGAATAGTCGTAACTTTTGGACTTTATCTCACGTCGAATAAGTGCTGCTGCAGTTTTGATCAATCTCAGTTCCTCTGCTTCATTATCACAGTTCCGATTTTTATACCAGTTGTCTGATAAAATATTAGTTGATGCTCCAGAAAAACAAATCACACTTCTTTTTCCTGGTAAAACTGCAAAAATTAAACTATTACCATAACGCTGGCAAAGTTTTCTTTTGAAATGTGTGACAGTATATGGCCCAACTTCAGGGCTCAGACGAAGGAATATATTTTGTAGTTCTTCAAAGTCGTATTGACATTCATTGTTTTCCTCCAAATAATCACATAGCTTTTCAAAAGCGTCTTCTCTTTTGGCATCAGCACTAGACCCACCTTTACTGGTTGCTACTCCTTTTTCGGGCCGTGACGATCCTGGCTTTTGAAATGTCTGATAACAATGACAGTGGTACCTCCCATCAGAACTTACGAGATCTATGACCTGAGAGAGCCTCACACTTACCTCATCTCCCCACTTGTCATGCCTGTTATTTGCTTCCGTTCTGATGCTTTCAATCAGTTCAAGTTTCTGCACTAAACTCCACTTTTCTTGAGCAGGATTCCTGCATTTAGATACATCTACACACTTGCGACCACAAAGAAAACATAAGGCTTTAAAATCAAATGATTCACGTGGTATCTTTGCTGGAGGTTCTTTTTCCATTTCAGGTGGTTTTGGACGTAATATATAGGTTTGTCGACACTTACTATGTACTTGAAGCGAATCATTCTGCAGGAACTTGGCTTTGACGCCATCTTTACGTATTTCACTGCACTGAATTATTTTGTCCACCGCCTTTCTAGTCAGTGTAATTAGTTCACCACCCTTGTCCTTACAAGGTTTTAACACACACTCCGCCATAACTAACACACTATCTCAAGTGATTTTCACATAATTCGCACGTTACTATAAACACCAACTATAAAAAATTTATAGCAAAACTGCACTAGAAGTACCACGCACAAACGTACTCAACTTGTCTCGTAAGACGACTGAAGAAGAATATCGATCGATCTGTGACAGTGCGTGAGGGAGGGGTGGAATGGAGGGGGCAGACAACAGGTGCAGAAGACAGAACCGCCATTGGTTGCGGCCCGCGGTCCAAGGTCACTATGATGGCGGCCACGCCTGCTTGTACTACCACGTTTCTCCTAACAATTATTTTTACTTTTTCAACCTTCTATGGTGCCTCTTAGCCTCTTTGTGACTATAATACTGTGGTATATTATTAGTCTTTAATTAAATCATTTACTTATAAAAAAAAACCTTAAAAATTATATCATTTTTATTTTTACACCGTCTGCAACTCATGAACCGTAAATTTTACAGGGAATATGCATAGGACATTTTTAGTTTAAAATTTCATGTAGAATATTTTTGTATATAACACTCTTTGTGCTAAACAGCTTAGTTTTCAACCAATTTCCAAACAACTAAAAAAACTACTAAATTTCCTACTTTTTCTCCCCCTCCCCCCCAAACCCGACGCTCAAAATGGTGTAACTTTTTACCAAACAATAAGAGGGTTATATAGAACAATTTGGAGTTGGAATAAAACTTTTACTTTGGATGTCAAGGTTAGGCCTTTTTTTAGGTTAATAACACCGTACTATCCTAGAGCCGCTAATCGTTCTCCTAAACTCGAATCACTCGCTTTCACACGTTTCCAAGCGCTTTCAGCAAAATCTTTATCTGCTAAATGTCTTTGTTTCAAGTCTTTAAACTGTGAATATGCTATGTCGTGTTTTTTGCAAGCTTCATCCAAAGGGTTAATACGTCTATCCCCCCTTTCCAGGCGTCTGGAAAGCTTTGTATTCGGTCCACAAAAGCTGTAACCTGGGATATGTAGTTCTGGAAGTTTATCTAGTAAAGTGTCTATGAAACCTCTACCTGTTTTCCTCTTTACTCCACGCTTTTGAAGCATTATATAAGCTATGTAAGTGAGTCTTTTCGCTTTATATAGTATTTGGTGCTGATAGAATGAAGATTCATCAACAAAATTCTCATTTACCTATAATTAATCATGATGATATTACGCCAATAAATAAATTTAAAAAACATGGACTTTTGTTTAACGGTGTAAAGAGGGGTCTATTTATTGGCGCCAGCGGTTGTGGAAAAACTAATGTACTTTTGAGTTTATTAGAGCATCCTAATGGAATTCGTTTTGCAAATATTTATTCATATTCCAAGTCACTCTTTCAACCAAAATATACATATTTGCGATTACTGATGGAACCTCTTAAAGAGATGGGGTATTTCGAATTCAACGATGGGGAGACCGTAATACCCCCTGAGAAAATTAAACCAAATTCTGTGATAATTTTTGATGATGTGGTCTCTTGTGATCAAAATATTATTAAAAGTTATTTTTCTTTTGGTCGACACAAAAATACAGATTGTTTCTATTTATGTTAGTCTTATGCTGCCGTCCCCAAACAATTGATTCGAGACAACACTAATTTATTAGTTATTTTCCCACAAGATATGACAAATTTGAAACATATTTATAATGACCATGTTAACATAGATATGTCCTTTCAAACTTTTAGAGATATTTGTGCACAGTGTTGGGTTAATAAATACGGGTTTCTTGTTATCGATAAAGACTGCTCTATTAAAGAAGGAAGGTATCGTCAGGGATTTGATAAGTTCATACAGATATAAATACGAGTATAAATCAATCAAAAAATTAGTCATCATGGATACCAGAGTGGCTAAACAACTGATCACTACAAGGAAAGCTTTAAAACGAAAATACAAAGCTTTGAAGGGCGATATCGACCAGACACAATCTTTACTAGAAAAAAATTATAAACCTATAACACAACCCCTTAATGAACTACTAACCCAGTTAAAAACACCCAAAGAGCCAAAGCCGGAACGTTCATTTTCCCACTTGAAACCAGTACCTAAAGAATTTTATTCCATTGCGCCGGTTAACGAGACCTTCACATATGACCCTCAACAAGACCCATATACATCGGCCTATTTCGATGACACTTACTTGGGCCAAATGCTTTTGGAGACTTCTACATTTTTAGAACACATTCGTGATGAAACAACGGAGCCATATATAAATCAGTTCGCACCATTACCTCGAGGATATATTGAAGACCTTATATCAACCGGGGCTAGGGATTTTGATCTGAAATTTGGGGTTCAATTTGACCCTGACAAAGATGGTTGGAAAGTAGGAAACTCCTCCATTAAATTCGATGATAATGATGTACTTATTGGTGAAGAAGAAGAAAGATATAAAAGGACGCCTGGTTTATATGAACTTTTGTTTAAAAGCCAACCTATCGGCTATAAGAACGAAGACCTTCAGAATTATATCGATATTATCCGAAAGACGAACGCACAGTACTTGGACTACAACCCAGAAAAAGGTTTGAGTACATCGAATGCCCCAAAATTTAGAGATATTATTAAACCCCATTTGAGTACTATTCATTCAATAACTAAACAAAAACAGTTGGATGAGTATCGTAGACGGTCAAATTCCGACCCGAACGTACTGTCTTTACGTAATCGTACGATTGGAAGAGGGCTCATGAACTGGAACAATAAAAAACCAGAATATCGATATTTTGATGATTATAATGAAATTATTGATAGATTGAAACTGTTAATTGCATCCCAGTATGCTGGAAACAACTCACACAATAATGAGATTATCTCAATAATTGAAGAATTAAGAGAAGCGAAAATAATTGTATAAAAAAGAGAATATGAACCATCACATCATTATTGTACTACAAGTATTCATTGAATTAACATGCCGATAGACAAGGCTGGTAGACACATGTTGACATATCGTCAATCACCATACAACCGTGTGGAAAATTTTGTAGGACACCTGCACCCGTCTCTATCCCTTCACCATTTTTTATCTGCCACCCCGCTAATTACCACAGTAAATGTATATTAAACATTCGAGGATTGGAAAAAGATCATCAAGAGCAATTTAATAATGTATGGGTTTTTGTACCGGACAATGCAAAAACCGTTTATATTTCACCTAGTAGAAAGTGTCGAATCTTACCCCAAAGGAATATCAGTCAACATAAATGATGACCAAATGGATGTTAACCCTCAAACATTTATTGGAAAAACTTTATATAAAGGGGATAAAATTTCGTTTTGGACATTAAAGAAAAACACTACAGATAAATTATATTACCAAATTGTATTGCAATGCCCCTTTGCAAAAAATGAGCAAGCAACAGGTGGTAAATGAATTACACAAACCTGCTAGGAAAAATTTTAAAAGAAGGAGAGTTATTATTAAAGGTTTAAATGATCTTTTACAGGCAGATTTGGTTGAAATGGTACCGTATGCTAAGATTAATAAGGGTTTTCGGTATATTCTCGTCGTGATAAACGTTTTCAGTAAATATGTGTGGGCGATTCCCGTAAAGCGAAAAACTGCCAAAGATGTTTCATTAGCAATGAAAAAAAATTTATCACACATACCAACACCAAAAAATCTTCAAACAGATTTTGGGAAAGAATTTTACAATAGGGATTTTAAACAATTAATGCGAGATAATGGAATTAATCATTACAGTACATTTTCGACTTTAAAGGCTAGTGTTGTCGAACGAGTTAATAAAACTTTAAAAACAAAAATGTGGAAAGAATTTAGTATGCAGGGATCATATAAATGGCTAAATCTTTTACCAAATATTATTAACGAGTACAATCATTCCAAGCATTCAACTATACGTATGAAGCCAAGTGAGGTTAACACTAAAAATGCAAATATACTTTTGAATACTGTTTACAATCGTTTGAAGACAATTGATTCGAAAAGTGCTAAGTTTAGAGTAGGTGAGAACGTTCGAATTAGTAAATATCGCGAAGCATTCTCCAAGGCATGTAGGCCTAGCTGGTCCACTGAAATTTTTAAGATACGGAAAGTGAAAAATACCAATCCAACGACTTACTTACTTAAGGATCAAAACGGACAAGAGATTGATGGATGTTTTTACACCGAGAAACTTCAGAAGGCTAAATACCCTCATATATAATTAGTAGAAAAAGTGCTTAGAAAAAAAGGAAATTTATTATATGTTCAATGGCTCAAGTTTGACAATAAACATAATTCATGGGTGAAAAAAAAATGATTTAGTAAAATAAAACATTGTTTGTAAATATTTTTTTATTTAAATCTTTCCATATACACCTTATCCCTATGATTACAATCTGATACAGGATTAATTAAATGTGAGACATTAGCTATTCTATTTCTAAATCGTATTCGATCAATGGCTACAGTTTCCCAATAATTTTCTCGTGATTCATCAAATACAGGAATACAGTAAATATTATTACAATTACTGAATGTGACTTTTTTCATGCTGAAGCGTCTCCTTAAAAATTTGGGGGTAAGTGTGAATAAATTCCAAAACTAAGCTGATGTTTTCACTGTTTGGATTTTTATCCGGTTGAAGTAAGTTGTACGTTTTCACGATTGGATCATCTTGACCTCGTAACCCGTGCTGAAGGATCTCGAAGTAGTTGTGGAACTGTTGCCGCTTTACTATATCGATCCTATAACGAATAAGTGGCAGGAACTCCCACAAAGTACATACTGATTCGTAGGCGAGGCAAACAGATGATTCGTTTTTTATGATTTTTATAATTTTTCCATAAGGTGACACTATGGATTCCAAAATAATTTTATCTGCCTCTATTGGGTCGAAGGCATCAGCAGAGTACAAAAAGTTGGTAATCACTCCTTGATAGTTTAAAAAGTCTATCCACTCACTTTCACTAAACAACACACAATCTCCTTTGTTTCCTGATAGCTGGATGTATGGACTGAATACTGAATTATACAAAAGTCCCACTGCTACGAATTTGCTTTTTGAATTATTTAAGGGATATCTTCTTTCCCCTAACAATACTGGGTGTGAGACTGTGCTAATCGAAGACATATTTGCCGAATGAACTATCACATCACATTTTTTCTCAATTTATATAATCTTTCAATAAGGGGGTGGGGGTAAAATTATGACTCGTGAGAATTAACGAATATAATCCACAGATGGACTACTATGATAGATGAATCATCAACGGTTTTCTGGGGGGATTTAACGGATTTATTCTGCACGTGGGTGAATGAGTCATAAACCCCCCAAACGGTAAATATCGTAAACATCTGCGAAAAACCGTTAAATTCGCACTTGTAAGACGTATTCGCGAAGAATTGCACGTGGGGTGATGACTCAATACAGTGGTACTGTAATTAATGGAGGGGAGGGTGTCACGCGATGAACGAGTCACCACCAAAAACCGTTAAAACTCTCCAAAAAACGTTAAATCCACTACTTTAGTTATGCATGCTCAAGTAGCCGTTATGGATGAATCAGAACGAGTTGATGGGATCGATATAATGGAACCAAACGCTCAGATGGGTGATCCCGATGTTGCGGCTGATGATGGGAGACATTACGTGCTGGATGGAATTTTGCAAATAATTTTCAAGGAGGAGGAAGATATGATTGAGTTACAAGTCGAAGAGGATGTCATAGAGTTTTCGCCTGAGGGATTTAGGGACTTTCTCGATTTTTGTGTGGATATCATCGAGGAAGAAGTAGGAGATTATTACATATCTAGAAGATGTGCTGATGTGAACATATGGATGAATTATTGGAAGGAGGGGGATAGAATAAAGCAAGTTATTGTGGGGCAAGGCTTTCATGAAATAGGGCTTCTTAGAGATCAAATCATTCGTATCGATACAAGCACTTTGTATAGTATGTTATCGAAATTGGAAAAATAAACAATTTTTTTTTACTTACTTTAATCCATTTACCTACCTATATAATGAGAAGGAATGCGGAAAAGTGTGCTCTCTCTAGCACCTGTATAAGAGAACGTGCGAGTCATGCGAAATAACCCAGACGATTGTCGAGAGCCCCCATATTTTTAAAGACTTTAATTTTTGTTTATACTTTCGGCATTCAAACATATGGTTAATTTTATTCATTAATTCCACGTGCGAGAATACTGACCCCGATATATTGATTATAGCAATGTAATTAGCGAAAATCCCTTTCCAGGAATGTCTAACACCTGCATAAGAAGCGCGTGAATGAATGAGTCACTATCAAAACTGTTACATTTGCAAGACAGGACTTGTAATCGTTAGAAATTGTACGTGTTGTCTAATTAACGCGTCGAGGGATGTTTCTCTCTAACACATATATATGGATGAGTCATGTCATTAAATCTCCCCAAACGGGATAAGTCATATGAGCATGTGTAAAAGACCGTTGAATCTCCCCAAAACTTGTAAAGACCTGCAAAAACCGTTGAATCTCCCAAAAACCGGGTGAGTCATATGAGCATGTGAATGAGTCACGACTAAAACCGTTAAACCCCCAAACATCTGCAAAGCCGTTGAATCTCCCTAAAACTTGCAAGGACTTGCAAAAAACCGTTGAATCCGCAAAGACCGTTAAATCCCCCCAAAACTTGCAAAAACCTGCAAAAACACCTGCAAAAACAGTTGAATCCCCAAATACTTGCAAAAACCTGCAAAAACATCTGCAAAAGACCGTTAACTCCCCCCAAAACTTGCAAAAACCTGCAAAAACACCTGCGAAAATCCGTTAAATCACGGAACACCTGCAAAAAACCGTTGGAACACCTGCAAAAAACCGTTGAATCCCCCCTGAATCCACAAAAACCGTTGGAACACCTGCAAAAAACCGTTACATCCCCCCAAAACTTGCAAAAACCTTCAAAAACACCTGCAAAAGGCCGTTAAATCCCCCCAAAACTTGCAAAAACCTCCAAAAACACCTGCAAAAGACCGTTAAATCACGGAACACCTGCACGGAACACCTGCAAAAAACCGTTAAAACACCTGCAATCTGCTCCGCTCCGGCTCCACGCCTATTAATACACTACTCATAATCTACGATAGCTAGTAACACAAAAGAATACTTTTGCAAATAGCAATAGTAGTTTGATCCAGTTTTGTCGGGAAATCTTATTGTTACATATTTTCTATCGAAGCTACCTAAACAGTTCGGGAATCGCCATTTTTCATAGAAGCTATTCACGCTTTTTTCCCATATTTGTTTCGTTGGTTCTGGCATAAATAAAGGCTGCATACGGTTCCAAATAGCGTTGCAAACTTCCAAAACTATGGCGTTCACCGTTCGAAATCCCATTCGGAAACTGTGGCCAATAGTTTTAAACTAATCCCCCGTGGCGAGATACCCTAAAATTTAATGTTTATGTGATAAATTATAATCTTAACAAACCAACTTAATTTTGCTATTTTTCTGCTGGTGATGAACTTAAAAAAAATGTAAAAATCTACGAAACTCGTATAGCAAATATTTAAGAAGCGATAACACCAAGACTGGGCTGTAAATGAAGATTTTCCAAGACCGCTACAAATTTGGCCTTGGGCCCAACAAATGGAGTTTTTGCATTCTTCTTTGTCATTTGCCAAATCACATTTCAACATAGCGTCAACACATCAACCAGTAGCTAAGCTTAATAAGGAAGCATATTAACAGGAAACAGGTCTCAGCAATCGACTTAAAAACATCTTCTGTCGGTTGAGAACATAAATTTATTATTTGAAAATCGCGCACCTGCGGATGACAGTCAGCAACAGAAGAAGAAAAGTCACCAATCTCCCATTATTGAACCAGAAAAGAAGAAGCAAAAACAGCAACCCCAGGAACCACCATAATCTGTACAGCAAATAATCTTCTACTTCAATAAAAGAAACAATGAATCTACCACCGATGACATTGATGATATATTTAAAGGATAGTCAAAAACTATAAAAATCTTTTCAAAAAAAAAGGCAAGCAATTGTGAAATTTAACATTTCGAAATTAATTTTGGAACAAGAATTGGCGTAACTAGAGGATGACGAGGAACGTACATGTAATTGAAATTCTACACCTGTAGGCCCAACCTCTGCACAATCATCATCATCGCATTCCGAATCATATGTTAATTCTTACTCTAATCAATTGCCATATATTGCATATCAAACATGCAATTCATTGTCCCTTGATACACTCATCTCAGAACAATCACCTTTATAACAAACAAACTCTCATACCGATGATTCCACACAGTCACCTGATAGTGAGCCGTCAACATCCGCTTGGTTTCAACATTTCGGGACTTCACTGAAGAACACCTTAATTACATGAAATGACCATTATCTAATTATTGTACTTACTAAGTGTTACTGCCAATTGTTCAGCTGGTTCTATGGGTTTTCTGTAATGCGTAAACTGTTTTGATATGTCTGCTTTAATTTCATCTAATAAAAAATTAAAACGATTAGACATCCGTTCTAAAGTCAACGAAAATCCTTTCTTTATCCGTTTTAAGTTCGTGAAAGATTGTTGCAAACTCTCCGTTACTTTCACGATCCAAATTTGTCTTTTTTTCCTCAATAAATAAATCTATAATAATAACATAAATCTACCTACATTTGTGTAAACCTACCTTTGTGCCTCCTCAACTTCATCCACTAGCAAAGCAAGAAGCAATGTTTCTTCCTCGACATCCATTTTCAAGTAAACGACCTAAATCAATCAGCGATCACTTGCGATATTGACCGCTTTGGTATGAGATGTATTTGCCCGTGATACGACCGCATCGCCACCGCAACCGCCACCGCGCCCGCTCCCGCTCTGGTTTGCGCGCCGCTTAAAAAAAGATATATCCTTCCAATCGCTATATGGTTTTTACGATTTGTGCCGAAATGATGGGGGGTCAGTTATATACAAGATACCTTATCTGAAGATTCTCTGTGGAGTGCGAACGTACAGAGGTGGATTCCAAAATTATAGAGTACTGAAAATCTGGTGCGCTCGAGGTCCTTTCCGCGGTCAGGAAAAGAGATCCTTCCCAGGCTGGTACTGGGTGTGCACGAGGGGGTTCTTTCCGTGGTCATTTTTTGGGCAGGTAAAGAGTGGTGAACATGTAGAATATATTGTGCAAATAACGTTGCCAAACTTGCCAATTGTCAAATATGGAAATATGTACATATCACGAAATTCAAAAAGAGAGAAATGAAAGCTTGATAAAGATGTCAATAAAACTAAATACATAGTATATGTATATATAGTAAAAAAGAAGTTAAAATAAAGAATATTCTAAATTGACTAGTACATTTAGCATGTCAAATAAAATAAATTGGTAGGTGGAATTGGTACATGAAACTATGTAGGTGAAAGAAATAATACATTAGGTAGTTATTGTTACGTTACGTTCTCTACTACGTTATTCGCTGCTTGACTCATTACTGGAATCGCTGGTATTAAGAGTTATAATAAGTGGATTAACATCGCTCCACATTCCTTTAAATTTGGTTTCAACAGTTTTGACATGAGCTACAGCATTTTTCCAATTATCTGATGAAATTACTTCGACTTCCTCGTAGATAAGATGTAATAGAGAAGTTGATAAAGTTGGATTATGATTTCGAAGATTTTGTTTAAGTTGACTCCATATTAATTCTGTTGGATTAAAGATACAATGATACGGGGGTAACATTAAAATTGAATGGCCAAAGTTTTGTGCCAATTCATCAATGAAATAGCGCTTATTAAAAGTTTGGGAATGTAATCTTCTAAAAGTTCTTTTTTTGAATGCCTCATGAAAGTACATATTATTAGCTAAGAGAAAATCTTGTATTTCGGATTTGTTACTGGATGTATTTGGAATGTTTTGTATCAACCTACTGTGGTAACTTGCATTATCTAAAACTATTACAGATTGTGGGGAAGTTTTAGTATTAGGTATTGTTGAAACCAATTTTCAAATAATAGAGCAGTCATATCCTGATGGTAGTAAAAGGAATAATGTTGAATATTTTTTTGCTGATAACAGCAAGCAGCCAGGTACCCAACCCTTTTCTGAACCGCAATGTAAAATTGTCACTCGCTTTCCTTTCGTGGAAGGACATTTACTTGACATTGAGAAGAACCATCAACTCACCCTTTTTCCACCGTATCGTGGGTATAGAACCACGTTTCGTCGATATAAAAAACTGACCGATTATCGTTTCTGAACTTATCAGTATTTGCGAGGTACTCAATCCGCCATTGCGGAATGCGATCAGTTTCCATTACGGCTGGGTGTTTATCAATTTTTTTTATAAGCAAATCCCATATTTTTCACAAATTTTCGTAACGATACATTCGAACACTGAAACCTAGGGTAGTCTTCTGAACCTTGATTTAATTCAATTTTTAAACTCTGTATTGTGAGAATGATGTTCTTAGAATACATTTCATATATATTTTTACCGATTATCTTTAATTCTTGATCATTTATGCATTGAAAAGTTCCTGAATCGTTACGTTTTTTCCTACCTAATTACCTTCCTCTACTAACTTTCCCAATTATTCTCCAAAATGAAGACATTGATGTTTTCTTTAAGTCGGATGCCATTTTTAATGTTTTAGGTGGATCGCTATATTTCAGTAACCTTTCATAAACACTATTTATCATTTGTTTGCAACAAGGTGACAAATAATGTGTATGTGTTGTGACATTTGGTTGGGGTTGGGCTTGTTCGGGTTCAACACGAAAAGGTTCATGATGGATCTCCTCGTTGTGTTCCCGAGGACGAAACATAATAAAAAGAAACGACACTTACCCCAATTGAAACAGTAAGCCACAGTAAAACTTCACTGTAATTCACAATTTACTCGCACAAAGAACGCGATGTAGACAAAACAAAAGCTCACATATAAATGAAAATTCCGAAGACAGTGGAAAGTGATAATCACTTTCAGGTGGATCGGTGTAAGTGATTCATTTTAGAGATCGGGCCACCAGGAGATTAACCCTCCTAATGACATTTTTACCTGTGTATACTTTTAGAGTCTAGAGACCGAAGTTTAAGCCTTGATAATATAGCTATAATTTATTATCAAAGGAAGTGTCAAAATTTTAATATACATTTAATGACAATGGTACCTGGATTTTCTTATGGCACTGCATTAATCATCGCCTTTTCAAAATAACCTAAATTGATTGAGGTGAAAATTGAGGTCCTAGTCGTTTAATTGCTATCAGTAGTTTCTTGTAGGTGATTTCATTTTTGCTCGTCAAGAATGCATAGATCAGCGGAAACGTGTTGCCTTCATGGAGACCGTGTATGGTGTAAAGTTGTAAGTATATATTGGGAGCTACCTTGAATGTTCCATCCATAAACCAGTAAGAGCACTTCTGAAGGTAGTTAAGATTTTTTTCTTGTGGAGAATATCACTACTCTGTCATCCTCTTCGCCCGAATGAAACAATAAGAAACCCCCCCCCTTTTCTGTTCTTTGGTATTCTTCAGGAAACACAATATCTCTCCTGCAATTTGGCAGGTTTGGACCATTCATCAATCCTATACGAACCCGTTGAATTGTTCTTTTCATGCTGGACAATTTAGGCGGGTGACCAACGGCTGACGGCCAACGGTTTTGACAGGACTTTTCTAAAATAGCCTATGACGCGCTGTTGACCTTCTTGTAGCTGCGATAGGATTCCGCCAATGCCAACGTTGCGTGTAACACCAGTTATATAAAACTCTTTAATTTTTTCATTTGATAATAGTTCTGTAGGCAATGGACCACCTACATTTAAGGCTTCATTGTTCTCCCTATTCAGCGCTACTTTCAGATGAGTCGCTACAGCTTCCTATGTAACTAACGCCCGAAATTCCTTTAACCTGAGGTACAAAATTTTCGTATTTAGTCTTTAAAACTGGAGTCACACTCTTTACTATAAATTAGAAGCTACAGTCTTCTATATTTAAACCAATATGCCTGTTATCTATAGTTTTATTACTACTAAGAACAAAAAATTAGAAACTTTGATCAATGTTATCAAATACAACCTGTGTATAACTTCCTGCAGTCACAGTATTCAAACTTAACAAACTTTTATTGTTCACTACTTTTAGTGACTTCAAATATAATACTACCTGCTGTCACAGAAACTATCCTGAACTTGCACTTATAGTACATACATAAGTATAAAAGGAGACCTTTGCGCCTCCAAACACTCAATTCTCTCTCTGGCGCTTTTATACAGTTGGTTATACTAATTTATATTATTTACTGTCACTATCTACAGGTTGATCGCGATTCCTGGGTGCTGCTGTCGACGTTGATTTTATAGAGCTCCAGAGACTTTTTACTAAACATTTCTGTTTCGATTTTCATTATGATATTGCATTCAAGACAATGTCCAGAGGTACTGATTTTTGCTCTACAATTTTATATCAACTGGGGCAGGGAAGCAAGGAGAATAAACAAAAAAGATGGAGACAAAACATGGGTGTTTATATTTCCATACACTAGTATTTCAGATGATACTGTTATTGGAACAAAGTCCGTATGTGTTTCTACATTTATGGTAGATAATAATGTGTATAAGCCCACTGCTGAAGGTGCCAAATTGTCTCTGGCTGTCAAACAAGCATCTGGATCCAGTGGAATAAATTAAATAGGTACTCTTTAAGCCTGGCAATGCAAATTCATAATGCATAATGCACAACAGAAATTAGTGTTTATACAACGCGTAACTTTTATGCATTAATAAACTGACCAATCAGTGACGTTTGTAATTTTTTTTGTAAACTTTTGAAATCGACTACAAGTGATCACCATGAAGGTAAAAAGAGGTACATTGATGAAAGCAAATCTTGCCTTCTATTTTATGTCTCTTGTTACATCAGTCGTAATAGCTATGAATAAAAAAAATAAATAGACGTTGGGATGTTAGGCCTATCAATAAAAAAAAGAACGCGAAGGGCTCTTCAAGACGCTTTTTAAAGATATGTGGAAACTGGACAAAGAACAATTTTTCAAATATATAAGAATGACTCAGGACCAATTCAAGGAACTTCTGGAAATGGTGGCAAAAGATATCCAAAAAGACCAGAAACGAAGGCATATATCTCCAGAAGAACGTGTACTAATTACTTTACAGTAAGTTATTTTCGTTTTTCTTCTCTTATAAAGACTAATAATTTTTAATTTTTAGTTGTCTCTCAGAGGGCTGCTCTACGCAAGAGATGGCTTGGAATTTCAGAGTTGGAAAGGCCACCATTCACACCATTATTAAAGAAACTTGTGCAGTTCTATGGAAAAGGCTACAACCAATTGTTTTACCCAACACAACAAAAGATAACTTCAAAGCTATGGAGTCTGGATTTTTAACAAGGTGGAACACACCAAACTGCATTGGTGCTGTGGATGGGAAACACATTCATTATGTGTTATGGCACCAAAGAATTCTGGCAGTATGTTTTTTAATTACAAAAAGAATTACAACATAGTACTCATGGCAACTTGTGATGCCTATTATCGATTTTCAATGGTGGATATAGGTGGGGCAGGAGCCCACCATGATTCAGCTGTTTTTAGAGCAAGCGGTTTAGGTCAAGGCCTTTTGGACAGAACACTGGACATTCCAGATCCCAAAATATTACCCAGAACAAGTATTAAATTACCCTACTATCTTGCAGCCGATGCAGCATTTCCACTGCATGAGAATATTTTACGACCCTACTCTGGCACTAATAAATATTTTTTTGAGCAAATGCCTATTTAATTATCATGTCCTTTCATTGTAGGCTTAGTCGAGGCAGAAGATGCATAGAAAATGCATTCGGCATCTGAGTCGAATATGGCGCATCAGAAAATCAATTTGTGCCAGTCTGGAAGTGTGTGAGCTAATTACTAAGGCTACAGTGGTACTTCAAAATTTTTTGCAAACTAGTGAACAAGACTTGCCTCTCGATGAAAGGACTACTGCCCAACAGGATTGGCAGATTATGTTGATTCTAATGTAATCCTTCATGAGGGTTCATGGAGAATGGAAGGCGCAATTTTAAAATCTGTTAATAGATTGGCTTCAAACAATTACTCTAAAAATGCAAAAAATTATGGAAATGTTTTGGCAGATTTTTTGTATGCAGAGAACAGAGAAGGTTGGGTGCCTTGTCAGGAAGATTATGTTAATAGAGGGGAATACTTTTAAAACAAACCACATAGTTTTTATATTTTTATTTAAACTTATAATTCTTCTGCAACCATCAGTAGGATTTTGGACTTCAATATCAGTTTTTTTATCGTTTTGTATCTTCGACATACTTTCAGCGAGACTGAGAGCGAATTAGTTGTCCTCATTCTTTATTGTCATTCTAGTGTCCTCTGTGCTCTGCTGCAGAAATAGATTTAGGCTTTCCCCCACATCTGAGCAACTCTTCACTAGGTTCTCTACTGACGATGATGCAACTGGCATTTTTCTTTTCTTGCCTAATTGCAATTTCGTAGGTTCCCGTCTAGTAGTGCTTGTGGTTGGAGGAAACAAGGGGTAAATGATTCGGATGATATTTCTGCATCCTTGTGGCTCTCCACTTCCTCCACCTTGCTCATTTGTGAAAAAGGCCTCAAAGTTTCATGCTCTGCATGGCTAATGTCACCTTCAATCTGGCTGATGCTATCTTCAATTTGGGAAAGGCTACCTTCAGTCTCGGTAAAACCTTCGTCAAGTACTGGGATAGTGATACTCCAGTTTTGTGAAGGTTTTTGGATTGATATTAAATTTTTGGATATATCTCCGCTTGTTCTGATAAAAAAAATTACAATATGTTACTTTTTTACATTTACTTAACATTATATTAGTTTGTAATATAACATTGTGTAGATAATTAGTTTTGAGAAGAAGCAAGGAAAGGGATGATGGCCATGAATGCAAATTTAAATGTTTTGATTTCAAAAGTGAACCAATTTTTTACATAACTAGATATTATAGTTTGTTAATTACTTTCTGAACTTTATTACTTACCGTCTGGTCTAAACTACGGGTGCCAAAAAACTCATTGCTTTAAATAATGGCCAATTACCAGTATAAGCTGCAGAGCCTGATGGCATCGTCACAATAAGTTTTCGTTCCCTTATGTATTTCGCCCTTAAACTTTCCAGATTTCTTTGCAGTTTTCAACTGAAAAACCGGCTCCTATTATGTAACATATATTTGGCAAAACCAAAAGCAAAGCCAAAATTTGGATTTTAATAATTAAAAGTACTTACCAGTTTTTCCCATAATAACTGCCACTATTTTCCAAGCAGTTTCCACAACCAATTGGTTCCCGTGGTCCTTCAGTTTTGCATTCCAAATGCATGCGAATGATTCCACACTTTCAATAAAAGTTCCTTCGTCAAAACTCATTTTTGAAATTCGATTTAAAATGACTTGAATTGACCATGGAATACGAAATCATGAAACGAAACACGAAGTCGCAGCACGTCATAGAAATGACAAGTCGATATTTTTGACATTGCATGCCCACAAGCATAATTTTCATAATTCGTAATGCATAAAGTTAAAAGTTGGTCAACTTTGTGAATTGTGCATTATGCACTAAATTGTGAATTGCGCACTATGAGTTGTATAAACGGGTACATATAAAACTCAGGTTTTAAAATTATGCGTTAAACACTAAGAGTTCTTCATTGTGCATTAAGAGCTGGCTAAACCCGCCTTAGCAAAACTTTATGGAACTGTATCATCCGAAAAATGGAATAAGTCGCAAAACTTTTAATTAATACCTACCTAAACATTATAATATTATACTGACAGTGTTTTTTAATGTGTAATATTTTCTTAAATTGGCACCTATATATTTTTTGTACATTATTAAATTTACAGTACAAAGATGTAGGCTTGTATAAAGCAATAGTTAATTATATGTATACATAAGTACCTATTTTATAGCAAAGGCTACACGATTTTTAACAAAATGCAATTTCATTTCTAAACAAAACATATCACAATAAAAAAAATAACAATATAGGCGCCTACCCTAATTTTACCTTAACAATATTCTTGTTTCATGTTATTTTTCCATTCAGTTTTGTTTCTATCATGTTTATGTATATTTTAGCTAAATGCATAAAAATATTATTTATTAAATATCCGCTAAACAGGGACACAACTATGTATATTTTTATGTAGTTATTCACTTTTTTAGACAGTTTTTGAAGAAAAAAATAAACTTCTATAAATTAAGTACGTTTGCTTGTTAAAAATGTATTTTTATTGCCAATCACTTAATAGACAGGTATATTGATAAATTCAAAACTTTATTTTACAAAAAGTAAAAGTGGGTATCTTAGCCCGAAGAATACAAAATAGTGCTAACAATTTAACAAGTTTGGACAAAAACAAAACTGAAAAAGGCCTGACAGCCTTCCATCTTACACATGAAATTTAAAGAAATCTTCAGAAATCTAAATCTAAAGAAATCTTTTAGTGTTTTGTAAAATTTGCTTTAGATTTTTTTTTTCAAGTGGTTTACCCCTCAGTTTACAAAATCTACATAACAAGCATTCTTTAGGCCTAAATAAGAAGAAGCCAAAAACATTGAATAAAAAAAATTTTCTGTCCAGTCTTACTTAAAAAAAATTACCTAGCTTAACGAACACTTAAGCTTAAGCCTAAATTAGAAGCAACAAAACTCTAAATAGTGCAAATTTTTTTACCAGTAGTACAAATTTACTTAGCCAAATAAACACCTAACAAACTGAGTTTTTACCTTTCAATGGAACAAGAAAGAAATATGTAGATAGGTGTAATTGACTGGCAGTTTAAAAAAATACATATAGTTTAGTAGTTTGCAGTTTGTACCTTGAATAATATACGAGTAGACTAGATTAGACTATTTAATGGTAAAACAAAAAATCACCTTCCATGACACTAAGGAAAACAAAATCACATTTAGGTAAAGTTGAAAATATTGTTACAAAATATATTACCTATTGCTACCTATTTACTTAAATAGTTATATAAAAAAATCACAAATTGTTTTGTATGGCAGCAATTAAATTTTTAAATATTTTCTCTTAACTTACTTTAATAGTAACATGAAAGGTTTCTGACTGCGTTACTTAACAATTATTTTTGTATCCTATATCTTCTCAGACTGTCGAGAGATACCTTGCATAACATATTTGATAGACTACCCAATAATTTTCTATTTAACTGGAAAGCGTACTTATTGTTAGTATCTGTTGATTCCTGGAGTTTGTTCATTAATAGCTGTTGAGCTTCCAACATATACAGAGTTATCCGTTTCTCATTTAAATCGATTTCAATTTTATGTTTTTCTAAATTTAACTTTTCCATCCTTTCTTTATATTCTCAATCAAAACGTTTTTTTTTATAATGCATGCCTTCTGTTCTCCATTTTAATTTTTTTTCCTGTCGCCCAAGTCTAGCTGTCTTTCGTGAGGGACTCAGAAGTTTTATAGGCTTTCTCCTTACTGCTAACAGTATTTATGCCACATTCTTGTCACAGTCTTATACCTGTAACAGTAGAAACCTTAGGTACAACGTTGAGGTACACAGTTAAAACTGTGACGAGAATGCACCAGACACAGTGTTATTTAGTGTAATTCAATACCCGGCATTAGCAAGGGGAGCATAGTTGTTATCCTGGTCTCTTGTCTTATCATGAAGTGAAGGAGCTATACAAATTTTCTTTGTTAGAACTCTATATATAATTTTGCGTATGTAGGTCATATTTAGGGAGAGGGGGATTCCCAAGAAAACAGTCAAACCTATTGTACCTACTTACCCATAACATTTTTTGGTGTTATGTTGTTGAAGATAAGTGAAAATTTAATTTTTGTGCAGACTGGTTCTTAGAAGGATCCAAGTTCTCCTTGCTTGTACTTGGGATGGCTATAGGCTCCGTAGGAGTGGGGGACGGAATTATACTTGAGCTAATTTGTAAAGTCTTTTAACTTGCAAAATCTGTTTCAGTCGCTCCTATAACTTCACTGTGTTCTTCTGGAGAGTCTTCAACTATCACTATAAACAAAAAACTTAAAATGAGATTCTTAAAAAATCTTGAAATAAGATTCTGGAAAAAAATGGAAATCAGATATTAAAACTTACCATAATCATGGTCTACTACTACATTGTGTACAACCTCTTGGTGCTGTACATTTTAAAAATCAAAAGCAATCTGGTTCCTGACTCTTTTCCCTGACAATGTTGCTGCTCCTTTGTCAAACCAGTTTTCTTCCTAGGTTGTGTAAAATTATAATTTGTGTCTTTACACAAGGAACTCGCTTCTTCCAATACCTTATCCTTTTTTGAATAAGCTTCTTCCATCCCTGATCTATAAATGAATGAATGAAACTTTATTTGCCAAATACAACTACTTAAAGCAATGTCAAAATGTACATTTTGTTAAAAGAATAGCCTAGTGACTTATTCTATTTAAAAGTTCAATAAGTTTGCTCTAGATTTAGTAACTTGGACAGTGATTGAAACAGAGATTGTGACAGAGATATCTCATGAAAATGACCACCCGCTTAAATAGCAGATACCGTTATATTGTCATATAATGTTGCCACCTACCAGTTTGCAGGTGCAATTTTCCATATAATCAAGGTATTTCTTTGCTAACACTTTTGAAGCCTAAGGACTTGTTTACCCAGGGACCCAATTCATAATGCACATCTGTAATGGGTAACTATCATTTTTTGGCAAATGGTGATAGATGAACGATGTACA
This sequence comes from Cryptocephalus moraei, assembly GCA_946251905.1. NCBI lineage: Eukaryota > Metazoa > Arthropoda > Insecta > Coleoptera > Chrysomelidae > Cryptocephalus > Cryptocephalus moraei. Next base: position 2,793,364 of record OX276459.1, read on the forward strand.
TAAAATTATGCAATAGAAAATGAAATGAGGATGTGGATTGTGTTTCTGCGTAATCCTAGTCCGAGACGTGACCTATTTATACCTTAAATCTTACCTTATTTCTTCATCTTTAATTTTCTTTAAAAACATCTCAAGCAGTAACAAAATATGGCTTTCAAGGGTTTTAATTTGAAACAACTGTTTGTTGTTTAAAATACATGTTGCTGAATTTGGCTCCAGCCTTCTGGATTTGTTATTGGGTTTACATTCAAAAATTCCCGCAGCAGATGCAGGTCGTCGTCGTATGTAAACCTCAGCCGAACTTTTTTGTCACTCATAATTTCCTTAGAAGTCACAAATTCAAAACCAAAAAGCAAAGACGTAAACAAACCATAGAACATAGAATGCAAAACAGTTACTTATAAAAACGACAGATCAGTTGACAGATCAATGTCAAAAGTGGAAAAATACGGGAAAATTCTACTAAATAGTGCATTCCTTATTTGTTCATTAATAAAGTCTAGCACTATCACAATTACTGGCAGCAGTATTCAGTGGGCCACTGCGCATGCGTATATGTCAAAATACTGCTAACAGTATTACTGCTACACTTTCTTGCAATTCCAATAAGTGGCTATTGTCTGTCGATGTCGTCGCCGCAAGGTCGGGCGGTGGGTCGAGAAGCTACGGGGGGAATTCGGTCTCCTTACAATATAATCCTTAGTTAAAATAATAATTTTTGCTAATTTTATTAATGTTCTTTAGACACATTGGAAAGGAAAAAATTTACTTACCGAGCTAAGCGTGATCGTTGCGGGTGTATGTTGACGTGTATATCTGTTCGCCAAATCTCCGCGAACGGTTTTTCTTTAGAGGTAGATAGGGATGTGATAGGTGTGCGGAAAATGCAAAAAATGGATTATGAATTGAATTCATTTTTTTATTTATTGAAACAGAAATGACATAATCCGTAGTTAAAATAATTTTACGAATTTCAATAGTGTCCTTTTGGCACTTTGGCACTTCCAGGTCGGTTCGTAGACCGGTTCGATTAAATCGTTCACAAGAAAATTTGAGTATAGACATTAAGCGATATGTTATCACACTACGAAAATTTAACAAAAACCTAAGAAAAAAAACGCATTCGCTTAAAACTTTTAAGTAGTTTAAAGGAATTAGTGCTGATTTAAACTATCAAAATAGTGTACAAATTATTTATTACACATTAAACAGAACCCACTTACCACCATAAATCTTAAATCACCTACACAAATACTACAGGGTAATAATTTCTATATTCAAATTTGCTGGTGTATGTATAATTGTATTATACATACATCTAGGGCAATAATAATTTTCCTCCCACTCGAGGTAATACCCAGTAAAACATTGCATATCCCTTTAAAAATATTTAGCAGAGATGTGCTCGTTCGACCAGCCTCTCGGTATATCTTTCAATCTTCCTCGAGTCCATCCTCTTCTTCTCCCGAGTCAGAATCTTGAACTCCCTCTAACGGTTCTGAAAGTATTGGGTTCAATGCCTTCTCAGTGTTAGCTTCAGGAATACCGACTTCCACAGGGTTAACTTCCATTACCTCCTCATTGTTGACTTCTAGGAATATTGCGTAGCGTTGACTAAAGTTTAATTGATTTATCAGTATAATAAAAGCTGTTTAGAACAACGTTTTATTGATTATTGAACTGTACATAATCGATTTGATAGGGCCTCAGCCGATCGATGCTTGGATGATGAGAGGATAAAAAAGAAGCGCGAAAAATAATTCATCTAAAAGGATTGTGAAGAAAATAAATTAGACTTAATAAAAAACATTTATACTGATAACTTTTATTTCATTTTCCAAATGTATATTTATACATGTTTATGTATAAAAATTAAGGTTCAATTCAATAACGTAGATCATCTCCCCACTTAAGAAAATCTAAATCACCTGCAGTTGGAGTAATGAGGAATTTACTCCATGCCAGTGTCATAGATGTGTGATATCATCTTGCGAAGATAGAGCAATTTTATTTTTAAGTCCTACGTAAATTGGGTGAAGATGAGAGGAGAGACTATACATTTTGCGAAAAACCGACCCTCCATGCTCAACGGTTTGAATGTAATCAGAAATGTGTAGTTGATTTTTTACAACACTTTTCGAAATTCCTTTAGCTTTCTTAACATGAACCGCTTTGACACAATAAGCCTTTGCACCTGTACCATAAAAACATTGTATGGGTACTCCCGCAAACTCACCCTTCATTTTACCGACAACTGATATGGTTTTTTGTGAAATAGTATGGTTGTTGTTGAGGGGGTATTTTGATGTATCAAAGTAGTTAATGTTCTTAATATCATCGTATACATTATCATTAAAAATCTCCAAGATAAGTGAATCGGTGTTATTGTAGCATAGTGCTTTACTACCATATTTCCCTTTAATAAAACCGTAAAAGAACTTATAAATAACCGTTGTAGAAATATCCAGAATTGAAAAACAGATATAAAGAGGTTTATTATAACATACCTTCGTTTTCTCTAACCAGATTGCCACCAAATTTACATCGAATATTGAGCAGGACTTAAAATGTGCTTAAAAACTTTTCCCATTGTGTACATAATTTAATATCTTGTCGCTTATCTACATTTTCCATAGTTTTACCAAAAATTGAATGTATTAATAATTTGAATAAATCCTTCTCGTATTCATTTTTAACAGAATTTCTTAGATTAGTACAATGTGTTTCAAAATGATTGTCATCTAGTCGGCTGTGGAATTCCCATGTGAAATAAAAAAACCCGCCTTGCGAAAATAGGAGGTTCACTAGCTATACATAACCTCAAAATAACTTACTTAATCTGTTTTAACTTCTGGTTTTTCTCTGTCAAAAGAAAACGAATTCTGAGTATTTGTCTATTTGTAGTATTTGTTTTGGCCCTGAAAAGGGCCGTTAATTACCAGCAGTACTGATTGCCAGTTTCACAATAAATGTTCGAAGTGTCACTCGTCAGAATTGGATAGGTACAAATCAATAGAGCGCGGCACATCAAAAATTACATACACAGAAATTCCAACGCCAACTACATGACAATCATTTTGAATTTAGTCCAATGTAAGGCTTCAACTATGGTGATTGTTAAAACTCCATAACTCTATAAACTTTTTTCTATTATCAAACCGGATTCTAAACAATGTTTTAGATTCCGATTATGAATGATATATTTATGTTTATTGTGTAAATTAGGAGCTAATTTTAGTAGTTTACCAACAGGAGGATTCATATTTTCTGGACAAAAGATTAAATCATTATGAGATTCATCTAAATTGGATGGATAGTTTAAATCTAATTCAAGTACATATTACCTCGGAGAATTTTCATCAATTAAATATAAATCTAAGGATCCAATCTCACTTTCATTTAACGATTGATAATTACCAGATGGCATCGCTTGTGCCATCAAAAATCAGCATTAATTTGTAGCATCTACGTAAGCAATGAAAGAAGTTTGTTTGAAACTATCATAATTAGTCACAAGTGTATTATTCTCTACAGCTTTTCTTTTGCTGCACTGACTGACACCACCACGAATTCCATTTTTTTTTTAAATGGATCAGACCTATATCAGTGAGAAGAACAAGTTCAATTTGGGTAAAGCGCAACATAGCATCCCAACTCAAAGATGGTGCTGTCAAGTAATGGGCAGGGTCTAACTTATACTTATCCATGCAGACCTTAAAATTTTCAAACAGATTAGCAAGGAGAAGTACATCACCCTTTAGGTAAATATCAGATTATTCTTTTAGATTTGAACATTTTAAAGTTTGCCGCCCTTCTTGTACTCGTTTATAGTCTTCTTGAGAAACCAATTCTGTTAATTGTATCAGAATTTTTCGATGAGTGGTAATTCCTCATTTAATTTTTCGAATGAACCAACGTAACTGTAAGAAAATAATCCCTTACGCTTCACCAAATTAAACTCATTGTCTTTTGAAAATTGTTCTCTGACTTCATTACAATGACCTGAATCTAAATTGGCACCTAACATATCCAGGGATCTAGATAAAAAGCGAAAATTTTGAAATTTTAAAATTCATGTTGTAACGCGCTTGGTGCGGTTACTTGTGAGATTTGGCGCTGGGACGGAGTTCGGGAGTTCGGGAAACGGTTTTAAGAGTCGGTTTTACGGTTTTGCTCGGGCGCCAGATTTTTAAGGGTTTTCTCCCTCGGGAATATGCCTGGGTAATTTTACAAACTCAGGAGATTACCAGGGTTGTCTGTAGAAATGAAACACACGCTCAAAAATAGAAAATCCTAAAATTATTTTATTTCCAATTGACCGTGAAAATAATTCGTTCGACTAACACCTGCGAGGTCGTCGAACGGAGACCGGAGAAATATAAAAACTTATTTACAATTACTTATAAATCTCGGAAAGGAAACACAAATGCGAAAATATAAAAGTATCACAGTTGGAGAGAAATAAAATTTTATTCTAAATATATCGGAAAGATTATTTAAATAAGCGAAAATGCGGAAACTGAAAATTACAATACTTGTGCGAATAATAAAAATTAAGATCTGGAATATGTAATATTGAAAATGCGAAAGCAGGAAATCGTACTAACAATTTTACAATGAAAACGAAATAGCTAAATACGGAGAAGATAAGAAAACGTGCAGAGTCTAATATTCAGTAGTGCGGCTTTTAACGAGAGAGCGAGAGTGAGAGAGAGAGCTAGCGGAGGACAGCGGAAAATTAATTTTTCCCTACAATGAAGGAAAAATTAATTTGTAGCGGTTCTGAGCGAGACGGTTGTTAGCGGTTCGACGTACAAGCTAACATATACGGGCGGACTAGCAAAACATTTACTATTAGCGGTCGGTGAGGGACAATTACATAACATATAACGAATATAACGGCGGTGATGTACACAATTACATTTATCGGTCGGTAATACGCTCACAATTACATTTATCGGTCGGTGGTACGTTCACAATCGGACGATTACGTAACGACTAACGACTACTTCGGTCGGTATAAATGTATCGGTCGGTGACGCTCACAGTTACATATAAGACAATTACATATATCGGTCGGTAATACGTTCACAATCGGACGGTTACGTAACGACTAACGACTACTTCGGTCGGTATAGGTTTATCGGTCGGTGACGCTCACAATTACATATAAGACAATCACATAGATCGGTCGGTAGGACAGAAACACAACGGATAAATGCTAATAACGGACGGTTGGCTACAGACAAGTAATGGCTCTCACCTTGGATTAACTCAGGCAGAGAACGCCGTAGAGGGCGAGTGGCTCATATTCATTTAGTCCTAATATTGAAATTATGGTGGATTGAGCAGTGCCTTATTGGCCGCCATCTATCCAAGATAGTTTTGATTTCGCGATCAGTTGTATAGTGGGTGGTCTACTCTCAACTCTCTAAAAATCGGCTTCGTTACATCCCCCCTTTTTTTCCTCAAGAAAAGCAATAATTGTAACGGTTTCATACGGAAATTATTGCTTTTCTTCTCAACAATAATATCGGTGGATAAGGTGTCGGAGCTTTTCGCGGTTAAATGAATAAACGGTTGCACGTGTTCCTATTTACAAAACAAAACAAAAAATCTGTTCTTAACCTGTTAACTCCCAAAATATACCCAAAAGAAATGAAGTTCTTAATCTCTAAGTCTCGCATCCCCGAATTCCTAAACCTATGCCCATGAACCCCACCCTATTCCTATCCATCCTGTTTACAAACGAAAAAAAGAAAGAAGAAGAGAAAGAAAAGAAAAAAAAACCAAACAAATGTTTCAAGACGGTAATAAATAATAAAAAAAAAAACTTAAGACCTCGTGGCTCCGGTGGTGGGTCGGCATCGGCACTCCCGGGATAGTCTCCCTATTCGGCCGCATCGAGAGCAGAAAACTACCCCGGGGTTCCGACAATGATCTCTCTGGTGTCCCGTGCGGCCGCATCGCCAACACGTATCGGTGGTGATCCTTATCCGGGCGGCGGCGGGCGGCGTAGAGGTGGACGGTGCGGCGTCGGGCGTGGGCGTCCCATGCGTCCGAAAATCTGCCTCCCCTGTCCGGAACTCGGCTTCGAGGAGGTCGAGGGCAGCCAGCGCCGGGAACGGGTCATCATCCACTTCGGGCATCAGGTCCCCCACATAGGTACTATTCGGGCCCTGATATAAACGGCGCAGGAAGCCCCTGCGGTAGGCGGTACGCAAGTTCCTCCTTCCTTGATGAGTGGCGGCCCATTCACGAGCCTGCTCCTGGGCCGTCTTTGGCGGGGCGGTTGTCTGGACGGCGGCGTCGACGGTCATCCTCGAGGACCCGGTGGGGTCTCCCGCTGTCTGCGTCGCGGCGTCGGCTGTGGCTCATATGAGTCGGGGAGAGTCTGCCGGGCTCTGGACCTCAGCCGTGGGCCGAACACCTCTTGGTGCCCCCTCGAACTCCTCCCGCAAGGCCTCTTCCAGCGCCAGGATCACTTCGGTGTTCGCTTCGGACATTTTCCTAGAAAAAAAATCAGAACTTACTATTTTGACAATACCTAACGCAATTAAGGTTGGTCGGCGACGGTTTCGTCGAGCTCGGCGACCCAGGCGATTTATGCGTTGTCACGCCACTGAGTGCGGGCCTCGTCGTGGAGAGCGAACATCCATCGAAGCGCCGGCCGGCGCGGCGGTCTAGGCGATCCGGCTGTGTGCTGTCGGCGGCGGTCTCAACTAACCACACGATGGCACGCCACTGGGTCCTGGTTTCGTCGTGTCGGGTGAACGTCCTTCACAGCGCCGGCGCCTCCCGGCTGTTTCAGTCGTAGACGGCGGTATTTCGGGAGCGGAACGGCGTTGTTTTACTCATGTTCTGCCGAAAACGGTTTAAGATCTTTAATGTGGACCTTCTTTATTGTAGATCCACCTTCCGTCTTTAAGTTATACACCACAGGGGACAGGACTTTCACGATGGTGTAGGGCCCGGAGTATCGTGGTGCGAGTTTGGCGGTAAACCCGCGTGCTGCATCGGACAAATTAACCTCGCGCTTCAGAACTTTATCGCCCACGTGACATCGCCAATCCCGGTGTCGCAGATTGTAGTGATGGCTCTGAGTCGTGAAGGCTTTGGCGAGGTTGACGCGGACGAGAGAGAAAACATCCCGTAATCTCTCCAGACGTCCAAGCCTCTCGGCGGCCTCGGTTTCGGTGGGTTCGGTGGGCGGAGAGTTCTCCGGAGTTCGGAACAGTCGGTGTGGAGGTTCAAGTTCTCGGCCAAAATTCAGCATTGCTGGGGTGAAACCGGTGGACTCGTGGCGGGAAGTGTTAATGGCAAAAACCAACTCGTGCAGATGGGCGTCCCATCGGCGATGGTCGTTCTCGCTGAACTGCCCTATCATTACTTTCAGGGTGCGGTTCGTTCTCTCAACGGGATTGGCTTGTGGTGTGTACGGCGGTGTGGTGCGGTGTTGAATACTAAATTCCTTCAGGAGTTCCTGGAACGGCCGGCCGGTGTACTGAGTTCCATTGTCGCTGAGTACGGTCTTAGGACAGCCAAAACGGGTTACCACTTCTTCGTAGAATGCTCTTGTTACGGTCTGACTGGTGGCGTTACGGATCGCTCGTGCCTGGACCCACTTGGTGAACCGGTCCTGGAATACGACGACGTATTGATTGCCCTTTGCGGAGCGAGGTAACGGTCCCATCAGGTCGGTGCAGACAGTTTCCCACGGCTCCCGATTTCTGGATGGTTGCATTAATCCCGGCGGTTTCTGTTGTGACACCTTATATCTCTGGCATGACTCACAACTCCGAACATACTTGGCGATGTCTCTAAACATTCCCGGCCAGTAATATCGGAGCGCTATTCGGGCGGTCGTTTTGGCGATTCCCATGTGTCCTGCAGTGGGTTGATCGTGATTTTCGGAAATCACTCGGTTTCGGGTCTGCTTCGGGACGCATAGTTTCCAGGGGTCTACCAAATCGGGCTCGTTATGATCATGCGCATCCCAGAAGTGTCGGTACAGTTTTCCCTCCTTCTCACAATACTCTGGGTTGCCTTCGGGATTCACACGGACATCCTGCAACTTCCGGTCGTACCATGAGCATGAAGCTTCTTGTTCGAGAACTAGGACGGGATCGAGCAACGGAGCTCGAGACAGAGCGTCGGCAACTCGATTCAGACTCCCTTTTCGGTACTGGATGTCAAAGTCGAATTGTTGTAGGTACATCCTCCAACGAATGAGACGGCCAGACGGACTATCCAGTTTATACAGCCACTTCAGGGATTGATGATCGGTTTTCACTGTGAAATGGTAGCCTTCCAAATAGGGTCGCATCTTTTCAACGCCCCAAACTACGGCCAGGCATTCCTTTTCGGTGACGGAATAGGCCCTTTCGGCGTCGTTCAATGTCCTACTAGCATAGGCGATGACTCGTTCTCCTTGTTCGGTGTTCTGGGTTAGCACACTGCCTAACCCGGCGTCAGATGCGTCGGTCTGAAGTACAAACGGTCGAGTGAAATCGGGTCACATTAGTACGGGTGCTTCGGTCAAACTCTTCTTTAGGCGCCGGAAAGCTTCCTCTTGTTCCGTAGTCCATTTCCACTTTCGGCCTTTCCTCAACAGGCTGTTGAGTGGCTGGGCGGTCTGGGAAAAATTCGGGACGAAACGGCGGTACCAGGAAGCGACCCCTAAGAAGCGACGGAGGTCCCGGACGTTCTGCGGCGTGGGAATCTCGAGAATAGATTTAACTTTGTCAGGATCAGTCGTGATTCCTTCGGGTGTGACCATGTGTCCTAGATACTTCAGGGTACGGCGGCCGAACTGGCATTTGTCAGGGTTCAAACGAAGGTTGGCTTCCCTCAAACGCCGGAAAACTGTTCGAAGATTTTCTAGATGTTCCTCGAAGGTGCTGCCCAACACTATGATGTCATCTAGGTATGCAAAGCAGTGCGGATCCAGTTCAGGTCCTATTATCCGGTCCATTAATCGTTGGAAGGTGGCGGGAGCGGAGTGTAAGCCGAAGGGCATAACCCTGAATTGAAATAGTCCTCTTCCAGGGACAGTAAAAGCGGTGACCGGCTTACTCGCCTCGGTGAGCGGAACCTGCCAGTATCCCTGCCTTAGGTCGATACTGGAAATGTAGCGAGCCCTTCGGAGTTTGTCCAGGATGGCGTTGATGAACGGTAAGGGGTACGCATCCTTCTGGGTGACGGCGTTCACCTTCTGTAAGTCGATGCAGAATCTCGGTTTTCCATCCTTCTTACGAACGATTACGACGGGCGAGCTCCAAGGGCTTTTGGACGGCTCAATGATCCCTTCCTCCAACATATTGTCTATTTCGGTGTTGATGATCGCTTGTATGTGTGGGTTTTGCGGCCGGTGGCGCTGTTTAATTGGAGTCGGATCGAGGAGACGGATCTCATGTTGAATAAGTGGTGTCGCTCCTCGTATTCCTTCGAAAGCTCTTAATTCGGTCTCGAGGAATTGCTGCAGGTGGCGTTCCTCGTCGGTGTTCAGCGCGTGGATTTCTGTATCGGCGGTATCGTCAATCGTCGTACATGAGGATGTTAGCGATAGATGTAGTTTTCGGTTTCCCATGTAGACGTTCCCGGTTCCCAAGTCTAATCGGAAGTGTAGGCGGCCTAGGAGATCCATCCCTAGTATCAAGTCGGAAGGTAGTCTAGGAATGTAACCCCAACGGTGTGTGATGGGGCGGTCTCCTATTCGAACGGTGAGCTCGAAGTTCTGTCGCACATCTACTAGCTCTCCACTAGCGACGCGAGCGTACGAGCGGGGCTTTCGAGTCGTCGTAATTTCTGCGGCGGTGTGTCGGTGGGCAATGCGATCTCCTACATATGATCGTGTCGCTCCCGTGTCTAGTAGGGCGAGATACTGTTCCCCATCGACGGATACTGTTAGATGAGGGCGGCTGTCGTTACTTTCGGTGATGGCGATCTCGTTCGAGGTTACTGCTGGCGTTCGCTGGGCCTCCCTCGATTGGGTCCAGCGGGTTGCTCGTTTCCCGGACAAGGGCAGTCTCGGGAGAGTGTTCCTTCTTTGCCACAGCGTGAGCAGAAGATTTTCCAGGGACGTTTGCACTCATTCCTGGTGTGTCCTGCCTCCCCGCACCTCCAACATTGTAGGGCTCGACCGTCCCTTTCGGCAGTCCTGGGGCGGGATGGGAAGTTTTCTCTTGGTCCGGGACGCGACGGCGGTGGCGGTCGTTCGGGAAGCGGCGGCGATTCCCTCCTGGGATGGGATGGATTTATTTTTGGCGGATGTGGCAACGGCGCGCTCGTCGAAGGCGTGAAACTGCGTGTCGACGGCTCGACTCTCGGTGCGGGAGACGATCTCGGCTTCGGCGCGGATGCCGCCTCTCTCTTCAACTCTTCCCTCAACAGCTCGAAGTCCCGGGTTACGTCGCAGAATGATGAGATGTTATCGAAGTCGGTCCGGCGGATTTGTTGTCGGTACGAAGGTCTCAGGTTTCGGTACAGCCACTGAAGTTCTTGTTCGGGAGACATCTGTCCATGTCTGCGTACGAGGGTCTGAAGATCAGTGATGTATTTCGATACTGGCTCGTCTTCCCTCTAGACTCGGCGGCTGATTTCGGCTTCTAGGTCGATCTGGTAGTTGACCGGGTAGTAGAACGTCCTGAAGCTCTTGAGAAAGTCTTCCCACGTCTGGATTCGTAGCCGGTTGTTTCGGTACCACAGGGCGGGGTCTCCTCGTAGTAATTCAGGCATTACGGGCAGAAGTCGATCGAGGTGGATGTTCTGCGAGGTACATATTTCCTGGAGACGTTCGGTGAATGTCACCGGATCTGTTCGGCCGTCGAAAACGATTCGCCACTCATTTACCCTGAGTGGTGTAAAACTAGGCGTAGTTTCGGGAGGGATCATATTAGTCACTGCGGGGTTCGGTGGGGGCGGAGTAGTTTCGGTCGCGGAAAAGGGCTGCGGATTTTCTTGAGGACAGGGAGAACTAGTTCCGTCTCGTAAAAATCGCACTACACGTTTTCTTAATTCGTCGACGGTACCTTCTGTATTTATTCGGAATTTCGCGGCTTCGGCTTGTATATCGGATTTGTTTAATTTATAAATCCAACCTACACGAGGATCGTTAGTATCGGTATTCGGAATTTCGAGAGATGATTTATTTCCCGCATTTTCTTTAAGGGGCATTTTGGGTGTTCGTTTCTACAGACAATTACACGAAAGTGAAATTCAAAGTCCCTGCTCGGGCGCCAAATTTGTAACGCGCTTGGTGCGGTTACTTGTGAGATTTGGCGCTGGGACGGAGTTCGGGAGTTCGGGAAACGGTTTTAAGAGTCGGTTTTACGGTTTTGCTCGGGCGCCAGAGTTTTAAGGGTTTTCTCCCTCGGGAATATGCCTGGGTAATTTTACAAACTCAGGAGATTACCAGGGTTGTCTGTAGAAATGAAACACACGCTCAAAAATAGAAAATCCTAAAATTATTTTATTTCCAATTGACCGTGAAAATAATTCGTTCGACTAACACCTGCGAGGTCGTCGAACGGAGACCGGAGAAATATAAAAACTTATTTACAATTACTTATAAATCTCGGAAAGGAAACACAAATGCGAAAATATAAAAGTATCACAGTTGGAGAGAAATAAAATTTTATTCTAAATATATCGGAAAGATTATTTAAATAAGCGAAAATGCGGAAACTGAAAATTACAATACTTGTGCGAATAATAAAAATTAAGATCTGGAATATGTAATATTGAAAATGCGAAAGCAGGAAGTCGTACTAACAATTTTACAATGAAAACGAAATAGCTAAATACGGAGAAGATAAGAAAACGTGCAGAGTCTAATATTCAGTAGTGCGGCTTTTAACGAGAGAGCGAGAGTGAGAGAGAGAGCTAGCGGAGGACAGCGGAAAATTAATTTTTCCCTACAATGAAGGAAAAATTAATTTGTAGCGGTTCTGAGCGAGACGGTTGTTAGCGGTTCGACGTACAAGCTAACATATACGGGCGGACTAGCAAAACATTTACTATTAGCGGTCGGTGAGGGACAATTACATAACATATAACGAATATAACGGCGGTGATGTACACAATTACATTTATCGGTCGGTAATACGCTCACAATTACATTTATCGGTCGGTGGTACGTTCACAATCGGACGATTACGTAACGACTAACGACTACTTCGGTCGGTGACGCTCACAGTTACATATAAGACAATTACATATATCGGTCGGTAATACGTTCACAATCGGACGGTTACGTAACGACTAACGACTACTTCGGTCGGTATAGGTTTATCGGTCGGTGACGCTCACAATTACATATAAGACAATCACATAGATCGGTCGGTAGGACAGAAACACAACGGATAAATGCTAATAACGGATGGTTGGCTACAGACAAGTAATGGCTCTCACCTTGGATTAACTCAGGCAGAGAACGCCGTAGAGGGCGAGTGGCTCATATTCATTTAGTCCTAATATTGAAATTATGGTGGATTGAGCAGTGCCTTATTGGCCGCCATCTATCCAAGATAGTTTTGATTTCGCGATCAGTTGTATAGTGGGTGGTCTACTCTCAACTCTCTAAAAATCGGCTTCGTTACAATGTTACAATTGGAGTGGGCGGGGCCACGGTAAAGTCCACTCATATGACAATGGTCGCGTACCGTTTCTTTTTATGATAAAGGTTTGCCACAGATGTGGAAAATGAAACTTGAAATAGGTCTTGTTGTGTTGTTGGTATCATTTCTTTTACTTCTTAAATGTTTATAGTAAAGACAGTAAACGATTTCATCTAACTGTTTTGTAAACATTTCAGAAAAAATTTCTCGATATGAATAATATTGTGATAATTTATCATCAAAATTGCAGTTTACAAATATTCCAAAAGAGTAAGGTTCTTGTTCGAATACTTTCACCGTGAAAGTATTACTACATGGTTCAGTATGATGAATCGGTTTCAAAAGATTCCAAATCAGCATAAATTGCAAAGGGTACCGATAACTGCTTTTCAATATTGACAAACTTAAGGATATTTTATGGTATAAGCTCACCATATTTGTTTGTAATAATATTGGGTGTAAAGTTGGTTACAATCGTTTTTTTTTTATGTATAGACAACTGTTTGGGCTTCCTGAACACTTGAAGACAATCATCAAAAATATGTAGTGCACCATGTCCATTGGTTTCTACTTACTAACGCTAGAGTTTTTTGATTAAGCAATAATGATTGTTAACATCATCATTTGAAATAAACAGCAAGTTCACATGGGTAGGCTTTGGATGTTCCCAATCAGCAAGGGCACGTACATAGTACATACAAAATACGTGCGGGCAGTACGTAAGGTACGTACAGTGTACGTACATAAATGTAAGTAGTACGTGCATAATGTGTACACTATACGCACATTTTCCACCAATTTATATGTACATAGTACGTACAGACAGTACGTACATAGTACATACAGAGAGTACGTATATTGTACATACATTTTTGTGGAAAATATACGTGTAATGTACATACTTAGTACATACAACCAGTACTTACATAGTACGTACAGACAGCTCAGGCGGCACACTGTCGTCATAATGTCGTCAACTATTGGACACCGAATGACCAGCTGTCACGTACAGACAGACGTATAAATGACGTCAATATGACCGATTCATGTCACAGCCCAAAGACGTCAATAAAGAGGTCAATAAAAATCAAAGATATCAATCAAATGAAATTTATCTAAATTTATTAGAGCACATTTACACAGATAAAAGTATTACTAGTGATACAAAAAAAGAACCCAAACTTAAAATTATTCATGGGCTGCATGATGAAGTAAAGGTAATGACACCCAAGCTTGGTGAAATGGGAACACAATGCAATTCGAACGAATTTTATTTTTTGGTCATAACTCAACTTTTTGGGATAAATCTTGAACACGATAGATGTTTAAATTTCTTGAATCCACTGGATAATTAAAAAAGGAAGTATATGTTGGAAATCGGTTATCCAATATGTAACATACTTTATCATTGCAAACTAAAATATTTTGTATTTTTATAACTAGTCGGTCTTTTGTAAAGCAAAAGCAATTTGCCTTTGAATGTGTAACAGTACAAAACTCAAAATCCATGTATCGAAGTTTGTTATATTGCTTACAAGCAAAGTTTGGGATGGGTCCCAAAAAGTGAGGAAGGCTATATTCTGGGGATCTAGAAATGATGCACCGTCACTTTTTTTGCATTGTATAATTTCATTTTCCTTTAAACGTGTGTGGATTTGTTGCAATGGATTGTTGGGGGTTTCAACCAAGGATTTCAAATGACCTAGGTAGTTTTCGAAAGAAAACGTTGAAATATCGTCCAAGACCCCATAAACTTTGCAATCATCTGCCAAATGTATCAACAAATATATATTATAAACAAAAAATTTTAACCATACATCTTTGGGATCATATTCAAAAATTTGTATCAAAGGAAGTCTAAATTTGTAAAGTGTTTGTTTGACAGAAGAATCATATTTCAACAACAGCTACATAAAATGGTCATATATAGCCAAATCAACTTCACATCATGCAAAATAATTGGCCCAGTTTACAGCAAAAATAACCGACACTCGGTAGCTTTCCAGTCCGGTAAATAAACTAAATCAGAACCTTTTCTATTGGACTCAATCGGAATAAATTTCCTAAGGTTAACCAGTTTTTCTGATATAGATTTTAAGCAGTACGGTGCAATTTAGCATGAGTAAGAGGTTGCCCTCTCCAAATTTTCAAAAGATGCATTACTCCAAAGCAAATCTCGTGAATATAGTGAATGGAGAATGCAAAGTCATATTGACCTCGAAATGATCTGTCATCTCTTCTATTCGCAAATAAATTTCGAAAAATCATACGTTCATGATATTTCCCATAGTCTTCACACATATCACATGAATCAATGATCTAGCCCAAGATTTGGTCATTCTGTTGTTTTATGGTTTTTAATAAAGTAATAACCTGTTCAATTGGATCTATAAAAAAAGGTTCAATTCTGAAATACTGAAATATTTTTGGTAGGTACCTCTATTTTTGTTAGTGCTATTATTGTAAATTTCAGTAACTGTAACTGGCAAATGTCTAACATCATCAATACGGTATGGACTTTGTGGTATTGTGGCTCGACCACCACCTGAAACAATATGAATTTAATAAATTTCTAATCTAAATTTTAATAATTTTTACAAATCAAGAAAAACTCTGAAATATGTATGTATGTATTACCTCCAAAACTTTCTCGGTCTCGACTGCTGCGATTTAGTTGCTTGTCCTTGCCGTTTATACTTCCCAATGAAACCTCGTTTTGACTATTATAACTTAAACCATTACGTGGTGTATATTGTCTGCGATTTTCAAATACTATAGGCGGTCATCTACGATATTTTAACATCAAGAAAAACTTAGAAAGTGGTAATTTAACCGAGCAGGTCTGGAAAACTTGTTTTTTTTTTTCGTGTTTTTCACATTTCTTCTACATGTGCTACCATCAGAGCTTGAGGACAGTTCGTCATCAGAATATCAAATAGGCTTTCTTCGTTTTCGACTTAAGACCGAAGGTTCTTCCTGGGCATCTGTCTTAATATTTGAGGTTTCTTTAGCTTTCCGTATTTTTGTGCTGCTATTTCACAATCATCTTTAACAAACATTTTGCAAGGTATGAATTGATAAAGCATATTGTCGCGACCGAATTTAGGGCGACCATTATGATATAACCATAATGACCACGGGGTCATTATAACTCACGAGTTACCGACCTACAATTGCAGCTTTTGTAATCAATTATATCCGCTTCACGGTTATCAAACTCAAACCCACCTGCAATTGAAATTTTTATGTCATATCCGCTTCACGGTTATCAAACTCAAACCCATCTGTAATTGCAATTTTTACAAGTCATATCCGCTTCTCGATTATCGAACTTTATAGTCACAGGTTCACAAGTCGATCAGTTGAAAATAAGGTAAATCGTCTATTCGGCAGTATTTACAAGTTCAACAGACCGCCGAATGTGCGATTTTCAAAATATAAATTCAAAGAGTCATATCGATCGCGGCTTTTTGTCAGTCAGTCAGTGAGTAGTGCGCCAAGAGCTCGAGTCGCCGTCCAGCAGCCATCCTAGCTTCCTCGGAGTAACCATGTAAGAGCCCCCTTTTAACGTAACGTGGTTCATTTACTTGTTTAATTATTTTCATTTGCTGTCTCGATTTGTCTTAATTTTTCCATTTTGAGTTTTCCACATCTCATTGTATTTGGTTGTGCTAAAATATACTTATATTTTCCTTTTTGTTTTCTTTTCTCCACCCCGAGCTACCCCCTCGCGCGCTCTCAGGGTGACTTCACCCCCTGGACGCGACAATATTGTAACGTTTATTTTATAATTTATTTACATTAATTGAACACTAATTTATTTAACACACTAAACTACTTGTTCACTAGACTAGACACTACATAATTTATTTATACTGCTCCGCATTCGGATCGTATGTCGCGTTCACTTCTGCTTCTCTACTTCTAACTAACTCCCTCGATCACAAGCCCCCTTATATATACACCCCCAACCCTGATCGAGAACATTCTAGGACATTCTAGAAGCCTACGCAGCAAATGTTCATAAGGTTACCGATTAATTGCTTTTCGTAAACAACAAACGTGAAAATTCGTGCAGCTGTCTACGCGTCGTAGTTGGTGTCGCGTTGTTTACTTCTCGCATTACACTGCCCCCGCCATAGAGACGTTTCGTCTCGGAACGTATCCCTGGTAGGCCCATGCAGGAACCTGCAGTTAGCCCCCCGCTTACAGCGAGACGTGGCATCAAAATAACAGGGGACCGTCTTCCCGAGTCGACATGGTGCAGGCCCAAAACAGCAGACTAAAACTTCCACTCCGGTATTCTTCAACACCACTTCCAGCATATTCCGGACAACCCTCCAGTCCAGCTGATCTCGTCCAGCACCTAACTTGGGGACAGCTAGCTTCCTGATGTCGAGCTCCAGCAGTCGGTCTCGTAGCCTATGCAAGGTTCGCCATACATCGTGATAACATGGTTTAAGGGACCCGATCTCCTTCGTAACCAGATAAAAGATGTGTCTTACGTTGTCACGTAGTTCCAGAACCTTGCCAATCTCCGGGAGTTGCGCTCTGAGTTGTTCCAAGCGCCCGTACTTCTTCTTGAAAACCGTGGCGATACCTCGTGACATTACCAGGTCGGTGGACACACAATGGGCCAACGAGTATTCTTCAGGTACGCTGAACAAATCCTGTTGTTTTTCACAGGTTACCCCATACCGTGCTTTTCCGGTACCCCCGTAGGCGCTCATAAATTCTTCGAACGAAAGTTTGTTCTCCTGCGCCAACGTGTTTCTTACTCGGGGAACCTCCGCCTCATCGTGCGATCCCTCATAGGGTGCCAACCGATTGAAGTGCACCACTCTCGGCTTGCCATTTGGTAGTTTGCTTACCCGGTAGACCACGTCATTGATTCGTTTCTTCACAACATAGGGACCTTCCCAATTGGTCTGTAACTTAGGGGACAAACCACGTTTCTTCTGTGGGTTGTACAGCCAAACTCGATCTCCCATTTGGTAGCCACCCTCTTTAGCGTTGATGTCGTAACGCTCTTTGATGCGATCACTGGCGATATTTAGTTGGTATCGGACTTGATCGTGAATCTCGTTCATCCTTTGCCGCATCCTGGAGACGTAATCTTCCCCCGAAACGTCCTCGTCCGGTCTAGCGCCAAAGATTAGATCACAGGGCAGTTTAAGTTCTCGCCCGAACAGGACTTTGGCTGGAGTTTGTCCTGTCGACTCATGAACGGCCGAGCGGTAGGCCATCAGGAAGAACGGCACGTGTTCGTCCCAGTCTCTTTGATGTGACGAGACCATTTTCGCTAGATAGCGGTTGAGGGTGCGATTCATTCGTTCTACCATGCCGTCAGACTGAGGGTGAAGGGCCGTGGTTCTTGTTTTTCGTACCCCAAACTTCTCACAGATCCTCCGGAATAGGCCACTCTCAAAGTTTCTTCCTTGATCCGAGTGTAATTCCATGGGTACTCCAAACCGGCAGATCGTCTCCTTCACTAGCACATCGGCCACTGTCTCTGCCTCCTGATTAGGGAGAGGGTACGCTTCTACCCACTTCGTAAAGTAGTCCATCACGACCAAGATGTATTTATTCCCCTTTTCGGTCTCAGGGAAGGGTCCTGCTATATCAATAGCGATCCTTTCGAAGGGGCTTCCGACGTTATGTTGTTTCATGGGAGCTTTCGGTCGTCTTTGTGGCCCATTACTTGCAAAGCATGTAGTACATTTCTTGCACCAGTCCTTCACGTCGTCTGAACAATTGATCCAGTAGAAGCGCTCCCGTACCTTCTGCAGCGTTTTCTTGATCCCTAAATGTCCGCCAGACGATCCGTCGTGAAGGTGCCGCAAGACCTCCGGGATTTTACTGGAGGGAATTACCAACTGCCGTCTTTCCTCCGTCCCGTCTTGGCTCTCCAGTACGCGTTTTAGTAGTCCATCCTCAACCACTAGCGAGTCCCACTGTGCCCAATAGCTCTTGAGTTTTGGCGAGCCAGGTGATACCTTTTGCCACTCAGGACGCTCTCCTCCCTCTTTCCAAACCAGGATATTTCTTTGAGAACCGGGTCTTTTCCTTGCTCTTGTCGTAACGAGGATGGTGTCCATTCCTCGGCGACCACGGTCGTTCGATAGACTTTCTCGGACTTTTCCTCAGCTCTATGACAATGAGGACACTCATCAGGGCATGGTCTTCTCGAGAGTGCGTCTGCGTTTCCATGACTCTGTCCTGG
This sequence comes from Cryptocephalus moraei, assembly GCA_946251905.1. Classification (NCBI taxonomy): domain Eukaryota; kingdom Metazoa; phylum Arthropoda; class Insecta; order Coleoptera; family Chrysomelidae; genus Cryptocephalus; species Cryptocephalus moraei. The sequence goes on from OX276459.1 coordinate 2,812,204, forward strand.
CCGATGTTCTATGACAAAGTCATACTCCTGGAGCCTCTCGATCCAGCGAGCGATCTGTCCTTCGGGATTCTTAAACTGGAGGAGCCATTTAAGAGCAGCATGATCGGTCCGGATCAGAAACCTTCTTCCACACAAATATTTATGGAAGTGCTCGATGGACGGTGTCCATTCCTCGGCGACCACGGTCGTTCGATAGACTTTCTCGGACTTTTCCTCAGCTCTATGACAATGAGGACACTCATCAGGGCATGGTCTTCTCGAGAGTGCGTCTGCGTTTCCATGACTCTGTCCTGGCCGATGTTCTATGACAAAGTCATACTCCTGGAGCCTCTCGATCCAGCGAGCGATCTGTCCTTCGGGATTCTTAAACTGGAGGAGCCATTTAAGAGCAGCATGATCGGTCCGGATCAGAAACCTTCTTCCACACAAATATTTATGGAAGTGCTCGATGGACTTGACGATGGCCAATAATTCACGCCGGGTGACGCAGTAATTCTTTTCTGGTTTGGAGAGTACCTTGCTGAAGTATCCAAGGACACGTTCTTGTCCCTCCTGGCGCTGCGACAGAACACTTCCAATTCCCACATTGCTCGCGTCGGTGTCCAGGATGAACTGTCCTTCTGGCAGAGGAAAACTCAGCACTGGGGCACTGGTCAACTTCCTCTTCAGCTCGTCGAAGGCAGACTGGCATTCCTCATCCCAACAGAAGTTTCGTCCTTCTTCCGTGAGCCTTGTCAACGGCTTAGCGACGTCGGAGAACATCCGGACATATCGTCGGTAGTACGTGCAGAGGCCCAGAAAACTCCTCAACTGGTGTTTATCTACCGGTATTGGCCACTCCTTCACCGTACTTGTCTTGTCCGGATCAACGGCGACGCCCTCTCTGCTCACTACGTGCCCTAAGTATGAGACCTTCCTTCTGAAGAGCTGACATTTCTTAGGGTTCAGTTTCAGTCCCGCACCTTGCAGTCTCTGGAAGACGTCCACTAAGTTTTTCAGATGTCCTTCGAAGGTCTTGCCCATCACGATGACATCATCCAAATAGACTAGGCACGTTTTCCACGTCAGACCCATTAGCACGCTCTCCATCAGCCTCTCAAACGTCGCTGGGGCATTACAAAGTCCGAATGGCATGACTGTAAAATGCCACAGGCCGTTACCGAAGGTAAATGCCGTCTTTTCCTTATCGGCAGGGTCCATTTCGACTTGCCAATAGCCGCTTTTTAAATCCAAGGTCGAAAATATCGTGGATCCAGCAAGGGTATCGAGTGTGTCGTCGATACGTGGTAGCGGGTAGCTGTCCTTTTTGGTGACACTGTTCACCTGCCGGTAGTCTACACAGAATCGAGTAGTCCCATCCTTTTTCTTCACCAGTACTACCGGCGAGGCCCATGGACTGCTTGACGGCTCGATGACCCCGTCCCGCTCTAGGTCCTCGATGATTTTCTCGGCTTCCTCCCGTTTGGCCAAGGGTAGTCGTCTTGCTGTTTGTCGAATCGGTCGTGTCTCGCCCGTGTCAATTTTGTGTGTCACGACCTTGGTCTTTCCCAGCTTTCCATTCTCGGTGGTAAATATGTCCTGGTACTTATTTATTAATTCGTGGACCTTTTGTTTCTGTGTGGGCGAGAGAAACTCACTGGTCTGGGAAAGAATTTGTTTCAAGTCCTGCGGAGTGTGTCTGGACCTTTCTTCCTCACTAACGCCCCTTACGATGGCCGAAGCGGCTTTACACGTGCCCAGCTTCGTACCCTTCTTGATGGTAACCGGGTACTGATTGATGTTGAGTAGTCGCACAGGCACTTCACTTGAGAGAGTAACGAGCGCCTTTCCTACCAGTACCCCCCGAGCCAGTCGATTGTCATCGTTTTCTGGTTCGATCACGGCTGGAATTCCCTCTTCCACAACACCCCTCAGACAGGTAGAGGTGATCGTTTCGCTTCGTTCCGGGAGAATCACATCTTCTGCCATTATTACGTCTAACACAAAGTTGTCACGATTGTGTAGCAGTAATTCTTCTTGACCAATCGTCAACACTCGGTGTCCGAAATCCAACTGGAATCCATGATTCCTCATGACGTCCATCCCCAGTATGACGTCTTCCTCAATTTCGGCTATGAGAACAGGATGGTCAAACTTTACTCGTCCCAACGTCATGCTAACCTTCGCTTCACCGTGTATTACTGCCTTCTTCCCAGTGGCAGTTCTTAATTGCCACCTACTTGGCCTAATCTTCCTACGGTCCCTCACAACTTCCGAGCGTACGATCGTCTTCGTAGCTCCCGTGTCCACAAGCATGGCGTGGGATCTCCCGTCAATAGTGCCATCGACGTACGCGCTCCCCAATTGGTGGGAAAACGAGGCTATACTGGCCCGGGGGTTCCTATTGCCACGGGTCGACGTCCCCTCCCTTTTATCGACTCGCATTAGTTTTTCCGGGGCCTTTGCCGGCACCGCTGTTTTGGGCCGCGTCTTCTGTGCTGACAGCAACTCCATGATCTGCTGGACGGCCTTCTCCACGAGTTTTTCTGTGCCTACCTCCTCGGTAACAGCTCGAGCACAACCGTGAATGCGGGAGGCTTCCATTGCTGCCTCATGTTCTAGTGCGATGGCGAGCGCGTTCATTACTGTTTTCGGTCGAGCTAGCCTCAGGGCCATCTGCAGTTCCTGGTCCCGCAGCCCGCTCTCGAACGTCTGCACTGCGAGGCACTCCATCATCTGTTCCGGCGCCGTGGGATACGCCAACCTCACTAGTCTGGCTACGTCCGCTTCGAACTCCTGCAGGGTCTCGTTCGATCTCTGACGGCGATTGGACATCTGGGATTGATGGACTTGCTCCAGATGTGTTTGGCCGAACCGCATTTCCAGTCGCCTCAGCAGCTCATTGTAATTCCAGGCTTCTTCGGTGGATAGCGTCTGGAGAACTTCCAACGCCTTCCACGTAAGGCTACCGTTAGGGAAACAGCTTTCTCGTGAGGGGACCAAGCATTAGCCTCCGCTGCTGCCTCAAACTGCTTCTTGTAGCTGGCCCACGGAATTTTTCCATCGAACGTTGGGGGCGTCACTCGATTAGTGCATATCGAGTTCTGTTGAACGACCGCCTTTATTTCTTCCTTCGTCTCGCCGCTACTGACTCGCCTTAGTCGTTCTTCCAACTGCTTCGTCTTCTGTTTAATTTCGTCTTCTTTCCCCTCGCCGCTACTGACTTGTTCTAGTCGTTCTTCCAAATGCTTGATCTTTTCTTCAATCTCCTTACGCTGAGCCTCCATCTGGTCGGTTATCTGAGCAGTAATATGAGTAATTATGTCTTCCCTCTGGCCGGCGATTTGAGCAGTGATGTCTTCCCTCTGGGCGGCGATTTGAGCAGTGATGTCTTCCCTCTGATCGGCGATTTCTTCCCTCTGGGCAGCGATTTCTTCCCTCTGGGCGGCGATTTGAGCAGTGATGTCTTCCCTCTGATCGGCGATTTCTTCCCTCTGGGCAGCGATTTCTTCCCTCTGGGCGGCGATTTGAGCAGTGATGTCTTCCCTCTGGGCGGCGCTTTCTTCCCTCTGGGCGGCGATTTGAGCAGTGATGTCTTCCCTCTGGGCGGCGATTTGAGCAGTGATGTCTTCCCTCTGGGCGGCGCTTTCTTCCCTCTGGGCGGCGATTTCTTCCCTCTGGGCGGCGATTTGCTTCGTGATGTCATCGTCTTCGAACTCGAAAACTTCCGGGTCCTGGCCATTTTCTTTCAAAAATGCCGAGAGTCGGTCCTGGAGTTCGGTCTTCCTCCCTCCTGTTTCCAATTCCCGTTCCTCGAGTTCTTTTTTTAACTCGGCCACTTTTAATTCGCGTAACTTCTTCATGATCCGCTCTTCTGACACCAATGTAACGTTTATTTTATAATTTATTTACATTAATTGAACACTAATTTATTTAACACACTAAACTACTTGTTCACTAGACTAGACACTACATAATTTATTTATACTGCTCCGCATTCGGATCGTATGTCGCGTTCACTTCTGCTTCTCTACTTCTAACTAACTCCCTCGATCACAAGCCCCCTTATATATACACCCCCAACCCTGATCGAGAACATTCTAGGACATTCTAGAAGCCTACGCAGCAAATGTTCATAAGGTTACCGATTAATTGCTTTTCGTAAACAACAAACGTGAAAATTCGTGCAGCTGTCTACGCGTCGTAGTTGGTGTCGCGTTGTTTACTTCTCGCATTACAATATATATATTATTAAGTTTTAACAATTATGTATATATGTTATGGACCAAGTGGTTAAGAGGGCATTATTTATAATGTCCGGTCATTATGAATAATGACAAGTCAGATCAGGCCAAGTGACTAAATATTACCTAAACTTCATTATTTATCATAGATTCTGGTCATTATGAATATTGCTAAACAATCGTCGGGCAATTTGCTTATTTGGGTAGATTGGGCGGGGCGTTGTTAAAAAAATTGTGCATGGTAAACCGAGACACTCTCAAAGCCAAGGGTCAGTAGAAAGAGCAAACCAAGATATCGAGAATATTCTAAGTACATGGTTGGAGGACAACAACACAAAAAATGGCCAGAAGCATTATTTTTGTTCAATTAATAAAAAATAGAGCTCATCACACAGGCATAAACTGTACTCCATATGAAGCCATGTTCGGAACGAAGTTGAAAGTAGGACTAAAATGTAGGCTTTATACCATATGAAGCTCTGCTTGATGTGAATTCAGAAGAAGACTTAGAAAAACTATTATCCACCGAAAGCACTATCCCTGAAAAGAACCAAGTCCACCGAAAATGATCAAGTAGAGTCCATCGCAATAGACCATGTAGAGTGTGCCAAAATAAACCAACTAGAATCCACGAAAAATAATGATATAAATTTATATTCAGCCCACTCAAGCAAAATTTCACCATCCATTACCTTAGATGTGCATTGTGAAGAAACTTCGGATTTAAATCCAATGCCCACAAACGAAATGGCTTCATCAGAACAACATGTGAAGAGCAAGAAAGAAAATGTTATGTTTGTAAGGAAATTGGCTTTAGGTAACTTGCAGAAACAGGCTAATAAAATGTTGGATGCATCTAACGCTAAATATCCCGTAGCTAAAATAGGTGGCACCGTAAGGGTCCGCGTTCCAGATGATCGAGCTTGTTGCTACCGTGACTAAAATAACAGCCTCAAATCTTCACAAATTAGGAACAATACATGCCATCCTCAATCAACGTTGTTCAAGAAACCAGTTTTGAGTGTGTAAGGAACGATTTGCTTTGCTTGAATATATTCCGGAGACAGAGATTTCACTGAGAGAGTGTGTTAGGATGTCGTCTAAATGTGGAGGGCAAGGTTACAGTCTATGTTCTATGTGGTTCTAAAGGTGACGCAGTTGAATGATGCAGTTAAATGATGCAGTTGTCGCAAAGAAAAGATACTGTGTACCTCCAGATGCCTTCAAAGCGGCAATTGTTTCAATAAATATGGGAATAAATCCTCCACATATTACTTGTACTCATTCTGCAGGACAGGAATGGAAATAAACATGTGTTTTTATTATTTTTCCCACCAGGTGATAGACATTATTTATAAAGCCCGGGCAATTTAATTAATTTAACAAATATTATCATATTGCCTTCTCATGTTGGGCATTTTTCAAAATGCCCGGGCATTATATACAATGCCCCATTAATCACTTGCTCCATAACATATATATTGCGATACCGAACCACCAATTAAATGCAAATGTAAATTCATTATGCTGTAGTTGTCTCCTTTCTACATACATAACATATCGCCATTTTTATTGCAACACCCAAAATTTCAAACATATGGAGATATACACAATTAGGTACCAACCTGTTTCAAAAAAAAATTTTATTCGTTCCATTCTCTTTTTTGAAATACCATGTAAACTAATAAAGGCTATTTGACAAACACGCATCCGAGTGTCACCAACAAGAACAAATTGGTTATAAGTACATGATTTTCTCATTTCTTCATTTTGCCTAGGTTTTTTTCTCCTGCCAACATTGCGTTTTTCTATAAGACCCTGTAGATATATGTCCTGCTCATCTTTTGTTTTAAACCCATAGAATTTGGTGAATATTTCATTTCTGTCGTTCTCCTGTATTTTAGTGAAACATTTTAAAGGGCATCTAAAAAATCCAACGATGCAGACAGACAGTTGAAACTAATAATAAAAAATTGAACTTACTTGCATGCTAAGCCGATTTTCTTTTCCGCAACCTTTTTTCCGCTGTAATTAACATATGAAAGACCTTTCAATCTATTCTGCTTTATAACATTTCTCTTATATTCCTGTTCATGTCTCACACCTCTCTTCCTTTTCTTAGGTACTATTTGTTCACCAGGTTGTTCACTATCCGAATGTTCTTCCATTTTTAAGCATCGAAAACAACGACAGAACTTATTTCGGCAAAGTAAACAATGCAAATGACTTCCCCGAAACAGCGGCCAAGCAAGCAAGAAACGTTGAACCACGTGACCTTTTACACATTGTAAAATGTTGAAAGGGGGCAAGCGACGTCGAGTGCCTCCTTTCTACACTAAACGCAGTTCCGAGCGTAATTTTTATGTCCATATAATGTATTGGCGTTTGCATTCTTTCAACACCAAACGACACGAATAGGGTAAAAAAGGAGAATTTTTGTATTAACTCGAAACACTATAAAATGGCGCTTAACTCGTTTCAACAATAATCGATTCAATTGAACAACTATTAAACAACTTTGGATAAGCTTCAGGTTGTGTAATACAGGAACTGATACCTGATTACCCTTTTCATGAAATGAAATACATATGGTGAAGATACTTCGTAATTCATACCTTTGCAGTTCTCCTAGTACTTGGACTACGTATATTTGTAAGTCACTTGATTCAAAAGGATAGGAATATAATGAGCTATATTCCATGGATTCCTTATCAACTATAAAACATAGATTATCTGTATGTTTAATAATGTTTTTGTTTGAGCTGAGAGCAGTTGTATGCTTTTGCAATATCGTTTGATATTTGTAGATAATGATAACACCGAGGGATTTGATACTGATCTATTATCGGTGATTATACGACAACTAATCGTGTAGTGACAAGTAAAAGTGGTACAGAACGTTTACCCAAAACTAGATATATCAAGGTATATATACACGAAGGGTCGCGTCGAGCGCAGATAGATGTCTCTCTAAGGGTGCGTTGTAGCAACAGAGTTTAGCCTCGGTTTAAATGAGAACTCGGGTTAAGTTCGAAAAATCACCGAAAATTCCGATGTAGCACACCGAAACAGTCGGTTAACCATGGAACTGTGGGTAATCGAACTCGTTGTCGCCGAACCACCGAAAATAAGGGGTTTAATCTCGAGTCGAACACAGGAAATGAAAAGATATCGGTGATTTGTGATTTTAAAACGGCTTGCGTTATCTTTTCCTCGGTTAGGATTTAGGATTGAAGAGTGTTTTGGCATTTGGCGTGGTGTTATTTTCGTATCTTCTGTATGTATGAAATTAATTGTTATCAGTAGTTGATAGTTTTTGATTGGTTTAATAATTAGGTGTACATGGTTAGTATATTCTTCTTTTTAAGGGTATATTATATTTTTATTTATTAGCGAATTAGTCTAAAGTTATAGTTTGTTTGTGGTTTTTGTTGTTAGTTGCTATTATTTTTTAGTAGTTTTAATTTTTAGTTGGACTCTTTATGGTATACCCTTTTTATTTACATATATTTACTAAACATAGTTTTGCTGGAGTGTTTGTATCCTTAGAGCCAAGTGCCAAAGAAAATACTCAAATTAACAAGCAATAATGGATATTGGTAAGTTTTAATGTCAATATCAGTATTATAATACCAAATGATTTCAAAACAAATGCAATAGTACCATTTTCTGCAGAGGACTTTGAAGAACTGACGGACGATGAAGATTTCAAGGAACTTGTGCTGATGGAGGCCTTCCCTGGGACTGTGGCGCAATTTCGCACTAGAACCGATCACTTCGTAAAGTGGAGTGATGATGAATTCCACGCCCGATTCCGCTTCTCCAAAGCGACAGTCCAGATGCTGATTGAGATGGTTCGAGAGAACACAATATGTTTAAGGCATGAGTAAGTTTCTATTATATGTATATTGTCAACAATCGACATGAAATGTAGCTATGTATACTAATGTATATATCTGGAAAGTTCCTCCAATTTTTGTACAGTACATGAATAACTGTGTTACTATTGTTGTAGGAATTCTTCCTTGACTGCTGATGAAAAAATGTTAGTAACATTACGGTACTTGGCCACTGGATCCATTTTGCAAATGTTGGGCGACTTCAGTGGCATTGACAAATCCACGACAAGTCGTGCTATCGTGGAAGTGCTAAACTGCTTGGCCAGACTGCGACCTCAATTTATAAAGCTACCCAATACACCGGAAGACATAGCAACACTGAAGAGAGGGTTCTTCCACTCAAGTGGATTCCCCAAATGCATTGGTCCATTGACTGCACACATATTAAAATCCAATCACTTGGGGGAGAAAACGCCGAAATATTCCGTAACAGGAAGGGTTTCTTTTCCCTCAATGTTCAAGTAGTGTGCAGTCACGATTACAAATCTTGGACATTGTTTGCCGTTGGCCTGGATCAGCCCATGATGCGACCATCTTCACCAACTCAAGGATTCGAGCCTTAATGGAATATGGGCACTTTGGTGACAGCGTGCTAGTTGGAGATGGTGGTTACGGCATAAAACCGTACTCGTTGACACCATTGCGTGAACCTGGAACTCCTAACGAACAGAGACATAATAGTGTACAAATAAGAGCACGTAATGCAACAGAACGCTGCTTTGGTGTGCTCAAAAAGCGGTTCCCAGTTTTGGCAAGAGGCATCCGTTTGAAAGTGGAAAAGGTGGAAGCCATTGTTGTAACTTGAGCTGTCCTGCACAATATTGCTTTGGAACGTGGGGAACCGGAAGCACCCATCGATGCCGAAATTGAGGAGGCAATTGCTGAAGCTGAGCAATTGGATCTATGTGCCGATGACCAATCTATGACCGATGTCGCACGTTTCAATGTGGACAATCTTGTAAGACACAATTTAATTCATCAATTCTTTGGAGATTGAAGTAGTACATTACTAGATTCCTTTTGATCGAATTTGTCATTGCAATATTGTATTAAACATTTTTTTGTTATGTTAGCAATTCTATTTTTTTTTAAATTTGTTAATTATAAATGAGGTGTTCTAAATTTTAAAGGATTAGTCTTTTGCATTATCTTTCCACAGTATTGTTGTTATTCTTTCTTGGTACCAGTTTTTTACCAATGTGGCATTTTTTATTGGAAATTGTGAAATAATACAGAAACAAGACTTTATGAAGTCATTTTTTATTTAATAGCGTATCCTTTTGAATTTGCAAAATTTCTAATTCTAGTTTTGTTTTTCCCGCCTTTGCCCTAACTCTTCTTTTTGGAGCTCTGTCATCATCTCCAGCCCTAAGTTGTGTTCTTCGTCCCTGTGTCTCATTTTTTGTTGATGTTCTTCCTCCATGAATTTGTGTTGTTGGTGTACGGCTAGCTGCTTATTTTCAACCCACTGTCCAAGTTTGCCCCGCAATGCCCCCGTTTCTGTAAGTTCACTTCGATTAGTAACTATTTTTTTCTGCCAATACATGCAATAATTACCTTTATACTTCTTTGTAAATCGAGGCATTCTTGTTCGTAGAAGTTGTGTTGCTCCACGATTGCCCTGCTCCTCTAACGAATGTGAAAAATATAGGAGCAGTAGGTAAACAGAGAAAAGAATCTTGAGTAAATATTGAGTGACAAGGAAGATTTATCAATGGTTGCATTGTGGTCTCAAAACCGCCATCTCCCAAAATATAAAACAATTTTTTTTTCTTCCAATACATGCAATAATTACCTTGACACTTCTTTGTACATTGAGGCTTTCCTGTTTGTTATAAGTAAAAAAAATTGTTCACAGATGGTTTAAGTGGTGGGAACTAAAAATAGATAAACTAATCATACTGAAAACTATACTAACCTGTCGGTACTTCGTCTGTTGAAGGGCCAGCATTTGTTGACGCCCCCGATGAACATTCCAACCCATCTGCAAGCTCGATCGTCAAGACTTCAGTTATAGCTAGAAATAGGTTATTCATAGACTAATGTCAATATTGTTTTTATATCATTCTATTACACAATACATACATTCATTGACATCTCCATCACATTGCAATTGGAACCCGGTCATTTGGTCCCCAATAATTGCATGGATGGCCACATGAATTTCTCCATCTTCTATTGGGCGTGGTGGGCTACCACCTGTACCATACAAATATTTTTTTTTGTTCAGCATTATTTTTTTTAGTTTTCTTCTTTATATTTAGGTATTTGGTCCGGAGCATTGCTGGAGTTCTTTTCGCCTCTGTGGAAAGTGCGTTGAATTCATTGCACAATTGTGCCCATGCAAAACATTTCATTTTATTCGTTATGCCATCTGTTTTCTTCGATTCAATTTGTTTGGCAAACTTGCTTGCCAGGTGAATTAATAACGACTCTTCGGCTTTTGAGAAATTCGAAGTTCTTTTACCAATGTCTTCCATGTCTTCTGAAATATTATACATTCTATATACATATATGTTACAAGGGTTCACAGTAAATAAACCAAGAAAAACAAACAACAAAGAAGAACGAAACTATACAAACAATGGAACGGCATAGGACGGGTGATTGGTAGTGTTTGTCATCCATAGGAACATGAAGAATGCAGCTGGCGGTGCCGGTAACAATGTGGAACCGCGAATCGATCGAACCGAGTTCAGACACCGCTGCTACAACGCATCGGAAAGATGTACTGAGTTTCATTTTAACCCCGGTTTCACTGACCCGAGTTCCAAACCGAGGTTAAACTCAGTTGCTACAACGCACCCTAAGGGTGGGTTGTAGCGCAGAGAGTTAACCCGACGTTGACCAGCGGGTCAGCGGAACCGGCGGTCAAAGTTAACCATAGATCAAGGAAAGAGGTGTTGTATGTCATCGGGTTAAACCGCGGTCGGGTGATTTAAGAATGTGCATTGTTGCCAGTACTTTCGACAATATTTTCGATGGTTTATAGATCACAGCACACTGAATCGTAGCGTCACTTGTCATTCGTTGATCGGTGTTTGGCTTGGGTTTTTCTGTTGATGTATTCCGTTTATGTTTTCCTTTTTGTTTCATTTATACTGTAGTTGTATTTAGAGCATTAATTAGTACGTAGTCAAGTAAAGTAATTAGTGTATTGTATTCCTGGTTATAGAACCTTGGTTATTCTGTAGAGCTGTAAGTCTTATTTTCTACTATTGTTTTTTGGGAGTGTAGTTGACGTAGTTGTAGTGTGCCAACACTGGTATAAGAGAAAGAAGATAAGCGCCATGGCAGATAAGTCATAAAATGCTGTAAAAGATGTATAACGGTTAACGTATACACCAAATTTCAGGAGAAAACTCGAAAAGGACATCAAGCTTTACGTCCACAGAAGAGCATTTGCTGGTACAATGAGTGGCGAAACATGCGAATGTTTTTGAGAATAAGATCTACTAAAAGAATTAAAACTGAGGCTTGGGTGCAGGTCACAAATGAGTACAATTGCCTTTTTGGGGAAGTAAAGAGAACTCCGGCAATGCTCAAAAATAAGTATTTAAATATTAAGAAAAGGAGCAAGAAACACTATTCGGAGCAGAAACGTTACTTACATGGAACGGGAGGTGGTTTACCACAAGATATAAAGGAGACTGACATAGATGTTATGATGCAAGAGATCATTGGTGCCCAAATGACAGGCTTCCTATCAAAGTTTGATATGGACAGTGAAATTGGTATGTATTAGGTGTATACATACATATAGCCAGCTATTATGACAATTTTAGGTCACAATTTTGTTACCACAATCAATTCTTAATGTTTTAGGCAACACAATTGAAACATTGATCATCGAGCTCGATGACAATGGTGGAGGTAGTGGGCAGTCAACATATATGGGGCCACCGACGTCGGACGGCCCAACGAACTCGGACAGCCCATCGACGTCGGACGGCCCATCGACGTCGGGCGGCCCATCAACGACAGATGGCAGAGCAACTTCGAGGTCAATGAACCCGTCTACATTTGGAGCGGGTTAGTGCACCTTTGTAATCATTACAGAGAACGTACAGTATTAACTTTGATGTATTTGATATAGATTGTTTACTGTTGAAACCTGCTGAGGAGAGACGTAACGCCGGTTACACATTGGGCGGTTTTTGCCGTCGCCGCTCAAAAGAACTGATGTGTTTACACATTGAGCGACAAAATTACCGCTGATTTTCGGCGGTCAAATTGCCGTAGTTCCACAGTTGTCACTTGTCAGTACGCCTCAAGTAGTTGAGAATGACTATTTATTTTAGAATTTATATTGCATTGTTTAAAGTGTTGTGTAGAACTAGTTGAGTCGTTTTGCTACACAAACCATAAAATGAATCAGCAACAACTTCTTGCTCTGTTGTTATACCGTCGAAGAAGGAAGAGGCAAGGAAAAAATCGTCTTATTTGGATCCATCCATTAAACCTAAGAAGAAAAGAAGTTGGAGCATTTTATATGAAGAGTTGTGAAATGATGAAACGAAGTTTTTTAATTATTTTCGAATGAGCAATAAGTCATTTGACGAGTTACTGGATCATCTGAAAGATAGTATTCAAAGAAGAAATACCCAATTGAGAAACTGCATTCAACCTGTACAAATGCTAGCGGTAACTTTGAGGTAAGGTATTTTTTGTCTTTTAAGAATAAATTGCCAATTTCAATGTGGGATATAGTTATAAAAGGAAAGGTTGAGGAACATACATTTATTAGTGAAAAACACAAACGCACACTACAAAATTAAAAAAACTGAAGTTCTGTTTTACATTATATTATTATATATTACATTATATTATTTATTATGAAATTGATGTTATCCTGGTGTCTTGAGCGAGGCAACTTTCGAGCTCGGAGAATCTGTGAAATCACGAAGAGAAATTGTAATTTTCAGATAATTATTTTCCGCGAGTTTACCTCCTGGACGTTTCATAGATTAGTGAAATCTAACGCCGTTGTTGATTCCGTAGAATAGATTGGGGAAGACCTCTCACTCGATTTTTCTGGTAAAAAAAGTCTCATAGAGTTGAGTAGCGGAAGAATTCCCGTCATTTCTTTGTCCTTCGATTGGGTACCAAAAAGGCGTTGGATCTGCCCAGTGAACGAAGCTGGCTGGTATGGAAGTGAATGTTGCATGTTGAATGAAGGCCTGGTCTGAGATGAAAAGTGATGTTGAGGAACATTAGAATACGGAACATGTGAATGATATGGTGCTGGTTGGTATAGGGACGGTGTAGGAATGTTTTTATTATGAGGAATTGCGGTTTGCTTGCTATTTATGCGTGAAATCAACTGCAGAACTTCCAACTGAAATTCAAGCAGTTGATCATTATTGAATTTTTCCACATATGGCATAATACTATGGAAAAAGGACATTTTGCTGTTCAGTTCTTGTTGAGGATTTTCAAGTGCTTTAATAATCTTAATATCAACTTCATCTATTTTGTCATGTTTTCTTGTTCTTTTAGGCGGTTTTGACTTCTCAGTGACTGTCTCTTTACTGGTATTTACTTCAGGAATTGCATCTTCTTCGTTATCTTCTTCTTTATTTTTTTCCTTGTCGTAGCTCTCGGTAGCTTCCCTTTCATTGTAAATTTTTTCAAAACTTGTAGTTCTTCGCTGAATATGTATTTTTTCCTTTTTGTGCCCTTAGAACCGCTAGCCTTACCGCTTTTCATCTTCTTTTCAGCTTTACCAAAAGAGTCTCGCAAATTTTTCCATCTTTTCAATACTTCTTGCCCTAAGAAAACAGAAAATAAATATTTCACGGCACTCGGTAAAAAAGCGCAAACAAAAGGGCGCACGGACAAAATAGCACATGAACAATACAATGCGTGGCTCAATTCGCTCCCACTTTTAACGGGCTACACGCGTCGCACCCCGCTATTTCACAACTTAGCTGTTAGTCAAATTTAACTGAGCAATGATAATGTGATAATGCCTTAGAACCTTAGAATAACAACTAATGTATTTTTTTTCAGGTACTTAGCTACTGGATCCACTTTTACCGATCTTCATTATTCATACAGGCTCAGAATTTCAACCATAAGGAAGATTGTAAGGGATGTGTGTCAATCCATCTGGGTAGTAATGAAACCACACTGTATGCAACCACTTACAAAAGAAGTTTTTGAATCAATAGCAGTTGGATTTGAGTCAGTAGCAAATTTTCCACATTGCATTGGAGCGGTAGACGGAAAGCATATACGTCTGGTTTCGCCGATTGAAAGTGGATCCATGTACTTTAATTATAAACAATACTATTCCATCGTATTAATGGGCATTGCAGATTCAAAATACCGTTTTGTGTTTGCTCATATCGGAAGTTATGGAAAAGACTGCGATTCTTCTATCTTTAAACGTACTCAGTTATGGAGATCAATAGAAAATAAATCACTAGATCTACCAAATGACAAGTGTCTACCAGGGACAGAAGGTCCTGAAGTGCCTTATTATTTCATAGGCGATGCAGCTTTTGGGTTGCACAAGCATTTACTAAGACCGTTTGGAGGAACACACTTAACAGTTGAAAAACGAATTTTTAACTACAGATTATGCAGAGCAAGAAGGTATATTGAATGTGCATTTGGTATTCTCAGTAACAAATGGCGCATATTTCATAAACCAATCAATGTGCAACCAGATTTTTCAAGTGATATCGTTAAAGCATGTGTTGTGCTTCACAATTATGTTAGAGATCGAGACGGTTATTTAGTTGAGCACATGTCAATCACAGAACTTGAGGACATTGAAGTGGAAAGCACAATAAGAGGAGGTCTAACGGCAAATAATGTTAGGAAAATACTTTGCCAATACTTTGTGTCTAACATTGGAAGTGTTTCTTGGCAAATGTCTAAGGTATAAGACGTAAGACTATTTTCGGGTGAATTACTCCTTAGTGGTACGTTTTACACCAATTGTTTACAATAAATATTACTATAATTATGTAACTATACATATGTATACATTACTATATGACTATATTACTATATTATGTATATATATATATATATATATATATATATATATATATATATATATATGCGTATGTGTTAAGTTGTCGCCTCCGGTATGTTAAACAGGCGACCTCTCCTCCATGTTAAGGGATAATCTTACTGATAAAAAAATTATATATTTGTGTAAAGGGGAAGCTAAGCAATTCAGATCTCAAAAGAGGGGAAAAGATTTTTTAGTTTTAAAAAAGCTATATATGGCATGTATATGAAACTAAGGAAGATACGTAGTCTCCTCCAATATTTATATACGTTATATATTAAGTAGTAGTTGTTTCCTCCGAAAACGTTGCCAAATTTTCGGAGGGATCAACGTATTAGTGTTATAAATTTATATAGCATATGAAAAATACCAACGTTCGTAAATAAAATATATTTAAAAGCAGCGTGCCTTCAAAGAAAGTGAAGAGCGTGTTAGATTTAAATTTGATACTTTTAAACACATTGAAATGAGTTTTGACTTTTTATGGAATATCATTTCAATTTTTTAAAATAGGTAACATTAATTACTAATTTTATTTTAAATTGACACTCTAATATGATAAATTATCATAAGCAGTTTTTTTCGTCGAAAATTCTTAACAATAAAATAAATATTAATTTATTGTGCTGTTATGTAGTCACACTTTTACAGCCATTATAACCCAGAAATACATGATTGAAAGCAATAAAATTAAAAGGCTTTTTGGTGAGTAAAATAGTTTTAAAATGCGGAAGCAAACAACCTGTCATTTCAACATATTTTTATTTTTTAAATTTCTTTTTCTAATAGCTGCTTAGAAAATATTAAATAATTGGAAAGAAATTATCTAAACCAGCATCTACTTCAGCATATTCAATAGTGGGGTCTATATATATTTCTGATACTGATTTGCCTCTATATTCCATTGGAATCGAATTGTTCTCCATCATTAACATCAACATTTTCGACACTTTTGCTGTCTGATAAATGTCCACCAGCAGTCTGCATTCGTATATGTATATTGATTATTAGGAACCTAACAACATATTTGAAACGAATTTCAGAAGCACAAAATTATTATTTTGGCTTCTGTATTAACTTTTTTAAAGAAAGAAAAAAATGTCCACTCGTAAAATTCATTGTGAGTTTTCTTAGTATGTCCAATGGAATTGCCAAACTGTTTCACTTCATCTTTGGTTATATTCATTACTTGTATAATTTTCACTACTTGCTTTTTAATTTATTACTTGTAATGGCTGCTGCGTTTCTGTATTCAGTTTATTACATATATTTCTCAGTGCAACATCACCTTTTACCAATTTGATTTTGCTGCCTGGCACTGCGAATACATATTCATTTGTTATATCAGAAATATATTTTGATCGTTGCGTTAGCAGAAAGTCAATGAAATCTTTAAGTACCTACTTCTGGAATTAAAATTACTACAGCTCTGCTGCCTTTACCACTGTTTACAACTCTCTTATATTTTGTTCTTAGAATGTTTTCCGTTTCGGTTGGGGCACTTTCGAAATCTTTAAGGTGACTTCTTTTGTCATCTTGATAGCCTTTCATTTGAAGATATTAACCGTCACCTATTCTTCTGCGATTAAATATAATTAATAATGACAGAACGACCTGCCCAATCATTTTATAGGAAAGGAAGGATAGGAAACATCATTATCATCTATAATTAAATTTTGGCGACACTCTTCTTTAGCAAGTTTAAGCGTTCCGTCACGAAACTGTTGTACGTCAGACGCAAGTGGCAGCAAAAGAGGTTTCTTCCAACGTTTTTATAGCATATCTTTATTGGCAATAGAAGACAATTCTGTATTCAAGCGAGTTTCTATTAATCCTTCAAGTTATTTTATTTCCTTCATTCTTGCCTCCAGTTGTTCATTAGATGAGTATTGAAAACCAACAGCACCCTTTAATATTAAGTGTATTAACTTGCCACACAGTACTTTATGAGACGTTCCTAAATGCATCGCTAAACTTGGAGCAGTAATAGTTTTATTAAGACAGCATCAACCAGAAATGTTTTTGACAGCAATTATTACATTATCAAGAAATATCCTGTAGAGAAATTTTGTTATCATTTGTAATTATTCGGTAATTTATTAATAACCGAATAGTTCTCCCATTCTATTGCTGCAAGCATAGGCCATTCGTTCCTTTCGATGCTTTTTAGATAAAGATTCACTAATATGAGCTATAAGCAACTCTTTCTTTGCTTCAAACGCGATGTCATCACCCTTCATTAACCTGTATACCTACAAATAATACTAATAAAGTATCAAATATCTTAAAGATTTTAAATATGGCATAGGTGATGAAAATAATTATTTTGCAAATATTTTTAAAATTGTATGTACAATTCAAATCAAATACGATCTTTTCGAATTTTTCTAGTTGTCACGTTAAATTTTAATTTAAATTTGGTTAAAAATATAAATTAGGAGTTATGTATTTATTATCAATACACCTTTATATTCTATGAATTTTTCCACTGTAACTAATAAAGTGAAATCACGAGAAATGAAATGTATGTTTATGGCAAATGAAATCCAATTTGAAACAAACTAACATATTTTGTTTAGGTTTAAACGAATAACTACATTAACTTTTTTCAATTTACAAGATAGTAAAACGGGCAAATTTCAATCCATGGTTAACTAATTTAATTACACTATCTTGGTCCTTAATATCCACTTTTGCATTTACTCCAGTGGGGTATATTGCACAGGCTACTATAGTTCGAGAATGTGATATTACATCAAATTTGTGGTCAGAATTCTTCTGTAGATAGCAGGATTTTCTGTGACGTTTCAGATAGTTCCTAACAAACAATCCTTTGCAATTACCGACCTACTCTTTATCGGGAAATACGTACATTACATTGATTGAACAGGGAAGAATAAAAAATAATGAATAATTTTATAAAATTCATAGATACATACATAAATACATAAATTCATACATAAAGTATTAATTTCAACCAAGGTTTTAAAAGCACCCATTCTGTTAATAATAAATAGCAATCGATTCATATTCTGAGCCCACAATTTATTACTTGTTCATTTGAGAAAATTTCAGGATATCTGAGATTCCATGTTGCCAAATTTTGGAGGAGACATGATGCGATGCACATACTGGAGGAGACAACGCGTTGGGCATATAAAATGAAAGATGACAGCAGCGCCACCGGTAGAGGCTTGAACTATTTTATATACGCACAGCTGAAGGGACACCCAAGTCTCCTCCAACAAAAATTTTGAATATGGACTTCTAATACCATCTGTTCATAACTGGCGAAGTTTCAATAGGGAAACGTTGTCGCTTCCGATTTCGGAGGAGACAACGTTATATATGAGGAGACAACGCTTATATCTATACCTATTTTTGAGGAGACAACGTAGCACTTATACATATATATATATATATATATATAGCAAAAAGATAATATTGGCTGATAGTCTAAAAACTTAAAACTCTTGAGATATCGGGGCTGCAGCCGGGGGGCGGAGAAAGAAAACTCTTTTTTCTAGTAAAACGTTTCGATTATATTCTAATCTTCTTCAGTTACTCTACAAAGGAAGAAATGGGTATACATATGTTATTTATATATATTATATATATTATGCATATATATTATATATAAATTATAATAATTAACATAACTATTACATCATAACTTACCGAAAGTGAGGTTTTTCTCTTAAAAAACAAAGCATCTAATCGAAATACTATTTCTTGGTTAGGTACCGACATGTGACATATTCGGACCATAAAGAAATTTGAAATCGTTTATTTGACGTAATTGCTTAGAAACCGTGGAGATCAATTTTTTTTTTGTGCGTTCGCCTTCTCGTTTTAACCCAAAGTCGAAAAACAGGATGAAACAATGAGAAACATGGAATCACTGTATTCGTTGGAATGATTTTTATATGACATGTCTATGAGGAAATTTCTTTGTGTTCCGTTTTGTATTGCTTTATATGTCATTTACATAATCTCAAAAGCGACAACATTACAAATGAATGGTAAAATTCATTCTGGAAAGGTCTTGTAGGCTCTGTCCTGCCACGACAGACGAGAATGTTTGGGAAAGACCTTTTCAAGATGGATGTCTTCCCTTTCTACCATTGTATGATCTTGGAAAAGGACACAAAGAAAATATCTGTAATAAGTTCTGAATAATCTACCCAGACTTGTCCTGTCACAACAAATCTCGATAGATAAATTCAGTAGGGAACATAATATCCCATTTGGTGTTAAATTGGGGTGAGAGATACCGGAGGGGATTGTCCACTCTGGAGAGGTTTCGTCACGTTTATCCTGTCACGACAAACGACTCCGAGGAAACCTCTCAAATGTGAATGCATAGATACATATATACATATATATATATATATACATATATATATATATATATATATACACATACACATATATATATATATATATATATACACACACACACACACACACACACACACACACACACACACACGCACACACACGCACACACACACGCACACACACACACACACACACACACACACACACACACACACACACACACACACACACACACACACACACACACACACACACACACACAACACACACACGCGCACACTCGCACACGTGCACGCGTACGGGCACGCGCACGTGTACACGCACACGCGCTCACGCACCTACGCACGTACGTGCGCACGCGATCGCGCACGCGCACGCACACGCACGCACACACGTACATCATACATACATACATACATACATACTTATTTACATATATGGATTGATTTATTTTACTCATTTATTAATAGGGGAGTTCCCTCTACCTTCTTCTCGTGTTTCTCTTTTGTTCATCAAGGTGTAGGATGTATGCGTATGAAGTGTTTAAGTTTTGAATATCTGTTTTCTTATTAATTGGTTTGTCTTCATTCTGAATGTAAGTCATTTCTATGAAGGTACGTTTGTAGTTGTTTTGTTCTCTAGCCAGAATTTCGGTGTTTTCAAAATCTATTACGTGTCCTTCCAATTGTGCATGTTTTGAAAGCGCACAGGCATCTGGCCGTAATCTAATGTCACTTTTATGTGATATAATTCTGGCTTTGAGAGGACGTGAAGTTTGGCCTACATAGTGGGAATGACAGCTCAGACATTCAACCCTATAAACAACTCCTGATACATCCCATTTATGTAATGGGTCTTTGACTTTAGTGTAAAGATTGCCAACTTTCTTAATCGTCCTGTTTGCTATCTTAATAGACGGGTCTTGCTTTAATATATTGGTAAGTTTGGGTGTGAGTTCTTGGATGTATGGAAGAGACCTGTATCTTACAATTAGTTCTTGCTCAGGTTCGGTAGTGGTTCTTTTATCACTATTATTTAATAGTTGTTGGTGAAAATTATTTTCATTGATGTTGGGGTTATCTGGCATCGTAAATATTAATTTATCTAAAAGGTGTCTAGGAAAACCGTTTTCCAACATTAAAGTGTGTAGTCTTCTCAGGCTATTAGTCCTCAACGTATCGTGGCAAATTCTATTAATGCGTGTTTTCAATGCTACAACTAAATTCGTTTTTATATGTTGTTTATGATATGAAGCGTAGTTAATATATCTTCCTGAGCTGATAGGTTTCCGGTACCAGTCCAGTATGATTTTATTTTCAGGATTTCTTATTACTAAAGTGTCAAGAAACGGTATACTTCTTTCTTTCTCTTTTTCAATTGTGAATTGAATGAATCGATTGTAACTATTGAAAACATCTAGAATCTCTTGTGATTTTCCATCGGGGACTGCACAGATTATATCGTCTACATATTTTTTGAGGAATGGTAAGTTGAAAGAAAGTTTTCCCAGAACTGCCTCTAAGAGGTCGTCCATTACGTATTGAGCAATTATCGGGCTGACTTTTGATCCCATAGGAGTTCCTAAAATTTGTTTGTAAAATACATTTTCGTATTGGAAACATGTGGTCGTGAACAAGAAATTAATTAAATTTAGGAAATTTTCTTTTGAAAGTTTACAATGTTCACTGATGTTGGTCCAGTGTTTGTTAGTACTCCTTATTACTAGTTCTAAAGGGATATTGCTAAATAAAGAAACTACATCCAAACTTATCAACTTGTGGTTGGGTGGAAGCTGGAAATTATTGAACAGTGTTGAGAATTGAAAAGAGTCAGCAATAAAATAAGGGTTGTTTGTATTGTAAGCTTTGGACAGTATGTTTGTAAGAAATTTGGCAATCTTACTATTTGGGGCGTCTATAGATGAAATTATTGGTCTTAAAGATAGTGTGGGTTTGTGTATTTTTGGCAGACCATAGAATCTAGGGCACACTGAGTTATAAATGGTAAGAGATTTAGCAGTTATGGCATCTATTTGGTTTGCTTTTTTTAAATCTGAAATTAATTTATTTGCCTTTTGTTGTATAGTTAATGTTGGGTCGCGGGGTATGACTTTATAGCAGTTCTTATCATTTAAAAGTGTTAAACTGAGGTCATTGTATATCTGTCTTAGCATGAGTACAGTAGTGTTACCTTTATCGGAATTGGTAATCATTAGTTCAGGGTGTTCTTTAAGAAAATTGCTCGTTTTCTTATACCAAAGATTCAATTCATTGTATTGATTGTTTGATTTGTGAAGGTAATTTGTTATTACATTAGTAGATTGTAGAGTGAGAATGTTCTTAATCTTCTCATCCGTGATATGACTCAGTGCAAATTCCAAGTCTGCCAAAAGGTCTCTGATTTTGATCTCGTTTTCCAAAGGGGGGAGACTGAACTTAGGTCCTAATGATATATATATATATATATATATATATTTCTTTATATAATATAATGACATTTTTAAGAAAAACAAGTTCATACAAGTTTACTCACCGAATGAATTCTTTTCTTTGTCACCCAGTTCATCAGAGTCTTTTCTCAATTCAAGACACACTTCTCTCCACGCATTTCTGGTAGCATCCCTATCCTTGAAAATGTCTAAAGTTTTATCCCACAGTACTGGTCTTGATTGAACCAAAGATATTAATATTTCATTGTCTATTACTACTTCGTCCATTTTGTTACTCATCTGCTCACAACGACAACATCTACACAACTACGATAAAAAACCGCCCAATGTGTAGACGCGCATTTGATCGTGTACGCCACTATGCGAACGTCGACGGCAAAATTACCGCCGAAGTAGTGGCAGTCGGCGGCTGCACAACGACCGCCGACGGCAAAACTGCCGCGCGTCATTTATGCCGCCCAATGTGAAAGCTCCCATTTCATTCTTTATACTACTGCCGCAACGGCGGCGACGGCAAATTTGCCGCGACGGCAAAAACCGCCCAATGTGTAACCGGCGTAAGGGTATGTATACATAAATCATGTTGATGTTAGGAAGTAGGCAGTGATGGAGGTGAAATTTCGGAAAGATTAAAGAGGAATCCTCTTAGGGGAAAGCTAGCTACATGGATCACCGAGAAGGAGCGAAAAGTGCAGCTAGACCAAAAGTACAGGCAGGAAGAACATGCCCAACTGTTACGACACAAAGTAGAACGTCGAAAATTAGAAATGAAACATTCACAAGAATTGCATGAAGGAGAAATGGAAAATATATAATTAAAAAATAGATATTTTATTGTTGAAAAAAGCATTAATGGCAAATAATTCCTTATAAATATGTTTTTTATTTACTTCATTAAATTTGTTGGGATAGTTTCAAAGAGTTGCAACATATGTGTAGTTATCTATACTGTCATTTCGATATAATTTATTTGGTACTTTCTTTGGTAAAACTATTGTGGTAAAAGATTTTTCATAGAAGAAATTAAGTCTACAAACATTTATTAAAATTTTTAATATATAAAAATATATCAATTTCATTTATGAAAAAAACTGATGAATTAAATTATATCTTAAAATGTTATCTGCATTAATTCCTATAATATTTGGTTCTTAATACAAATCCAACTGTTCCGTTTCTGCTATTGCCGCTTCAATATTGGGATCTGTTTGTGGTTCTGGTTCTCCTCGTTCCAGAGCAATATTTGGTAAAATGCAGCAGGTAACTACAATTCCTACTACTTTCTCAAATTTCAATCTTATCCCTAGGGTAAAAACTGGAATCCGTCTTTTTAGTACGCCAAAACATTTTTCAACAGGGTTCCTTGCCTTTATTTGGGCTCGATTATATCTTGCTTCGGCAGGAGTTCTTCTTTCTCGAAATGGTGTCAATAGATACGGTTTTATACCATATCCACCATCTCCTACTAGGACACTGTCACCGAAATGTCCATTTTCCATTTGGGATTTAAGTCTTGAATCATTAAAAATAGTCGCATCATGGGAGGATCTTGGCCAACGACAAACGATAGCCCAAATTTTTAAATTATAGCTACGGACTGCTTGAATGTTAAATGCAAAAAACCCTTCCTATTTCTGAAGATTTCTGTATTTTCTCCCCCCCCCCCCCCCCCGTTGATAATATTTTTATCAGACTGCAATCTTTTGCTCCAATGCATTTCGGGAACCCACTTAATGTAAAAAAGTATGAAAGTAAAAAAGTAATTAAAAAATGTCTGCAGTCAGAACAAGGAAAGAGAATATCATAGTCCGGCTACCAGAAACTGCGGAAAAAATGCAAAGACAGCTCTGTAATGTTGATCCCTTTTCTTTATAAACAAAATGGTGCAAGTAGTGGTAGATAACACAAATCTTTACATATCAAAATTAACTGAAAACTAAGCTAGAGATAGAAGGTCAAAACCTACAGATGTGTATGAAAGTAAAACGCTTTTTGGTCTACTTTATTTGGTTGGAACACTCAAAAGTAGTCGACTTAATACCAAAGATTTGTGGGAAAGAGGCACAACTGGAATTGAGCGATTTTGGTTTGCCATGTCTCAAGACAGATTTCAGTTTTTACTAAGGTGTCTTCGTTTTGATGACCTGTCGACAAGGGATGAAAGAAAGCAGCTTGATAAATTGGCACCAATTCGCAATTTATTTGATTCTTTTTTGGAAAATGCAAAAATACATATACAGTTGGGGTAAACACTACCATTGATGAAAAGCTTGAAGCCTTTAGGGGGCGATGCGCTTTCAAGCAATATATTCCCAGCAAGCCGAGCAGATATGGAATTAAAATTTTTGGCGTTGGTGGATTCTGCTACGTCGTACGCCTCCAACCTTGAAGCTTATGTTGGAAAGCAGCCTCCTGGTCCATTTGAAAAATCAAATGATCCATGTAACATTATTTTAAGACTGATTAAACCAATATCTGGGACAAATCGAAATTTAACGTGCGATAACTGGTTTACTAGCATTAATCTAGTAAATAAACTATTTACAGAGTACAAAATAACCTTGTGGGCACCATAAAAAAAAAACAAAAGAGAACTGCCTCTTGAGTTCATAAATACAAGGTCCAGAAAGCAATATTCATCAGTTTTCGGTTTTCAAGATAATGTTACAATTGTATCTTATGTGCCAAAACGAATATGGCAGGTGTAAATTCCCAAATAATATTGGCCTGTAATAAGAAAACTTAGAGTATTCGTAGAAGATTATTTCCAAGGGATCTTGCTTTATCGTTGACTCAAGATCATTTGGAGCGACGATCGATTGAGATGAATGTACCACGTTCAGTAAGAGAAAGACGGCAAGAGGTGGCTAGAGGTGGGACTAGTACCCAAGTTACAGGGCAAATTCCGACTGGAGTTCGAAAGCGATGTTTCTTTTCCAAAAAAAGATTCAAAAACAAAATTCTTCTGCATAAAGTTGTAACGTTATTTTTTTTTGAGAGGAGGCCTGAATCGACAACCTTAGCCAGATAATTGGAAATTATTTAAGATCCTTGGATATGCAACCAACTTAGCTCTTTACTTAGTAACTCTACTTAACTTCATATTCACACATTTTACGTAATTCACCTCACCGGGAGCCAAACTAACCTGTTGACATAGCTCGTGTGCCCCTAAGGCCAACAGGAGTCAGGTAGTAAAGGTAAATGTAAATCATAACCTCTAACAGGCCACATGTAATTAAATACCAGGGAATAGGGTCGATGTAACAGGACGAGTGTCTCAAGGGATAGGGTGGACTGTTGCCCCCCATTAACGGTTAAGTTATTAGTTTCGTCTCCCTTCCCTTGTGAACACATTTCTGGTTCATGAGAGGTTATGCGCGGTAACTAGCTTAACGTCAGAGAAGGCTCCGGGAGAATAGGTAGTTATACAAGAACGAAGTTATCTTAACTAGGATTGCGTGGACTAAGTAGAGAACAGGTAATCTAGGAATTCTAACCTCCAATTATAAAACATGTAATAAGTTGCCAATAATAGAACTAATGTACCCGGAATGTCTTCACAGGGGATATGATAGATTATTGCGTAGTACATAATGAAGGGTTGAGCCCTTAAGTGATCTCCCATCCTCTGTGAACACATTTTTGGACGAGAGGTTAGGCTCAATAGGAAGATTCGGCTCAAAATGTAGTACAAGGTATGGGCGACTTTTAGGAATACATGGTGAGACCCTATAGTAACAGTACCAAAGGAAATAGGGATAATTTGATTAATTTCTATCTATTCCTAGAAGTCAAGGGTATGCAACCAGTCATACGAGTAGTTTTATTTCGCTCATACAAATATGTCTCTCCTTCTCTCACTTGATTCCGATTGGTTGACAGTTAGGAACATTTACTTGTGTTGGTAATGAATATTTGTTAAGTTTACGGCCATACCTTCTAGAAGGTACGTCTTTTTTTGTAGAGAAGGAACGATTAGTATAAAAGCGGACAGGTTCCCCTGTCTCGCCCTCTTGTTCTTACTCTCTAGTTCTCTAGTTCTTGCTCTGACTCTTAGTCTCTGTTACCGGTTACTCTTTTGCTCTTACTCTTGCCCTTACTTTTACTCTCTTGCTCTTTGTTAACGTTAATTATTTTAGTGATTTACTCTCTGTTAATCTCAGTGATTTACGCTCTGTTAATCTTTGTGACTCTCTGTTAACCTCAGTTATTCTTGCCCTCCGTTTTCAAGTGGTTCCTGATTCCGGGTGTAAGTGCGAGCGGTAGAAAGTGGAATTCTCGCGAACAGTGTGCGCGGAACGACCGAACCGGGATCGCGGTGTTTCGTCGTTTCGTTTCGTGGGCGACAGGCGACAGCGAGACAAAGGGGGTTCCTGTTCCGGCCGTGACCCGTCCGGCCAGCGACGCTCTCTCGATCCAAGGACCCCGCCGACCTGACACCAGGGGGGCCCAGAGCCGCCCACGCAGAGAAGCCCGCTGCGACGCCAGAACCGCCCACGCAGTTGGACCAGCCACAAAGACCAGGGGACCTACGTAAGCAGTCCAGGGGTCAGCTACGACGCCGGAGCCGCCCACGCAGTTGGACCACGCACCACGTCCAGGGGGCCAACGTAGGCAGTCCAGGGGATCAGTTACGACGCCGGAGCCGCTCACGCCGATTGGACCAGCTACAACGTCCAGGGGGCCTACGCCGGCAGTCCAGGCAGTCTTTCGAGGGCCATCGGCAGCGTCGCCCCGTACCGGTCTGGACCGGAAGAAGTCAGGTTAGGGAAATGAGGGTACACTATTTAAGTGGTTGCATATTCGAGAGTTGGGTATTATATCAGACTATTAGTATATTAAATTCATTCATTAGAGTTGTTCAAGTTTTATTTTTCGGATCTAACCTCAACCTCTCTCTCGGATTCGAATAAGCCTTCGTAAAGGTAAGTGAGACATCTGATAGCTGTGAGACAGTATCGTCTCCTCTTAACAACTAAAGGGGGGGATTGAAGTATCAGTCAGGGCCGGGCTTTGTAGTTGTTGGCGCCCTTCTTTCATCAATTATTTGGTCAACTTGTAATTCACCCACGACCACTCACCGACGAGTTGAGTTAGTCGGGCCCCGTGAGTAAGATCGTCTAACGTCTTGCAACGTTAATAAGATTTAACGTTGCAAAGTGTCAAAAATTTGTTTGTCTTACCCATATTCAACCACTATGTCCTACCTGTTCCATCGATGTGCACCATTGATGATAAATAATTATATTTTTTAGGAGTTTGTAAATCCAAAAATGTTGTTTAATTCAGAATTTGATCTTTTGTTTTTATCATTACTTTTTGTTAGGTATTTGAGACTTAAAATATATATGTTCGCTTTTTTGTAAGAAAATACTGTACAATTACACTAATAAATAATGTTTACCTTACACAAAATTGTCTAATTTAGAAAAACGTATTAAAAAAGTATTGACAATTGATATTTTGACATGGAGTCTGAGCGACCCGGCGCCCCGAGTCGTATCCTGATATAGGACGCCCCGGCCGCAGGGTTAACATGGTCTGGTTTAGGCCGAAACTTCTGTGAAGCCCTTGGGAAGGCCTCCATCATTACAAGATCTCGAAAGTCCTCGTCTTCAGTCAATGCTTCCATGTTTCCTATTATAGATTGGAATGTAACATTTTATTGTGTTATAATCAAATGTAGGAGTAGACAATTTGAACCACTTCATGCAGAAAGGATAAGACAAAAAATATAATTAGATGTTTGGGACTTGAAAGTACCCTTTCCGCTTAAACCATTTAAAAGCAAATGCTCTAATTGTACGCATTTAAATGAGACTAAAGTGGTATATATGATAATCAGTATCAATAATCAATCACCACATTTTATTACTTACCCGTCATTGTGCTTATCCTATCGATAATAGAATATCAATCCGAAAATTGGAGTGTGATACCTAACCTATTTTTGATGTTTGTTTTCTAACTTTAACGCTACTTTTTCGCTGCCGGGGCCAATCTGGACGCATAGCTAACCTAATATATGGTGTTATAATGGATCACCTTTCCTTATTCTGTGCTTGAACCAAGGTTAACCCGCCGTTCTCGCATGGTCAGCTTACTCGTAGTTAACGGCCGAGGGTTCTAGGACAATAACGCCCCGGACATGTACCCCCGGACATTCACCCCCCGGTCATTTACCCCAAATACCCCCGGATTTATACCCCCTCTATACAACAATACAGGAAAAAATACAACGATTTGAAAATAAAGTTTATTGGGGACAAACAAGAATAAATATAAAATGTGAAATTAAAGTAATTCTACCATTTTACTATAATTCTAAAATATTATACAAGTCATACAAGATTTATATGCACATACATTGACATTTTAAAAAGAGAAGATATGAGCAATTCCGCGAATATACTCTAAGATATCTCGTTCTTCATAGCTTTGCACTATATATAGATCCGTGCATTGGAATCGGCATATTTTTTTTCTTTGTGGTTGTGGTGGATGTCCGGCTAATATTTGGGTGCAATATACCTGTTGTATCGCCTGTTCCCTTTGTAAATAGGAAATAAATTTATATATGGTGGGGTGATATCCGCCAACATTCGACTGGAAACTCCGATGCCATCCCTCCACCAAATTGTTCGTTTTTGGTAATTCATCCTTGGAACCCTCAAACATATTTCACATGCTCTTGGGAAAAACTGGTTGCCGTCGTCGATTATTTCGATGTAGTCGTCCGAGATATGTATCTTCAAAATAGTCAGCAATTGCAAGCACCGGGGGGTAACATTTCACATACTCTCTGAAAAGCATTATCTGCTTTGTTGGAGCAAATGCCACTGCTGCGATCATTCAAAGTTTAAGTGAAAATTCGGAATTTTCTTGGTACCTTTGCTGTAATCCATTCTGTTGAATTTCCTTGTAAACGTTTTGGCTCAAGTGAAAGAAGCATCCTTTAATGTCTACTACCCGGAAGGCTTCCCTGGAGGCTATTAACAACCGCCAATTCGAAGTCGACCATGATACTTTGTAGCATCAAATTGGCGTTTAGTGATATTATTTCCTGGAACAATCTCGAGTAAGTCTTGTTGTCTCGCTGTGTCTTGTTCGGCAACAATGCGTAGACGCATGGGATGGTCCTTCCATTGGCTAATCGATGGATCACAAACAATTGGAAGAAAAGGGCGAGGACGGTTTTGAATGTCCCATCCATGAACCAATGAGCAGTCGTTTCTAGAGGTCGAAGATTTGCAGTTGTTCCAAAAATCAGCATTCTGTCCGCATCGTTTCGGCCGGAATCGAAAAAAAAAAGAAAATCTTGTCCATCGTTGGTGACCCTATAGCGGTCCGGAATATCGATATCACCAATGTTATAAAAAACTGGTACTGGATTATGAACTGCCTGCCTTTGGCTTCTCACATTACGATGTAAATGATGAATTGTCGGCAATTTCGCTATCGCAAGTAGTATAACTAACGTGGTCCCATGACAAATTGAACGTTGGACCCTCACGAGTGGATATGGAGGATGACATCGGTCCTCCACAGCCACCATGGTGAACCTACGCGAAGGGTAATTTCTGCTGGGTCACGCTTCTTGTAATTAGTTTGCAAGAAGCGCTACTTAGTTGTGAGATTTTAATTAAGATAAGCGTAATGCAGTGTTTCCGCAGAGTCACGCAACTACGAAGAGGTGAACGTCAATACCAGGGGAGGGTGCTCAGTTGTGCCAGTGAGAGGCGTGTCCTAGGTGATAATTACCTGAGCGTGCAGGTGTCACCGTGAGCTTCTACCTGTCTCACTTGGGCGTGTCAAGCTTAGTGGAGGGGTGTCGCCACTTACCCCTACTCGTGGGGGATGCAAACTGCCCCTTTTGTTAGGGGTTGATGGATAGTGCCCTTGTGGCATTTGCTCAGATGGGCGTAACAAAAGTAAAATTGAATTTTACTTTTATTGATTTTTGTTAGTGCCCTTTTGGCACTTTGTAATTGAAAAAATTTTCGTGTCGCGATGCGTGCATCGAACCCAGGCTCGTATGTATGGGAGTCCAAGACGTTAGCACTGTAGCTACTGATACTACATAGCTAACGATATGTTACGTATGTATTTAAATATAATACTGCGTTGAAGTTTTCGTTTCTTTTTTTTGTACAAATTATCGATAATTTTGTCGTCGTCGGAGGAGATGTGATATATTAATGAAAGATAAAATAAAAATGTGATTGTTAAACATGCATAATTGATTTAAAAAGTGGATGGGTAACATGGTTTGACACAGAGAATTTTAATATGATTTTATTCATAAAGTTAAATGTAATATACAATAATAAACCATCTAAGCTAGAGTACGAAACGTTTTATTTCACAACAATTGATACAAAAGCAGTTGTAAACTGCATCTTTCATTTTTACATTCTGTGGAACATTCACAATATTGTGACACGTTTCGCTGAATCGAAGATAACCGAAGATCTTCCACTGTTTCATTGGTACACGTCAACAACATGTCCAGTTCACAAATGGAACCCCAATCGTCTAAATCTAGATGTCGTGCGGAACCCTCTATTATTTTTTTCAATTCGGTGGTGTTTTCCAGCAACCATCCGCTGGGATCCGCAGCATCCACAGAGCTGAAATTCTCTGCTCCTTCAAGTAAGCATCGAATTTCTTGCTGGTGAATTCCGTTCCATTATCTGACTGAAACTGCTTTACTTTTCTTCCTTTCTGGTTTTCCATCATGGTGATGAATTTTCGTTTGACCGTTCGGTGCTATCGTTCCCTTCACAAACGTAGTTGAGATCGCCTTTTCGTTCGGCGATTAGTCGCACTTCGCCCCTGGTGTCAACGACTAAGGCTTCATGCTTTCTAAAGATTACTTTACACCTTTTGTTCGTAATTTTCACTATGGACGTCAGGTTTGTCCGCAAATCTGGAACCTACAGAGCATTATTTAGTTGAATGTTTCTTGTGTCGGCAAAAGCATCGGCCTTTAGAAGAGCTTTTCGTTCAGCTGTTATTGACTTTGTAGAGTTATTTGCAAGGTTGTGCTTCCTATTCTCAGACTTCAACTCAGAAAAGAGGTTTATATCACTGCAGAGATGTGACGAGGCCTCACTATCGAGACACCAGCTTCCACTTCTTTTGGCACGATCATTATCGTTCGAGTAATAGGACTCATGTACCGCATTTTTCGCTGAAGATCTTCGATACTCCACGTTCTTGCAATCGGTAGCCTTATGACCTATTTCCCTACATCTGTGACAACGGTACTTGATGGCGTCTTTGGTGCTACTTTTCTCACTAGGAGGCTGTTTCTTCTCAGAATTCCCTTGTTTTCTCTGATTCTTGTATCGGTATTTACTTTCCTTGCTGGATAACGCTCCTTGTGATCTCTGAGTGACTTCGACCTTCCTGGCGTTACATTCTTCAACAATCTTAATGCGTAGGGACTCAGGGAAAGTAGTTCATCCCTGGACGCAATGGCACAACGTAAATTCTCGAAACTGACTGGTAGGTTATATAGTAACATATTTCTTAGGCAATCGTTATTAATTATAACTTCCATCTCGTTTAATTTAACCACCGCATCGAAAAACGTCCTGAGGCGTTCTTGCACATCGCCAGATTCTTCCATCTTTTGTATTGTTAATTGTTTCAAAACTGTCGCCTTTAGAGCTGGTCTGCTAGACTGATAAATACGTTTTAGTTTCAGCCAAACTTCCCTGGATGTTTTGCATCCTGTTATTTGTTCAACTCACCAGGCTTCATTCCCAGTATAATGTCAGACTGGGCCTTGCTGTCGTTTCGTTCCCAGGTTCTAGCCGCAGCAGATTCCTTGTCTTCGGCCGGTTTCTTGCAGGCAGCGTTCACATAGTCCCATGCGTCATTCTTGATTATTATCGCTTCCATCTGCATTTTCCACGTATCATAATTTTCTTTGTTGAGGGTCTCAATACGCGTAGAGCTCTAGGAGGACATCACGTGTTTGTCTTTTTACTTAGCCTTACAAGGACGGCGAGGGTTCAGAAGCGGCGATACGACTTCTCACGGTAAAAATTTCGACTCCAGCCATGCGAATCCTGGGCCCATAACCTGTTTGAGCAGAGAGCAGGTGTATGCTCTTTGCAATATCGTTTGATATTGGTAGATAATGAAAACTTCGAGGGATTTTATACGGATCTATTGTCAGTGATGATACGACAGCTAATCATGCAAATGGCAAGTAAAAGTACTACAGAACGTTTAGACAAAACTAGATATATCAAGGTATATATATACACGAAGGGTCGTGTCAACACCTACTTAAAGATTAAGGCATTCGCGCTCCGACGTGACGTCACCGTACGACGGCCGGCCGATATTTGTTTTCACTGTATATATTACACTGATCGTCGGTAGTATATTATGCGGTTGGGGTTTATTCTAATCTATTTTTTTTTTTCAATATAAATGTATGTAGGTAGATACGTACAACAGAACTATAAGCAAGTTATATTCCTGTAATAACTATTTTTAGCCTACCACAGGAACATTCTTGGTTAACCCCCAAAAAATGAAACAACAATCGTTGCTCAAGATTTACTTCCGACGTTTCGTCACGCTGTTGCGGACATAATCATGGCTATTGTAGGTGGAGACAAGTTGTATGCAATGCATGGATAGGACCACTGTATATCGTCAATATGAGATTTATTGGAGGGCCATTATTAAAAATAGAAACCCCCCAAATTTTGACGGCGTGTTGGACCAGTGATGAAATACAACTGAGTTCTATTGAGTTGTAATGTATTGTATTGAGTTGTATTTCATCACTGGTCCAACACGCCGTCAAAATTTGGGGGGTTTCTATTTTTAATAATGGCCCTCCAATAAATCTCATATTGACGATATACAGTGGTCCTATCTATGCATTGCATACAACTTGTCTCCACCTACAATAGCCATGATTATGTCCGCAACAGCGTGACGAAACGTCGGCAGTAAATCTTTAGCAACGATTGTTGTTTCATTTTTTGGGGTTTAACCAAGAACGTTCCTCTGGTTTCCCACGTCTCCCCGAGAACATCAATCCATTCTATTTTTAGCCTACTTCTTATACCGAGCGTCCTAGTAATTTTAATCGAAATTATTATGTGGAATCCTACAAGAACGGAGAATAAAATATTTTTTAACATAATTTAGATTTGAAAATTGTTTAGAGCTTTTGGTACAAACGTGACAAAAGCCAGACGTGAACTGAGCCCTAAAATTGCACCCCATTCTGTTTTTTGAGTGGAAAACGCAGTTTCTTATAAAAAAAACATAAATAAACTTAAAATACGATAGGTATAACTAATAAAAGTGAAATTCCTAAACACAACATAAAATAAAAATTCTTTAACAAAAACAAAATAGAAGTAAATAAATAATACAATATTTATTATCTATAAAGCTAGTCGCTTGTCGCTGTGGGGGAAACTATCTACTACTTAAAATGGTCAGTTTCGTTTTGTTACCCTTACTTTTTATTGTATTGTTTGCATTACCACAATAATTTTTAACAGTATTTGTGTGCTGTTAATTAAAATATTCATAACATTAATTCCGGGATGAACTTCACAAGTGAAGAAATTGACTAAATTGCTTTTATTTTGCATATATTCTAAAACTAATTTAGAAACGGCGTACTTTTTGTTATGCACTTTTAAGAATTCATCTTCATGAGCGTCTAAAATTTTTGTAAAAATAATATAAATGGTTGAAATTATTTCTACTGTGGTTCTGTGGAAAACGAAATCCTCCTCTATCTAAATTTGCTATTAAACTGTAATTATCTTTAACAGTTAAGTTTTCGTTACAAACTAACTGACTGTGACAAAAGTCACATTTTAATTTATTTAAAGCTGAACGAAGTATGAAGTGGCCTATGTAGAGAATGGACTGTATAGATCTCTCTCGTAGCTCGTGGCTGGCTGCCGAGATGAATCTTGTCTCCATGTTGTAAGGCTGGAGATTGTAGTAGTAGTTGGAGACCTGAGGGCGTTAAATCAACCTGAAGGAATGTCTGTAATATTAAAAATATTAAGAAATTCAAATTTCTCGCCTGTACTTCTTAGACTATTTACTGATTTTGATAAATATGCGGGACAATGAGGGAAAACCCTAGGTACTGCTTCGATTTTTAATCTTAATTGTTTTAGAGGTACTGAAATAACTTGGCCCGTTTTCTGATCTGTATGACTAACTGATTTTAGAATATCCTCGCTAGCAAAATGTAATTCACAAACTTTTGCGAATTTAGTAGGTGTAAACCCAACACGCGGAATGGCAGCAATCCACCTTTTACATAAATTTTCACCTTTTGGAAAACTAAATACATGCACACTTTCACCCGTCTTGTAGTTACCCTTACATCTCTGTACACAACACTTATTTGGCATTATAAGCAAATTTTATTTGTCACTAAAACCACAGTAAAATATTCCAACCGCCAAAATTCCAAATCACGCTACAACAACAAATGAGAAACAACGTGGCAAATTATAACGGCCGTTTCTCAGTGCACGGCACGGCAACGAGAACCGACGATTCGGAGCATTCTGAGTCGGCAAGTCGGCCTTCAATTGATGACGTATTAGCTTTCGGACAGCCGAGCAATGAGGCCTTAATCTTTAAGTACGTGTTGGTCGTGTCGAGCGCGCATTGATGTCTCCCTAACAGTTTTCTATTTGAATAACTTTATTGTTATTATCCATGCAGTAACAGTTAGCAACTGAGTGCAATTTAAATGAAAGTTGATTACGTTGAAATGAAACTTTTTTATATTGTTTGTAATCACCGAGAATTACTAATTGACCACAATTATGCTCTATACAATATTTTATGTTATGCTTATTATTTATTATCATTAAGACTATTGTCAAAATTACTTTGTCACATACATTTTTTAAAACAAGAGGTCTCACATACAGTAAAAATGTTCTAAACTGAGTTGCTTTTCATTGCGCGATATCATGAAGACTTTCCATTTTTCTATTAAAATCAATAGGAAAGCAAGGAAATAAATGTTTGAAACAACGATATTAGCTAAAGAAAATAATAACTTCAAAAGAAATTTTCTCGAAATGACTTACATCCAACAGGAGGATAGGCCTATTAACAAAAGAAGTGACATTCAAAACCTGAATTCCGCTTACGCATACATTTTGCATTTTGATAAGATGTCAAGAAACAATCGGTACCCTAGAAACAGGAACGAATACCAGGTATCTGATAGTGATTAAATTCACAAATTTAAATTTTCATATTTTGTAGTCGTTTGTTACCAACTGGCATAGTACAAACAAAACTTATACTCCATAATTTCCGACCGGTCTGTAGTTGGTTGGCAATCTGTTGCGGACGGTTTAGAACTGTTTCAATACAATCACAAAATTATAATACCAAGTAATCCTTGAATATAGTAATTTTACAGTTCTAAGACACAGGCCATTGTCGTCGTTCTGTCGTTTTGAAAGATGTAACCTAACGACAGTAACGACTTAAGTCATTCTCTTTTCCGCTTCGGACTCCTGAGTGGTCAGATCGGGTAAACGATTTTATATATAGTTTTAAAATGTGTAACGAAGCCTATTTTTCCGCTGCTAGAACCCTTGTCTCCCTCTGTTACCATTTGCGGAAATTCCGTAAATTTAAATAAATAACAATGGTCTCTCCGCCGTGACACCTGCAAAATCCGTGATCAAGTTTAAACAAAAGACCACCAGTTGTCTCTCTAATCTACGAGCCGCAAACTACCCAAAATTATTTACTCGGGAGCTCTAAATACGAGAGGAAAATATGGGAAATTATCAGAAGTCGACCGACCGACCGGTGCTCCGAGACGCAGGTGTTAGTGCAGGTGCTCCGACTTAGTGCGACGTTGCCGCTCCAGACCGTCCGACCCGGAAAGCAGGGAAACCGTCCGTCCAAGGTATTGTAGTTAGGGAAATCCGACCGCCCCCCCCCCCACCGTCCCGTTAGGTCAGGCCGTCGAATTAGCTCTTCCTTGGGTGAGACTCGGGAAGGTTAATTTGGGCTGTTTGGGCAGGTACATCCCTGGGTGAGACTCGGGATAGACCTCCCCGAATACGACGCAATCTAGCCCCCCCCCTACCGTTCCCGTTGGGTTAGGCCGACGAATTGACTCTTCCCTGGGTGGGACTCGGGAAGGTCAATTCGGGCTGTTTGGGCAGGCGTATCCCTGGGTGAGACTCGGGATAGCTTCCCTGAACACAACCCGACCTTTAATTGAACTACCGCGCATGCTTAGTTTCCCTAACGATTCCCGCGCCCGCGATTGAATTGACGCGAATCAAACCTGCTAAAGCGCATGCCCGTCAATTGCTAGACCGCCGAATATAGTTTTGCCCCGCTTGTTAGCTTTTCCCCCCATATTGCTTGCTCCGCTCTCACCGTTTCATAGCGCTTGCCTGACCGTTGCACTTAACTAGCTTTCCTATTGTAAATAGAATAGACACCGACTAGATTAGCTAGACCGCCACGCACTATCCCCCCCCCCACCGTAATAACCCACCGTAATAACCGCACCATGCACTGTTGCCCGACCGCTTCGTAAAACCGAGACCCCAACGGTTTCCGATGTACATAGTTGCCAAATCTTTCCGTTTTCCGTAGAGCTAGGGAATTTTGTACATAGATGCCGCTTTGCTATTAAAACCGTAAAATATATAGTTTTGCACCGTTGCCGATCCTTGTTAACATGATTGTCTTTATTTTGATACAGTTTTCTACAATAAATTAGTTTTATTTGTTTTCCGAATTGTGTGTTTTATTTTCACGGACTTCCTGGCATTCTCCTGAGTATAAACTAACCCGAGGCTTTAGGGAGTAAACCCTTAAAAAAATCTGGCGCCCGAGCAAAACCGTAAAACCGACTTTAAGCTCCGAAACTCCGAAAACAGCGCCAATTCAACAAAGTGACGTAACCTCCCAGCCCAGAGTCGTCGTGCCGCCGACGACAATGCTGCCAGCTCGAGGTAAACCACGTCACAAATGTAACATTTTCAACCGTTTTCTCTCATTAATTTAGTCGATCACGAGACTTTCCAGTATGTAGTCGTCTTAGATTCACTTACTCATCTGCGATTATGTTGATGTTCACGCTATTTTCAAGGAATAACCTCATCTTACGGTAAGACAGTTTTTTTCACGATGGTGAGTCAATCATCAACAATACCTTTCCTTTATAGAGTGACTGAAGATGATTTTGAGTAAAATCGAAAGCTTTCACAAGGAATAAGAGTTTTCTTTCCCGCCCTACGGCTGCAATCCCCAATAGACGGTCGAGTTTCCGTTATTTAGTTTACATATATATATATATATATATATATATATATATATATATATATATATATATATATACATAAGAAAATTATCGACTTACCCTTCTATTCCGTTAAGAAACGGTAACCACCGACACGTGTTTCTGCTTATTAGCTTCGCCAGGGTGGTATAACCAAGCTCTGAATGACAACGATGTTTGACACTTGGATAAAAAATTATACAACTCAAAAAGAACGCAAACAGCAGGCAGCAAAGCACTTTTGCGTCTGTAAAGGAAAGATCCTCCCTTCGAGGACAACAATCCATACGTGACGCGGTGGCCAGCTATAGCCAACTGTCACGAATCTTTTGTCGAAGGAATGTATATATATATATATATATATATATATATATATATATATATATACACATTCCTTCGTTATATACATATAAGTTTTTTCATGACGCCAAGACATACAATGCATATAATCAACAAGGAAACATTGAAGCATATCAATTTCTAATTTTAACAATGGAGATGTACCTAAATGATGGTCTTCATCTAATTTTGAGCGAAAGCTTAAATTAGACCTTTTTGGAGATGATGTACTGCGAAAAATGATACGGTTGTGGACATAATCCCCTGAATCAGTACACTTTCCACAACTAGAATACCCACTATGTGATTTTATGCATTTTATATAAGCCACTGCTGGTGCATCACACACAAAGCTGTGAATTTCAACAGTATAACTTTTACTATTAAAATTTATACTACATCCCACTAAGTAAAATAATTCATTAACCCAATCTTCCAAGTATAGGTTAAGTGGTTTTGGTTTGGCTTCTCCATAAAAAATACCTACAGCAAATGGTGGAATATCTATGGAACCATTTTTGATATAGGCTGAGAATAGGCCAAATTTGTTTATTGGAAGTATTAAATAATGG
Organism: Cryptocephalus moraei; assembly: GCA_946251905.1. Lineage (NCBI taxonomy): Eukaryota > Metazoa > Arthropoda > Insecta > Coleoptera > Chrysomelidae > Cryptocephalus > Cryptocephalus moraei. Next base: position 2,850,400 of record OX276459.1, read on the forward strand.
TAAACAATCTATATTAAAAATAGTCACATCTTGTTTGGTAGTGAATTGCCTGATAATATTCTTTTAATACTCTCAAGTATACCAATGTGAACGTATTCTCTATTCTCTAACGTTTTAAATTGATTATTAGTAACTGGTGTTCGTAATAAAGTTCAAGTATCTAGGTGTCTGGGTTGACAGGATTCAAAACATGCAATAAATCAGAGATGGAAGAATGTGGTACACCTTTATTGCGTAGGCCCCAATATCGCAATTCGTTTCTTAAATTATAATGACTTTTATTAACAGTTCGTACTTGTAATTGTGATATGAATAGTTCATAATAAAGTTATGATATACCTCATTAGAGGGTGTTTTCAAATAATGAAGCACTGGATGATGAAACATTTATTTCAATACAGCATAAGTGTGAGGGTGGATAAGGGTCCGAGAGGAAACGAACACGAATATAGTTAGGGTTTATTCTATGAATAGACAGCATGCGTCGAACTGAGACTAGAACTCGCCAAACTATGTGTACTTAGCTCTTCATCAGATAGATGGCGCACCGTGAATGTTTATACGTATAATTTGACACATTCCCGTGAACTAAACAAAGGGGTAAAAAGGGTTTTGTAAACATATCTTCCAATTGGTTTTTAGAATTCACGAACTCTACATCAAAATCACCGTTGCTACAGAGCTCTGGAATAAAATAATAACGCACTGCTATGTCTTTAGAACTTTTATGAAACTCATGATTTCGCACTAATTTGATTGAACTCGCGTTACCAATGAACAATATCGAAGCGATCTCACTTTCCCCCATCTCCGACAGTTGCCGATTAAGTCTTCACTGGCAGCTTCGAATTCCGCCTCGGTGGTTGAACGAAAGTGTGCTATGATCTCTAGAGATAGTGGACTGTATGTAGATATCTCTTTGGCTCGTGGGTGGCTGCGGAGATAACTCTTGTCTCCAGGTTGTAAGGCTGAAGACGTTCTTGTAGATGGAGATCAGGGCGTATCGTGATCTCCTTGAAGTTCTCGAAGTTCTCCTAGGTTGAGATCAGGGCTTGACGTGATCTCTTGAAGTTCTCGAAGTTCTTGTAGTTTGAGATCAGGGCTTGACGTGATCTCTTGAAGTTCTCGAAGTTCTTGTAGGTTCTTGTAGTTTGGAGAGAGGACGTTACGTACTTTCCGGGTTGAAGTTTTGTTAGGTTTTAGGTAGTCAGGTTAGGTGGCGTGAAGAAAGATCACACACACTGTCGTTAATGAGCATACTAGGGTATACTGATTTATTGTACCAAAATTCAGGGTTTTTATACAGATCAATTTACATTGGTTAGATGCGATATTATTTGTTTCGTTACCTTGCACCCAGCTGACCTTCCGTTATCATGTTAACTAAACGCCGTATTATGCTTAGTCAGCTGAGTGTTGAGATTTGAACTTGACCGGTTCACGTTTAACCGTAATTGTTTTCCTCTAGTAACGTGAACTGGTCGCTAGTGTCATTGATTCGTGTGCGAACGTTAAAACAATCCAATAATATTTTACATACCTATCCTCGCTCTTAATTATGAATTATTTTTCTGTTTTGTAAAACAACGCGTAGTAATTTCAATGATTAAATTATGTAAAAGTTCCCTAAATTCGGTTACAATAAATCACGATTTCTTCACCTAAAAATCCCTTAAATAATGTTGACGCTAGCGTCAACATCCTGCCACCTCTCGGCGACCCATGTTGTGTGTCCCTTCAGCGGCGGTTGCCTTACTTCTTCTGCGCAGGACCTTCTCGAAGTTTGATGGGGTCGTCGTTGGGGGTGTAGTGGTTTGGTTCGATCCTCGCCTTTCATCCTGTGTGGCCGTATCCCACTGTGGTTGCATGGGCAGCTGATGACGTCTTCTTCGGACTTTGGGCGGTAGCATGCTGCCGAATTTCTTCTTCGCTGAACGTGAAGGAGCGCAGCCATCGTCTCTCTGATCCTGCGGGAATCCTTCCGTCGTGGGATGGGATCGTGGTTGGAAGTTTCGTCTGCGTCCTGTTGGTGTTGTACTGTTGTGGCTGTTGTGTGCTTAGGACCAACAGGCTTTGGTTTCTGTCGCTTATACTGTCGCAGTTGATTGTAGTACTCCGTTGACCTCGACTGTCGAACTAACGAGATGAAATCTTCTGTCGTTGGTACTTCCCAATCCTTTCTTCTTAGTTTTGGTAGTGCCGTACTTGCTGTAACTTCATAGTTGGTTGGCAGGTATAATTCTTGAACGGGTAATAAGAGTTTTTGGGTGAGAAGTTCTATTTGGTCGACCTTCTCTTCATGTTCGCCTACGGGTTTCAAGTTTACGTCAGCTTCAATTTGAGGTAGGGCAGTCTTGGATTCTTCAATTTTCGACGTCCTGTTGTCGAATGCTTGCTCTAGGGAGTGTTTTGCTGGTTCCACTGCGGCCGCCAATGAACCGCCGTAGTGCGGTGCTGCCGAGGAAAGGGTAGAGGCGTAACTTCTACCCAGTTCTTCTATGAGCTCATTTCTTCTCATAAATGGGATGTGTGTCTCAGATACCTTTTTGCTGAGTTTTGTTTTCCATTTCTTCTCCTCAGTGTTGAACTCGTCATTTAGTCGACGGTACAGCTGGGTCGTGTCGTTTAATAACACTGTGATTTTTCCTAATTCCTCTAGGTGCTTGTTGTTCTTGGCGATTAGTTCATCTTGAAGTCTTGAGATGATTTCATTCTTCAGGATCAAGTTTTCTTGCAACTTGTATATTTCTGCGTTTTTAAATTCTAATTGCTGATCGAAGGAGCTTCTCCGCTCCTCGACTTGCGCCTCCAACAGCTCGAGCCGATCACAGTAGTCCGGTAACATCACCTCGTTCCGCCTCTGGATCGCCTTGTCCTGCTCCTGGAGTTCTTGATTGCGTTTTTGGGGCGCCTTGTTCTCCTTTTGGAATTCTCTCTGGCTGTATTTGCCCTGGTTCATTTGTTGTTTGTTATTTCTTGGTTCGAGTGGTTCGAATTTTTGTCGGAGCGTATTTCTTTGAGTCGTCTTCGTGTGGGCCCTTTCATTTTTGGCCCTAACCTTGTCCTCGTCTGGCTTTTTTATTCTCAGAGTGGATTTACTGCTTTGTTGAGTGCCATCTGTAGTGAATCTCGTGAGTGCAGTCATGCTTACGATATTCATTGTTGCCTCTTCTTTGGGCCCATCCATCTGCCTTCTGCTTCTTGTTGTGTTCTGTTTTTCTTCGTGCAGCAATGTATGATGGTTTTGTCCACACATTCTGCATTGTGATTGGCTGTAACAATTTTCCCTGTTACTATGTTTCTAACAATTCCAACATAATTGTTTTTCTTTGACTGCCTGTTTCCTTTTTCCTACATCCAGCTTCCGGAATGTCTCGCATTGATGAATGGTGTGATCCTGTTGTTGGCAGAATTTGCAGGATAACCATCTTGGAGAGTCCGTTGTCAATGGTTCTAGTGTACTGTGCTGGTATTGTGTTGTCTCCAGGGATTGAATTCTCCTATCCAGGAACTCCATCATCGATTCAAATGCTGGAATTTCCTTTGATCGCTCCAGCGATTGTTCAAACAATCTGTTCGTTTCTGGGTCCCATTTTCGGCTGACAATACGGCCTAAAAATGGTCCCCAATCATCTGTGCTTACATTCAAGTTATGGATTCCATTTGTACACTCGAACATTATGTCGTATAAACTCCTCAACCGTTGCATGGATTCGTTCTGAATCGGTGAAAAGTCGAGTATTTTGTCGAGTAGTTTATTTACGGTCAGGCGTGTGTTATGATATCGGCTTTTCAAGGTTTCCCATGCGTCGGCATAATTCGCTTCCGTTGTTTGGAAATGTTGAACTGTCCAACTCGCTTCTCCTCTAAGATGAGCCTTTAGATAACTCATTTTTTGAATATCGGACAATGCCGCATTCTCGTTGACCATTGTGTTAAATATTTCGTAAAAATTTAACCATTTGTCGTATCCTCCGTCGAACGTCGGCAGCTGGATCTGAGGCAGTTTTATTTCTCTCTGCGGTGTATTTATTACGCCGGGAGTTTCTCGTCTCTCTAAGTGGTGTAATGTTTCACCAACCTGCTGTTCTAATACTGCGTATTCCTCTTGTTCAATTTGTTCATTGCCAAGCTCCACATCGTTGACTGTTATTTCTTCCTGAAGTTCTTGAAGTGATCTCCAAGCTTTGGATATCTGTTGCTCGTAATACGTGTATGACCATCTTGGTGACGATTCTGCCTTATCTTCTCTAGCTTGTCTAAGCAACTTTGTTAGGTTAGCTATTTTTACCTTCAGTTTAATTCGTCGGTGATCTTGTTCGATTTGTTTGGGTTCTCTCACTTGCGATGTCGACTCTTGTAGTTTTAACTCAAAAACTTGCTTTTTGGGAGTTTTATACTCTTCGTGTGACGTCAGGTACACTCGACATGTCTTGTAGTTATCCTCTATCTTTTTGAAATATTGTGATTTTACATAATTGCGATGGTCGACGCACCCTATTTCGTGGAACATCTCGTTGTTCTGTTGGGCCTTCTCCCATAACGTCTCTAGATGATCCACTTTTTTCTGTAGGTATTCCTTGGTTTTTCTCGACGTACCGTCTTTCTTGCAGTTATTGTGTAGTTGCACGATTTCTTGAGATATTTTTTCTTGTTCCCGAACCAGTTCCTCTGCTCGCTCCATCTTGTTGGTTCTAAGATCCTTGGCTCGGCTTCCCGCTTCTCAGGAGTTTCCTTGGTTTTCCCGACTTCCCGCTTTGTGTTGGCGTCGAAGTTCTAGAAGTTGTGTAGTTGCAGTCACCGGCGGTTCTTCCTCCCGGCTACAGTGACTCGACGTTCTGGTACAGTGGCTGTGACTTACTCAGGAGCTTTCTTGGTTTTCTGGACTTCCCGCTTTGTGTTGGCGTCGAAGCTCTAGAAGTTGTGTGGTTGTAGTCACCGGCGGTTCTTCCTCCCGGCTACAGTGACTCGACGTCCTGGCGCAGTGGCTGTGACTTACTCAGGAGCTTTCTTGGTTTTCTGGACTTCCCGCTTTGTGTTGGCGTCGAAGTTCTAGAAGTTGTGTGGTTGTAGTCACCGGCGGTTCTTCCCAGCTGCAGTGACTTGATTTGCCCGTCGTCTCGGACTTGTAGAATTGTCGGTTTGGTTTCCTGCTGAAATATCTGTGACTTACTCAGGAGTTGTAGAACTTCTCTTCTGTTGGCGCTGGTTACTTTCCTCGAAGGACCATGAACGAAAGTGTGCTATGATCTCTAGAGATAGTGGACTGTATGTAGATATCTCTTTGGCTCGTGGGTGGCTGCGGAGATAACTCTTGTCTCCAGGTTGTAAGGCTGAAGACGTTCTTGTAGATGGAGATCAGGGCGTATCGTGATCTCCTTGAAGTTCTCGAAGTTCTCGTAGGTTGAGATCAGGGCTTGACGTGATCTCTTGAAGTTCTTGTAGTTTGAGATCAGGGCTTGACGTGATCTCTTGAAGTTCTCGAAGTTCTTGTAGGTTCTTGTAGTTTGGAGAGAGGACGTTACGTACTTTCCGGGTTGAAGTTTTGTTAGGTTTTAGGTAGTCAGGTTAGGTGGCGTGAAGAAAGATCACACACACTGTCGTTAATGAGCATACTAGGGTATACTGATTTATTGTACCAAAATTCAGGGTTTTTATACAGATCAATTTACATTGGTTAGATGCGATATTATTTGTTTCGTTACCTTGCACCCAGCTGACCTTCCGTTATCATGTTAACTAAACGCCGTATTATGCTTAGTCAGCTGAGTGTTGAGATTTGAACTTGACCGGTTCACGTTTAACCGTAATTGTTTTCCTCTAGTAACGTGAACTGGTCGCTAGTGTCATTGATTCGTGTGCGAACGTTAAAACAATCCAATAATATTTTACATACCTATCCTCGCTCTTAATTACGAATTATTTTTCTGTTTTGTAAAACAACGCGTAGTAATTTCAATGATTAAATTATGTAAAAGTTCCCTAAATTCGGTTACAATAAATCACGATTTCTTCACCTAAAAATCCCTTAAATAATGTTGACGCTAGCGTCAACAGTGGTTGAGAGCGCGACCGACTTCTGTAGTTGAGATGTCCAAGATACAGCAGTCCCATTTATAAGACGGACAAAGCCATTTGCAATCCTTCGAGTACAGTCTGGTACTCGAAGGAGTACGCTTGTAGTCCGTTTCCTGTCGAATTATAAAGAAGTCCCATGTCAGCTGTACCGCGTAGATACCATAGTATTAGTTTGACTGACACCCAGTTAGATACTGTAGGTTTTTGCCATAGATCGGGAAACCTTAGCTAGATCAGGACGGGTGGCGTACACCAGGTACAACAGAGAAACCGTCGCTGATCGGTACGGAACGGAGCTGTCAAGAAGATCTGTGGATGTTTCGTCCGGTTTATGTTCAGCTGGTGTTTTCCCCAGGATTGCAATTTTCCATGCCGAATCTCCTCAAGATTTTCTCTACGTATGGTCGCTGTGAAGTACATACTTGAGACTTGCCTTGCTCGATTTGTATTACCAGAAATGAATCAAGGGAATCCATTGGGATCTTGAACTCAGAATTTAGTAGTATTAGAAATGAGTTGATTGCAATTTGAGTCGAACCTGAAATGAGCCCGTCGCCCACATAGATCCCAACTAGAAGTTTTTCTGTCGAATTTCTTCGGATGTATATACACGGGTCTGCAGTTGAACGAGTAAATCCGTTCCTCTCCACAAATGAGTGAAATTTGTTGTTCCAACATCGTGGTGACTGCTTAAGGCCATAATAAAGATTTCTTCAGACGGCACACACGACCTGACTCATCGTCGAAACCCTGTGGTTGAGTCATTTAGTCATGTCCAGGGCCTGGGCCAGTACCAGGGCCCCAGAACACCAGAAGATTCCAAGATGCAACATTTTCCAATAAAGTCGAAGGTTCTTGAATTCTGGACGACACGTTTTGTCCATTAGCCAATTCAGCCGAAATTTGACCAATTTGGAAATAGGACTATGTTCTCCAAATTTCTTTCCAAAACGAATTGGAGACAAAAGAGTTTCTTCAGAACATTTTTTTCCACATCTTAGTCGATTCGCAAACCCATCTAGCCCACTTGAGTCAACTTGGCCAAATTAAAATTCTGACCCCATGCCCTTTTAGTACTCTTCAAGAGACAAATTTCTAGCTGAAAATCTTTTTTTTTTTGTCAATCCACTCGCACGCTATCGCAATGGCCGCTAGGTTAAGTTTAAGCTGGCAGTTTTTTTTGTAGATCGTCGATGGTGAGAGCTACAAAATTCTTTCTTGCGGTACAAAAAAGGCACAAAAAAGACACAAATTACCTAGTATTTCGTTTCGCCGGCCGCTAGATGCGGGTCGCCAACTTTTTATACGTACTTTATGTTGTTGAGGTCGCTGAGTCCGAATCCGGGGTCCATTTGGCTCCTTCAGGTAAGGTGTTTTTAGAGGTCGATTTAGGGGTGTCTGTTATAAAAAAATCCTAAATGACGAAGAGCACGTTCCAACCACACGTTATATAGGTTTTCGGGGTCGTTGAGTCTGAATCTAGGGTTTGCTTAGCTCCATCACGTAAGGTTTTTTTTAGAAGTTATTTTAGGGGGTTTATAGCCCAAAAATTCTAAATAGCGAAGAGGACATTCGAGACATACGTTATATAGGTTATTGGGGTTCCTGAGTTCAAATCTAAAGGTTGTTGGACTGTACCCTAAGGCTGAAGATCATTAAAAGGTGATTTTATGGCAAAAGTGTGGAAAAAACGTACTTCTCACAATTTACTTCATGTAAAACTCACCCTAGAATCACCTAAAATCACCTTTAAATGATCTTCAGTCTTAGGGTACAGTCCGACAAACTCTATATTTGAATTCAGCAACCCCAAAAATATATATAACGTATGTTTCGAACGTGCTCTTCGTTATTTAGAATTTCTGGACTATAAACCCCCCCCTAAAATGACCTTAAAATGACTTCTAAAAAAAAACTTACGTGATGGAGCCAAGCAAACCCCAGATTCAGGCTCAGTGACCCCGAAAACCCATATAACGTATGGTGGGAACGTGCTCTTCGCTATTTAGGTTTTTGTATAACAGACATTTTGTTGTATAACAACAAAATTACATCTAAAAAGAATCCTTACCCGAGGAAGCCAAATGGACCCCGTATTCGGATTTATCGACCCCAGCAACATAAAGTCTATATGGTTTGGTCAGTTGAATCGAAAAAGAAATAATTTCTTTTTTTTTTGTGGGCCTGTGTTATCGATTGCACGCTTACCGGGTGGCAAAGGGACCAAATTCCATGTGTCACTTTCCTTAAAGGCTATGATTTCTTCCTTCATTGCACCCAACCACTTGTCCGAATGAGTACTTTTCATGGCATCTGTGAAGTTAGTTGGTTCGAGGTCCTCCAGAACTGCTTCCGTCAAACATGACGCTGTGCTGTTTGCTTAGGAATGATGAGATGTGAAGCCTGTTAATTTTTATGGCTTTTTATTCTGTATATTTCATTACAGTTCAGTTACAATAAACAAACGGTACAACTTCCACATCAGCTCCATCTTCTCTCTTCTTCTTCTCAACAGTCTCTTCCTTCTACTTTTAACACAAAACCGTATAGTCAGAAGTCAGAACACACATAACACAGAAAATGTAACAATAATACCAACTTAACTTAAAGGAAATCATTATACTTTCAACACCCTCTCTTAATGATTTTCCTGTAACCAAAATATTTTCTTTGAATCATATACTTGAAACTGTTATTTTAGCTTAAACCATTACTCATTACATATTTTCTCGAAACCTATTCTATTTAAGTTTTGGCAAAATTAACTTCAGTTTTTGTGTGATGAAAAGACACTTCTTGTTCAGATAACTTGTGTTTAATGTAGAAATGATAAGATCAATACAGCGATCGATATGATTATTAAAAGAGAGTATAACGTAAATAATGTGATGTTTACAGGGCAAAGGTTCGTCGCAGTCTCACAGAGACTCGGTATTAGCGGGGTGAGGACAGACGCGCGCCGTTCTCTGCGGCTTTCGCCGTGTCACTCATCGTTCACGTGCACACACGCACTGCGGGGCAGGAACGGACTTAACATACCGCCCCCCTTGAAGGACCCGAGTCCTTCAACACATCGCACTGGTCACTAGAGGACTCGTTTGGTTCCGGGGGCACAGGCAACGCACAAATCTTGGTGATAGGTCGTTTGATTAGACCATTGGAGCACCGGACGGTGAAACTCTCGGAAGGCCGTCGCTGCCGTTGTGGGTCTCGACGATACGTCCCAGCTTCCAATGGCACGGGGGTAGATGGTCTTCCTTGAGGATCACCATGTCCCCGTTTCTTACGGGAGGCACTCTCTGCTTCCACTTGGAGCGTGCCTGTAGTTCGCTCACGTAGTTCTTACGCCAAGCGTCCCAGATGTGCTGCACCATCTTCTGAAGTCGCTGGTACATCCTTAGACGTCCTTCTTGTATCTGCTGCAGTTTCTGATCCGGGATGGATGTGATAGGACGCCGGATTAGGACATGTCCGGGAGTTAGTGGGTTTAGGTCTTGTGGATCGGTGGACATTGGATACAATGGGCGTGAGTTTACAATAGCCTCGATTTGTGTTAAGATAGTCAAGAAATTTTCATAGGTGAAACTCGTATTACCCAACACCCTCTTCAGGTGAAATTTAATACTACGGACAGCCGGCTCTCACAATCCGCCAAAGTGGGGAGTCCGAGGAGGTATGAAGTGCCACTCGATGCTTTCGTTAGCAACAAACCCTAAGATAGCCTGTTGATTAACGCTTTCATTGAAGAACTTAGATAATTCGTCGATGCGTTTCTTAGCGCCGACAAAATTGGTACCATTATCCGAATGGATGGAGCTTGGTTTGCCTCGACGAGACACAAGTCGTCTAAGAGCAGCAATAAAACCCTCTGAGTTTAACTCGGTTACGAACTCAATGTGTATGGCTTTAGTTAGAAAACAAACAAAAACAGCCACGTACGCCTTAACAAGTTTAAAATTTCTCGTCTTACGATCGCGTAACTGGAATGGACCAGCGTAGTCTACACCTGTGGTTTGAATGGGATAGGATCCAATTAATCTTTCGGCGGGTAGAGAACCCATGATCTGATTATGCGTTTTGGGCTTCGCCTTTGAGCAAATCACGCACTCACGTACAATTTGTTTGACCAGATTTCTTCCGGAAATCGGCCAGTACTTCTCGCGGAGAGAAAACAGTAGTTGTTGAGGACCGCAATGTAACAATCGCTTGTGCTCGTCGCGAGCAATTAATTTTGATATCGGATGGTGATTTGGGAGGATAATTGGATGTCTCTTTTGAAAGTTAAAGTTTGAATTCGAAAACCTTCCACCGACGCGCAATAAATTTTCCTTGTCCAAAAAGGGATTTAAAGATAATAGTTTAGATTTCTTCTCTAATGGGAGATCTGATGATAAAGTAATGATCTCTGTGATAAACGTTTCATGTTGAGCTAAAAATATTAAACGAGTTGAAGCTGAGTCTAGCTCTAGCGAGGATAAGTCTTGTGCTGGGATCATTTTCCCAGTACGCTTAGCTTGCAAATATAGAATGAATCTTCTCCAATAAGCAGTTACCCGATACAATTTAAGAAATGAGGAGAACCTGTTGAACAAATCGAACTGATTCGATGTATTAACGAATGAGAGTATTTGAGGTCGAGCTTCTGGAGGCTCTACTTTGGATAGCACACCCCTTACCGGCCATTCGTCAGCTGGCTGTTTAAGCCACTTAGGCCCATGCCACCACAGATTAGACTGATGTAAAGTTTGAGGATCAGTGCCACGGGATACTAGATCCGCTGGATTTTCTGCAGACTTGACATGATACCAGTCACAGCTATTGGTGAGTTTCTGAATGTCTGCAACACGATTTCCGACAAATGTCTTCCACCGACTGGGTTCTGATTTCAACCAGGATAGGGCTATAGTTGAATCAGAGAAGTAAATACACTGGTGAAGACCTTTGTCTAGCGAGGACACCTCCTTACTAAGGTTTGCCAAGAGTAAGCAAGCGCAAAGTTCTAAACGAGGAAGTGTGCTTGTAGCCTTGAGAGGAGCTACCTTGGATTTAGAACAGAGAAGATTAACACACACGCTTCCTGATGAGATAGTTGAGCGCAGATAGATGCAGGCGCCATAGGCCCTTTGACTCGCGTCGGCGAACCCTATTAACTCTATGACCTGACTACCTGTAGATACTACATGCCGAGGTATCCTAATTTCATTTAGAGTGCAAAGATTATCACGAAATTCTATCCACTTGTTTGCAAATCTAACGGTAAAGATTCGTCCCATGAGAGTCGCAGCTGCCACAAACGCTGCAAGATTAGTTTAGCTACTACGATGACAGGGGATAACAAACCTAGAGGATCAAAGATTTGAGCTGTAAGAGCTAAGATCGTACGCTTCGTTATACATTGGGTCTGGTTAAACTCGCGGATAGTATAATGTAGTTCGTCAAATTGGGGATTCCACACGATATCGAGAGTTGATTGATTTGTGTTCTTTCCGAAGGGCAAATTGGTATCGGGGTCGACTGTCAACACAGAAGATTCGTTAGACAGCCATTTTCTCAAATTGAATCCACCTTGCTTGAGGATAAGCGTTACGTCACGTTTGATTAGTTTGAGCTGCTCCACTGAGTCAGCACCCGCAATTAAGACGGATGGGTACATACAGGACAAGTCTCGCCCGAATCGATGATCAAAGACATTCGGTTTTAGACGATTTTCCGTCCCTACATTTCATCTTGTTCTACTGCATGCGCCTCGATAAAACGTACGTGTATTCATTGCATTGGCTCGAACGTTGGGAGATAAGAGGTTTCTCGCCGGATGTATTTATTAATTTGTCAGGTATACGTCGGGTATTTATACGATCGCACACAAAACAGGGCGGAATGCTCGTATAGACGTATAGTATAATATGGAATCGTATAGCAGAGTTAACGTTTTTGGAAGTATCGCTCGGACAGGTCGATTGTAGATTTAAAAAATACATCTTGTTTCTGTATGGAATCAAAAGTAACGACAATAGTTTTAATAAAGATAATGGTCTCATTTCATTTCCCCCTAACTCAACTCAGGTTTTATATTTGTTTTGCCCAGATATAAGCATTGAACTCAACGTTCAATATCAGGGACTTGAGATTAGGTTAGGAGACAGACCTTAATAATAATTCATAACAAATTTTGAGAGAAAAAAAGGTTTATTTGCGTAGGAGTATCAAAATACAAACCGTAATAAAAAAATAGTGAAAACATTTAAATATAGGTATACATAATAAACACATATAGAAATGTAAATAGATCTAACTACATTGAAAAAATTTGGAAATATTTGGTTCATTGTATGACGTACAAATGTATGAAGTATTTATTAAATTCCTAAATGATGTGCCACTATAGCAATTTATTATCTAAACATATAAACCAGATAATTTTTGCAGTCTTAAATATGATTTCGTTTGTAACCAAACGTGGTTTTTACTTTCTCATATTATGAGTTACTCATATCTCACATATGAGCGATTGTTGCAATTGATTGCCATACCTACTCGTTATCTTTATCGTTATGGTCTTTGCTCTTGTGAATTTCCAGTTGTCTCCAAAATGACTTTAACTATTCTTACTGGACTTCATAATTGAAGTAATGAATTGATTGCCTACAATATTTCTTTGAAACATTTCTTTCCAAAATTTAACTTTATTATACTCATGAAAATCTTCACCTTTTTACAATTTTATTTACTATTACCCTGTATATCTATACTTATAAAATCGTTTGTCCTGACTGACTGACTGACAGATCTGTCAACGCACAGCCAAATCTACTAAGTCTAGAAACCTGAATGATGTATTTGTGGGTTTTTGGATTTTCGCATTTTAAGGTAGTGAAACGAGGAGAGGGTGGTTTGTATGGCAGCATAGACCTAAAAAAAATAGGAATCGTAACTAATCGAACACAAGATATCCCCGAAAGGTGTGTACAGAACTATCACAAATTCTTCATGTAAGAATAGATCAATTCGCCCCTTCTTACCTTAGTACGAAAGTAGATCGATATTGTGATATGTAGGGCGTCAGTTTTTATTTTATTTTTAGTTTTCTTGACTATTTATTAGCATTACTAACTTATATATACCTTATTGATTTTTTTACCGCAGATAAAACGGCAATAAAGATAATTGTAAGAAATAATAACAAGTATTTTTAGTAATTTCTCGTAATATTACGAATTTCCAAATGACGTGTGTACCGTGGATCGATTATTTCCGGTAACAAACAGGAGTCGTAGAAATTTATGAGTTTTGGTTCCATTTTAGTCCCCCAGAAGTCATCATCACGCAAAATCTAAAAGCACCAATTATAGACAAATCTCAAAAAACACCAGTTATCTGGGGAGAGTGTAATAATTTCACCTAAATACATTTATTTCAGTTATTTTTAAAAGGATTATTATTATTTGTATTTATTACTATAGAATACCTGTTTAAGATATGTTTATATGAAAAACTAAACGAGTGTGAAGCTGGCCACATCCACAAATCCTGTAGTCCGTTAAAATAGGTGCTGTTTTTCAGTCTCAAAAGTTGTGGTAAAAACATCCTAGGAGAGACTGTTTATTACTAATGACATGTATCCGATACGATTTACCACCCTAGCTTTCGTTTGGGGATTGATAGATGGGGTAAATGTACAAAAAATATAAAAAAAATTATTTAAACCACCCCAACCAATTTTTACACTGAAAATTGTTATCGAAAAATATTCATTTCTACATAAAGTATCCCCCTGAAACAGTTTCAAGTCGAAAATCAGGGGATGCAATACGCAAAAGGGGGTTCATAAGACACTGACTTAGAAATGTCAAGCTGCTACTTATGGTACTTTTCGTAACTATCTAAACTTCTAAACCAATTTTTACATCAAACATTTTTATCTGGAAATATTCGTTTATACATAGACTACCCCTCTGAAATAGTTACAAGTCGAAAATCAGGGATGCAATGGTCATTCGGGGGTTCGAATTCGATTCGAGTAAGTCTTTTAAGAACCCTCTATAGACTATTTCTTCCCCTGATTTTCGACTTGAAACTATTAGAGGGTGATAATTGATAATTTATGTATAATCGAACATTTCCATTAAAAATTTTTCGATGTAAAAATTGCTTTTAATACTTAGATAATTTTGCCCATATGAAAGAGTACGAAATTTCGAATTATGTCTCATTTGAAACCCCTAATGATCATTGCATCCCGTGGTTTTCGATTTGAAACGGTTTCAGGGGGATAGCTTATGCATAAAACAATATTTTCAGATAAAAAGTTTCGATGTAAAAATTGGTTTTGATAGTTAAAAAAAATGCATACGTATGAGTCTGAAATTACTAGGTTAATTGTCATATGAAACCCAGAATGACTATCGCATCCCCTGATTTTCGACTCGGAACTCTTTCAGGGGGGTAGTCCATGTATAAACTAATATTTCCGGACAAAAATTTTCGATGTAAAAATTGGTTTAGACAGTTAAATAATTTTTCCCATACGTAAGAGTACGAAATTTCGAAGTAAAGTATCTCATCAACCCCCCAATCACTATCGCATCCCTTGATTTTCGACTTGAAACTATTTCAGGGGGGTAGTATATGTACAAAGGAATAGTTCCAGACAAAAATGTCGATGTAAAAATTAGTTTAGATACTTAAATATTTTTTCCATACGTCAGAGTGCAAAATTTCGAGGTAAGTGTCATATCCCCGAATGACTATCGCATCCCCAGATTTTCGACTTAAAACTATATCAGGGGGGACGTCTATGTATAAACGAATATTTCCAGACAAACAATTTCGATGTAAAAATTGGTTTAGGTAGTTAAAAAAATTGCATACCTGTGAGTTCGAAATTACTAAGAAGTGTCATATGAACCACCGAATGACTATCGCAACCCCTGACTTTCGATTAGAAACTGTTTCTGGGGGGTAGTGTATGTACAAAGGAATATTTCTAGATAAAAATTTTCGATGTAAAAACTGGTTTAGATAGTTACATAATTTTTTCCATATGTGAGAGTACGAAATTTCTTGGTAAGTGTAATATGAACCCCCGAATACCCATTGCATCCCCTGATTTTCGACTTGAAACTGTTTCAGGGGGGTAGTCTATGTATAAAGCAATATTTTCAGACAAAAATTTTCGATGTAAAAATTGGTTTAGTTAAATATTTTTTTCCATAAGTCAGAGTACGACATTTCGAAATAAAGTCTCCTATCAACCCCCGAAGGACTATCGCATCCCCTGATTTTCGACTTGAAACCGTCTCAGGGGGATACTTTATGCATAAATCAATACTTCTAGATAAAAATTTTCGATGTAAAAATTGGTTTACATAGTTAAATAATTTTTTAAATACGTGAGACTACGAAATTTCGAGGTAAAGTCTCCTATCAATCCCCGAATGACCATTGCATCCCCTGATTTTGGACTTGAAACTATTTAATTTTAATAAACAACAGAAAAAAAATATTTAAAATGAGTAAAGAACTTATTCCTTTCTTCATCATGTTCGCGTGTCCATCCGCATGTAACGGCGCGTTTCTAATCTCTTTCAAGAATTGTTTTTTGTCGGCTTCGAATAAACGTATCGCACTTCGCAGTGCTCCGATACGTAGGTGACCCCGGTAAAACATTTCGTACGCCTTAATGCGACCCAAACGATTCGAACGAAAACAGCCATGCACCCGCCAGACGGCAGCATATTCCAGTGTTAATAAATGCACTTTTCTAATTTTCGTTTCCTGAGGTTAATAATGAATACTAAAATTTAAAAAAAATCGTATACCACTTTTTATGTCATCAGCAATGGAAGAAAGTAGATATGCTTCCTACAATTCCTGCAGAACGGTAAATAAAAATAGGGGTTGTCATATTGACAGCTACTCTCAACACCTTTCCTCAATTCTTATAGTAAGAACAAATAGTATGGTGAAAATTTCATGCAAATACGTCTATTTTTAACGTTGTAAAAAGAAAATTTAGATTTCGAGAGGTACACAAGCCCCTTAAGTCGTCCATATAGAAGTTGTTATTGATGATACTACAAGCCATAGGATATTTCATTTGGAATTGATTTGCTAATTCATTCAGCACTCTGGTTGCCAGGAAACTAGCAGATGCCGTGGCGTAAGTTATGGTGTTCAACACGAAGCACTCTACATCTTCTTCAGGTTCGGACCGCCACAGTATGCGGTGATAATCCCTATCTCCATCATCTAACAAAACCTGCCTGTACATCTTTTCAGATAGTAGTAGTACTAGACTCCTTTACAACACAGTGATGTGGCAGATAAACAGATTTATCGGGTATTGGATTTTCACGTATGCGAGACATGTGACCAAGTTGTTCGTATTCTGACATGAACGAGTTGTATTCCTTTCATAGTTTGTCATCCCTTGCCAGTTTACGTTCGATGGTATGCAGACGACGCAAAGCTATCGATCTGCATTCACCTAATTCTTGTACGCTTTCCCGGAAAGGAACCTTGACGATAAAACAACCAAATTTGTTTCTCCTGTAATTCTCCACAAAATGAATTTCATCCTTACCATCTTCACCACTGACTGGTAGTTGTTGCTCGACTTCTTCCAGTTCCCAAAATCTTACGATATCACTTTCACCTTGAGGATTTTCAGAACAGTGATAGGACTGTGTTTCACTGCTCCCAGGTAAGATAGAACTGGGTAACCCATTGAGAGGACAGTTCCCCGAAATGATCCATCCAAACTTGGTCTTCTGTAGGATCGGCTTTCCGAAGCCCAGCTGGATCTGACCCACACACAAAATTGGCCAGAACGTGGATGCTCCTACTAATAAATCGATTTTGGATGTAGCATTGAAGCTAGGATCCGCTAGAGTAAGATTGCTTGGGATATCTGAGCTACTGATGTCGAAATTGAAAGAGGGTAGATTTTCGCTAATACGTTTTAGCACAAGACATGACAATTCGACCTGATAATTATTAAGCCTGGAATGCAATTCCAACTCGGTTTTGTGTTTGATGCGGGATAAGCCATTTGCAATCCCGGCTACTACTAAATTGATGTTCTGCTTTCTGAGACCCATGCGTTCGCATAAGTCCTCAGTCACAAAGTTTGATTGACTGCCGCTATCGAGTAGAGCGCGGCACGGTTGCAGATTTCCGCGGTTATCTTTGACTAGAACAATTACCGTAGCTAACAATGTTTGATTTGATGCTTGGACCTCTGCTGCGTGACAATTCACGGAGTTGACCTTGGTCCCTGACCTGCCTTGGCCTTCAGCTGCGGAAGGTGCGTCCGTATTTACCCATTCTCCGTTCGGTCCACTTGTCAAATGTATTAATGTATGATGACCTTTCTTGCACTTTCTGCAAATAGTAGCGCGACAATTTTTTACTACATGATTTTTTCGAAGACATTTCCAAAACAATTTAATCTTTTTGACCTCCGCCATTCTTTCTCTAACAGTTAGCTTTAGGAAATCAGAACAGTTGTAGATCTGATGTTCCTTCTCACAAAATGAACAAAGCGATTGATCTGGTGACACGTTCACACTAGCATGACTTACTTCACGCCTGATTCTCTCCCGATTATCAATCCTTTGAGTTTGATTAACTTGAACCGCCTCTAATAATTCGCACCGTTTCTTTAGGAAGTGCGTGAATTCCCCAAAGGTGGGATAAGTGCCCTTTATCTCAACTTGTTCCCATTCCTTTCGAGTTACCGCGTCGAGTTTTGATAACACGATTTGAATTATTAAAGTATCCCAAGATTCCACTGGGTGGCCCAGTGCTTTGAGACATCTGATATGTTTGTTAAGATCATCACTTAACGCATGGAGTGATGACGCTGATTCTTTTGAAATAACACTAAATTCCAAAATACACTTGATGTGATTGTTAGTTATAAATCGTTTGTTTTCGAACCTATCATTTAATAAGCTCCACGCCACTGAGTAATTGATTTCCGAAACCTCTAACGATCTTAAAACGTTCACTGCTTCACCTTTCAAACACGATTTTAAATAGTAAAGCTTTTGAATATTATCTAGACGTGGATCTCTATGTATTAGTGATTGAAAGATGTCGTGAAACTCCATACAGTCATGATAATTCCCCGAGAATGTTGGTAAGTTAATCTGCGGAAATTTGATGTTCGAAACGCTAGGTACAACGCCCACACTTGCATCGATCGATGCTATTGACACACTGTCTGATTGCATTGCCCTTTTTGGGAAATAAAAACGCTAATTTTGGCTAATATATCCCGATAATTGTTTTCAAACTCCTCCCGGTCCTGCTGACCTTTAGCGATAACGCGTGCTTCGTAGTTGTCAACCGTTTCGTCCTGCGGTACCTCTAAACCCAGCGACAAAGGGTCAATTTTCTCCTGGAGACTGTTAAAATTCTGAAGTAGTGGCTTTGAATCCGCTAAGCAGGACTCAAGGTCCTGTAAAACTACATCATCGACGTTCTCTAACACCCTAACTTGATCAAAATATCCAACTAAACGCGTAAAACAACTACTCTTGATAGCGCCCCGTTTATAATTGAGAGTTTTCAACTCGTCACCCATTGTTATTGATAAGAATAAGCTAACTAACACGTAAACAACAACAGATCGAAGCTATTGAGGCGAGAAATGAGCAAAGGATAATGTAAAGTGTAAAGGAACGGGCTTACTTGCGTTCGCAGCTCGAAACAGGATGTTGTGGCGCCGGTCGTCTGCCAACAGTGCCGACGCTCGCTCCTCACGATCTCACGATCGATCCTCTCGTCGATTTGCTGATTGATCCGGCTCGCGAAGGACCAATTTATGTGTGATGAAAAGACACTTCTTGTTCAGATAACTTGTGTTTAATGTAGAAATGATAAGATCAATACAACGATCGATTCTTTATCCTTTATTTCTACCCTTGGATCTATGGGAGTTGAACTAATATTGCAATTTTCGAAATTGTATTTCTTTAAATTTTACTTATATATCTTTCTTGGTTTAATTTTAAAATTCCTTGATTTCCTTCATAATATATTTCCAAACCTAAAAAATTCTTAAAATCTCCTTTATACTTAATTTCAAATTCTTCCATCAATTCACTCTTACATTGGTTAATAACTGTTAAGTTTGGTCCGGATAAAATTATATCATGCACATAAATCAATAAAAACACAACTTCTCTCTCAGATTCTTTCACATAAAAGCAGTAATCTCTTTCTGATCTCTTAAACCCTGAATTTATTAAAAAAACATTAATTTTATCGTTCCAACACTTAAATGCTTGTTTTAATCCATACAGTGATTTGTTTAATCTTAAAATATTTCCCGATTCACATTTTACCCTCTCTGGCGAATAAATGTACACTTGTTCTTTTAAATCTCCGTTTAGGAACGCTGTTTTAACATCCAACTGTTTAAAGAAATGTTTGTTCTGATTTCCAATTGCCAATAATGTTCTAATGGTTGTCATTCTTGCTACTGGAGAATATACATCTTCATAATCAAACGAATCTCTTTGGGCACAAACTCTTACTACTAATCTCGCCTTGTAACGTTCGTCTAAGTTCTCCTCAAATGGATTGAACGTAAATACCCATTTTGTACACCATTTCATAATTCACCATTTTTGTTTTGTAGTAAAATTCTTTTTCATTAAACACTACATCTCTAGCATTTATCACTTTTTGTTCATTTATGCTCCACAATCTGTGTCCGGTGTTCGAATATCCAATCATTACGCATTTCTCTGATTTTGGATCAAACTTATTTCTGAATTGATTCGGAATGTGGGCATACGCTGTACATCCAAAAACTTTCATATGCTTAGTTTGTGTTTTTTTTCCATTCCATAACTCTGCAGGTGTCTTATTTGAATCGTTGTGTAAATTTCTATTTGATATATGCAGCCACCCTTATGGCTTCATTCCAAAACATTTTTGGCATATTTGCTTCTTGAATCATTGACCTAGCCTTTTCCACCAAGCTTCTATTATATCTTTCCGCCTTTCCATTCTGCTGAGGTGTATAAGGTGTTGTATAATCAATGAATGTACCATTTTTCTTACATAAATTTCTTACTTCATTCGAAACATACTCAACCCCATTGTCACATCTACAGACTCACAGCTACATCTGTATGAACAATCTCTAGTAACCTGTTTGCTTTGGTTCTAATCCCGAAATTTAATTTTGACATTTTTCCATTTATGCATGACTCACAGAAGTCAATTCTCCCCAGTTTTACATTTTCAAGTCCCTTAACTACACCATTTTTTCTTAACCTTTCTAAATTAAAATTACAAATGTGTCCTAGTCTTTTGTGTCACAGAGTAAATTCATCATTTCCTTAATCAATATTTAAACATTCCTTATTTTCTAGATTAACCTCAAATGAAATTGTATATAAGTTGTTTCTATTTCCTACTCCTACCAAAATACCTTTTTTGTACATTAATACCTTTCCACTTTCAAATGTTACTCGAATCCCAGCCATTTCTAGTCTTTTAACTGATAACAAGTTTCTTCGTAATTTTGGAACAAATAATACATTTTTCATTGTACACATTTTCTTATTTCCATTAACATTACTCAACACTTCAATGTTTCCCACTCCAATGGCTTCCATATAATTATTATCTTTTGCAACCGAAATTTTTATAGGATTATCCAAATATGAAAAAACAGAATAAATTTTCGCGTTAATTAAATGACCTGTGCATCCAGAATCTATACAAAAGTAAAGTTCATTTTTTTAACTTCTCTATAATCAATATTATCAGTCAAGAAACAAATACCTTCTCCACTATTTTCACCTTGGTTTTGGTTTTAGACGTAGTTACCTCTTCTTTCTTCATTTTCTCCCTGGTTTCTTGTGTTTCCACGATATCCACCGTAACCGTTTCCTCTGGAACCTCTCCCTGCATTGTAGTTCCCTCGTTTTGCTCCACGTCTATTGAAGTTTCCTCGTCCTCTGCCAAAGTTTCCTCGGCCTCTATTCGATTCGAATTCACCCCTTTCAGATTTTTCACTTTGTAAATATTTTACACATTCCCTCTTGTAATGTCCCTTTTCATTGCAGTAATAACATGGACCGATACGATTTGATGTGAAAGCCGTTGGCTTGAAGTTCTCTCTTCTGTCTCTATTCAAGTCCTGTCCACTCCTACTACTTACTGCATTTCTTCTTTCGACTTCTCCTCTCAGCTTTGCCTTTACAATATCCAAAGTTAACTCATTCATTGACATGTTGTCTATTATTGTTATGATGGTTTGAAATGATGGAGGCATAGCAAGCAGCAAGTTACAAATCAAATTTTCTTTTTTCAGTTCGGCACCAGTCACTTTTAATTGTCTCATCACTTCATCAAACTCTGTCAAGAAAACTTCTAAATCCTTCGTATCATTTAACTTCATGCTAATTAATTTCTTCCGGAACATCATCTGGCCCGGTACTCCTTTCTTCTCGTATCTTTCCTCCAGAGATTTCCACATGCTGTACGCTGTTGTCTTATCCCTTATCAACTTTATCTGGGAGTCATCTAAGCACTGTACGATGTAAGACCTGCATCTCCTATCCTTTAGTTTATCACTTTGTAATATTTTCGTATCCTTGTAATCTGCTTCTTTGAATTCGGTCTCTATGAATTCATACACGTCCTTTTCTTTAAATAGCACCTTCATCCTGAATTTCCAAGTATGGTAGTTTGTTGCATTCAACACTTCGATATTATAACTGTTCTTCGAATCACCTGAAGTCACCGCCATTTTTTCGTTCCTTATCTTGAGTGAGGTCCTTGTTGAGTGTAACTCCTTTTCCGTCCTTGTTAACTGAAAACTGCCTTGACTTCTAGCACTATTTCTGAGAGTGCAACTGGGTCTATAACCTGTTAAGTTTTATGGCTTTTTATTCTGTATATTTCATTACAGTTCAGTTACAATAAATAAACGGTACAACTTCCACATCAGCTCCATCTTCTCTCTTCTTCTTCTCAACAGTCTCTTCCTTCTACTTCTAACACAAAACCTTATAGTCAGAAGTCAGAACACACATAACACAGAAAATGTAACAATAATACCAACTTAACTTAAAGGAAATCATTATAATTTCAACAAAGCCCGCTTCGTAATCATCAAGTCTCAGCGGCCATCGTATCATTCGTACCGGGCGGTGATTTTCTTCTTCTAAGCCATTGTCCTCAGCTGTGGTGTGAAGATCTTGATGATCCTTTTCATTAATCTTGCTGGTAGACATTTGTTCTCTATATTCTCCAAATTGCTGTCGACCTCCCCGTCTCTGTTGATCTCTTCTCTGTGTTGTGTATACTCGAGTTGAATGGTATCATTTGTTGTACACAATTAACCATCTTTGTCATTTACATATCCAATGAGATGTCCAAAAATTGCCTTATCGTCGAACTTTGAGCGAAAATTCTTCGGAACATTTATGTAGCATTCAGATCCAAAGATTCGCAATATCGAAGCTGTCGGAAACCTTTCCGGTCGATAATTCGAATGGGGCTTTACCTGGTATGCTTGACTTTCCTGTACGATTGAGCAAGTATACTGCCATATCACATGTATGAGCCCAATACGCTTTTGATAATTTGCTGACAGAAAGCATTGAACGAGCCAGTTCGACAACGTGTCTGTTGGTCTGCTCCGCTTCTGCTCAGCAGTGTATGGACATGATGGACGAAGCTCAATGCCTCGTTTCCTTAACTGAGTCAACACCGCGGCACATTCGAATTCAGTTCCACAATCCGAACGAAAATTTTTCACCGTATGGCACGCAGTATCACACTCTCAAAAATGTCTCAAAATGTGAGGCGACCTCAGATTTTTCTTTCATGAAAAATATGCGAACATAACGAGAATAATCGTCTTTGAATGCCACGTAATATCGAAAACCATTGATCGAGTCGATTGACATTGCACCATTTACATCAGCGTTAATCAGTTCACCAACAATTTTCGGAGGATCCCGTCGCGGATGAAACGGTTTTCGATGCGACTTACCGAGTATGGATGAGGAGAATGAGGAGGTGTCCGAACACTTAAACCGATATCCCTACGCGAGATAATACGTCGCGCACATGACGTTTTCCTTGATGACCCAACAGTTCGTGCTAGCCCTGAAGGATCTCTTCAGTGGTAGCTAGGTGATACTCTGCTGGTAGGTCTGGAACACAAACTCGAATATCCATGATGTACACCGATCCGTCGAGCTTGCTTGCTGGAACAAGTTCACCCCTGTATCGAATCTCTACGCCCTCCTTATCGAACATGGTTGTATTTCCACATTTAACAGTCTGTCTGAAGGAGAAAAGTTGGTGACGAGTCTCGGGTACGTACCAGACGTCATTAAAAATGGCGGATGTCAAGTTTCCACTTACTCATGCCTCAATGTTAATTTTTCCGAATCTGTTCCCAAGAGTGGTTTCTTTTCCAGCTGTCTGGATACGCTGAAGTATTGTATATTTCTCGAATATGGCAAAATGTCTATTGGCGGTCATATGGTGCGTCCTACCAGAATCCGATATACGATAATCCCGAGGAGTAGAACTTGTGTTGACAGCTAGGCCTGTAGCGAAGAATGTACCGGTGACGCTGCCTTTGGAATTTAATTTGAAATTGTTGACGCCTGAGCTACTTGTCTTCTGCTCTGCAGTTGCACGTTTTCGACAATCGGCGATAAGATGACCAATTTTCTTACGGTATAGACACGCTCGTTTTTCCTTTGTATTCGGTGAGGACGAAGCAGGTGCTGATTTCTGATTGCGTTGATTTCTCTGCTGTAATGTACCCTTATGGCACCCAGGTTCGGTTGGATGGGTACTTGAAAAAGGAACATCTACTCGCTAAGAGTTAACATTCTATATTACCTTTTGATTCTTGTTACTGATAATTTGCCTGACCACCGCTGTTACCTGCTTGAGCAATTATAACTTCTTCTTTGGATTGAGAAGCACCCATATTGCGTTACTTAGGTCGTCCTCAATTTTGGTAGATTTGATGATCGTTGACTATTTCTTTGCCTCAGCCCCTTATACCTCAATATAAACTGGCAGGATCGCCATGTGATGTGCCCTTATGGCACCCAGGTTCGGTTGGATGGGTACTGAAAAAGGAACATCTCCTCGCTAAGAGTTAACATGCTATATTACCTTTTGATTCTTATTACTGAGTACAAGGATCGATGTTCGACCTATTTACTGGGTCCTTTACATTCCAATCATTACATTCAGCAAACCATTATTATTAATACACAGCAATATTAAAACTTACCTACTTACTTAAAATCTACTCTACAGGGTGATACATACCTAAGGTAAAATATATTTAATAACTCGTCACTACATCACTACACTGCAATTTCTGTGGTCTAGATTTCGAAAAGATGGAATCTGGTGCCTACGATGTTCTCTGTATTGAAGAGGTTTCAATCGAAGGCAGATTCTCGACGAGAAGTTTAGTAGTTTGTTCGGCTTCTGGGACACGATACCACGTTGATTGATAATACTGATACTCCGGGCCGAGTGATTTGAAGATACGATGGTGAAACAGTGACAACCGAAGTTTGGCATTCGGATCTGCTTTCTGTAGTTCAGCGAGAATGTCATCGAACACATTTGCGAGTTGCGAAGTATGTTTCGTGACTGAAGTGGTGCCATCTTTCGAAATATCGTAGAAATTGTCGAACAGCGTGTGTAGCCGTTGTAGAGACGATTGCTGAAATACCGATAGTAACGTCTCCCAAATTTCTTTTGCGTCTGTCTTCCTTCTGACATAGACGGCCGCTTCTTCATCAAGGGCCGTGTTAATTAAACGCGCGCGCGTTATCTCATTTGTCAATCTTTATAGGCTTGGGATGGCTCCGCACTTTCTAGCGGGGCACGGTCGCGTATTATCGACGATGGAATAAAGACATTGTTCTTTCAAATACAATTCCGTTTACCACTGTTCATTTTCCGGTAATTTTCGAATTCCGGTCACGGCGCGATTGCTGTGGTCTAAACGTTATTCAGCCATTTTTCGAACGATGATTAACTGTGAGTTATTCGCACTAGTTCTCGAACCCATTAAACACGAACGCGCATACGAAGCATATTGCCTGGGCCCATAACCTGTGAGGGTGGATAAGGGCCCGTGAGGAAATGAACACGAATGTGATTAGGGTTTATTCTATGAATCGAACAAGTGAACACAGTGAACAAAGAAAAGAGAGTCAGACGGAAGTCTGCTCCCTACGACAGCGTGCGTGGAACTGAGACTAGAACTCCCCAAACTATGTCTACTTAGCTCTTCACTAATCAGATAGATGACACACCGTGGATGTTTATACATATAGATTTACAATAAGTGTACCGTTTCAATAGGCGAGCAATTATTATCGCTAACGTTGCTAGCACATTCATTCCTGTTATTTGTAGCACTTTCACATATTTCACTGCTATTATTTAAATTTCCTAATGCACACTTGGGGATCATTCACAAATCACGAGATCCAAATTTTAACAATTTTGCATACCCCCTCCACCTCATGATATTTTGTGATATTTTCTGGTACCCCTGTCATTAATTACGTGGTATTACCAAGCCCCCCCTTCTCAAAAAATTAAAATTGAAAGATAATTAAAATTATTTATTATATGAAATTGTCAATTAATGTTAAAATAATATTCAATCAATTCGTCGTGTTAGAGCAACACGATATGACAAGTTATCTTTCCAATAATGAAAGACATTATTTTATACCTCTAAAACAAAAATGTGCATATAATCTGTTGGTACAGTGCAGCTGGTTTATTTTATCTTTAATAAGATATTTACATTAATTCAATATAAGTACATCATAATATTTTATGAAGACCTATATTTACGTAAACAAAACACAAAAAAATAAAATTATTACTTTTACATTTTGATACATCTGGAAAAAGAATGCAACTTTTTAATTTTTATGCCATGGATTTTTTTAATGATCTGCTATAGATATAGTTTGAGCATTTAAACGATCTGTCATTATATTCGTATTTGTTACAGTCTCTTTAGTATCTTGGTCCTGAACGTGTAACGTCTTCTCGGGAACCGCATCCAGTGTTGTTAATACTAATGCCGGCATAAACAGATGGAATCAGTTTGCGAGCTTTTGCAACAACCCAATCGTGGTCTGGAAGTGTAACTCTGTATTCCATGTGCATTAGCAGTGGAGTTTGTTTGTGGACTGCAACCATGCCTGTAGGAACTTTCGCTTTGTCATATTGGCTTATGAAACATACTTCTTTAGGACCGAATAGACCAGCTAACTCTTCAAGTTGATGGATTGTTGCTGTAGCAAAATGGAGATCAATGTGATTTCGATGAGCGTCTGCTTGAGGTTTTGCTAGCTTCACGGGAGCTGTCTCGACATGTCTCTTGCCTTTATGAGAATCTGCTCGTCTTGGAATAAGCCGCAAATAATCACCGTTTCGGCTGATTGATACTCCAAATTCCTCATTTAACACTTTCGTAAATTTTTCGAGAGTTTTCACTTTTCTGATATCTTCAGTTTGTCGTCTATTATCTGCTGCTGATCCATAGGTTGCAATTTCTATGATCGCCTTTAAAAGCTGTTGATCTTCGTCAAATCGAGGACGTCCAACTTTCTCATTGAGTTTCACCTTTTTTCTAAAAGACATCCTTGGCGCAAATCTCCTCCAGTGCCTCTCGTTTTTCTGTCCTGCATTATATGTTTCTTTCAGCGTGATCTATTTTCGCTTTTAAGATTTTTCTAGTACTTTCTAGTCCTCGTTTTTCTGCTTAAGTTTTTTAAATTCGTCCTCGTTGAGCAAATTTGCTTCAGTTTGTTTGTTTAAGTTTCTTGAGGTGGAGTATATCTTGTCGACACAGTAGAAATTGGAGTTGTTGGAATTGCCGATTTTGGCTCATTACCTTTGATTAACAAAGTATATCCTGTCTTTTAGTTTCAGCCGAAACGGTAGTACTCTTGGAACTTACCAAAGTTGTAGTAGTGGTCGTAGTCTTTGCTAATGCTTAAAATAAAATGATACTATTTTGAACCGAATATTAAAAAACCTTTTCGATAAAACACGAAGCCAACCATAAAAAATAGTTTTGAAACCTAGAATATGTAGACGGAATGTGAACAAATTAAGAAAAATACGAACGAAAATTAGGAAAAACGAAAAGTATTTATAAAACCGTTGTACTTGTATATGTGTCAAAAAAGTTTCACAGTACACCCTAAAAAAATTATCAAATGCATTTTTTTATACTATAAAAAGAGATATCTAACTAAAACATTGCACATTTATTTTTACCATATTTATTAAAATATTTTTTTGTGAATTTTCCGGCGTATTTTTTGGCCAATGCAGATTTAAAAAAAAACATCAAAGAATCACTGCGAGCGTAATTTTGGCACACTATAACGTATGATTCAAAAAAAAAGGAAAGTGAGTTTTCATCTGCATCAAAACCACTATAGAGTGAACCAAAAGCAAAATTTTTCGCCAAAAAAAGGCTGCGTTTTTCCTCAATTAACCATGTAAAATGAGTATAAATTTACACCAATTTGCATAAAAGGGTTTATTGGCGAGCGGTTGTTAACCCGCCGTTGTTATACACACGAGAATATTATATTAAAAAATATGATAGGTCATTTTCATTTTATAGGCGGTAAATTGAAATTAAGTGGTGAAGCTCGTCATCGAGTTATTTGCAAAAAATCGGAAAAATATTCCGTATGCTGTGCAATTGGCGGAAGATGAGCGTCATCCATAAAAAATGTTAAAAAGTCCAAGAAGTTTGACGGCCCCGGGGACTGGACTCGATCCAGCAAGCCGTCCGTGGCGAATCAGACGGACGAGTGGCTGGCCCACTCGGCTATCCGAACGTGTTGTTTCAGTCCTCGTCCGTCGATCTTAAACATCTGCTTACCACTTAGCACAACGACCTATAAGGGCTATAAGCCCCTATAAAATGAAAATGACCCAACGTAGCTTTCCGCCAATTTGGCATTTGATTTTACACTATGAAACAAACAAGCTGTGCAATTGGCGGATACTAATTCGATCACGAGCTTCACCTGAAAAAATTATGACTTTCACCCCTTATAGCTACCCTTGTCCCTAGCGCCCATTTCCGCCATTGCGGGAAAATCACATACTCGACTATGTCTACATGCCTCCATATAGTTTGTCCATATTCTCGATCACGAGCAAAATCCGGCTCCAGCTCTCAGTCTATAGGGTGATGTAAAAATTAGAGATGTGAGACTGTGCTGTATCGTTAAAATTACTTGGAGATGAAATATTTTGAATTGAAGGCAAATTGGGGGACGGAGTAGAACTAGGTATATAAGTCTGTAATGGCTGTTGTGACGGTAAAATGATATTCCCTGGATGATATACAGGAAACGAAGATAAGGGTTGTTGTAATGTATTGAAGCTAGTTGTAGGTCGTAGGTGTAGTCGGGAAACGCCTGTCTAGTCTTATCTGTTTCAAAACGTTAATAATACCAATTTTAGCATCAAGTTTTTCTTCTGCGCTTAAATTTTGGAGTGAAGGGACAAGAGATAAAGCAAAGTTTATGTCTTCATCAATAGTATAATTTCATTTAATACTTTTATTAATGCTTCATCCACATCTGTTTGTTTAGGTACATTCCTCCTCTTTTTACGCTGACGAATGGGTGTGGAAGCGGAAGGCCCGGGTTCATCATCATCTTCATTATTATTTTGAGATTCATTCTCGTCTAGGTTACCTTCCGTTTCTCGATTTTCCATGCATGGAACAAGAAATAATAGTTTTTCAAAATAAATATATTTACGCCTCTTAGTCGCAGCTTGTCAAGACTTAGTGTTCTTCTTAGTGACCGGATCATCATATTTTAACTAACACAAAAAGTTTTTTTCCTGCGTTTTAATGGCTTGGACAGACGCATATTATAAATTTGTGTTTATTAATGTTGGTTCTTTTGGAACAGTAAGTGATTCAGCAATATTAAAAAAATCTGAATTGGGTAAACGGCTTTTCGAAAATCGGTTAAATTAATATTCCCTCCGGAAGGCATTTGCGCAATAATGATGATGGAAATATTATTCCATTCTCTGTGGTAGGCGATGAAGCATTTGGACTTGCAAATAACGTATTACGACCTTATGCAAAAAGAAACTTAAACTTCACCAAGAGAATTTTTAATTATAGACATACACGAGTTCGACGCATGGTTGAATGTACCTTCGGCATTCTCGCTAACAAATGGCGTATTTTTCATCGCCAAATTGTTGTCAATATAAATATTGGTGTTCAAATTATTAAATCTTGTTGTGTCCTTCATAACTATATCTGAATCAAAGATGCAACTAACTTCACCGATACGCTGTATAGTTGTCCTATGAATAACTTAACAATCAATGAAATCAATCGAGGCAGAAATAATATGAATGACGTGCGACAGTACATGTCGTCATACTTTGTTTCTCCTGGGGGTGCAATTTCGTGTCAGTATGCCAAAGTGTAAAAATGATATTGCGTTACGTAAATAAAGAAAAATGCAGATGTTTCGATACCTACCTTCTTTTGTTTTCTCTCCAACTGATTCCAATCAGGGACTATTGCTTCACAAACTTCCTCCCACAATTTTTTTTTAGATTCACATAAGAGTAATCTTTTTAGTTTTTTCTTATAAAGCGCTGGTCCTTCTTGAATCTCCTCCATGAAATTTTCGATTGACGTGTCGGCAAGCAGCGATGGAGAAGAACTTGGCTAAACTTTAGTTTAGTGAACTGTCGGAGAGTCTTCGTTTGTTCGGATCATGTCTAGGATAAATCTGGGGAGGGATATGAATTGGTGGGATATGAATGTGGGTTGTATGCTACGTATCCTGTTGATGTCGAGTTCTAGTAGTGGGTCGGTCAGTAGGTGCCCGTTAGCGTTTGTCGCTGAGTCTCCAAATTGCGTGTGTCTTGAATTCAGGTCCCCAGTTAGGATTGCTCCGAGCCTTCCTGAAATGTAGTCCATCTGTCGTCTGTCGAGTGGTTCCCTGCAGTGGCTGTAAAATGTAAAATAAAGTAAATTTTTTGGGTGTTTGGATATCGACTGCTAGGCAGTCGAGTTCGGAAAGGTGTCGAGGGAGGGAATGAGGTAGGAAAGGGATTCCATGTTTAATGAGGATGGCTGTTCCTCGGGAGAAGTTGTTCTTAAGGAGATGTAATGTTGAATATCCATAGATGGTTGGAAGGTAAGGGTGTTGATAAGTCCGGAATGTATGTTGTTGTCGTGTAATAGGTTCTTGAGGAGAGCGTGCTTCCTCCTTAGACCTTGGCACATCACACTGCCAAGGGCTAAATTCGCGGTTTCATTCATTGTTCTACTGCTGTGATTGGAATGAAGATTTGATGGAGTCGGTCACCGAAAGGAGTGATGTGGCAGGACTGTCGGAATAGGATTTGGGTAGTGTGATTTATGAATTTTTGAATGAGGGCACGGCGTTCTGGGAATAGGTTTAGGAGAATTGAAGTGATGATTATGATTATGGTAGTGTCGTCGAGGGGTAATATGTTGTCGGGTGTTGGGGGTAGACTGGGGGCGGTCTCTTCGGGCTTAGAAGGTTGGGTCGATCTTTTGGGGCATTTTGCTGAGAAGGCTGGGTGTTCACCGTCGCAGTTGGGACATTTGGGGTTGTTTGGTTTGGGGCGGGAAGCGGAGCGATGTTAACCGCTGCAGAAGAGGCAGGCAATTTTTTTATAGGCACAGGTGGACGCAGTGTGGCCAGCGCCTGCGCATTGGGAACAGTAGAGGGCGTGTGACGCTAACTTTTAAAAATAGAAAAAAATAGCTATGGCGTAAGCTTTGATACCTCAGACGGCGTAGGGTAGCGACACAAAGCCGCACGGCTCTCTCAATTACCTCGGAGAGTTTGGGAGGGTCAGAAAAATTGACAATAATTAAATATGTTTGATTTGGGCGCCACTGGCTTATATGTACCCAAGCCAGAGGGTCCTCGATGTCTGAGGAGCCGTCTGAGATAATTCCCACTGCAAAGTGCCACCTAAACAAATAATCCTAATAAAAATTAAAAAAAAAGAGAATGATTACAGTACCCACAAAATTTAGGGTGATCAAAGGGGGAAATGGCAGAAACTCAAGCTCCAAAAACAATAAACACTTTATTCTATATCAAAATCACAGGATATTTTTGTTCCCAAGAGGGAAGAGGAAAAATATATAACAGTTCAAAATAGATAAGTAGTTGTCATAATTGCTACGTTTTCAAGACTCGAGTCTTCCTAAGTGACAGGCAGTTTCCTTAAAATGTGTTAAACTGCAGCAACAAACAAAACAAAAAAAAAGAAAACTCTTATAACCGGTTGCAAATTCAATAATTTGTCTCTCAGGTTTTAAGTGGTCGTATCGACCGAAAATAAAATTACAATTGGGAATGCCCTTCCCCTCAGAAAGAAAGCAATAAAAAAAAGGAAAAAAAGCAATGAAAAAAAATAACCGGTCCTCGCTCAGCTATGAGGACAGTACCAAATATCTGGCAATGGTCGTGACGAATTAAGATAAATAAAAGGTACACAATTACCGACCGAGGTTGGTTGGTTACTCCCTGCAGCGACACAATCCGGGTACGTTCCAGGCCCCTGATGTATGGTCGTATCCCGGTCGGGAGTGCGGTCGGCGTTCGGTCTGCTCCTCACACAGGAAATCGGAAACCCTGTCTAACCTCCAAGTCAACCTGGCACAGGACCTTCGAAGGAGCCGGTGGGAGATCAGCACGTGGCCCGATTATCGATAATTCGCTCCGAACCTTTGGTACTCAACTTCCGGTCCTAACAGCCGGACTTAAAAGTCGGACCTAAAAACCCTAGACAACGAGAAACGACCAGTTAGGTGACTGAATGTTTTCAAACGTGGGGGTTACCTCTGCAAGAGGGTTTTCCTAGCCGTCCTCGACAACACAAAATGGCGGCACAGCTCCGCGTAGAAAATCCTCCAACGAGACGTCCTCCTCTCAACGTACGAATCCCAACGAGGACTAGACGACAGATTCCTACTCTCTCCCTTCGTATAGATCCCACACAAGGCAACGTCGAAACGAAAATTACGAGGGTTGAGAAACGCTTACGCTGTACTATCGCCGCCGCCGAAAAGACAAAAAGAACACGTTCGACAAATCGATGCTTAAAAATGGCCGAGACCAGACGAAAAGATGACCTCGTCACGTCAGTCGTTTCATCGCACAAAGCATAGAACGGAGCAAATGTTAGGCGAGTTCGATTCGAACCACTAATCGTTTGTAAACGGGATTCGGACCGTTACAAATTCCATCCCCACTTACCCCAACGAAAGAAGGAAAAAAAACAAAACAGGCCAAACCAAATAAGAGAAGCTTAAGGCGTGTCCAAGAGCTCTCGCCGAACCCAACATGTGTCACCAAGGGGAGACTGGGTAGGGAATTCCCTTTCCCGCCACTATCGTAGGCTGTCTCGACCCTTCTAATCACTAATCCTAGTAAAACTGACGAAACCTCTATCAGGAATTCCATAAAATTACACGTCAGAATGGGAGCTAGGGGAATCGGTCACCCCTAGTCCCATGTGGGGCATCAATACAACAAGGAAAAACAATAAGGAGACTCTACAAATTTACGCCAGTTCCCCACAATAACTGGGGTGCGCTGGATCAGAACCAACGTCACCTAACTTAATACTACTAATATGCGACATCTAGCCCCCTGCTAGACTCGCCTCAAAGGGTGTGACGCAGGAGTACTCCCAATCTGATCCCTGCGCCTGACAACCGACCGAACACACGAGGTGAACGGACCAAAAGACGAAACATCAAACCCTACAACCACTAAAACTAAAAGAGCTATGGAAGTGACAACACCAAGCGACCAACCTCACAATGAATGGTTAGTGACAGAACAACGTTCAAACGAATGTCGATAACCATAACGTCATGGACCAAAACTAACCCCAGTCGCAGTTAGAAACATCAGGGAAAATCCTTAACCGACGTAACGGACAACCTTAAACCCAACGTTAAATCCGCCTCAAGAAGTGACTTCCATATACGGTAACTAACCAAAACGAAAACTACCAGCTCACCACAGGGAAAACGACACACAAACCATAACCACTTCACAACCCTTAGGGGCCTCTTACCCCAACCGCGGACTCGGTACAGTGGAATTCTAAATACAGCCCCCAACTGCAGGGCATCATACACTTAAGGGACTTTTACCCTAACCGCGGACCCGGTGCAGCAGAATTCTTACGCCCCATACTGCAGAGCAACATAAACAGGGAATCACAACACACGAATATACAAGCACGTGAACCATCGAGATCTTACAACTGGTCGCAAACAATCTTACAACTAATTCGCGGTCTCAAGTGCGATACTTCACAACAGCAACTTCACTGCCGCAGTGGAAAGATGGTTCTCATTCCCACTACTATCTGGGCAACTATCATGTTGCGTGGCTTTTAGGTTACCCAGGGACATCCAGATTATGCCCCAACAATTAACCTAAAGCTAACTCGAACAAAGACATCTAGACCTTCGCTTGGGCAAAAGGAACAAAACCCAACCAGACGGAACAAGAGAACAAGTTTGTCCCAACTACGAGATATAACCTCGATCACCAGAACTACTGAAGAAGCAAAACTTCCTCACCCATAACCATTGTGCTCGTGTTGTGACGGAAAATCCTCCTAAGAGAGTGCGACTCCCCGCAACTAATCGCAAAGAATCCACAAAATCGGGGACGACGCGCATCCATTCATTACTCGAAATAAATCCCTCAGAGAGGTTGGTTCAAACCCAACATCCGAGTAATGAGACACTCCGAGAAGCACAATCTGATAATCTCAAGGGCACCATCGCGAAGAGAAGAAAATAAAAGGAAAGAAGAGAAAAAAAAAAGGTCAACAACTAAATACACAGGCTCTATACCAGGCACAAGATTGAGGTCAGCATCAGATTTTACATTGGGCACGCTTTAAGGTCCTTCACGTGCCAAGTTCCCCTAAATCTACCATCTACGTCAACCAATTCATACGTCCAAGGAGAGACTTTCTTGGAAATCACCAGCGGTCCTATAAATTTTGGAGCGAGTTTAGCGGCAAAGGCGTTGGCCGCATTGGACTGTACAAAGTTCCTGCGATACACTCGATCACCCACTTCGAACACAAGAGGTCTATGCCGTAGGTCATAGTGCCGTTTGTTCTTTTCCGCTGACTTCTTAAGCCTTTCCTTAACCTCCCGAAATAACTCTTGGAACGCCTGAACCCTATCCCTAACCAAAGCGTCATTATCCAACTCCAACTCACCAGGGTTAGCCACAGCTACCTTTTCAAAATTCACAGGATATTCCCTACCGAAGACGATCTGATATGGACTGTAGCCGGTGCTTTCGTGAACTTGTGTGCGTAGCGCACACGCCAACTTATGAAGGTGCAAATCCCACTCCTTATGATCATCCCTGATGTAGCACCGTATCATGGTTTCCAATGTCTTATTAACCCGCTCAGTGGGGTTGGCCTGGGGATGATAATTCGCCGTGAAGAACTGATTCACATCATACGCCCTCAACAAAGTTCGGAAATCCTTACTCCGAAATTGCGTACCATTGTCAGAGATCAATGTATGGGGTTGACCGTATATAAGGAAAAGGTGTTGCTCAAGCGCAGCACAGATGAGCTTGGACGAAGCACTTCGCAAAGGCACGACTATCGGGAACTTACTGAAGAGGTCTACCATCACCAAAATGTATTTAAAACCTCGAGTGGAGCGAGGCAGCGGCCCAACTAAATCCACACTAATCACCTGGAAAGGCTTATCTAAAACTCGGTGAGGTGTCAAGAGACCCCCTGGTTTCTTTTGTTCTACCTTGTTCGCACAACAGGACGGACACACTCGCACATAGGAGGCAACATCACTCTTCAGCTTCGGCCAATAGAAGTGGGTAGATACCCTTTTAAACGTTTTGAAAACGCCCGGATGTCCAGCGCAGGGGTCGTCGTGACACTTCCGCAAGATCTCCCCCCTATTTTCTTTTGGTACCACCTGTTTCCAAGCATCGGCGAAATCTAAATCAGGGACCGTCCTGCCTTTCACATACTTATACAATCTACCTCCCGTGATACGCCAAGCAGGATATTGCAGCGGCCACTTCTCCACTCGCGACAACATCTTCCTATACCATTTATCAGCGACTTGATCAACCGTTATCCTTTCCAAGACGTCCAAAACAGGCACAGACCGTGAAAGTGCATCGGGTACCACATGTTCCTTACCCCTTCGATGGACTACATCAAACGAATACTGCTGTAACTTTAAACTCCAGCGAGCCAGACGCCCCGTCGGCTCCTTCAGATCATTCAACCAACGTAACGACCAATGGTCAGTACAGACCGTAAAGTGAGTGCCTTCCAAATAGGGCCTAAGCCGTTCAATACTCCACAGAATCGCCAAACACTCCAGCTCGGTCGTCGAGTACTTCCGCTCTTGTTTGGTGAGGGACCGGGACAAATAACACACCACCTTCTCATTTCCTTGGCGATCTGTCTGAGTGAGGACCGCCCCTAAACCAAAACCGCATGCATCCGTCTGCACACAAAAGGGAAGGTCAAAATCAGGACAAGATAGAATCGGGGCGCTGACGAGATGACTCTTAATCTTATCGAAGGCTTCCTCCTGGAGGACACCCCACTCAAATTTCACATTTTTGTGTAGCAAGTGAGTCAATGGTTGAATTAGAGACGAGAAGTTTGGGATGAACCTACGGTACCAAGACGCCATACCAATCACACTTCTGACCTCCGTCACTTTGGTTGGCGTGGGGATCCGCAAAATCGCCTCAACCTTGGCCGGGTCCACATGAAGCCCGTCTGAATCGACCACATAACCTAAGTACCGGAGTTCGGCTCTGCAAAATTGACACTTATCCTTGCTTACTGTAAGGCCAGCGGCCTGAAGACGTTCGAACACTTTCGCCAGAATTTCCAAATGCAATTCGAAAGTCGGGGTCGTTACCACGATATCATCTAAGTAGACAAAACAATAGGGCTCTAAGTCCACTCCAATAACTCTATCGATGAGACGTTGCAAAGTAGCGGGAGCAGTGTGAAGTCCAAAGGGAAGCCTGGTAAATTGAAAAAGACCCCTACCGGGTACCGTGAAAGCAGTGAGGGGTTTCGAATCTGCCTCCATTGGGACTTGCCAATAGGCCGACTTGACATCAAGACTAGACAGATATTTAGCATCACGAAGTCGGTCCAAGATACTGGAAACATACGGTAGAGGGTAAGCGTCGCGCTTGGTAACCTTATTCAGCTTCCTAAAATCTACACAAAACCTCCAGGAACCGTCCTTCTTCCTTACCATAACTATGGGACTGCTGCATGGGCTAGTGGACGGTTCAATAACACCTTTACTCAACATCTCTTGGAGTTCCTGGTCGATATGCTTCATCATGGCCGTTGATACGGGGTAATATCGCTGTTTAATGGGTTCCACATTCCCTACCAACGAGATCTTATGTTGCACCAAGGTCGTACACCCTAACGTGTCTCCCATTCGCCGGAAATTACTATCAATTAAATCCGACAGAGCGGCCTCCTGATCCGCAGTGAGCACCGCCCGAGCTCTTAACGCCTCCGCAGTCTCCACGACGCATTCAACCTTATCGTCCTTCACGAATTCCCACTCTTTAGACCTCAAGTTGGGAATGATCCCCATACGGACCCAAAAGTCAATCCCTAAGATCAGGGTACGTTTCAGACCAGGCACAACTAAAAATCGGATGAGCTTTTCTATCCCGTTCAATGACACCGGGACATTTAACGAACCAATACATTCACAAGACTCACCATTGGCGACAGTAACCGAGGGCAACCTACTCTCTTCGAGACAACCCTGACACACATCCTTCAGCCTATCCCAACCTTCCGCGCCAAGCACACTATGGGTCGCCCCAGAATCTAGCAGTCCTAAGAACTCCTTCCCAAAAATAGACACCCTCATGTAGGGGCGTTCGTCGTCCCTAGCATGGGCAAACACATACTCTAACACACACCGAATAGACTGGACCGGTTCGGAATATAGGAGCGAGGGCCGATCCTTTACCGACGTTCCCTTTGATCGTTTCCCGAACTTTTCTGCGAACATTTAGGACACGTACGAGAAGTAACACCTGGACGACCACAAATATAACAGTATCTCCTCTGAGGGGCTTTGCACTGAGCTGAAATGTGCCCCTTCTCGCCGCAATTCCAACAAGCAAGTGTACGGGTACGGGTTTGCCTAACTGGGGAAGTACCATCGACAGGTAACAACTCTTGGCTGCAACTAGCTGATGGAGAGTCGTGGGAGTACACGTATGCCAGGTCCGGTTCCCTAGATTCCGCTTATCGCGAGGAGGAGGAGTATACTTGTCAATCGTCACCTTCCTGGCTTCTAGTTGCCTACCCAACTTAAGTAACTGATCTAATGACAGGACCTCAACTAAACTCAACTGCGACTGATAAAAGGGGATGAGATTCTGCAATACCACTTTCAATTTAATGGCATCTGATATTGGAACAGTAAGTCTATTGAATAAGTTACTCATGACTGCCAAATATATTCCCATAGGCTCGTTTGGACCCTGCGTCCTGCGCTTAATCTCCTCAAACAGCCGATCATTGAAGTCTGGTGGCTGAAACTGTAATCTCAACTCCCGCACCAAATCAGACCAACAACCAAATCTAGATCTATTGGCTCGATACCACACCAGGGCAGACTCCGAAAAAAGATCACTCGCAGACGTAAACAAAGCCTCCACGGATACATTCCTTGCGATTCGCAACTCCTCAACGGTTTCCAGAAACGAACTAAGAGATGTCACGCCATCCCCACTAAATTTCTTAAAATCCCACTTCGAAATAGGAATACTAGCCCCTCGTACTAAATTACGTTCACTGAGTTTCACCTCCGGCTCGTCTTCAGACTCTGTCTCGTCTGAACCTGATTCAAGACCCGTAGATGACAATACTGCACCAATGTCTAACACCGTAACATTGTCCGACAGCGACGCCCTTTGGTGTTTCCGAGCTTTCGATTTTAGAGAGGATATGAGGGATGTACAATCGACCATGTGCTGTGACCTAAGCGCGATCTGAGCCTCACCAACAGGTACCGATCGTTCGGCTCGACGAGAAGCATGCACCAACCTAGTAACAAGCTTTCGAAACGAAGGACTAGAATCGAAATCAGAGAACTCGTTGATCGCCGTCCGGCACTCTTGAATGATCAGCTCCACTGCTTTCGAATCATCCTCAAAAGAAAACTTATGGGGAGGGTACTCAGTCACTTTGCCTAACTTCTCCAATTTAAGGAAGCTACGTAGACTCTTCCGCATATTGGCCATCGTATCACCTGTCTCCATCTTGTAACCCCTAACAGTCAACTCGTACGTTAACTCGTCACGACTAAGACGATCCACATCCATCCGGTCAGCCATCCTGATACCTAAATGTTTTGCAGCAGCAACCAAACAACCACAAGGTCTTAACAATCGATCCAGGGGCACAACCAGGTGACCCTATCGGCTATACAAACTTCGACAATTAAGTGAAATCCCAAAGAAGTAAATAACAAAATATATAAAACAAGGTTGTAAAGATTGTGATCACCTAACTTTTACCTTTCTTTCTGAGTTCACAATCGAACCCACTTATCCCTACAATTATAACCTGAACTTCTGCCAGTTCAATTTGATCACCCCACTACAGTATGAATGGCCCCACGTTGGGCGCCAAATTTGTGACGCTAACTTTTAAAAATAGAAAAAAATAGCTAAGGCGTAAGCTTTGATACCTCAGACGGCGTAGGGTAGCGACACAAAGCCGCACGGCTCTCTCAATTACCTCGGAGAGTTTGGGAGGGTCAGAAAAATTGACAATAATTAAATATGTTTGATTTGGGCGCCACTGGCTTATATGTACCCAAGCCAGAGGGTCCTCGATGTCTGAGGAGCCGTCTGAGATAATTCCCACTGCAAAGTGCCACCTAAACAAATAATCCTAATAAAAATAAAAAAAAAGAGAATGATTACAGTACCCAAAAAATTTAGGGTGATCAAAGGGGGAAATGGCAGAAACTCAAGCTCCAAAAACAATAAACACTTTATTCTATATCAAAATCACAGGATATTTTTGTTCCCAAGAGGGAAGAGGAAAAATATATAACAGTTCAAAATAGATAAGTAGTTGTCATAATTGCTACGTTTTCAAGACTCGAGTCTTCCTAAGTGACAGGCAGTTTCCTTAAAATGTGTTAAACTGCAGCAACAAACAAAACAAAAAAAAGAAAACTTATAACCGGTTGCAAATTCAATAATTTGTCTCTCAGGTTTTAAGGGGTCGTATCGACCGAAAATAAAATTACAATTGGGAATGCCCTTCCCCTCAGAAAGAAAGCAATAAAAAAAAGGAAAAAAAGCAATGAAAAAAAATAACCGGTCCTCGCTCAGCTATGAGGACAGTACCAAATATCTGGCAATGGTCGTGACGAATTAAGATAAATAAAAGGTACACAATTACCGACCGAGGTTGGTTGGTTACTCCCTGCAGCGACACAATCCGGGTACGTTCCAGACCCCTGATGTATGGTCGTATCCCGGTCGGGAGTGCGGTCGGCGTTCGGTCTGCTCCTCACACAGGAAATCGGAAACCCTGTCTAACCTCCAAGTCAACCTGGCACAGGACCTTCGAAGGAGCCGGTGGGAGATCAGCACGTGGCCCGATTATCGATAATTCGCTCCGAACCTTTGGTACTCAACTTCCGGTCCTAACAGCCGGACTTAAAAGTCGGACCTAAAAACCCTAGACAACGAGAAACGACCAGTTAGGTGACTGAATGTTTTCAAACGTGGGGGTTACCTCTGCAAGAGGGTTTTCCTAGCCGTCCTCGACAACACAAAATGGCGGCACAGCTCCGCGTAGAAAATCCTCCAACGAGACGTCCTCCTCTCAACGTACGAATCCCAACGAGGACTAGACGACAGATTCCTACTCTCTCCCTTCGTATAGATCCCACACAAGGCAACGTCGAAACGAAAATTACGAGGGTTGAGAAACGCTTACGCTGTACTATCGCCGCCGCCGAAAAGACAAAAAGAACACGTTCGACAAATCGATGCTTAAAAATGGCCGAGACCAGACGAAAAGATGACCTCGTCACGTCAGTCGTTTCATCGCACAAAGCATAGAACGGAGCAAATGTTAGGCGAGTTCGATTCGAACCACTAATCGTTTGTAAACGGGATTCGGACCGTTACAGGCGATGGGTGGTATCGGGTTTGGGTTGGGTTGTTCGGTTTGATAAACACGGTCTAGCATTCGGAGGCCGTTTGTGAGGATGGCTGAGTAGGTGTTTGGCCGCAATTTGTGATGACATTGATGACCCATATGAATGTTGTTGGCAGACTGGTGGCGCTGAAAATAATTCGCCGCGCTTTGATAAGTGAAATTTCTCCGTTGTTGAGGAGGTCGTAGAGTTCGTCTTCCGTTATATCTCTGTCGACAACGTATGACGAAGGAGAGATGAGGTTTCCGAGTCTTGTTCAATTCAAGGTTGAAAGGTCTGCGTTGGGGAAATTGGATTACTGCGAACTTCTCGTCTCCAGTGAAGTGTCGGAGAGTTTGTTGAAGCTCGGTCGGGTTGATGTTTGCGGTGGTCTTTAGGAGGGCAGTTTGGTTGAATTTTACTTTTAGGCTGGAGATGAAACCTCCGATGAATTCGCGACGTGAGAGTAAAGAATAT
This sequence comes from Cryptocephalus moraei, assembly GCA_946251905.1. Classification (NCBI taxonomy): domain Eukaryota; kingdom Metazoa; phylum Arthropoda; class Insecta; order Coleoptera; family Chrysomelidae; genus Cryptocephalus; species Cryptocephalus moraei. The sequence continues at coordinate 2,891,309 of OX276459.1, forward strand.
ACTTGTTTTTGGCTTTTGAAATTAGCCGGAATATTGCGAGATTGTAAGTGTAGATACATGGCGAAGGGGCTTGGTAGAGAGAAGAAGAGCGAGCAGAGGCGGCGGAGGAGCAGTAGGGGTTTGTGCGAGTCGTGGGGGAAGCTGTGCTACTGAATTGGGGGGAAGCAAGTATGAGCTTTGGTGATGTCGGCAGAGAGGCAGTTGTGAGTTTGGATGAAGATGGTTTTAGTTTTGTGGCGGAGGAATTTGCTTGGGTAAGGCGGGGTTAGAAACAGGTTTCTTTACGGCCGTGGCCCGGGTTTGTGGACGATGCATTTCGGTGGAGTGTGTAATGGGATCTGTGTGGCGGGCACGTTACGCGAAGGTCTCACGGTTGTGAGGTCGTATGGCACTGTAGCACTGAGTATGATTCCTTTTTTTTTTCTATGGGTAGGGAAAGATCTTCGAAAGACACCACAAGAAATCTGTGGTAGTGCAGGATTCCTGCAGACAGAAGAGTTGCTTTCGCCGTTCTCCACAGTGTGTTGTCTTGGATGTTGAGGGTTGAAAGATGTTGGTTCCATGAGTTATTGCGGTGTTCGTTTAGTAGGTGTCTGACTATTGAGTTTTGTTGGTTGTAGAGCCTTTTGTGTGCGCAGTCTCGGTCTATTGGAATTGACGCTTTGCCCTATTCCTGTGGAGAATGGCTTGTTGGATGTTAGATGGGAGGGAGGTGGGTCGATTTTGGACAATAGGGATTTCCTCTGTGTAGAGGTGAATTGCGGCGTGGATGTCTTTTTCATGACACGCCACGGCAGTGTTCAGGTAGTGGACGTTGTGGATGATAGGAACTGTGGCCATGGTGGCCTTGAGGGTGCGGTTAAGGTTGTTCAAGTGAACTCTGCTGCGAGTTCGTGGAGGGTTTTGAATGCCTTCGGAATAGGTCAAGGTGAGCACTATAGGGTAATGCGCACATCTTCCATCATCGATACTGTGTATTTTGTGGTGGTGTGCGATGTTGTGTAGGATGGCGATGTCTAGGACATCTGGGAGATGATTTGGGTGTTCGGAGTAGTGTGTGTGGGGGTTTGGGGTCCTAGGATGATGATGTCGTGTTCGTGTGCGCACTGGTGCACCAGACGGCCGCAAGGATTGCGCCGTCTACTGCCCCAGTCCCTGTGTTTGTAGTTTAGGTCTCCTATGACAATGGATCTATGGCCGTTGTTAAACAACGTCTCCATGTCGTGGCGTGAGGTGTTGCCTGGGGGTTTGTATGATGAATGTATTGTAATATTTTTATTGTGTTGAGTGTGTAAGAAAATGGTTGTGGTGAAGATTTGGTCTAGGTCGGGGTTTGGGACGATGTGGTGGGGGAGGGATTTCTTGACCAAAATGGCCGTGGTGTAGTGGGTGTTGGTTGGGTGATCGGATCTGTATATGTGGAAATCTCTGAAGGAGATTTTGTGTTTGGGGGAAAGACGGGTCTCTTGAATGGCGGCCACGTATATGTTTTAAGTAAGGAGAATGTCTTCCAGTTCATCCCTATTCAGGAGGAGGCTGTTGACATTCCAGGAGGGAATAGTTAATTTCGTTGGGTCCATGTTATTGCTGGAATGGTTTAAGGGCTTCCATCTCCTTGCAGAGGTGGCCGACCATAGACATCATCTTTTGGAAGATGTTGAGGGTGTCTTGTAGTGTAGAGGGTGTTGTTGGTGTGTTAGAGGCTCCTTGAGTGGCTTGTGCGTATGTTTGTGTGTTTAGTGGCGTGTTTGTGTTGTTTTTGGTTGGTTTGGGTTTACGGAGTTTGAGGAACTTTGGACAACCCCTGTAGTTTGCCGGGTCAGAATCCTGGCAATTTGAGCATGTGGCGGGAGTATTGAGGGGTTTTTCGCAATCAGAGGTGGAGTGACTTTCCCCGCACTTGACGCAACGGTAGTCGGCCGTGCAGTGCTGCTAAGAGTGCCAGAAGGATTGGCATATGTGGCATAGAGGGACAACTTTGGGCTTATGCCTTGCTTCTACCTTGACAGATAGGTAACCAAGGGTTTTGACTTCGTAGATTTCTTCCTCATTTGGAAGAAGGGAGGCAGAGAGAATGGGGATGTCGGATTTCGTTTTTGTAGACCTCATCCTCGAAACGTGGATGGGGTGGAACCACAGAGACTCCAGCTCGACCTTGAACTGATCGGCGTCAAGGCCGATTGGGACACCTCTGATTACAACTTGGAGGTTTTTCTCAGCGGGGGAGAGAGAGAAGGTATGCGAGGCAATTCCTTGCTCCACAAGAAGCTTGTTGATGCCTCTGAACTTGTGGGCATCCTGGGGGTATAGACAAATCTGTTTGGCCAAGGTGAGTTGGGCCTTGGTAAAGTGGAGTTTTTTGTCCTTACGGAGACCAGAGATAGTTGCTCACGTGGAAGAATCGTGGATGTAGATGGGGGGATTTTTCAATGGTACTTTGGAGTGGTCGGGGTGGCCTGGACGGGGATCGAGGGTTTTTGTGTGTTGGGGGTTTTTGTGCGGGTGTCTTCGTGTTGGTGTCAGTTATGCGTGTATTATGTGTGCTGTGTGTGTTTTTTGTGGGTGTAGTTTGTGGCTTGGCGGTGACGGGTTCGGAGGTAGCAGCGCCGGAAGCGGCGTTGTCGGAATAGTCCATGTTTTCCAAAATGAAGGATTTGTTGGAGTTGTTGGTGACAGGGTGGGGGGGGGGGGTCAAGTCGAACTCTTAGGTTGCGATGCTTGCTCCCTTTCAGAGTTCTTCTTGGTCCCAAGGAGAAAACGGAGGCTTTTGACCTCGTCCTTGAGGTCGGAGATGGTTTTAGACATGGTGGAGATGATCGAAATCAGTTCCGCAGTGGAGGAGCCTTGGAGAGTGTTGATGTCGAGTTGTGACATCTTGGGGGCGGGGCAATGGGGTGATGAGGGTGAATAAAGGACGGTATCTTACCTATCACACTGCTGGGCTCAAGCGAGTTCGGTTCAGAGAGAGGTAGCCCTGTATGGGGGCAAGAGGGTTAAGGCCGAGGCCTTGTCCTCCCTTGCTTCCCTCTCCTAGGAGCGCAGAAAACGCTTATCTGCGCTGCACCGGGATCTTGTGGGTGGACATCGGGTACGCGCTTTACCGTCCTGAACAGGACAGTGTTTTAATCAAGCGCACACGTCGAAATGGGGTCGAACACGGTGAGCCGCGGATCGCGGGATAGAACGCTGTCAGCAGTTGCGCCCGTCGTAGGAGCTCGGACGGGTCCGGAGAGCGTCCGATTAGAACGAGGCACTGAGACTATGATTGCTTTTCGGAAGGGCGGTCTATTTATACCCCTAAAGGTCCGGTGAAACTGTTATTCGGAGCGTCGAGGTTGGCGCGGTGAATCGCCCCGGCATGGGTTTTTCCCTTCGCAGGTAGCGCGGACGATGGTCACTTCGAGGGTGTGGGTGCCGCCTCCGAGAGGGTGAGTACGGAGCGCTCCGGTGGGACTACGTCGCCTGAGTGTGGGTGTTACAGGGTAACATGTCATTCCATAAATCTGTGTCAATAAATATTCTTTCAATATGAAAGTCGTCGCTGTAAATGACGAAGTCGCAGAACTCTCTTTTTAAAATATTTAATTGTCCCTGAACATGGTAATAAACTGTATTCCTAAAATGGAGATATTAATAAAAACTTGTTATAAATGCACTTCCTCAAAATCCGTAGTACTTGCGAAATGAATATAATCATTATAATTAGGTACCTTTCTTTATCTTTCTTATGAAGTATTGTATCCTCTTTCTCTCTTACTTTGTTTAAGTTTCTTCTCCCTGTTTTCATGTATATTAAATCGTGACATCAGAGTTGTACTGTTAAGTTTTTCCATTTAAAGGACAAAAGTAGCCAGTAATTAATTATTTAAATATTTATATTATGCAGTGCCAAAATGAAATGAATAAATTAATACATGCTATTACAAAATGCTATCTCTGAATTGAAATGAAAAGCAAGTGTTGCAGAGTGAACGAGTTTTTATTTGTTGTGGTTCTTGGTTTTCATAATTGTGCAGCGGTCGAATATTCCGAAGAACTCTCTGCAAGATCACTTGCGGTGATGATCACAGGTTCCACAGTGCGATCAATCATATGGCCCAACTTCCAGGATCTCTTTTCCACTTTTATGGAATGTTCGATGCATTTCCACCAGTTTTTCGCTACTATTTGTACAAAAGTGGTGTTGTTACGGGCTACGCCACCTTTCACCTGAGCACATATGAGTTCAATGGGGTTCAACTCGCAGTGGTAGGGCCGAAGACGAAAGAACACTTATATTTCGACTATTTGCCAGTTCATCGACTACGTACTTTTTATTTGTCGGCTTGTTATGTCTGTCAACAGAGAGCAGTTTTGCTTTTACCATATTGTGCTGATAGCTAATTCATCTTTCGTTTAGTCTTTTAATCATTTCCGCTTTCCGTCAGGAACTAACTGGCCATTTTTCTACATGTCTGGAGTAGTAGCTTGCATTATCCGTTACAATTACAGATCCAAGGGGTATAAGGTCCAACATTTGAAAAAAATATTCCTCGAAAACATCTGCGTTCATGTCTTCGTGATAGTCTCCTTTTTTTTTGGATTCGAACATAAGTAAACCACCATCGACGAAACCATTTAACATTACCGATATGCGTAATGATTAATCTTCTCCCTTTTCCGGAAGGTCCTTTGAGACCTGTCGACAATCCTTCTAAAAAGGCTTGCCGAGTATTGGTTACACTTTTGTCCTGCCATCCTTTTGATACGGTGTGTCCCTCGTTGATCCATGTTTCATCGAGGTAAAATATTTGTCGTCCTTCTTCTCGGAATTTTCTAATTGTCGTTAGGTAACTTGTTCCCTTCTCTTCTTCTTAGGTAACGTATTTGTTTGTTTTTCCCTCGATAAATTCAATTTTTCCAATGTTCTCCACAGTGTAGTCCTTTTAACTTGAATGTTTTCATTCGACAGCACCTTCAATAGTTTATCCAATGCTGGTATTTCTCTATTGTAATATAACGAATGAACTTTTCTCCGAATAACTCTTTTGTCATCTTCATCTAGAGAAACTTTCGGACGCCCTGAAGAAGATTTTGGACCACTCACCGTACCACTAATTTGTTGTTTTATCACATTTTACACAGGTGCCTTTCCAAATCCCGACATTTTGGAGCACATAGAAACACGATCGTCTACACTGGCTGTTGGATGTTGGTGTTTAATCGCATTGTGGACGTTTAAAACTATGAGTTTTTCGCGTTGTGACAATGCTTGCAATTTGGGAATCTTTGCTGGAGTAAATTCTGAAGACTTTCCATTTTTTATCTAAGCACTTAACTCGAGCAAAAACTCAAATGCAATGAAATGTATGTAACGCATGTTGACCTGATTGTTTCTAAAGTTGAGCGCCTGGCTCCTTACTTCTTCCTCTTGGTTATTCTTTCCTCCGCGTAATGGTATTTCCTGGGTTGTCCTGGTCGTCCTGGTGGTCCTCCTAATGTATTATTATCTTCATGGTATGTCCTTCGTGGTTAGTCCTCCTTCATTGCCGTCTTGGGTCTTTTCCTCTTTGATCTTGCGTCCTCGTGGTAGTCCGTTGCCTTCCTTATTAGTGGATTCGTGTGCTCCATTGCCTTGATTATCGTCTTCCTCGTCCTCTTCCTGATGGTCTTCTTTAGCTCTTCGATGCGTAGGTCCCGTCGTAGTTGTTCATTCCTCATATACCATGGTGCGTCCGTCATCCTTCTCATCGCTTGGTTTTGTATCCTCTCCAGTTTCTCCAGGTGCGTCCTTGCTGCTTGTCCCCACTCTGTTGTTCCGTATGTCATTATTGGTCTTATTCCTGCCAGGTAGATCTTCCTCTTGGTTTCCAGTCTCAGCTTGCTCCGTCGTCCTATTAGTGGTCCCAGTCTGTTCAGTCGGTCCTTCGCCTTCTTCTCGGTCTCCTCTATGTGCCTTCTCCATGTAAGTCCTCGGTCTATGTGGATTCCTAGATATTTTACTTCTTCCTTCCATTGCAGTTCCTTTTCTCCTATCATGATGTTGGTCGTTGGTCGTCGCGTCTTCGGTCCTATGTATATTGCTTCTGTCTTCTCCGCGTTGAGTTTGATCTTCCATTTCTTCGTCCATTCTTCCATTTGTTCCACTTCTCTCTGTAGGTACTCCGTCGCTTTGTTGGGTTGTCTCGATGTCGCCGCCTTCGCCGTGTCGTCCGCGTAGATATAGGTCCTCGTGTGGCTGTTCCCTCTTCCAATCGGTATGTCGCTAGTGCAGATGTTGTATAGGACCGGTGCCAATACCGACCCTTGTGGTGCTCCTGCTTCCATCCCCCTGCTCCTCGATGTCGTCCCTTTGTCCTTGATCCTGAAGTTCCTGTCTCGTAGGTAGTCCTGTATCATCTGGGTCGTCGCCGTCTTGAATCCTAATCCGTCCATCTTTGCTATAAGTGAGTATATACTATATATATACTATATATATATACTATAAAATGAGTGCCCTCTAATGGGATAAAACTGTTCAACTTTTTTGAATTTTGTCTCTACTAACTCCATACACATCCTAACCACTGCATTGTTTTTATTTTGGCCAGGGCAATTGTCACAAAATAAAAGCAGTTCCTCTACACTAACCGGTACATAATTTTTTATATAATGTAGCAAAAAAGAATATACCCCGTTTACTGGCGTTGCCTTCGTGGTATATGTAAAAAAAAACTTTCACCCGTTTTCAAATTGTGAATGTTAAACACGTTTGCAGTCAATTGAGTAAGATAAAACAGATCTTGTACCGGAATTTCGGAGAGATGAAGGTTCTGCATGTAATCAAAGCACAAAGCTAACACATTTCCATTCGTTTTGCAACGAGTTTCAGCTTCCTTGAGATAAATGTGAAATTTTTTGGCTCTGCGTTTGTGTACATAAGCTTCACATTCAGTCTTGCTTCGAGATATGACATGGGTTTACCAGAATAATGTGTCTGTTTAAGGGGAAATGATTCGACATGTTGCCTTATTAAGACATTGCTTTCTTCCGGAATCGCATGAACCTTCGGGTTGTGTCACCTTTTGTCGCGTGGTGTTTCTTTGTTTGATAACAAAGTTTTTATTCGTTCTATTCTCTTTTTTGAAATACCATGTAAACTAATAAAGGCTTTTTAACAAACACGCATCCGAGTGTCACCAACAGGAACAAATTGGTTATAAGTACATGATTTTCTCATTTCTTCATTTTCCCTAGGTTTTTTTCTGTTAAACTATTTTATCCCTTTTCATTTTTACGACAAAATTTACAATTTATTATATTTTCTTTGACATGGGTGGGTTGAAACGATACTCGGTTTGAATCGAGCAATCCATCAAATAATTTAAAACGGATAATAGGAGAAAGATACTTATGAAGATATAATTAGTGGTAGTTACAGAGAAAAACCCTTTATATACTACTAACCAGCAATTGTTGTGATTTCCAAAAAGATGATATGGTGCGTTAGCTCAATCTTTACGTAATATGGCTGGGTCGTTTTTATTATGTTTAACTATTATTCTAGCAGACTTTACCAATCTCTCCAAGGCAGAAATATTTAACTGGGTCATTCGCATTACGCGCGTTTAGTGATGACGTCACACATTGGGTTAGTGATCTGAATCAAAGCAAATTGTTCTTATGGAAAATTAACATGGGAGGCACTTTCAAACGTAAATATCTTACCGAAACTAAATTACTTAACTACCATTTTTGTAAATGTTATTGTCCAGAGCATACAGATTTTTGTGACTGGAAAAAATCGTCGTTATATTTGTTAATAAGAACGTACCGTGAAGTGATAATACCTGTGTTGTGAAGGTGAACTTCAAATTAGCCGTCAATGTCTGACATTTTTGACAACGTCAATGTAACAACCAATCAGAACTGCTAAAAGAGCATCGTCTGTCCCTGTCCTGGTCTGTCGTCTGTCCTCTTCCATTTTGTTTTGATCTTCGTGTGTGTTATTTTGGTATAGGCGTCGTTTGTAGTTTTCATTAGTTCATTCATTTGCAATTCATTTATCAAATCTGTTAGAACGCGTCTGTTTTACGTGGAGGTATGTTCTTAGACGCTTTATCAATTAACAGCTTTGTAATCATGTATTATTTTATAGTTTTGCAGTTGAAAATGGCCGAGAAACAACTTCAAGAACAAAGTGCAGAAGGGAGAAAAAGCTTACCAAAGTGGACATGTGGTTAACATGTGCGAATTTAACGTATCCTCACCAGTGATAAGAGGCACTCTGTCTGCGAGCATGAAGAAAAGAACGTATTCTATAGATGTAAGTGCTTATTACAACAAAGAAAAAAAATGAGATGTTTCAAATTTGGAATGTTTCAGATTATTATCAACAAATACAACACCATATCAAGCATGTCCTGTACATGTCCAAGAGGAGATGTGTGCCATCACATGGTGGCTTCGGCATTGTATACACATTACCATGTTAGTACCACAGATATGGCATGTACGTGGAATCGACAAAATACCCCAGAGTACGCAACACCAAATATCTCAGAACTGTATCACTCGACGTATAAAAGCCATTTTACACTATTCGATTCGATTCGATTTTCAATTCGATTTTTCTATTAGATTTCATGTTTGAGTTTATCTCGAAAGAAATCAGTATTTCCCTTTAGACTATTCGAGAAAATAATTGTCACACCCATGTGTACAATTTGACAGACAAATATAACCATAGAATAACATAACCCAACATATGCATTACATCGTTACATCGCAGTTTTATTGGTGGCAGGTGAATTATGTTGTGTAAGAAACGGTTAGCGGTCGTGACCGTATATGTTGATAACCATATTACTTAAACAACAAATCAATAAAAAACACGTAAACAAAGATTGTTGTGGGCAAGAAAATGGTTATTCCGAAGAGACGAAGGTCGTGGGGCTTCAAATTTTGTCTTTACCGAACTAAAAGTTGAAGATCCGAGTAGCTTTAGGAATTTTACCAGAATGAGTCCTGTAACGTGTGAGTTATTGCTTGGTGAAGTAGCAGAGAGGATCGCAAGAAGAAATACATCATTTCGTGAATGAATAGCCCCACGTACCAGGTATAATTATCTAACTTATCTGTGAAACAACAGTTTAATTATTATCATTGTAGGTTACTTGTGGTTTGATTTCTAGCCACTGGAGAAACAGACCAGAGCTTAAGCTATAGTTTTAGAATATCCGTACCATCATTATCACAAATAATACCTGAGGTTATTACCGCAGTTTATGAATCACTGAAAGGAGAATATCTCAAAGTAAATAAAATCAACCAAGACATCTGTACATTATACTATAAGTTATGTTGTAGAGTCCAAAGTAAGCCTTTGAATGGAAGAATATAGCTCTCCGTTTTTGGAAACTGTGGAATTTCCCCATGTGTTTAGGTGCATTGGGTAAGAATAATGCCGATGGATTTATCTATATATATATATATATATATATATATATATATATATATATATATATTTGGATTTATCTATTTATCAACTATCATATGTTGTAGGTGGAAAACACATTGCTTTTCGTGCAAGAAAAGAGGATGGATCTTTTTATTACAACTATAAAGGTTTCCACAGTATTGTGTTGCTAGCCCTTGTCGATGCGTAATACTATTTTAGGTACGTTGATGTAGGATGTAATGGACGTGTCAGTGATGGTGGTGTAAATACAGCAGTTCAACTCTGAGTAAAGCTGTTGATCAAAATTTACTTGATTTCCCAGCAGATGATTCACTACCAGGAACAGATGTTATAGTACCTTATGCTACTGTTGCCGACGACGCGTTTAAGGCAAGCAAAATTATTCTGAAACCCTGGGGCCAGAGGTCTGAACTGTCAAAAAGGATTTTTAACTATAGACTGAGTCGTGCCAGGAGAGGGGTAGAAAACGCTTTTGGGATATTATCAAATAGATTCCAGATACTGCAGAAAGATATTAATCTGTCTGTAGAGAATGTTCAGAATATAACGCTTACATGTTGTGCATTACACAACTTTATTAAAACTCGCGAAGGTAAACACTACCTTGCTGGTGTGATGTTGAAAATACCGAACATCTCACGCTAACAAAAGGAGATTGGAGAAACAACGTTTTTTTAACAAATTTGGAACACACAGGAGCAAATAAGTCATCCGCTGAAACAAGAAATATTAGAATGGAATGGAATTCAATGGAGTAGATGAGGTATCGTAGCAAAAGGAAGCAGTAAAAAGATTTAACATTTAATGTGAAAACGTGTAATAATTTTAACAAAAATAAAAACATCATTCAGCAATTACGTAACTAATTTCAACCCTCTTCTGAAGCCACTTCTTTTTATATTGATAAATAATGTTTGTAATGGCATGTTTACAGTCCAAAGTTATTTCTGCATCATGTATGCCAGGCAATTCTTTGGCAACATAATTTCCAAATTCCTGTTCTGGAAGACCATCTCTTCCCAAGTCATCTACACTTTCCTTCAAGGCCTTCAGAGTAGACAGAAGGTGCCCATCTCCTTCTGAAGACTCTTGCGTTTGAGTTTTTCTCCTTTTGGGGATGCGCTATTGCGATGTAGTATTAAGCTCATTGGTGGTGTTTAATGACAAGGCTGAGCTGTTATCATCATCCATAGTACTTTCAGCCTGACTTTCACTGTGCTCCTATAAAACAACGCAATGGTTTTAGAGCACACAATAGAAGTGTTGTAGATAACTCACCACAGGTGTAGATTCCAATGAGTCCCTCCCTTTTCTACTTCTCATAGGGGATACTAAGAATTGGGCTTCTTCGAACCACCATACAGCTTCGTGCTTGTCTTCAGTACCCATTGCACTGTGCTCTTCTCGTTGTTTTTTTAGTTCCTGAGACACTTGCGAACGTATGTTATTTATTTTTGTTTTCATGTCTTCGGTTGTCAAATCTGGAATTTCCAAACCGACACGTACCTTATCCGGAGCCCCTGCTCTGGCATGTTTATTGGAATAATATGTGTGCTGCGTGGCATACAAACATGGGTGTTGTTCGAACAACTCCAAAAATCGTTGGACCTGATCTATATTCTACGTCAACGGCTGAAACAAACATAGAGATGTAATTAATAGCTGCTTGAGGGTATTCGTTAAATTAGTTACTATTTTAACAGTCTTTGTTCCACGGATCGACATTACAACCAACGTGTAAACAGGAATTTGTAATTGACTGGCCACTGACCACTGCTGAACACAGAACAACTGTTGAATAACAACGATTACAACAGGGAAATAACAACACACGTGCTGCAGGAGGTTAAACTTCAGTAAGTGTAGTGCATTGCGCATGCTCCATTCAGCACATCGAATGCGATCTCGGATGAAAATAGAAACCGTCCTATTCTTAAAAAATCGAATTGATAATCGAAAGCTTCCTCGAACCGGATATCTCGAATTGAAAATCGGAGAGTGTAGAGTTACTCATATTCAACTCTAATTGAAAATCGAATGTAAAATCGAATCGAATCGAATAGTGTAAAGTGGCTTTAAGGCCCTTGCAGAATCAATTTCTCAGAGTAATGTTGACGCGTTCAAAACAGGACCGCTAAAGTGTTATATTGTTGGTTTTTCTTGGTTGCTAAAATCGAACCCACCTCGAGAAGATGTTATTAATAACATTTTACCTGAAATAGAGCCATTACTACACTGCAGAGAGTTTATGGAAGCAGAAGATAGAAATGTTTGGTTCAAGACCAATGCAGCATTAAGCGACGAAGTTATCAGACAGGTGGAAGAATTGACACGAGGTCAGTCTACAAATGAGAACTGGCTAATAGCGAGAAAGCACCGATTGACAGCTAGTAAATTCGGAAGAGTACTGCAAGCTTGTCGGAAAAATAAATTTGCACCATCATTGTTTAAAACTCTGGTAGAATGGTATAATTTAGAACGTATGCAAGCATTGCAGTGGGGATAGGATAATGAAGAAATGGCGAAGGAAGCTTTCACACACGCGACAGGCTTCACTATACACTCGACTGGATTACGGCTAGACGTTTGTGGTTTTTTGGGTGCCAGTCCAGATGGAGTGGTAGATGACAATACCATCATAGAAGTGAAATGCCCACATAAGTATAGGAATGAATTATTAATTAATTGCTTAAATGAGAAAAACTACATTGTTCATTATGAAATGGGATTCCAATAATCAATACCACTCATCCTTATTATCATCAAATTCAAGGACAATTAATGTTAACAAATCGTAAAAAATGCTTTTTAGTTTAATGGACACATAAAGATACCCAAATATATACTACTGACAAAGACAACAATTGGCATACTAACATGGATGTATTAAAGGAATTTTATGTTAACCAATTTATACCATTTTTATTAAAAACATAATTGTATCAATTTACTGTTTTTTCCGTACTTCCCATTTCTTCTTCAGCATCAGTTCACATACGAATGTGAACATTTTTAATGTAAAATTTTATTGATCTATATGTTTGACATCTCATCATCATAGTACAAAATGGTACTCCTAATTTCCAATAACATACATATAAAACAGGTGAATATTTTGGAAGTTGTGTTGGCAGATTATGTATATTTATTACTTTATTCTTGGTCATAATACTTTTCTACTTCTATTATATTAGGGTATTGCAGATTGGTCAATGCTCCAATTGTCTGGAATATTACATCAGCATGTTTCAACAGCTGAGATGGCACACATTGCAACATTTTGAAACATTTCATTCTACGAATGGCCCGCTCTACGTGAATACGAGTTCTAGCTCTTCTTTGTGTCTGCTGAACTTGCGCTTTTGTGAATTGGGGCCCACTTAAAAATGGTGGTATATTTAAGTACACGTCATCAGGTAAAAGATCACGAATTAGAAAACCTTTATCGGCTAAAATTAAGTCACGTGGTTGAAATTGCTGTATGATTCCTGACTTCTGTACAATTTTTTTGTCAGATGTTGACCCTGGATAAAGATTACTCAAATACATAATTACACCATTGGGAGCAACTCCTACCAATCCCTTTAATGTGTTTCTGTGCTTGTAAGAACTATATGTTAACTTTTGATTCTTTAGACTTTCGTGGTACAGTGATATAAATTTCTGTGCAATCAAGAATTATTCTACAATTTGTAAACGTACTAAAACAATTATGAAGACAAGATCTTTTTTTTCACGGGATAGAATAATGCACATAAATGTTTTACACAACGCCTCATGTACCACGTGTATCCATGTAGGTAATAACAATATTACATATAGTCGGTTTCGTCACACCGATCGGAAGTGATAAATCTGCATATGGAAAATTTTGCCTAGGTTTCATTAAAGCAATATCTTTCTCGCACTCTCTAGACGGAGATGCGTGATTCGACAATGCTATTTTGTTACTAAATGCGGTACGCTCGCTCTGCGGTCGATGTGCAAAATTAGAGCGGCGTTGCCGTTACAGATATAAAAGTGTTATCCTTTCTGTCCATGCCCCCAGCCTTGAAAAGACTTCACTTTTCAACAGAAACACAGAACATAAACCGAACCCAACTGTCTGCACAACACTCTCACTAAATGTCCATAGGAAGTGGGCAGAACTTCTGGAAGGCTCGTCGAATAGAACCAGCAGCAGTTCGTATTGTAGCAACTCTGCTGATGCCGTCATGTCCTGGATGCAGCTCGGTGACACATCCTAAGCGCCAACGCATAAGAGGGACGTTGTCCCTCCTTGAGGAGAACTAGGCAACCTTACTTGATGGTGCCTTGGGTCTGCCTCCAACGCTGTCGTTGCTGAAGTTCGGATACGAATTCCTTGCTCCATCGCTCCCAGAAATGTTTGATTTGCTGAACTCTTTGATATCTGCAGAGGCGATTCATCTTTACGTCTCGAATATCGACATCTGGTATGGATATTAGCGATTTTCCGATCAGGAGATGAGCCGTTGTCAAGGGATTTAAATCGTTTCAATCGGTAGACAGAGGTGAGGGAGGACGAGAGTTTAGAATTGCTTCTTTTTGCGTTAATAAAATTAGTAATTCTTCAAATGTTAAATGAGCATTTCCCATCACTCTTTTAAGGTGATAATTGTGCTTTTTACCCCAGCCTCCCATAAGCCTCCGAAGTGAGGACTAACTGGAGGAATAAAATGCCAATCTAGACCTTCACGGGAGAACATATCCTCCAATTGGGTTTGCTTTGTATTTAGGAATTTGCTAAGAGATTGAACCTCGTTATTGGCACCGAAGAAACTTGTGCCATTATCTGAGTAGATGTGACTTGGCTTGCCACGACGTGACACAAATCGTCGCAAGGCCATTAAAAAAAACCTTGTGTAGTTAATTCAGAAACCAATTCCAAATGTATGCACTTTTTAGCAAAAATATGAATAATGCAACATAGCATTTTTCTATTTTAGCTCCTCGGCCCTTACGGTCTTTGATAACAAAGGGACCAGCGTGATCGACGCCGGTTGGATCGAAAGGACTCTATAATTGAAGAGGTCTATTTGGTAAATCGCCCATTATGGAGCAGTTGATTTTAGGGTTAAATCGGAAACATTTGATGCACTTGCGTACGGTATGCTTTGAGAGGTTTCTACCTCCTATTGGCCAAAGTCTATCGCGAATGCTAGCTAAGAGCAACTGAGGACCCGCATGTAGCAATCTTAGGTGTTCATAAACAAAATTGGCTTTAGTAAGTGCATGTTTAGAGCATATAACCAACGGATATTTCTTGTCATAGTTGAAATTAGAGTTTGCAAGACGCCCACCAGCTCACAATAGTCCCTGATCGTCAATGAATGGATTTAAACTTAATATTTTGCTCTTTTTATTGATCGACATGCCACGTGCAACGTTATACTCTCGAGGAAATGACTGAATTTGTGACTGACGAATTAGTTTGAGAAAGGCAGCCACTATTTCGCTTTGGGATAAAGCTTGCGTGTTTCGCTTTTCCCTTGATGTTTTGCAGTTAAAAACGAAACGCAAACACAGTGCTGTAATGCGCTGTAACTTCGTTAAGTTAGAGAACCTTTTTACCAGATCATTATCTGTCTCGGTAGTTAGCAAAGAGACATTGTTAGAACTGATTAAGTCTGGAAGGTTTGTATTTCTAAAGGTGGTATTTGGCTAGAAATGAGATTCTTGCTCAAGCCACTGATGACAGTGTTAACTGCATTAGTTGCTTGGGATAGACGCCCCTGGACAGAAAGTCTGCTGGATTGCCTTTTGTAGAAACATGGCGCCATTCATAACTAACAGTGATATTTTGAATTTCAGCTACTCGATTACGGGTGAAAGTTTTTAACAAATGAGGACTAGTTTGGATCCAACCAAGAACAATTGATGAATCTGTCAAAAAAATAGCTTTAGAAAGTGACAACTCCAGAGCTTCAGTAACTCTTTTGAATAGTTTAGCTAGAATCAGAGCGCCACAAAGCTCCAATCTAGGCAAAGTCAGTGATTTTAATGGCGCTACTTTTGATTTGGAGCATAGGAAATGAATTGAAACGTTCCTTCTATCGTCCACACTTTTCAGGAAAATACACCCCCCAGATGCTAATTCCGAGGCATTGGAAAATCCATGCAGCTCAATAGTTTTTACATTCTTACTGAGAGCATGACGAGGCACTTCAAGCGCACTGAGAGTGGGAACCTCATCTCTTAAAGCTTGCAATGAATCGCAGATATAAACTGGCAACGACTCATCCCATGTTACCTTTAGTAACCATAATCTTTGTAAAATACGCTTTGCAATGATGATAATTGGACTTAGAAATCCCAACGGATCACATATTTGGGATAATTCGGAAAGTATTGAGCGTTTTGAAAAGATCGTTTCCTTTGGCGGAGTGTTTGTCTGAGACATGAGTTTGTCCGCCCAGGAATTGTAAATTAAACCTAAAGTTTTCGCATTTTAATTTCCAAAGCTTAGAACACTATGAGAAATTTCCGAATTCTGGATAGCAGATAGGATTTGAGCCTCATTAGAAAACCATTTTCTTAGCTGAAAGCCACCACGTGCCAAAAGGTCAGAGATGTTCCTGCATAACTCGGAAGCTTCTTCCATGGTGTTTGAACCAGTGAGCAAATCGTCGACATAGAAATGGCTTTTTATAACTTTAGCCACCTTTGAATTTGAGGTTTGATTAGCCAGTTCAAATTGACATCTAATGGTAAGAAATGATGCAGACGCTTGGCCATAAGTTACCGTATTCAATTTATAAACTTTGACAGGATCAGAGGAAGACTCTCTTCACAAGATTTGTTGTAATGAACGCTGCCCTGGTTCGATGAGAACATGTCGATACATCTTGGCTATATCAGCAGAAATAACATAGGTATGAGGTCTGAAACGTAGAATTGTGGATATAAGTTCGTCTTGAATAGTTGGTCCCACCATCTGAATGTCATTCAAGGACAGACCAGTAGTGGTTTCAGAAGATGTATCGAAAAAAACCCTTAGTTTGGTCGTTAGGCTATCCGCCTTCGTGACAACATTATGTGGTAAATAATAGTTAATAGTGTTAGAATCACAATCATTGATCACCTCGCTCATATGACCCAAGTCCTCCTATTCCCTCATGAATTGAACGTATTGTTGTTTGAAGTTGGAGTTGTTATTTAATTTACGCTCAAGAGATACAAGTCGTTTTAGCGCATTTTCCCTAGATTCACCCAACGCCGTAGGTACAGTCTTAATAGGCAGAGATACTATGAATCTCCCATTTGAATTTTGATAAGTATTGCTTTCGAAGTGTTCCTCACGAGCCTGCTCTTCAGCTAAGAGGATTTTGCGGTCAGGACACTCTTCCACTTCCCAAAAACTAGATAGGGAATTTTGAAGATGGAAATCAGTAGATGGACTATGAGAGTTCGGCGTCAAAATTGGTAACATAACCTCACTTTTGCAAACCGTCTACCACCAGCCCCGAAGCCCGCGCCCCGCCGCGCTCCCACCTAGGGCTACTCCCCCCCACCCCAGCTACTTTCCGCGGGCCCCCCGGGGTCTTCTTCTTCTTTCTTTATTTGGCACTTGGCACCGGGGTCGTCGCGCCGAGCTTCACGTCAAAGCACGGAACACAAAAGTCCTTGACAGTCCCATGAGCACGGAACATGAAGAACCATAAGCGCCACCTATCGTACAGTGGCGAAAACGAGTAGTTAGGCAACCCACCTTTCGTGGCGAGCCGCCTAGTGTCCAGTGGCGGTCCGTATTGGTTTTAAAACTTCTTTGAAGGGGGATAGATGGGTATGAAATTAACAAAATTATGTATTACACGAAATATTAGATACTTCATGTAATATATCTACCTAAACTAGGATTCGAACCTAGGACCTTGAGATCCACAGTCCCCGCTCTACCAGATGAGCTATTTCGGTGTAGCCAGATAGGTTCTAATAGGTGCATTAAAAACAGTTTTATTTTCATATTTTATTAACCAACAATATCATAATCTACAAATTCATGTCCATCACAAGATTGGAGAGGCATATTCGACATTCGAAACCAGGACAGTGATGAAGGAAACTGTATTAATTTTAGTACTACTTTGAAGAGCTGGGTGGGAAGTAGATGGGTAAAAAATTAACAAAAACTTTATTATATTAAATTATTTGATACCAGTTGATCCAAATCCACATTCACCACGTTCGGTTTCATTTAGTATCTGGACCTCCTCAAGCTGCGGATAAAAAATCTTCTCACATATCAGCTGCGCTATGCGATCTCCTACTTTCACTTCAAAGTCCTTATCGGAGTAGTTGAACAGTACAACCTTTAGTACACCCCTGTAGTCCCTATCAATAACTCCTGCTCCCACGTCTATAAAATGCTTAACAGCCAACCCAGATCTAGGTGCTACCCTTCCGTAGCTTCCCACAGGCAGCTCCACTTTTAGTCCCGTGTCGACAAGCGCCTTCCCTCTGGCGGGGACCGTAACCTCGAAAGCGCTGCGAAGATCAAATCCGGCTGCATTACAAGATGATTTGGTCGGGGCGAATGCCTCCGGGATTGCTTTAGTATACCTCAGAATCGGACCTTTCATCGAAGACATCGTTTGAGATAGATTTCGCTGTGGAGAGAAAAAAATGATTATTTATGACGATGAGACATATTTAAAAAAGGAAAGTGATGAGTAGAAAATTAACACAATTATGTATTATACGAAGTACTTTTGCAAAATGTAGTTCGAACCCGGGAACTCCTCCACCACAAGGGAAGCATCCTCTCATTAGACCATAAAGCCCTTACACCAATATCGTTTATTAAAAATCTTATTTATTCACAAGTACTTTTTAAAATAAACTTTATTATTCTATTTATTTGATATCTGTTGAGCCATATGCACTTTCAGTAAACGCCAAAAATAATTTGTGAACATTAGCGCCCTTTTGGCACACTTTATTGTATTTAATTACTTGATATCAGTTGATCCAAATCCACATTCACCACGTTCGGTTTCATTTAGTATCTGGACCTCCTCAAGCTGCGGATAAAAAATCTTCTCACATATCAGCTGCGCTATGCGATCTCCTACTTTCACTTCAAAGTCCTTATCGGAGTAGTTGAACAGTACAACCTTTAGTACACCCCTGTAGTCCTCTTCTTTTTCTAGCAGAACACTTCTTCCAAATTTGGTTTGCACGATTTTAGCAGATAGTACGTTTTGTGGCACGTCAATCGGAAACTCGTGCAGTTTTGGCCTCCTGCAATTTTTAAAGTTTTGGTTAAATTCATTTCATGACAAATCTTACACAATTGTCAATTATTTGAAAACAACGTACAGCCGACGAAATAAATGCAGAATGCAGTGGTAAACAGAAATTTAAACAAAATTTATTCAAAATAATTTTCATAAATAAAATTAGTATATCTAAATTACTCCAAAATTACAAAGATCGTGATATTTTTTAGGAAGTCGAAGAATACTTTAAACAAAACACATGGGAGGAAATTTGAAAATCTTAAATATTCTTTCACCAAAACAGAAATGCCGATGAAAATAAGTTAAAATAAACAATTAGCAAACTTTCCGATTCGTCTTAGTACACCACACTGGTCTGGCTGACTATTCCAGTGAATTTGTCGTTATTTATACGCAAATCCATTTTTATTAATCGATATGCTTTGGTTGATGCAATATTGCAACAGGCATCCGGGAGTATTGAGTTTAGATTATACGTAATTTTCCTCGTTGAAATATACCTTCGACGTACTTTCAAGCACCGCACCTCATTTATGATTGTAAGTAATGTGGATTAAACGTAATTGCCGCAACTTTGGTACACTTTCACTTTTCTCGCCTTATTTATATGTAATTATATGACTTAAATACGAACTTGAATGAATCTGTAAAAATAATCCATGTAGTTTCGACACCTTGACACCTGATTTTATTTAATCACATTAATGGCAATTGCCTTTAATATGAACATCCAGGCTCGGGAAGCCGAATTTAGTATTTCATTTTAAACTCTATGATCTAATTTCCCGTACTATCGCTCAATAGTACGTAAATTTCGAATGAAAGAAATCGTCGGGGAAAATTTCCAATCGAAACCGCACACGAACCGCTCGTCTTGGTAGGCTGCAATTTGGTAGAGGGCTAGGCGAAGGTGCCCTTTATTTTCCTCTGGAATTTGGTGGCGACATCCACAATAGCGCCGGAGATATAGCGATTTTGAATTTCTCTCTCTGCTACGAAATGGTGAATTCGCTCCACAATTTTTGGTTCTTCCCCATGTGTCCCCCAATAGTGGTCAGATCGTGCCCAAATTTCAGGTAGTGATTGTTAGGGGGGTTTCGAGTGCATCGCGCCCTTGAGCGCCAAAATCGCGCCTGTGAGGTGGTGGTTGTTGCAAGAATTTGACCCGTGTTTTACCGTACTAATTTCTTGTCATTTTGGAATCTTAGTCTTTATTGACGTAACGCATACGGTCGAAAAAGTGTTTTTTGGCAATTACCCGTTTCCTGTCTGCCCGATCGGTCTGAAATTTCAAAACCTTGCTTGATACTCTTATAACAATAACCTTTGATTTTATTAAGCATATTAAATAACCAATTATTTTGCAAAAGTTACATTTCTGCAGTTTTAAATGAATTGCATCAGATTTCAACCTTGTCAATTGAATCTATTTAAAAACAATTTATGCAATGAAGGTGCGTAATTAAAGGTCGTTCTGGTGTTTCACAAGTAATTGGAAACCGTATATAAGTCGAGCAAATGTGCTCTCGTTCTATGTTTTAAACTTTGAATTTAGAGATATAATAGTACAGGTGTATAACATTTTATTTACTATTTAAATCCTTACATAATCTATTTTATAAGGTCTAAGTTGCATACACTTAAGACAAAATTGAATACCCTTACACCCTTTTGATAGCCACACATTACGCCCATCTTTCACATATTTAATATTGATTCTCCTTCTACAAACTAAACAAGCCATTTTTTTATAAAAGTGTGTTCCTAGCTGTGATGAAGAGTCATGTATATCCATTGCTTAAAAAGATAACATGATTTACACATGTGATATGTTTAATTAGATGATTTTACTTACCAAAATATGTGACTGAAATGATGAGAATCGAAGGCCTAATTTTGTTTTTTTTTTCTGATGTCACGTCGCTCCACAGCAGACTGAAAGTAAGAATTGTTCAGTTATACAGTTTTTTTTTATATAACAATACCGGTATTTAATTTCGTTATCATCGTGCACATTCCGATCCCTGTTTTTCAGATAATATTAATCTTGAATGGATAGTAAATTAACGTCTTGATCTAATTTGTATTTCGCTATCCAAATTGGAATTACTGTCTAACTAACACTTCTTTTGGTTCATTTCCAAACCATAATCATTCACGGATGTCATTGGCACTCTCAAATTTAGAAATTTGTTGTACGTCTAAATTTTCCTTCCCACTTATTGCTTTTCGATAATCATTCAAGATACCGAATAAACACCACCCATTTTTGATTCGGATCGTCGTTTTTTACCGAAGGATAAATTTCATTCCTTAAAATCATCCCTTAAAATCACCCCCTAACTCCCACCATTTATTGCCATCTGATAATTATTCATCTCTTCCCTAAATTTCATCCCATTATTTCATCCTTAAATGTTTAACCCTCCATTTACCATCTGTTAATTATTCATCTCTTCTCTATATTCCATCCCATTATTTCATCCTTAAATGTTTAACCCACCATTTACAATCTGTTAATTGTTCATCTCTTAAACCCATCCTTAATTTTTTCATTACTAAATTATATATCGTTTAAAGCATAGAAAATATTCATAAGTGAGGAGTGTTCTAAAATAGAATTCTCGTTAGACTAACGAAACTGCATTGTTATATAAGATTACACCGACAGGTTATAATTCAGATCATCAAAATTAAAAGACACTATTGGGGTTATAATTCAGATCATTAAAATTAAATTTAAAACAAATAAAAATATTATTGGTTACACAGACCGTTGATAATTCTGATAACCAAAATTAAATTAAAATACAACAGTTATAATTGAAATCATCAAAATTTAACCATTTAATTACAATGTGTTAATTGTTCATCTCTTAAACCCTCATCCTTGAATTTTTAGCCCTAAATTATACATCGTTTAAAAAATATCAACATTCAAAACTTAAGCTCATCCTTAAATGTTTCATCCCTAAATTATAGATCGTTTAATTAAAAATTGTAATGGTGGATTACAATTCCGATTTTCAAAATTAAAATAAAAGCAAATAAAAATATTAAGCACTTACCTTATATTCCCTTTGATGTTGCACACACAAGAAAGACTCCCTGTCTCCACGAAACACCGCTCCTTTATACATAATTTCAAAATGCATTTTAAATCCTATGTACGGTGGTAATAGTAATTTAAGCGTCTATTCCCCTTCACTTTTTCCATAAAAATTGTAATCTTTCATAATACATAATTTGAATAACGTACCAGAATAATTAGAAATGATTGGCGCGCCGAGGTCGAAAAATAATTCAAATGCGAAAACAAATTAAAATGAGAAATTGCATATGGATATAATTTCAGCTTTCGATAGCTGTATTTGTAAGAAGGTTTTGCTTCCACATACAGCTCATTTGATAAGGAATTACATCATTTAAAATATAAATCTAGTCAAAGTTTTGTTTCTCCAAATTACTGTTTGTGTTATGGAAAGAGGCCGATTGCGTTGTAGGCTATGAATATTCTACTTCCTACAGAGCGTTAATCTCAAATAGTGCAAAACCACTCCATTTTGATTTGGTAATGATTTGTTAATAATATATGCCGAGGTTTAAGTCTTCACGGATAATATTAAATTAATAAAATATTCAAAATATTTGACATACTCGAAACGAAATCATTTTTTAGGACTATTAAGATATTGTCAGATATTCATAAAGGATTGAAAAATAACAAAACCTATCACAGTCTGTCTAAAGAAAACTCAAGCAGTTAAACATTCTCCGAATTCAAAGTGAGGTTATGTTGGGTTTAAACCAGTGCCTCTGTCACATTTTAAATTTTGGTAAACTTTATCTAAACTTATTCCTCATTTCCGAGTCCTTTCTGCATAAGGGATCACGCATTATTCGAAAAAATTTTGATTTGTAATGTCTCACAAATTTACACCTATTTTACATAAATTACCACATAGAATATTCTACTTTTTACAGAACGTTTAATCCAAGTAGTGCAAAATCAAGCCATTTGACTAGGTAATAATTTGTTAACGTTGTTGTTAATGCAATATAGAGTTTTCAATCTTCATGGGTAATACTAAAATAATAAAAGTATTCAAATCACTTAAAGTTTCCTAACACCACCGGTGGGTCTTTAATACATTTCTAAAGTTTTTCATAATATTGACGACAAATTACATTTCATAACAAATTATATTTGAGAAAAGTTCAATTATAATGTGACAATGACAGCAAAGTTACAAAACATTGATTAATTTGTAAAACCAGATCAGTAGTATTGGGCCACATATAGTACTTGTTTTATGAAATTAGTGGATGCCGACTCAAAACACAATTGTAAAACCAAACCCTCAAAAATTACAACAGTAAAAAAATTTCCAAATTTCGCAAGCATAAAAAGAAACGGATTAATTTTCAAGACAATTATGTTATTATCAGAAACTCATAAAGGATTTGACAAAATAACAAAACCCATGACAGTCTGTCTAAAGAAAACTCAATCAGATAAACATGCCCCCCACCAGAGTTCAAAGTGAGGTTATGTACGGTTGAACCAGTGCAGTGTCCAAATTTATTTCTGCTTTCCGAGTCCCTTCGGCATAAGAGATTATGCAATATTCGACAAATGTAGACTTGCAGCATCAAACAAATTTACACCTCTTTTGCATACCATTCCCACAACGATTATTCTACTTCCCTCAGAACGTTTAATCCAAGGAGTGCAAGAACCAAACCATTTTGACAAAAATTCAATTATAATGTAACAATGGCAGCAAAGTTTCAAAATATTGATTAATTTGTAAAATGAGATCAGTAGTGTTGGACCACATATAGCACTTGTTTTTTAAGAAATTAGTAGAAGCCGGACTCAAAAATCAATTGTAAAACCGAACCCTCAAAAATTTCAACAGTAAAATGTTTCCAAATTTCGCAAGCATAAAAAGAAACGGAACTTGTCTTTCCGTGTCGCCATATTTAAAGGACATCGAACGCTGTTAGCGAATTGATCGATAAAAGTAAATTTATCCGTCATTCTCTGACAGTTTAAACAATCAAAATAAGTTACAAAAGCGATGTAATCGTTTTAACAAGAGAAAAAGTTCAAAAATTGCACATTGCCGTGACCAGGATTCGAACCTGGGTTACTATTTGCGATTGCGTAGTGTCCTTACCACTAGACGATCACGGCTATCAAAGGCTTAGCGTCAAACTTCCTAACGATGTATATAAAATAATTTATTAAGATTCGTTAACTGAATGAGAGGAAGCGAGATCCAAGTAGGTACTCGCTTACGCGCGCGTTGTGTGAACCCAACCTAACACAGCCTTAGCGTACCTACTTACAGCTCTTTTAATGCATTAAATGAAAAATGTGTTATTGCTTAAATAAAAATAAATGAAAATGTTCAAGTTATTTTTTTCTTCTTCGAGTGTAATTTAGGGAAGAGATGAATAATTATCAGATGGCAATAAATGGTGGGAGTTAGGGGGTGATTTTAAGGGATGATTTTAAGGGATGCTTTAAGGGATGATTTTAAGGAATGAAATTTATCCTTAGGTAAAAAACGACGATCCGAATCAAAAATGGGTGGTGTTTATTCGGTATCTTGAATGATTATCGAAAAGCAATAAGTGGGAAGGAAAATTTAGACGTACAACAAATTTCTAAATTTGAGAGTGCCAATGACATCCGTGAATGATTATGGTTTGGAAATGAACCAAAAGAAGTGTTAGTTAGACAGTAATTCCAATTTGGATAGCGAAATACAAATTAGATCAAGACGTTAATTTACTATCCATTCAAGATTAATATTATCTGAAAAACAGGGATCGGAATGTGCACGATGATAACGAAATTAAATACCGGTATTGTTATATAAAAAAAATGTATAACTGAACAATTCTTACTTTCAGTCTGCTGTGGAGCGACGTGACATAAAAAAAAACCAAATTAGACCTTCGATTCTCATCATCATCATTTCAGTCACATATTTTGGTAAGTAAAATCATCTAATTAAACATATCACATGTGTAAATCATGTTATCTTTTTAAGCAATGGATATACATGACTCTTCATGAGAGCTAGGAACACACTTATAAAAAAAATGGCTTGTTTAGTTTGTAGAAGGAGAATCAATATTAAATATGTGAAAGATGGGCGTAATGTGTGGCTATCAAAAGGGTGTAAGGGTATTCAATTTTGTCTTAATTGTATGCAACTTAGAACTTATAAAATAGATTATGTAAGGATTTAAATAGTAAATAAAATGTTATACACCTGTACTATTATATCTCTAAATTCAAAGTTTAAAACATAGAACGAGAGCACATTTGTTCGACTTATATACGGTTTCCAATTACTTGTGAAACACCAGAACGACCTTTAATTACGCACCTTCATTGCATAAATTGTTTTTAAATAGATTCAATTGACAAGGTTGAAATCTGATGCAATTCATTTAAAACTGCAGAAATGTAACTTTTGCAAAATAATTGGTTATTTAATATGCTTAATAAAATCAAAGGTTATTGTTATAAGAGTATCAAGCAAGGTTTTGAAATTTCAGACCGATCGGGCAGACAGGAAACGGGTAATTGCCAAAAAACACTTTTTCGACCGTATGCGTTACGTCAATAAAGACTAAGATTCCAAAATGACAAGAAATTAGTACGGTAAAAAACGGGTCAAATTCTTGCAACAACCACCACCTCACAGGCGCGATTTTGGCGCTCAAGGGCGCGATGCACTCGAAACCCCCCTAACAATCACTACCTGTAATTTGGGCACGATCTGACCACTATTGGGGGACATATGGGGGAAGAACCAAAAATTGTGGAGCGAATTCACCATTTCGCAGCAGAGAGTGAAATTCAAAATCGCTATATCTCCGGCGCTATTGTGGATGTCGCCACCAAATCCCAGAGGAAAATAAAGGGCACCTTCGCCTAGCCCTCTACCAAATTGCAGCCTACCAAGACCAGCGGTTCGTGTGCGGTTTCGATTGGAAATTTTCCCCGACGATTTCTTTCATTCGAAATTTACGTACTATTGAGCGATAGTATGGGAAATTAGATCATAGAGTTTAAAATGAAATACTAAATTCGGCTTCCCGAGCCTGGATGTTCATATTAACCCGAGAACGGTCGCGCGTCGGTCTTTTTGACCGACAGTTATTAAGTTGTGCTCTCTGTTGGCTATACGAGTATCTATGCGCACCCCTGCCACAGTACCTTCTTCATTTACCATAAGCAAACCTGAACTCGTTGGTCGAGCTATTTAGACGTCGCAGTGCGGTTTTTTGTGCAATCCGTCTTTTTGACCGAGTAGCGACCGGTAGCGTGTCATCCTGATTTCACATAATTTTCGTTGTATTGCTACATATATATATATATATATATATATATATATATATATATATATATATATATATATATATATATATTAATAAGGGGCTAATGTCGCCTCCAAAATAGATATATATTTAACGAAGTCACTTCCAAAATTTCGTTGTGTCTTCCGATTTTGGAAGTGACAACGTTTTGCATTCTAAACTCCATATATCGTTAATAGAGGGCCATAGGAGTCTATTGGTAAAAATTTGGCTGGAGGTCATATTGACTTCATTTATCTACAAAACGGTCTTTTAGTTCGGCTATTGACCGCTGGCGCTAGCATCGCCTTTTCTCGTGATAGACCCCGCGCGAAGTGACCTCCAATACATTGATGGTACCTTATTACCTCCGAAATGTCGACAACACTGTCGCTCTCGTATTGTTTTTATGTAATGGGGAATATTGTCGCGATACTGCTATTTACATCGAATAATGCACTCATTAACAGGTAAGGAAATTTAACAGCTAGTTCCAGACTGAAACAATTTCATTTTATTTATAAATTTCCACCTATAGAACTAATATTTTCGCAAAAATAAATGTAAACCGGCATTAGCAAAAAGAGCTTATATGACACTAACGGTAATAACTCTCATAAATACTTGATGAAAACTTTTGCGATAAAAGAATTGTTAAATCATTAAGAAGTTAAAACTGCGTCGGGAACGCCGATCGAGTTGCCTGTCGAGACGACCGATCGAACTTTATTAATTTTATAGCAAAATGCTCTGGAAATGCAAAATGCAAATGTGTATTGAAAATAGCTACAAAATAAACCTAGTTACATTAACATCTGTTCAATATTATCTGCTATTGCAAAGAGAAAACGGATAATGAAAAAATTCTGCTGAGGAGGTATAGTCAATATTTCCATGATTTACATTAAATACTTCTAGTATTGACTAAAACTAATAAAAATGAAAAGAAAATTTAGTGGAGTTTCAAGGAGTTGCCTGCATTTGTAGATTGCTAATTTGCCAACCAACTGTCCTGAAACACAGAAGTTGTGTATTAGATAATATTTTATCTGCTTCTTTATTGAAGATTTTTACTTTGTTCTGATTTACAGTGGTCTTCTGTTGAATTGCGAGTTTATAAAGGAATCAATCGTTGTTAAATCACTATTGACGCATCCTGAACAAGGAATAGACCGTTCTTTGATCTGAGAAATCAATTTTCATCTCTTCTCTGGTAGGATGACTGCACAATACTGACTAATATCTTTGCTAATATATATACATATAAGTTATAAATTAGGTATCTTTTTCCCGGTGTTCCGTCAATTCATCGCGGGACAATTTATCGCACGACAATTCATCGACGTCAATTCATCGCGGGACAATTTATCGCTACGACAATTCATCGCGGGTCAATTCATCGCAGAACGTTAGAAAATTTGTAAAAAAAAGAAATGATATCCGTGTTAACTTACAAATTACAAATAAATATAAATCCAGTTTATATTAAATAGGTACAAACAATTTATACTCCTAATTCAAGAAGTAGTATAAATTTCTGGATAAACACATGGGTTATTTTCAATAAACCGTTATTTTTAAATTTGTTTGATCCACACTCGGGGAGAATAATAATTGATAGCAGTTGATAAAGTTCATCAGAAAAAAAAATACAAAGATACGGCAAACGTCTGCAAAACCTTGCAGAGAATTATGATTTCGCCAATATTCTGGATTATCTTAGACTTAGAGGGATCGTTGACAATATTTCATTACAAATATAATATTTATATCACATGTATTATGTATAAAATTATGTATGTATTTGAAATTTTTTTGCAATTTTTTATCATAAATAAAATAAATAATTTTTTGTGCGTTTACTCATTATTCCTACAAATTTGGTGTTGTATCTGTATATCTAGCACATTAAAAGATCTTTACTATGATTACATCCCCAAAAAAGAACAAGAGTCATTATACAATACCTACTTAATAAAAATAGAAATTTGCGCGATGAATTGTTGTCGCGATGAATTGTCGTAGCGATGAATTGTCGCCGCGATAATTTGTCGGCGATGAATTGTCGTGCGGTGAATTGTCTCGCGATGAATTGACGTAGAACCCTTTTTCCCTATATGTATAATGTTATTTAGCCAGATTTTATTAAATTTCGAATTTTAACTGAATCAAGCCATATATAAACATAAAGGATTTTAATTTTAATTCTAAGGATAATCCTTAGTGTGAGAATATTTATTCATACCGTTTGGTTCTTATGTTAGCTTGATATATAATTGTTTTATTTTTACAATGTAATTATCTAAAGATGACTTTGATAAATTTTTTTAAGATTGACTATTCTATCTAACTTTTTCTGTTTCTATTTTAATTGGTAAGTCTTGAGAGAGCTCGAAACAGGGGGAAACCTCGACTGTTTTAAATAAATTGATTTTTGAAGAGGACTTCGAATATGATTTCTTGTATTCCTGCTTTGCTAGCTCCTCTGAGAACTTTTCTATTGTTCGCTTCTATAAGTTGCATCGATATTTTGAAAAGATCATAAATAGCCTTTAAGTGTATACATATTTTTCCCATAAATTTAATTGTCACAACCAATTTCTATTTGTTTATAACGTTTTCTCGAGTGCTATATTTTGTATTACACTTTTGTAATTAAATTACAATACTATATTAGTCCAAGACCCATCTTTCAGAAATTAGCTACATATGGACGAAAGAGGTGACCGCAATGTTTTTACATGAATATCTCGGGAATAATGCCTAGAATAACGATTGACTTATCCTCCAGCGCGGAGAGGTCGGAAACATTGTTTAAATAAAACAAATTAAAGAAATTGAAAAAAAAACGCGTGTTTCCCTACTTGTTTTGCGTCTAACTTTTTAAGTATTGAATTTAGAAGAAATATGAAGAGAGAAAAAAAGTTGCAGAATCGCTTTTTACAGAATATTGTCATAATAAAAGAATTCCGTAAATTTCGTTTCGATCGGTTTATTTGATTTAGCACAATAATTTTGCAATCCAGAAAAATCAAAAAATATTGAAATTTTTTTAAATTGTTAAAAAAATTTTTTTGCACTACACGATTTTAACAAAACTGGCTGAGCACATATAAGTGGGAACAAGCTGTCATGTTTTTTTTTTTCAAAATTAAAAAATATTTATTAGAACGGTCACAGTCTTAGTTTAAATTTGGTGTCGTTTTTTTTTGCTTATAAACAAATAGATTATCTCGGCGAATTTTTTGTTAAATGAAATTCTGAAAACGTAGCCGAAAAGTATTCGGAAAGAGGCTTCTTTTTACGTAATAAATTGCTATTTTGTTCATTAGCTTCTGAGATATAACTCCTCAAATTTGATTAGTGTTTAATAAACTGAATAATAATGGTTAATAAAATAACTATTTTTTCTCATATCTCAAAAAATAATTGTTTCTCGCAGTAACCAGTACTTATAATATGTTTGTTGAAATTTACATTAAAAAGATTGAAATCTACATTAAAAAAAATTTCTCACTTCGAATTTTGACAAAGTTATAAATTTGACACCAACTTTAAACAATGCCTGTGACCTTTCTAATAAATATATTTTAATTCTAAAAAAAGCGCATGAAAGATTGCTTCCTCTTATGTATGCTCAACCAGCTTTGTTGAAATCGAATAGTGCAAAACAATTTTAAACATTTTTGGAAATTTTCAATATTTTTCGATTTTTCTGGATTGCAAAATTATTGTGCAAAATCTAATAAACCGGTCGAAACGAAATTCACAGGATTTTTCTATTATAAATTTAAGATTTTCTACCTGTGATATGGAAGTCCTAATTATATTTTAAAGTGCCTAAAATAATGAATTTAAAAAAACACTTTTTGGGCCGATTTGTTTTTGTTTATTACTATTTTGCACAACCGTTAATAAATCTTTGAATTTCTAACGTATGCTATTTTATTTAAAAAGCGATTCTTTAACTTTCTCTTTTTAACTTTCTTCTAAATTCAATATTTAAAAAGTTAGAAGCAAAACAAGTCGGAAAAACACACGTTTTTTTATTATTTTTTTAACTTGTTGCATTTTAGACAATGTTTCCGAGCTCTGCGCTTTGGAGGATAAGTCAATCCTTATTCTAAGCATTATTCCCGAGGTATTCATGTAAAAACATTGCGGTCACCTCTTACATTCCCGTGAAAACAGATGACTCCTGGACTATATTGTCTTTTTGAGATAATAACTAGGATGAATCTTAAGCTCGCGAGTGCCGGTGAGAAGTTTCCTATAAATTCGATCATAAACCAAAATTTGTATTGCCAAATGCGGCTGATTCGAATTAACGAATTAATGAATACGTCATTCGGGGGTTCATATGAGACTTACTTCGAATTTTGTACTCTTAGGTATGGAATAAATGAATTAGGTATCTAATCAAATTTTTACATCGAAAATTATTATCGGCAAATATTCCATTATATATAGAATACCCCCTTGAAACAGTTCCAAGTCGAAAATCAGGGGATGCATTGGTCATTCGGGGATTCATATGATTCTTACCTCGAAATTTCTCACTCTCAAGTATGGATAAAATTATTTGAGTATCTAAACTATTGCATCCCCTGATTTTCGACTTGAAACTGCCTTAGGGGGTTAGTTTATATATCAAAGAATATTTACAGGTAAAAATATTTGATGTAAAAATTGGTGTAAGTAATTAAAAAAACTACTATATGTAGGAGTTCGAAATTTCTAAAAAAGTGTCTTTTGAACCCCCTGTTAACTATTACATCCCCTGAATTTCGGCTTGAAACTGTTTCAGAGGGATAGCTTATGTACAAAGGAATATTTACAGATAAAAATTTTTGATGTAAAGATTGGTTTAGATACTTAAATATTTTTTCCATACGTAAGAGTAAAAAATTTCGAGGAATGTTTCCTGTGAACCACCGAATGACTATCGCATCCTCTGATTTTCAACTTGACACTGTTTCAGGGGGTAGTCTATGTATACTAATAAGTATTTCCAGATAAAAATTTTCGATGTAAAAATTGGATTAGATACCTAATTCATTTGTTCCATACCTAAGAGTACAACATTCGAAGTAAGTCTCATATGAACCCCCTAATGACCATTGAATCCCTTGATTTTCGACTTGAAACTATTTCAGAGGGGTAGTCTATGTGTTAAGGAATATTTCCAGATAAAAATTTTCGATGTAACCATTGGTTTAGTAGTAAAATAATGTTTTTCATACGTGATAGTACGAACTTTCGACGTAAGTCTCATATGAACCCATGATGACTATTGCATCCCCTGATTTTCGACTTGAAACGTTTGTAGGGGGATACTTTATGCATAAATCAATATTTACAGATAAAAATTTTTGATGAAAAAATTGTCAGTAAAAAGTAAAATCCTCCTAACCCCCTAATGTGATTAGTGACGCCCTAGTAAACTCAGTTTTAATGTTACAATGACCCACAGAAACTAGTGTGAAAAATTCAGCTTTACCTAGAATTTTTTCGTTTATTCGTTTTTTATTGACAGGATATTGACTACCATTTTACATATTATATTAGTTAGGTATAGAGCACTCCATAGTGTAAAATAATCGTAATTCTTTTTCGTACGACGTTGTGTAAATCAAGTGTCTTTATGTTCTTCCCCAAGTTGAATATAGATATGCACTTGTTTGGTTATTCGCTCTTGGTCTAGAAAATTGGATTATTCTTGGCAACATTGCTGGAGGCGACTTCGATGCACACGTTACTTTATATATCCTCGTGTGAGGAGGTGACATTGTATCTTCTGTAAGCAGTATATATACATTAAAAAAAAAATTTGAATTTCTTACCCCTCTTATGAAAAACCACGAACAGAAGTCCCCCTTATTGCAAATATAATATGATATCCGCGAAATTATAATATGTATTGGTGGAGGTCAGGTCGCCTTATCCATAACTCGGAAGTCACTACTTAACAGGTATCACTATATATATATATATATATATATATATATATATATATATATATATATATATTTAGAACGGCTAGTGCCTATGAAAGAGAAGTAAAACGGCTTCGAAGTCTATACGAATAAGTTTCTTCAGAAGAGGAGCCTATTACTGGTGGAGTAGTTGATTTTGAGTTTGATCAAGAAGATCATATACTCGAAGAAACTCCTCATTCAACTAACACAAAACAATCGGCTGGCCAAGAACCTTAGGAGTGTCACCAATGAAAATCTGCTGCAAAACGACAACAAAACGCAATGAGTGTGACAAATATATTTGCAGAGAGCACACTGTGCCAAAATGCCCCCATTGTGCCGAAAATGACCAAATGCAGCATGGCTAAGTTGAAATATTTATTTTTGTTTATTTTACTATACTTAGTTGACTCGGTGACTTAGGTTTCATTTAGTATTCTTATGAGTGGAAATATTTGTTTCGATTTATTACTATACTTAGTTGATTAGGTGACTTATGTTTCATTTATTATTCATATAAGTGGAAATATTTGTTTTTGTTTATTACTATTTTTGTGTAGGTATAGCATTCAATAAAGTAATTTCATAAAAGAACACTAGTTCATGTTGGAAAATTTGTTTTAATCACGATAACAGCCGTCGGTCTAAAAGACCGAAGCGCGACCGATAGCGTAAATTTTCAGCGCGCCACCATTCTCGGGTTAAATTTGGTTCAATATACCCTTTTTTATTTAGGCTTATTTTTTCATGTTGCTCTACCCCTAGCTACCCCTCAGTGTTCGACCTTGCCCTTAACGCGGGTCGCGACATATATGGTGGAGGCGCCGCGTTTCGACCCTAGGGGAGATTCTCCATAATCCCCCTACCCCCTCGTCTGCCCTCCACCGCGACATATATGGTGGAGGCGCCTTGTTTCGATACCTAGGAGTAATTCTTCATAATTCTCCTAACCCCTTGTCAAAATCTTTTTTCTCCCTAAAATAAGTATTTTACCTTCGTAATATTTTGCGATTTTCTAATAACGTTACTAAATGCGCTGTTTAATTAAAAATAAATTCCTTTCGCCGGTCGTTGTACCAGCAGGACAACCTGACACCAGTCATGAACCGTAGTCGCGCTCATATGTGTATCTCTTTACCTCTTTACCTGACACTTACTTACACTTATAATATCGTCCTGCTAAAGAATTTGCGTTACCTCGATAGAAATTAAAATGATACGTTCCCAAACAAAAATTTTTTTAATATCACCACCATTAATTTTGATTATTCCATACATACCCTACATTAACAAAAAAAAAAGACCTTATTTAACTAAGTTAATCGCACCTAAAACAAAATAAAATAAACAAAAGTAAAATTACACATAAATAATAATAAACATATATATACCCATCCAAAAACGACACACAAGTAAAACAATTTTATTTAATATTAAACTTAATTAATATGTCCTCTAACAAACACTTTACAAGATCAGCCGCTAAGGTATTAAATGTGCCAATGGTGTGCCGGAACACGACACCCTATTCTCCCTATTGTGCATCCCCTTTTCGGATTCACCCTTTAGATCACCATTAGAATGTTCCTTCGCCATCTTAGTTCCAAACCTACAAGTAGAAACAGAGCATTAAGTACCTGTGCAGAACTAGAACTACAGAAGAGAAAATCAACAGACACGCAAGTATAATTAACCGATTGTCTCTCCTTAATACGTCCCTTAATGCCCTTTTGGCAAATAATAGTATAGTAGGGCAAATAATCTCTAAATAAGCTAAGCATTGGAACTCGTTAAAACGATCTCCTGATTCAGCAAAATTTCTCAGCAAAGCTCTTAGACATTATTAGCCATTTTCTTTTATTTTCCTGTTTTCTTTCAAAACGGTCCTTGCTACATTCTGAGCAATTCAAAGATGATCAAAATACGAATAGAACTCTAAAAGTACTTATCTTTGCTTGCAAATGTTAAAAACCTCAAAGTCCAAATCAGTAATGATAACCTAGGTATATTTTATATGAGAAGTTATTGATGACTTGAATATGAGTAAAGGCACACTCGAAACGAAATGTGAAATTATGGACCATAAGTTATTCCTAGGTGAAGGGGAAGTTTGGCAGAAGCCCCAATAGGTGAAAACTCGCTCCACTTAGATGTTTGGTGATGGTCATTTTATAGTAAAAATGAAGTTATTATGGATATTATTGAGCTTGGAAGTTGCCAAGAAAATTAAAAGGTTTATTCCTAGATAGAGGGAAGTTTGGTAGAGGCCTAAATAGGTCAAAACTTGTTATATCCAGATGGTCATTGATAAAATGAATGTTTGTTGCTAAGCTCGCCTAGAAGTGATAAGAAATCACGGTTTTAATTGTTGATAGGAATTAGGTTTCATGAGAATGACTAACTGGGAGAATATGTGAATGAATGCGGGCTAAAGAAAATTTCAAAGTTACGTAACTATTAATTAGATAGAATGCATGATGAAGAAAACATGAGTTGAAACCTAATACTACAAGTAGTAGAATAGAAAGTATAAGGAGCAACAAATAAACGTAAGAGACGTTAAAATGTAGGTGAGAAAAGTGATGCGTCAGGACTTTGATGTTGTTTGTACGAGAGGAGATAAGCAAGCAAAGATGAACTTCAGAGCAGGACCGTACGAGAGATATTGTAATAGAGAGATATTGTAATATGGTAATATTGTGAGGAGGAGAATATATTATGGTAATTATTGTAATAATGTACCAAATTGTATTGTATTTTTCGAACACTCCTTTTATGAATTTTTATGTTACTCTCGTTTCTTTTCGGGTAAGGACCTAGTTACAAAATAAATTACGTATTATAAGATCTTAGTAAAGTATATGGACCGCATCAATTAGTTTACAGTGTTAATAAGCTAAATTAAGTATGAGTGATAAGTGCATAGACATCGCTTTGTTAAGAGACGCAAGTTAACCTTACTTAGTTCACTAATTTTAATTTTTATTTGTTTTTGTTTACTTACGCCCCAATAATGCTCCGACGCCTCCGACAAAGACCGGCACTGAGCGAACTCCAGGGACTCCGCTGTGGTCACATCGCCGACCCTCCCTGGACCTTGCCAAGACACCACGCTGCCTCGCACCCCAACAGAAGGATGGGCATCCGGAACCGTATGCAGTCTGAAACCCTGCAACAACCCCAAAACGGTCCTGGACACACCGCCCGGTGCAAATGGCCTACGGAACCCTACATACCTGGGCCTAGCCTGCACGTCGCAGGTCGAGGGCTCCCCAAAAGCAGCTCATCCCCAAGGGCCCCTGGGACAACGCCTCCACTTGGTGCAGCAGGGATGACCATGCTCCCACGACGGGCACCCACGAACGTCAGCGTGGCCGCCTTCCAAACCTAGGAAGCAGCACCCGCAAGGGACGCGTCCTCACCTCCACGGCCGCTGCCCCGACGACTCGACCCTGCCGCCTACAGCTACTTAACTTAAGTAATTAACCGAGGGCAGAACGTCGAGCGCCCGATGTACTTCTTCCCGCTTCTGGGGCTGTGGGCCTCACACTCTACACTACACTACTACACTGCACGCCCACACGCAACACAAACATCTCGGCGGGACCAGCGCACTCAGCCAGTTCAGCCCATTCCTTCGACGGGAGTATGAAAACCAGCGAGGAACAAGTGAAATAGACACCCATTTCGTGATAATAGCGTGGAGAGACAGGTGGTAAGACGAACACTTTACAGTTTACAGTGCCGGACTAATAAACTGTGGAGTGCGGAGTGCGCGATACTATAAGATGTTCGTAGCATAAGTAATACTTTGTATACCTAGTTCTAATTTTTACGCACTTTGTTCTTTCCCTCTTTTTTTGGTTTTTATTTATCGATAACAGAGGTGGCCCTCATTAAAGCTGGGGTCCAGCTTTCCGTGGTGAGAGGGATGTGTCAAGAAATGATCAATCAGCTTATCTATCAATCAATTTATTAATCAAAATTCCGCTGATAATTTAACTTTCATTCTTACATCATGCCAACTCGCGGGTTTTCTTTTTTTCTTTTCTTTATTCTGCAAAGCGAGTAATTTAGCTACTTTGAAGTAACTTATAGATTCAGCGATTCCCGGATTCGCGACAATATAATACAATATATAATAAAACGTATGTACCTATATCTATATGAATATAGTACATGTAGATTAAAGTACATAAAAAAATAAAAACAAATGAATAAAGTACAATATGAAATGTGTGTTTGGCATTTAACATACATCTGCTCTTACATCCAACCCCAAATATGTTAATAATAATAAGAATAATAATATTATTAATAATAATAATAATAACTAATAATAATAACAATTACCTATAATTACCCGGTTACTCCCTCAGAAAGAAAAACCGTAGCCCCAAAGAAAAAGCTATGTGACACCGTAGAAAATAACAATAATAATATACTAGTGCTGAAAGTGCTATAGAAACCATTAACAGAACAACATCCAAAACGGAAATAATAATATAATAAAAATAATAATATTAAAAGAGTGAAAATAATAATGACAATGATGATGATGATAATTAAAATTTAATGACGAACCACTTCTATAGATTTCTTGTTCGTTACGGGGTACATTAAATAGATTTTTATTTTAAATTTTTTCGTGGGCTAATTCGTATACGTAGTGATTAAAATAGAAAGGTTGTAATTTCATTAGCATTTCATTCCATAATTTTATATCTTTGTGAATAATTCCATACATTATTGCCTCAGGGGTCCAAATCGCAAAATAACATTTTTCTCCATTTGATACAAATAACTGTCCTTGTATTTGATAATAATAAGGATGCCTTCGATTGAGATGTAACTTTCCATCTACAATATTTGCACATTTTATAATATTTTTTGATATAGCTTCTTCGGCAGTCAAATCTTTAGCGGATGAAGGGCATTTTACTTCTACAACAACATTATCTCCAATTAAACCATCAGGAGAAGCAGCGAGGAAGTAATGTTGATGTGAAATAAATAACCCTGATGGCAGTATTTTTAAATTTAAAAGTTCGCTTAATTTCTTAATTGACACCTCTTCATTTTCAATTCCATAGTGAGTGTGACTGTTACCTTTAAATGTTTGTTGGATAATACTTAAAGCCGTTTTATTTTTGTCTGTTCTATCTCTGAGTTTACAAATTCTTCCAAAATTGGAGGCAGATTTCTTTTTTGCCTTTCATTGAACCACTCATTACAATCTCGTTGCTCGATAGTTTTGTTAAAAATTTTGATTGCTTCCTCTTCAGTAATTTTTATCTCAGTTAACAAATTGCTTTTAATAATTTCCAAATCAATCAAATCAATTTCTTTTTCCGGTTTTTCCGCATTAAGACCATAATTGGCATATGTGTTTTTTTACATGTATTCGCTCTTTTGCGTGGTTTAACCACGTGCCTGTGTAATTTCAATATTTTTTCATATTTTCGGTATAAAAACCCAAATTGCGACCCATGAAGTTTTTTGAAAAATATGTATAATAGCTTTCTTTGTGTTATATGACAATGCAGCAGAATTGCAGCGCATTTGATATCCTCCTCTATTACAAAAATTGATACGTTTCCCGCCCATGAATTTGTTGATAACG
Source organism: Cryptocephalus moraei (assembly GCA_946251905.1). NCBI lineage: Eukaryota > Metazoa > Arthropoda > Insecta > Coleoptera > Chrysomelidae > Cryptocephalus > Cryptocephalus moraei. The sequence goes on from OX276459.1 coordinate 2,928,992, forward strand.
CTATTAAATTGTTCGGCCAAGTTATTATTGTAAATTTTTAATAAACTTTTCGAGTGGTACTTCAATCGTACACTGCAAGTTAGAATGTCTTGCAGAAGACCGCACTTGTTTAAATCTTCTATGTAGTTTAATTCACTGGAAGATTGACCTGTACAATAATAATTTGAACAATTTATATGCGACCCAAAAACGTGATATGGACTATTATTAATGTCCCTTTTTAGGTTATTAATTTGTTCACTCAGAGACAAATCCGATTTCCTGTGATAACAAGCCGCTTTGTACACTGCCATCCGCAAACGCAAAATATTTGCTTTCAAAATACTTCGTATTTTTGGAGGCACAATTTTTCCTTCGGAACTAAGTTTTTTAGTAGTAATGTCTCTTAAACGTGTGCAATAATTTCGAAATGAATGATTTGTGCACTCTATTTTTTCAACTAATATATCGCCATAAGGTGTACTTCCTAATATTTTTTTAAAAGTACTGCTGTCTCCATTAGCTATTTAATATTTATATTTTAAACTGTGCATCTGCATACTACATTTAAAACCTTCAACGATTATAATATATATATATATATATATATATATATATATATATATATATATATGTCGGCGAGAATATTTTGTAAAGGTATTGTGGGCTTATGAGAGGACTCGATGCAATTGCATTGGGTGGAGCGGTCACTCCTCACTCAGGGGGTGCTGTGACTCCGACGTAACGAGAACATTGACATTGACGTTGATGTGGGAGGAGAGGAGATTTTGGGTGTGGCCCGGAGGAGACGGAGCCGAGAAAACAGAGAGGTAGAAAGAGGAGCCCTAAGCATAGTCAGGAGTGACCGAACCACCAGTTCGATCTTGGCCCCCCACATCGACCTGATAATCCGCCTTATAAAGAGCGAGTTCCTGCGACCCGAGGATGGAGCACCCGACGGACGGTGGCCCGAGGACCCCCCCACGGACGATGGAGGCCTACAAACGGGGGCTTCTACAAACGCCCCCCCTCCGTTATCAGAAGTGGGATTCGCGCAGGAACAGTTGGAAGGCGCTACTAAGGAACAATCGAAGTGATGCTGATCCTCGAGCGTGGTGTTCGACCATAGATCTGTGTTTAGCCGAAAAACCGTTACATGGAGCCGCCCTTGTCAGAGCCCTCAATAAATCCCTGAAAGGAGGAGCTTCGACATGGCTATCTCAGCACCTCCAGTAGTCCCAGCGGCTTCCAACGTGTGGACAGAAAGGCCATATTTCAACGTATTGCCCCACATCGAAGTCTTCAAACATCAGAGGTTTTACAAGACAGTCTTCTTCACTGCATAGACCCGACAATGAAAAGCGGGTGGAAGCGTGTAGTGTACGTAGTATAAACGGTAAACTGGAACAGTGTGGTAAGTCTTATGATTTTTGCTATGACTCTGGTGCTGAATGTTCTCATATAAAAGAGGAACTGTCAAGTAAATTTTCCGGCAAACATTTTGATTTAACTGTACATATAACTGGAGTCGGGAACTCAAATGTTTATAGCACTCAACAGATATTAAGCAAAGTTCTTATTAACGGTTATTTTCTTGAAATTTTATTTCATGTTCTTCCTAATGGTTGCATAAGATCTGACATAATGATCCGTCGTGAGATTTTGTCACTTGGTTTCAGTGTTCATATGACAAAAGATAAATTTTCCATTATGAAAATTGAAACTGTTCATAATTTTGATGTTCAAACTGTAGATCTTAACAACTTAGACACCGATGTTTCCATAAATGATAAGTCTAGACTAGTTGCAATATTATCTGATTTTTCACAAATGTTTATTGATGGGTTACCTCTGACCCGTGTGACGACGGGAGAACTTCGAATTAGATTATTAGATCCAAATCGTACAGTTCAACGCAGACCTTATAGACTCAGCCCGGATGCAAGGGAGTTGGTACGGGGGAAAATCAGGGAAATGTTGTTGGCTGGTATTATACGACCCAGTTGCTCTCCAATTGCGAGCCCTATATTGCTTGTTAAAAAGCGTGGCGGATCGGAGCCTTTATGTGTTGATTATCGTGAGCTCAATAATAACACAGTCCCTGATAGATTCCCTTTACCATTAATCTCAGATCAAATTGCTAGCTTATGTGGAGCTAATTTCTTTACATGTTTGGATTGCGCTAGCGGATTTAACCAAATTCCTGTTCATCCTGATAGTATTGAGTGTACAGCTTTCGTTACACCTGACGGGCAGTATGAATATTTGACGATGCCATTTGGGTTAAGGAATGCGCCCAGTATCTTTCAAGGCGCAGTATCTAAAGCTCTTGGGGAACTTGTTCACATCTTTATAATCTTGTATATGGATGATATAATGATTCCTTCGCGCGATGTCAGTGAGGGACTCGAGCGTTTGCGCGTTGTTTTAGGTGCTTTAGCCCGAGCTGGATTTTCTCTCAAATTTACCAAATGTTCTTTTTTGAAACGCATCTTGGTTATGAAATTTCTGTGGGAGAATTAAGACCAAACCCTAGAAAAATAGAGGCGTTAACCAAACTTCCGCCCCTGAACACTGTTCATCAATTACGGCAATTCATAGGGTTGGCCTCATACTTTCGGTCCTTTGTTCCTAAATTTTCTCAAGTCATGCGACCATTATTTTTACTAACCACAAATAAACGGTTTGATTGGCGTGCCGAACATGACTGTATTCGACAGAAGATAATATCGGAACTTACTAACGAACCGGTTCTCATGATTTTCGATTCCAACCATCCTATAGAATTGCACACAGATGCCAGCTCAGAAGGTTTTGGGGCAATATTATTTCAAAGGGTAGATGGAAAGATGCGCGTTGTGGAGTATTTCAGTCGTCGAACTACTGGTCCCGAGTCGCGATACCATTCCTATGAACTCGAGACCTTGGCAGTGGTGAATGCTATCGGACGTTTTCGACATTATTTACAGGGTCGACCATTCGCAGTTGTCACCGACTGCAATTCTCTAAAGGCTTTGCGAAATAAACGCGCCCTCACACCTAGGGTGCATAGATGGTGGGCGTTTCTTAAGTCGTTTACCTTTGATATCGTGTATCGGGAAGGAAAGCGAATGAGTCACGTTGACTTTCTGTCCCGAAACCCAATTCCAAAACTTTCTCTCAGCAATGATCAAAAAGTGGTTGAGAAACGAGTCAATTTGATGACTTTTCCAGATAATTGGCTCCATGCCGAACAGTTACGCGACCCAGAATTACAAAGTCTTGTTTCAAAAATTAAATGTGACGAATTTCCTCCAGACGTCACAAAAACTTGAATTGCGTTCAGGTGTACTTTTTCGCAAGATTGAAAGAAGTGGACGTACGCGGTATCTACCTATTGTCCCTCGCGATTTTCGATAGTCAGTCATTAATAACGTACATGACTCATTAATGCACCTTGGTTGGGAAAAGACTTTTGAAAAGGTCTACGAACATTACTGCTTCGAGAAAATAGCGAAATGTGTCCGTAAGTTTGTAGAAAATTGCATTACATGTAGGATCTCAAAATCTAGTTCTGGTAAAGTCCAAGCACAATTATATCCTATTCCCAAAATTGTTATTCCATAGCACACAGTACATATTGATATTACCGGAGAATTAAGTGGGAAAAATGATCTTGATGAGTATGTTATCGTGCTTATTGATGCTTTTACTAAGTATGTGTTGTTGCACCATATTGCACGCGTCGATGCGACAAGTGTTATAAGGGCGTTAAAAGCGAGTATTTCTTTATTTGGTTCTCCGAATCGTGTTATAGCTGATCAGGAGCGTTGTTTCGCCAGTGGAGAATTTAAAGATTTTTGTGATACGCATAATGTAAAACTTCATCTTATCGCTACTGGGTCAAGCCATGCCAATGGGCAAGTCGAGCGCGTGATGTCTACCCTTCAAAATATGTTCACTTCTGTCAAGGTAAGTGAACAAACTTGGCAGGAAAAGCTGGGCGAAATTCAGTTGGCTTTAAATTGTACAGTGAATAAAACTACAAAGGCAAGCCCGTTGGAACTCCTTGTAGGTAAAGTAGTGAACTTATTAAATAATGAGCACACTGAGATCGAGGTTGACATCACAAATGTAAGAGAACAGGCATCTAAGAATATGAGTAAACAAGCTCAATATAATAAAGAGAGGTTCGATAGTAAGTGGGCAAAGTTATAAGGTTTAATGTCGGAGACTTTGTTTTTCTTCAGAATGAAAAAAAGAAATCAAACGATGCTTGATCCGAAGTTTAGAGGCCCTTTCAAAATTGTAGAGTTACTGGAGGGAGATCGCTATATTTTAAAATCTTTAACTGGATCAAGAACTTACAAGTATTCTCACGATCGGTTGCGATTGATGCCCGAAAATTATATCCCAGAGGAGTTAGATGTAGAAGAACAGCTAAGTCGTGAACTAGATATTGAATCTGATTAAGTACATCGTATTCGAATTTTAAGTATTTTTATTATTTGTTGAAATTAATATTGAAGTATATGTACAGTTACTGATTAATCTGGTACTTTTATAGAACCGTGCTGATGTGGCAACTAGTCCGGTGGCAGAGAATTGATTGTAATTATTAGGTGGATGTGGTCATGTGTATATTGACCTAAGCATATTGTTAGTATTGTAGCCATTAGGTGGATGTGGTCATGTGTATATTGACCTAAGCATATTGTTGGCATTGTATCCACTAGGGATGTGGTCATGTGTATATTGACCTAAGCATATTGTCAGCATTGTATCCACTAGGGATGTGGTCATGTGTATATTGACCTAAGCATATTGCAACGTTAAATTCTATTAACGTTACAAGACGTTCGATGATCTTACTCACAGGGCCCGACTAACTCAACTCGTCGGTGAGTGGTCGTGGGTGAACTACAAGTTGACCAAATAATGCGATGAAAGAAGGGCGCCAACAACTACAAAGCCCGGCCCTGACTGATACTTCGATCTCCCCTTTAGTTGTTAAGAGGAGACGATACCGTCTCACAGCTATCAGATGTCTCACTTACCTTTACGAAGGCTTATTCGCATCCAAGAGAGAGGTTGAGGTTAGATCCGAAAAATAAAACTTGAACAACTCTCATAAATGAATTTAATATACTATAGTTTGATATAGTACCCCACTCTCGGATATGCAACCACTAAAATATTGTGCCCTAATAACCCTAACCTGACCGGTACGGGGCGACGCTGCTGTTGACCCTCGAGGGACTGCCTAGACTGCCGGCGTAGGCCCCCTGGACTGGGGTGGTTGGACTGGTACGGCTATCGGCGTGGGCAGCTCCGGCGTCGTCTCTGGACCTCTGGACTGGAGGCTGGTCCAACTGCGTGGACGGCTCTGGCGTCGTGGCCGACCCCTGGGCTGCTTACGTAGGTCCCTGGTCGCTGGGGCTGACCCCTGGGCTGCTTACGTAGGTCCCCGGTCGTTGTGGCTGGTCCTACTGCGAGGGCGGCTCTGGCGTCGTAGCGGGACTACGGCGTGGACGGCTCTGGGCCCCCCCTGTCGACAGATGCGAAGTCCCTCGGATGGCTCGGTTCGGATGTGCGTCGCTGCGGGACGGGTTACCGTCGGAACAGGAAACAGGAACCCCCTTTCTCTCGCTGTCGCCTGTCAGCGCGCGAAACGAACCGACGGAACACCGCGTTCACGTAACGGTCGTTCCGTGCACACACCAACCGGTTCGGGATCACAATGTTCGCGAGAGTCCCACTTTCTGTCGCTCGCACTCACGCCCGGAATCAGGAACCACTCGATATCGGAGGGCAAGAATCACTGAGATTGACAGAGAGTAAATCACTAAAATAACTAACGTTAACAAAGAGCAAGAGTAAGAACTAACGGAGAGTAAGAGCGTAAAAGACTAAGAGAATAAGAGCAACCGGTAACAGAGACTAAGAATAAGAGAGCGAAAACAGGGGAGCTGTCCGCTTTTATACTACTCGTTCCTTCTCTACAAAAAAAAAAGAACCTTCTAGAAGGTATGGCCATAAACTTAACAAAATTCATTACCAATACAAATAAATGTTCCTAACTGTCAACCAATCCGAATTAAGTGAGAGAAGGAAAGACATATCTGCATGAGCGAAATAAAACTACTCGTATAACTGGTTGCCTACCCTTGACTTCTAGGAATAGATAGAAATTAATCAAATTATCCCTATTTCCTTTGGTACTGTTACTATAGGGTCTCACCATGTATTCCTAAAAGTCGCCAATACTTTGTACTACATTTTAAGCCGAATCTTCCTATTGAATCTAACCTCTCATCCAAAAATGTGTTCACAGAGGATGGGAGATCACTTGAGGGCTCAACCCTTCATTATGTACTACGCAATAATCTATAATATCCCCTGTGAAGACATTCCGGGTACATTAGTTCTATTATTGGCAACTTATTACGTTTTATAATTGGAGGTTAAAATTCCTAGATTACCTGTTCCCTACTTAGTCCACACAATCCTAGTTAAGATAACTTCGTTCTTGTATAACTACCTATTCTCCCGGAGCCTTATCTGACGTTAAACTAGTTACCGCGCATAACCTCTCACGAACCAGAAATGTGTTCACAAGGGAAGGGATACGAAACTAATAACTTAGCCCTTAATGGGGCAACAATACACCCTATCCCCTGGCGACACTAGTCCTGTTACATCGGCCCTATTCCCCGGTATTGAATTACATGTGGCCTGTTAGAGGTTATGATTTACATTTACCTTTATTACCTGACTCCTGTTGGCCTTAGGGGCAAACGAGCTATGTCAACAGGTCAGTTTGGCTCCCGGGGACGTGAATTACGTAAAATGTGTGAATATAAAGTTAAGTAGAGTTACTAAGTAAAGGGCTAAGTTGGTTGCATATCCAGGGATCTTAAATAATTTCCAATTAACTGGCTAAGGTTGTCGATTCAGGCCGCCTCTCAAAAAAATAACGTTACAATATTGTTGGCATTGTATCCACTAGGGATGTGGTCATGTGTATATTGACCAAAGATATTGTTGGTATTGTATCCACTAGGGATATGGTCATGTGTATATTGACCTAAGCATATTGTTGGCATTGTATCCACTAGGGATGTGGTCATGTGTATATTGACCAAAGATATTGTTGGTATTGTATCCACTAGGGATGTTGTCATGTGTATATTGACCTAAGCATATTGTTGGCATTGTATCTACTAGGGATGTGGTCATGTGTATATTGACCTAAGCATATTGTTGGCATTGTATCCACTAGGGATGTGGTCATGTGTATATTGACCTAAGCATATTGTTGGCATTGTATCCACTAGGGACGTGGTCATGTGTATATTGACCAAAGATATTGTTGGTATTGTATCCACTAGGGATGTGGTCATGTGTATATTGTCCTAAGCATATTGTTAGTATTGTATCCACTAGGGATGTGGTCATGTGTATATTGACCTAAGTATACTATTAGTGTTGTAGCCACTCTGGTTGAGGTCATGTGCATATTGACCTAGCCAAAAATTGTTACTGTTGTCGCCGTTCGGTGGCTGAGCCAGATTCGCGTGTACTTTGCTTGTACAGAACTGAGAAATGATCTCTGTTTATGTTGTTTATGTTTTGTATACTTAAGTTGTTTTTATGGCAATAAAAAAAATGTTGACACCGAGTTACTGTGAATGCTTTCAAGTTGGATATAGTAATTAGTAATATATCTTACGTTTGGTCTGTTTGGGCGTTATACAAATTTATTATTAAATTGTGAGTCAGATTATTCTTTTATTTGTCAGGATAAGCCGAGAATAAAATACTCCTGTGGTAGTTTTTTTCTTTTATAAGATACACGAGGACGTGTATCTTGTCAGAATGGCCGTGTCGGCGAGAATATTTTGTAAACGTATTGTGGGCTTATGAGAGGACTCGATGCAATTGCATTGGGTGGAGCGGTCACTCCTCACTCAGGGGGTGCTGTGACTCCGACGTAACGAGAACATTGACATTGACGTTGATATGGGAGGAGAGGAGATTTTGGGTGTGGCCCGGAGGAGACGGAGCCGAGAAAACAGAGAGGTAGAAAGAGGAGCCCTAAGCATAGTCAGGACTGACCGAACCACCAGTTCGATCTTGGCCCCCCACATCGACCTGATAATCCGCCTTATAAAGAGCGAGTTCCTGCGACCCGAGGATGGAGCACCCGACGGACGGTGGCCCGAGGACCCCCCGACGGACGATGGAGGCCTACAAACGGGGGCTTCTACAAACGCCCCCCCTCCGTTATATAATATACATTATATATCCGATTCCATGCTAGTTGAAGGACCATAAAAGTTTTTAAAACATGTATGATCCACCTTATTACCTAAATTACACATGGACCAATACTTATTTCTTACCCCCTAAAATAAAATCTTTTTGGTACGGTAAGCAATAATGGCAGCTGCTCCTGAATTTGCGTTGTATACCTACAACGAAACAATAACACAAAATTATTGCTTATAATTATGTTATAAAAAGTGAGCAAAATGTTGTTTTTATTACTTAGTTGGTCTTAATATGTCAATTAATATTCCTACTTTTTTGTCTCGATGTAAATTTACATAATTTATAATGATATAAAAATATTTCTATCACCGAAGGTGATGTTAAGGTATTTTTATACAAACCTCCTGTACTATATATAAAGTTAATTTGAAATATTCAAAATTGAATAACGCTTTCATTATGCAAATATAAACTCTGCCATAAGCTCCTGTCGAAACCCCGAACCACATGATGTGCAATACGAAGGAACTTCCTTTCTCTCTTTGTTATCTTTATTACTGTACTCCCACCCTCCTACCTAGGTAGCCGAGCATCAAAAAAAAAGAAGAGAAATACGGCCTGCCATCTGAGAGTGACGAGAATAGAAAGACAGACGATGAACGTTACGAGTAAAACATGGTTTGCATGCAAATCTTTAATTATATCCTACATCTTTATTATGACAGATATTAAAATAATTTTTTCTGCAATCGATCAGAAAAAGATTATATTATTGAGCTATTTTCTTCAATTTTGCACAAAATGTTTTATAACTACTTAAATTAGATATTAAAAGAGCCACCATTTATTGTCTACTTTTACTTCAAATTTACATCTTTTTAAGAAAAATTTCGAAAAAATGGAGTAAATAGCTCATTAATAGACAAGTTAATCGTTATATAAGTTCAACATGATTGACAAAAAAAAATGATTAACACAGACACAGGATGTCGGCAAAAATGTACGCAAAGCTCCATAAGACGGCTACGCGTACCAGTCCTCTTAACGAGATATTCGATTGGCGACGGGTTGGCGAGGCCATTAGCATAATTAAGCTATTAAGACCATCGTACTGGTGTACGAATGCGTTCTCTCCATTTTGTTACTAGGCGGCGTGAAAAGAGACGTAACACAAGTTCGAAATAATATTGATAACATCATAAGTGCCGCTTCAGATATAACAAGTAATGAGTCGTCACCTCCAGAAAATCACAAACGCCCAAATAACAGCAGATTTGATCATCGGAGTTCTGCTTTAGAGGTGTGTGATGTTATTCTAAATTGTCCAAATGTCCATTTCATTTTAAAGAGCATCTAGTAGTGGCATCACTTTTTTTTTCGGAATACTTTGGAGATTATTGCAGTAAAATTCCCGAGGACAAACTCACTTCCGTCTGTTCCTATTATCCCACACTTGATAAAATTACAAACTGAACTGTCTGTTATTTATTCTAGAAATGATTGCAGAATGGCGCACTACCGCTCCTAAAGCTTTTAATAAAAAACAATCTAGGAGATACGTTGAAAGAGACTAGAAAATTATTAGAAATTGTGATAACAACTCCCATGACAACATGAGAGGCAGAACGATGTTTTTCAACACTGAATCGAAATAAAACATTTCTTAGAAATTCTGTCACGTCCACTCGCTTTGTGTTGTCCATAATTGTGTATTTTAAATATTCCCGCTTCAGTGTTCACTGGTACTGTTACCAATTTTGGGTGAACACGCTACACAGACACTTCGTGTTTAACCTTCAGCGTGAACACATATCACCGCCGATAGTCGCTATCAATCACGTGCTATTCGTTTTCTCCGCTATTAACGCACACCGCATCCATTCACTTCACCATCTGCCGGCCGGCACAACTGAGATCAACCCCAGGAGCTGCCCTAGGTAAGTGGACATTGAAGCGAAGCGTTTATCCGCATATACAGTCCACTTTTTCTCTCCTTCCGAGATTAATTATCAAAACCGCCACAAATTAAATGACCGAAAATCGTTTAACAGCTCTCTCCATGCTATCTATTGAAGAAAAAAATTATCTCCGAAACAGGCAATTTTAATGACAAAGTGATTACAACATTTGTGAACCGAAAAGAACGTAGAATAGACTTAACTTATAAGAAATATTTTTTTAGCGAAGTAGTGCTTAGTGCGTGACTCTTATTTTTCTTGTGTGGCAACTGACATTTGTTCCAGAAATCCAATATTTCAACACGGAAGGCGGAGAAAGGACGATAAAATCGATGGGATACAACCCCCATACAAGGTAAACTTTTTTCAAAAATTGCAGAATACATTGCAGTCCATCTTTCTCCTGCTGCTAGGCGCCTCTTGGTCCTCAACTTGTGGTGGCAAGGGCACTCCCGTTGCCTGTAGGATGCTTCGCCTCGGTTGGAGAACTGCACTTGCTTGACGGGAATAATCTCGGGAACAAAGTTTAAAATCTCGGCCATGGACCGCGTTAGACGTGGATAAGACATGCCACAAATTCATTGGGGAGCCTTTTATGAGGGATTAGGGCACAGGGTTTAGGACTGGATATACGGGAACCGGATAGAGATGTAAGCAACCATTTATGAAAATTAGAAGAAAATAAAAAGATCAAGTTTAAATAAAATTGTTATAAAAGTTCTCGATTTTTAATTAAAAACATTCTCTCACCTATTTTCGTGACCCAGATACGAAAGAAATTACCAAACATGTTTAAATAAATATTACGTGCACTTGAATTACACATCAAGGTTAAGTTTATACTTTGAATTGCGCGATTGACCATGAATTAAATAAAAATGCTGATTAATTAAGGTGTAGAATTTCAACAATTATTTGTTGTTAGGACGATTTCGTTCGGGAAAAAAAAGAAGTAACGAATGGATAAAAGGAAAACGATTAATTTGAATAAAAATGTCTAGAAACATGTTGGATCGTGGTGGAGACAAAGAAATGTACTTAATGGGGCAAAAGGAATTAAAAATAATTCCCATAAGGGCCGAAATTCGGAGTCTCCATCATAAGTGGAAGTGAAAAAGAAAACGATTGCATAGGGGGGTAGGAGAGATTATGGAGAGTCTCTCCTGGGGCCGAAACGCGGCACCTCCACCATATGTGACACGCCTGAGAACCTAGGGTCCAAAGGGAGTGCTCGGGTTGGGGGTGTAGCTAGGTGGAGCTAAAGAGAAAACATGGTAACACGTAACAATATTTATTCAAACATTAAATGTAGGGGAGAGAACATCGTAAAATAAAATTAAGGCAAGAGATCAAATGTAGGAAAGTGAGAAGAGGTTAAATGGAGGTGGTTGCTTACTTGAGAAGGACGAAGGGCAGTAGGTGCGAGGCTCCTCCAAGTAGCGGCATGCCGAGAAGGACGGGCTCTCAGACGGGCAGCGAGACGTGATACCTGGTGACAGACTGATCTCTTGATCGTTATGATCCCGCTGTATAAATACAAGCGGGATGTTTACGAATCGTGGTGTCGTACCTGTCCGAGAGTCGTGTCGTCCTTCCGTTTAAGGTCGCCGCGGTGCTGAATAAGCTTAGACGGCGACCTATTTTCGCTAATTGGGGCCGCCTCGCGACATTACCCCCCGCCCCCCCAAAAAATGGCCCCCATTTTTCAAAAAAAAAGAAAAAAGGTAAAAACGGGGTATAGGGCATGATAGTAAAACAACCACAACTCCAACGTGTAATGTGAGAAGTGAAAGAAAAGGGAATGTAAAAATAACAATGTAAATAATAAAAAAGTCCCTAATTTTCCATCGTGTAGCACGCCACTGGCTCCCTCACTGCGACGGTTTCGCGTGGAACGTGAAGGACGTCTCCACCCTCGCTGTGGCTATGGGCCCGTTGATGGCGTTGTGACTTGTGACTCGCTTCGCTCGACGTTCCGTGGGTGACGGCTGTCGGGTTGTTGTCGACGTTGACATGCGACAGCTCTTCCGGTTCCGACTCGCGCACGACTCGCGGTCTCTGCGTGGCGTGTGGCGTGTGTCGGCTGTGGAGTGCCTTTGTGCCTTGTGACGGCCGGTGTTTTCCCTTGGGAGAGCCAGCGCGTCTACGCGTGGAAGTAGGAGATGCGCCTGAGGGAGAGAGAGAGATTTAGTCGATAGAAAAGGTAGGTGGTGTTTCACTATATAAATATATAATACTGTAGTTAGGCCCTACGGGGGTGTCCCTTCCGCCAGGGTGTGCGGCCCCCATTTTTCCCTTCAAAGTCCTCGGTTGTCCTCTTTTCTGCCCCATCCCTTGTTCCTTCTCGAATTCGAACGGTGCGCCTCCATAGGCGTATCAGAATTATACTCATTCATTTATTTAATTCTTTTTGAATTAACTGGTCGCCGAAGTCCCCTTAGATCCCTATTATACGTTTCATGCACTCGCACTTTCGTTCCCCCGGGGTGTTTACATTCTCACACAATGGACCTAGACATTTCCGTGTTAGAGGGTAAAACAAGTCTCAATACATAATCCTGCTTTGTCGGGACACATTTCACATTCCTATATTGTGTACTTATTTTCTTAGATGTGTAGAATCTGCATCTATTTCGTTTCGGTTCTCCTTTTGCATTTTTTGCTGCAATTTTTGTTCCTGTATGATCCTTATTTAAAATCCTTATTAAAATATATATTATATATATTATATTGTTTAAAATTTAAAGTAAAATCCTTATTTTGGTTCGTTCCGTGTCTCGTCGTTGGTCTATATTGAGCAGATCTCCTATTACATTTAGCTGGTATGTGTAAAAATCAATTCTCTTTCCGGAAAACTTGCTATAAAGAATAAATGAATTTAGTAGCATTTGCTGCAAAATGCAAAATCTTATTATACCAACGGAGTGTTTCTCTCTCGCATGGATAATAGGCTAACATTTGATCTTGCCGATCAACGCCACTCATATTTTCGTTGTATTTAATTATAGGTAATGGTTTTACTTGTGCTTGTCCCCTTTTATTCCGAACTTCTCGAAGTTCATTTTTGAACTCCGCTGAGATGTATAGCACACTTCTTTTATCTTTCCACTTACCCACGACAATTCCATCCAAGTATTGAGAATTAGTTTCACCTTTTCTCAATTTTGCATTTTTTATGATACTTGGGGTTCCCTTGCGATTACTTCTCAAAGTTTCTGTAATGTAAGTTCCTTTTTGCAAACAATTCCTTTGCAAGATCAACGCTGTTATAAAAATTGTCCATATACAGCGAGTGTCCGTGATTGAGATGATTTTCCATCAAATTCATTACATTTCGTGTGTGTCCCTTTCCGCCCTTCGAATCTAATGCACCGGTATATATATTCATATTTAAAACAACTCCATTGGGTTCGGCAAGTATATATAACTTTATACCATATTTGTGGCACTTATTTTTAATGTATTGGCGGAACACGAGTCTTCCGCGCCACAGTACCATACTCCCGTCCAATGAGAAATTTTTACCAACTTGATGTATGTCCAACATTGTTTTATTAAAATACGACAATAAAGGGCGAATCTTTAAAATCCGATCATTTGGTTGCTCTTCGCCTACTTCGGGATTTCTTGCAAAATGTAAACAACGTAGAATAAGTATAAACCGGTCTCTACTCAAATTTTTAGCAAAATATTTTAAACAGAACAGTGAATCAGTTTTCCAGTAGTCCTGAATCCTACCTGTTTTCCAGGTACCCATGTGAAGAACAAGTCCAAAAAATATTCACAACTTGGGCACCGTCAGGGGTTTCCAATGAAAAATTCGGTAGTTTTCTCGAGCACCTGACAAAAAAATTTATTCCGCATAATAATTTGTTTGCTCAACAGTAGAGAGTTAGAGCCGGTTCTGCGGCAAACGTGTACCCCTCCGTTTGGCCCCGTTTGGCCCCGCTTTTTCAAATTTCGCGCGTCGTCTTTCGCGCGCGAACATGTCGCATGCGCAGCGCTGGCGGCTGTCGCTAGATGTCGCGGCCGGAGTGCCGCGCTGCTCGGGGGCTCTAGATGACGGCTGGCGGATGGGGGGTGCCTCACTCGGGGGGCGTCGGCTAGATGTCGCCGCCTCGATGAATGTGGCGGCTCCCATTTTGATATGCAACCAGTAGTAGTGCCGGTCGATATGTAGGTATCTTTTCCACGAGGGACGACGACGACGGTGTTGTAGATTTCTCTCTGCGTACCGCGGAGAGACCAATCGATACTCGCGGAGAGAGAGAGAGACCAATCGATACTCGCGATACACACACACACACACACACACACACACACACACACACACACACACACACACACACACACACACACACACACACAGCAATCGTTATCGTTAATAAAAACAACGGGTTATTTTTCAATCTTTATATTATTTATCAACAGTATCATAACCTACAAATTTGTGCCCATCACAAGTTGGGAGAGGGAGAGACGACCATTCTTTTGGAAGCCCCAGCATAAGAAGTATTTGACAATAACATTTTTCACAGCTTAACCTACGATTGAGTGTATTCATTAAATCGGGAAAAGGGATGGTACCGTGTCGCCTTCTGTTGCTACAGCCGTCGCTTTTGCAAGATCGTCGAATTGTCCAATCTTTTGGTATTTCAAGGTTGTGAAGTAATTGAATAGGAACTTGAAGATCGTGAAGCATGTGAAAAAAGCACTTGATGCAACTTGCCTGCTCCCTAATACTTTCCACTTCCTCACGTAACTTTCCCAATGTTTCAACGAACGGTAATATCATGTCAGCAGTGTTATCACCTAAACAACAATTTGAAAATTTATGCAGCGCCATTTCGTAGGTGTTGTATTATGTTTATGATGAGAAGTAGTGACAGGGTGACGGCAATATACCAAACTAATCCGCGTACGAATGAACTGATGTAGTTATTGGTAACGTTGGCGGGGGTGGGGGTGTTGGTGGCTGGGATTGTGGGGGGAGTTGTAAAATTTTTCCACTCGGTGTCCCCATACGTACGATTCTCATAAATAATTCTCAACTTGTATTGTGTGGCGTTTTTAGGTACATGTATTTTAAGAGCAGGAAGGTAAGAAATTACACAAAGGTCCATCTCCAACCAAGCCATCGGCCAACTCTCATTATTTCGATCGAAACAAATAAACACATCACTAGCATTTGAAGGGTGATTAATATAAAATACACCATTAACAAAAGCACTTAGTAAAACATACGTCGATGCTAACGATGCCATGCTTGAAGTGATACTGAATTCTGAGTATAAAAAATACCTATATTATTAGTTAAATATAGAACACATACAATATTTATACCAATTTTTTATGAAATATGCATTTTCTAAGCTACAATTTAAATTATTGTTTTCATGTAACATACAATGATGGGATTTGAAAATTTGTTTCATTTGTGCAAAATTTGGATAATTCCTAGCAGAGAGATCGATAATTTCGTTCTCTATTAACTTCTCGAGCCATTCTTTCTTCTGCGAACCTCTGACGACTACGATAGTATTGAACGGCACCCAAGTTCGGATGAACGCTGAGATGTCTTCGTATTGTAGAACGTCCTGCTCGGGTATCCAGTTGTTCACGTCCCAATCGAGTCCATGAATATTTTTCTTCAGCCATTCCACTTGGTTACGAAAACGGTTGTTGTACACCTCCAATGACGATGGCAGTTTAATAAATTTATGAATCCATCCGTCTCCATCGATGCTAACTATGGCGATTTCTTTACACCAGAAACTACTCGGGCCGTACTGAAAACCTTGAATATCGATTACGACAGCACTAGAGTTCATTTTTGTGTGTGTGTGTGTGTGTGTGTGTGTGTGTGTGTGTGTGAGTGTGTGTGTGTGTGTGTGTGTGTGTGATGAAGCGAGAAATGAAACTGACACGGCAACGTAAATATGATATCCTTTTATTCGTTTTTACTTATGGGGCATTGCAACACTATTTGGTAATATAATGGGGTGGTATTGGTCTTTAAAGTCCAAAAAGAAATCTTGTCTCCCTTACTTATATTCTCACCGACGATTTTTTTTACGTCGAGACTCATTTTTTCATCATTAATATCAACATGCACCCCTTTGGGGTAAACTTCTACAGCTTCCACTTTACCATCGACAGGAGCGTTGTAAATTGTTTTCGCATTGTCTAATACGTAAAAGTAAAGGTTGTTGAGAGGAACTTGAGCACCTTTTCCTTGAATAGTAATTAAAAGTTTGCTGTGATGTTCCAACGGCGAACAAATGTAAAAAGGGGAAGAGAATCTGGATGCTCCGACGATCTCATCACGATCAACAGGTGGACGTTCATCTGTGGCTGAAGTGTGCGGGGTCAACATGTGTCTTCCAAATTTATCGAGAGACATCTTTGTTGTTGTTGTTGTTGTTGTTACGAATGCTTACGTACGATTAAAATCAATCGAGGTTAGGTGTTTTTATATAGTTAAGAGATTTTTCTGACAATTTCACTAAGAGGCAGGTGTTCCATAATACAATCGTGAACTAGGATGCAGTATGCTCTGGTGTTGGCGGGAAAACCCGTTCTAGCTTCGATTTCCAATTTCACATCCACCGTCGACGATTTAATGCTTTCGTCACGATTTGCACAATCCACTACGAATATGGTGTACGTTTTAAATTCGGTAAATGTTAATAAAGGTTGTTTTTGGTATGTAGGACTATTGCTAAATTTCGGATAAAATTCCGTGTAGTTGTGGTAAGCTTCCGAATAATCATTTTTCGGGAAATCGAAATTAGGACGCTCGTATGGATAATATTGTCCGTTTAAGAACACTATGATATTCGAGATATCACAATGATCTAAGCGGGTTACGTCTGCAGACTCCTTATCTTTTCTATCTGTCTGAAAGGCTACAAGCACATAACGAGGGCATTCCACCATAGTACTCGTTTTTACACTCCAAATTTCTTTCGTCGAGCCTGCATTGAGGATCGGCAACTCGTGTAGCTCCCATTTTCTATACGGGATAAGTATAGGAACATCGTTACGAATAGATTGTGTTAGTTGGAGTTTCAATTCATCATTGGGCGTTACATGCGGTACTTTTAATTCGATGCTGTCGATGTTAAGAGTGACTTGGGTAGTCGCATCTCCCCCCGTAACAATTATGCAATTCTTATCGTTGCGAGCTCGTGTAAGGCGAATATTTTGCCTGCCGCACATGACCTTGTGGTAATCACAAAAAATGCCGAACAGATGCCAAAGGGGGATTCTCAGATAAAACAGGCCATCGAATTGTAGAGGTGTGTTTCGTAAGGACCATCCCCCCATAATTAGATGCTTAACGTCGTCATCGTTGTAACACAAATAACCTCGTATTAGACTCACTATACCGGGGTCCTTTACATGTTCCATTTCTATTCCGTTTAACTGATAAGAGACTGAGTCGAAGAGAAATGTTCCCGCGTTATGTACTAAAGTGACGTTTCCGGCTCCGGTGTTTGTTAGTTTACCTTTGATGACTAATGCCGCCTCATCCATTAAGAGCGAAGCGTCGGTTCGATTGATGGTGATCTCCACGACATCGTTGTTGTCAAACGATTTAACATATGGCAGATATGTTCGAACTCCCTTTTCGATGATCGAATTATCTTCTATGGGTTTTCTGTAGAGATCGAAAATTCGGCTGGACAACATATCCGATCGATTTGAGAAATTCGCTATTTTGAATGGTCAATTTACCACGTAACTCTCGCTTAGAGACTGGCGCATCCCCCAAATGATTAGTGCTTTTATAGGTGGCGCCACCGCCGCTGTATTGATCGATCACAAGGGGCATCTCTTGAGCTCTAATCGAATGAGAATTTCCTCGCCGCCAAAATCAACTAAATTAAACTCTTGATCTAAAACTTCTAGAGTAATATGTGTTATTGCGTTATTTTCAATTACCGGTAGATATATCAAATTCTGAGGTGTTTCGTCGATAGCATAACCCGGATTCACTTTGGTGGCGAATTCGTAAATGGTGTGAGCGGGATTTCCGTTGTAGTATGAACCTCCTGTAATGTTGCAGTCTACGTGAATAGTTCGCACTTGAACGATATTAACAGGCAGATTTGATTTGTGTACCGTACCGGCTGTTAAAAGTGTATTTGAGAATCCCAAGAGTTCGGCTAGGGAGTCTTTCACTGTGAAAGCAATGTCGTAATCGCGATGGTAAATCTCACACTTTAGCGTGTTATTATTAGCTCGCAGAAAAAATCTCTTACTCCCTTCTTGGCGGGGATCTAGAAACTCCTTGAGATACCTGTAAATATCGGTTATATCATAAGCACCTCGAGGTATCGGGATGGAATGTGATTGCCCCTTGTCCAAATAATAAAAATTTGTGCCTCCTTCGACGTTGGTGATACTGTTGTAGGAATGGAATCCGATTAGCGCGAGTTCGTATCGCGAATGTGGGTCCAGCGGAATGGGATTCGTAAACTCAATAGAGAGTGTGGAAGATCGACCCTTTAACGTAAAAATGTTACTCATGACTGGCACTTCACACCCCCAAATCACCAATTTTTATATAGAAATTCGATGCAGAGATGCCCACAGTTATTGGAATTAAAATTTTGATGTCGTGTTTGATTGTAGACGATTCGCACGTTTTTACCGAAATAATCCTCGGCCAATTCACGCGGCGGTTTCAGATCACCGAAACTATCGAAATACTGCACTAGACGGCCACGCTTCCGGTATGCGACCCAATGTGTACCCTCGTTGACATTCGAATCTAGATTAACTATAGCACTTTCGTTCAGATTTGGTCTTTTAGGTAGAGTGTCTCGCATAAAAACACCCCGAAAGTATGGTACATGTAATTTTTTTACGTATTTAACAATTTCGTTATCGTATAGAGCTCGCTTAGGTAATTTCAACGGAAGTTTTTTTTTGTTTGTCTAAGATACAATCCATATCCTCCTTTCACATTCTTCTTGAGATAAAGCCCAGATCCCTTTTTACCGATTTCCTCCTCCATGACCTTATTATGTCGTCGATCTTCCTCCAACTTTTTCTTTGCGTTGCTCGCATCGATTATGGTCTTAGCGACGCCAGATACTCCTCCCACGACGCCTCCTATGGACCCCAATGCTGCTAGAATCGGAAGAAGGAGCGGTAAAAATCCCCCCGACTTGGGGATAGGAATGATCCGTGGAACTCGAATATTTTTACGCCCACCCGCTTTCTTGAGCGCTGCACGAGCAGCGCGTAAAGCAAAGAGAGAATGTTTTCGCACATTATTATTATTATTTCCCTCTAACGGTAAAATTTTTAACGATCGCTTCAGGGCTCGTGACGTGGGCCTTACAAGTGCTCCCGTGAACGAACGACCCCCATACCGAGTTTTCTTTTCGCCTTCATCCCTGTGGTTACAAACCAAGCGGATACTTTCTCACCAACTTTAGCGTCTTTCGCCTTCACTCTTTCCCAAGCGCGATTCTCTAACTCGTAGTCTGCTTTGTGTCTATCCTTCAACGAGGAATACTTGGAGTAAGCGATGTCGTGCTGCTTACAGGCTTCGTCTAAGGGGTTTATACCCTCGTCACCTCTAGCTAAACGCTTTTCTAACTTCGTACCTGGTCCACAAAATGCATAGCCCGGAATATGAAGCTCGAATGGTAATTTATTAATGAGCGTATTAACAATTCCCCTGCCACTATGCTGTTCGAAAGTTAACATCATACTATTGAGGAGAGGGGCGCTTGCGCTATATATACGCACGTGCATACGTTTAGTTGTTAATCAAAATGAGGGTTATAGTACAAGATGTTACACTGCCCATAGAAAATTTAGATCTTATCGAGGAGGGGGAGCGAGAGGGGGAGACATCAAAACATGGCGAATTGTTACCATCATGTTTTCGCGCAGCCATTTGTGGCCCCTCGGGATGTGGAAAGACAAACGCTATACTCGCTTTACTCTTCAATCCAAACGGTCTACGTTTTGAGAACGTATACGTATACTCCAAATCTCTGTACCAGTCAAAATATCGTTTGTTGGAGAAAGTATTGAGGAATGTACGAGGAATGGGTTATTTTTAGTTTAGTTTAGTGACAGCGTGGATATAGAAGACCCGAAGGATGCTCGAAAAAACTCTATATTTATCTTTGATGATATCGCTTGTGACAAACAGGATAAAGTTCGAGCTTATTTCTCCATGGGTCGCCACAAGGGAATCGATGTCGTCTACTTGTGTCAGACGTATAGTAAGATACCTAAACAACTCGTTCGCGACAACTGTAACGTAATCGTGTTGTTTAAACAAGATGATATTAATTTAAAACACGCATATGACGAGCACGTAAGCCCAGACATGACATATGATACTTTTAAGCGTTTGTGTGCAGAATGTTGGCGGGAGAAATTCGGAATGTTGGTGATAGCCAAAGATTTTGATATAAATAAGGGGCGGTATCGCAAAGGTTTCGATAAGTACATAACCCACCATCATGATGAAGCCGCCATTAAGTAGCTCCGAGGTGAGACTTAAACGAAAAATTCAAAGATTGAGTAGAGATGTGCGAAAAAAATATCTCGCTTTAAAGTTGGGTCGATTCGAAGAGGATGAAACTTTAAATAAACTTTTCACTCCAATCGTCAAACCACTCGCACAATTAGTCACACAACAACAGCAACAACAACAACAACAACAACTGAAACCAGAAAAGAAAGAACTGCTGCAAATAAAGAAGGAAGACGTGGAATTACCATCACCTACATCGAAATTAGACGAAACACAATTTTTACCACTTCATGAAATCACACAAACCTATAATGAGGAGGAGGGAGAAGAAGATGAACATTATGATGAGATTTCCAAAAATTATAATGAGATGTCCATTGATGAGATTCAACGTGAGATTAAGGACACAGGTGATATTAATGTGATACAGGATTACATATCTCAGTATCCCGAAATCAGCCAACGGTATATTATAAGTTATTTTAATGGTTCTCCACATTTAGACGAAGCACGTGGTCCAAAGTATGACCCTGCTAAATCAAAATGGTGCCTAGGAAAGGCTACCCTAGATTTCGATAAGCTTACTGGGGACATTATAGTGGACGGAGAGCGGTATAACGGTTCCGACGGTCTATACAGTCTTATTTTTCACAGAGCGCCAGAAAACTATTCACAAAACGATCTTGAAAATTTTAGACGAATTTTGAATGCATCAAATTTATTCCGAAGGGGTTACAGCAAAATTGGTAAAATAGCAGCCAGTGGAAGTATTAAATATACACATATTGTTAAACCTTTATTAAGTACGAGTACAAGAAAGTTGCTCGATTTCTCCGATTCAGCACTTGAACACAGTGGTGGAAAGATATATAATACTAAACCAATCGAATATGTATATTGGAATGATGTCAATGAATTAGTCGATAGATTGAGATTATTGGTAGCATCAAAACGAGCCGGAAATACATCGCAAGACAACGAGATATCTTCAATTATAGAAGAACTTCGCGAGTCTCAAGTTATACATTAGAGGTTAGACAAATCTGAAGATGCATCAGCAGCAGCAGCAGTCCAAAGAGAAAATACAGCTCGTCAATGAATTACACAAACCGATAAGAAAACATTTCCCTCGACGACGTACCATCTTGAAAGGAATAGATGATTTATGGCAAGCCGATCTCGGTCAAATGGATATGTATGCGAGTCAAAACAAAAAGTTTAAATACATATTGGTTGTGATCGATTGTTTTTCCAAATTCGTATGGGCTCGAGCGTTGAAAACGAAATCTGGGCAAGAAGTTAGCGGTGCTTTTGCTGACATTCTCAGCGGTAGTGGGGGTAGACGCCCGAAAAACCTTCAAACGGATCAAGGAAAAGAATTTTTCAATTCACATTTTCGACAGTTAATGAAAAAGTACACCATTAATCACTATCACACTTATACTCATCTGAAGGCCGCCATTGCCGAACGAATGATTCGCACCCTAAAAGAGAAGCTATACAAATATTTTAGCTTAAACGGAACCTATAGATGGATCGACATTTTACCTGTTATCGTGAAAAATTACAATGAACGACAACATCGTACTACTCGCATGAGACCCTGTGACGTGAGCGTAGACAAAGAAAAGAAATTGCTTAGTGGTGTGTATAGTAAGAGCACGACTCCACGAAAATTTAATGTTGGCGATGTGGTTCGAATAAGTAAAGTAAAACATGTGTTTGAAAAGGGTTACACAGCGAATTGGACCACAGAACATTTTAAAATTTCCAAGATCCGAATAACTAATCCAACCACATATCTCTTGGAAGATATGGAAGGCCGACCAATAGAGGGGGGATTTTACGAGCAGGAGCTGCAGAAAACAAAACAACCTGACGTTTATCTTGTCGAAAAAGTTTTACGAAAAAAGGGAAATAAAGTCTATGTGAAATGGCTCGGTTTCGATAACTCGTACAATAGTTGGATAGATGCCTCGAATCGATTATAACAACAAGTATAAATTTGATGACTGTGTGATTTTCACCTTCAGTTTTACCGTAAAAATGAAGCGTCACGTGTCCGATACCACTACTGATCGCGGTGTATTACAGGATGTGCCACAAATGAATCATGAAACTGTGGCACCGACATCGTCGCCGTCAAGCGCTAAAAAGAAGAGGAGGAGGACGACGACGTCGAAACTCTCACCGCCTCACATGTTTGCGGTAAAAGACCTGGAAGGTATTCTATTAGATGTATGTACCATTGTAGTTGGAAGAAAAGCGATGAAGGATGGAGAAATCGAAACAGATTCCCCTACCACTACCACCACCACCACCGACACTTCCCCCTCTTCTCCTTCTATAGTAGAAAATCAAATTCTATCAGTGCCTCAGAAGTCATCGACGAGTAAAGAATGAATAAACCTCCTAAACGTAAACCGTCCCCCTCTTCGCTCAACACAAAGAATAAGAAGAAGAAGAGAGAAGATCTACCGCCCCCGCCCCCACCGCCGCCGCCGCCCCCCGCAGAATATCAACTTCCATCCATAGATGAGGAGGAGGCGGAATTGGAAAAATTTTTAATGGAAGCTGCTAATACTTCGATCCAATCACCCATCACCATCCACCCAGGCACACATGATCCGATGAGAAGGTTTTGTTTGAATTCCACATTTTCTTGTGACGAGGGCGGATTTTCCCTGGAGGTGGGGTTGTTGCCTTCGAGAAATTTCGATGTTCACATTAAAATAAGGATAAATGATACGACTTTCATGATTTTCACCTGTGACGAGTGGGGGAAGTTTATAGACCATTTGTGTTGGTTGGCGAAATATTTCGAGTGTGAAATATCCGATTTGAGATTCGTGTGCGCGAACACCATCGTGATTTCTAATGTTGTCAATACAGACATCAAAATGATTTCCATAGTGAAAGATGCTGTAGAATTGTATTTAACTGTGAATAATGTAAGGGAAATATGTCGAATGTACGAATCGTTTGTAGTAAAGAAAATCGAACATTTGAAAATGTTAGACTTTGTAAAATATTATAGAAATTTTTTAAATATTATATCGAAGCTCATTACTACTAGTAGTTATAATGCTAATGCGGTAATTTTTGCTTTTTTGACGCCTCAAATTCTATTGAAAGTTACTGTATCAGAGAATGTATGTATTACGATAAAAATACATTGTTGACAGATTTGAACAAAATAAAGAATTATTAAAAAATGTGTGTGTGTGTGTATTATTTAGAATGCTGTATTATTAAACAAGTAGCACGTACAGAGGTACACATAGACCAATATAAAAAATTTAAAATTGAATTACAATAGTATTATTAAATAAGCAAAATTTAATAAAGTCCACTCGTGTGTGTGTGTGTGTGTGTGTGTGTGTGTGTCGTTAATATATAAAAAAAATACTGGTAAACCTCGTTTTACGCCTTGGTTCCGTTCCGAGAGACGCCGGCGAATCAACGCTAATCGAACCGGCGTAAAACGAGGTTTACCTGTATTGGTTTAGCCCCACTTTTCATCACATGAGATGTCCAGCAAACAGGTGGTCCGATGGGTAAGCCTTCTGAATCCACGTTGGTGATTTTCTGTGATCCTTCCTCCTCCTCCTCCTCCTCCTCCTACTCGTGGTGATTTTCTGTGAACCTTCCTCCTCCTCGTGGTGATTTTCTGTGAACCTTCCTCCTCCTCGTGGTGATTTTCTGTGATCCTCCTCCTCCTCCTCCTCCTCCTTCATACGATCTGGACATCTCGAGCGGGAGGGACTACCTGAAAAAATCACCTATTAATTTTATAGTTACATCAATTAATGGTTTTTAATATTAAATATTCATATACGTGTATACATGCATTTAATGATTAAAATATTTATGAAAGCTCTCCATCCAATCTTGTTTCTGAAATTCAAATCTTTGAGCTCTATCATAATTATCACAATGGAGGATCTACATGCCTTTGTTCATCTAGTCCCACATTTCATCACATGGGATGTCCAGTAACATCACGGGCGGACCTATGAGTGGACCTTCTGAATTCACGTTGGTGGTGATTTTATGTGTCCCTTTCTCCTTCTCCTCCTCCTCCTCCTTCTTACGATCAGGGCATCTCCGTTTGTGAAGACGCATGCGTTTCCCTAGTACCCGATGGAAGCGGTTAAACGGACAGCTTAACATTTGTTCGTTCGGATCATCAGTATGATTGGCCGCCGCCACCATCCTCTCATGGTGCGTTCGCACCGGCGTCAGAGAAGACAGATTCTCCGGTGGAGGATTCATTGATGTTGTTATTGTTGGAGCAGTGTGTGTGTGTGTGTGTGTGTGTGTGTGTGTGTGTGTGTGTGTGTGTGTGTGTGTGTGTGTGTGTGTGTGTGTGTGTGTGTGTGTGTGTGTGTGTGTGTGTGTGTGTGTGTGTGTGTGTGTGTGTGTGTGTGTGTGTGTGTGTGTGTGTGTGTGTGTGTGTGTGTGTGTGTGTGTGTGTGTGTGTGTGTGTGTGTGTGTGTGTGTGTGTGTGTGTGTGTGTGTGTGTGTGTGTGTGTGTGTGTGTGTGTGTGTGTGTGTGTGTGTGTGTGTGTGTGTGTGTGTGTGTGTGTGTGTGTGTGTGTGTGTGTGTGTGTGTGTGTGTGTGTGTGTGTGTGTGTGTGTGTGTGTGTGTGTGTGTGTGTGTGTGTGTGTGTGTGTGTGTGTGTGTGTGTGTGTGTGTGTGTGTGTGTGTGTGTGTGTGTGTGTGTGTGTGTGTGTGTGTGTGTGTGTGTGTGTGTGTGTGTGTGTGTGTGTGTGTGTGTGTGTGTGTGTGTGTGTGTGTGTGTGTGTGTGTGTGTGTGTGTGTGTGTGTGTGTGTGTGTGTGTGTGTGTGTGTGTGTGTGTGTGTGTGTGTGTGTGTGTGTGTGTGTGTGTGTGTGTGTGTGTGTGTGTGTGTGTGTGTGTGTGTGTGTGTGTGTGTGTGTGTGTGTGTGTGTGTGTGTGTGTGTGTGTGTGTGTGTGTGTGTGTGTGTGTGTGTGTGTGTGTGTGTGTGTGTGTGTGTGTGTGTGTGTGTGTGTGTGTGTGTGTGTGTGTGTGTGTGTGTGTGTGTGTGTGTGTGTGTGTGTGTGTGTGTGTGTGTGTGTGTGTGTGTGTGTGTGTGTGTGTGTGTGTGTGTGTGTGTGTGTGTGTGTGTGTGTGTGTGTGTGTGTGTGTGTGTGTGTGTGTGTGTGTGTGTGTGTGTGTGTGTGTGTGTGTGTGTGTGTGTGTGTGTGTGTGTGTGTGTGTGTGTGTGTGTGTGTGTGTGTGTGTGTGTGTGTGTGTGTGTGTGTGTGTGTGTGTGTGTGTGTGTGTGTGTGTCGTTAATATATAAAAAAAATACTGGTAAACCTCGTTTTACGCCTTGGTTCCGTTCCGAGAGACGCCGGCGAATCAACGCTAATCGAACCGGCGTAAAACGAGGTTTACCTGTATTGGTTTAGCCCCACTTTTCATCACATGAGATGTCCAGCAAACAGGTGGTCCGATGGGTAAGCCTTCTGAATCCACGTTGGTGATTTTCTGTGATCCTTCCTCCTCCTCCTCCTCCTCCTCCTACTCGTGGTGATTTTCTGTGAACCTTCCTCCTCCTCGTGGTGATTTTCTGTGAACCTTCCTCCTCCTCGTGGTGATTTTCTGTGATCCTCCTCCTCCTCCTCCTCCTCCTTCATACGATCTGGACATCTCGAGCGGGAGGGACTACCTGAAAAAATCACCTATTAATTTTATAGTTACATCAATTAATGGTTTTTAATATTAAATATTCATATACGTGTATACATGCATTTAATGATTAAAATATTTATGAAAGCTCTCCATCCAATCTTGTTTCTGAAATTCAAATCTTTGAGCTCTATCATAATTATCACAATGGAGGATCTACATGCCTTTGTTCATCTAGTCCCACATTTCATCACATGGGATGTCCAGTAACATCACGGGCGGACCTATGAGTGGACCTTCTGAATTCACGTTGGTGGTGATTTTATGTGTCCCTTTCTCCTTCTCCTCCTCCTCCTCCTTCTTACGATCAGGGCATCTCCGTTTGTGAAGACGCATGCGTTTCCCTAGTACCCGATGGAAGCGGTTAAACGGACAGCTTAACATTTGTTCGTTCGGATCATCAGTATGATTGGCCGCCGCCACCATCCTCTCATGGTGCGTTCGCACCGGCGTCAGAGAAGACAGATTCTCCGGTGGAGGATTCATTGATGTTGTTATTGTTGGAGCAGTGTGTGTGTGTGTGTGTGTGTGTGTGTGTGTGTGTGTGTGTGTGTGTGTGTGTGTGTGTGTGTGTGTGTGTGTGTGTGTGTGTGTGTGTGTGTGTGTGTGTGTGTGTGTGTGTGTGTGTGTGTGTGTGTGTGTGTGTGTGTGTGTGTGTGTGTGTGTGTGTGTGTGTGTGTGTGTGTGTGTGTGTGTGTGTGTGTGTGTGTGTGTGTGTGTGTGTGTGTGTGTGTGTGTGTGTGTGTGTGTGTGTGTGTGTGTGTGTGTGTGTGTGTGTGTGTGTGTGTGTGTGTGTGTGTGTGTGTGTGTGTGTGTGTGTGTGTGTGTGTGTGTGTGTGTGTGTGTGTGTGTGTGTGTGTGTGTGTGTGTGTGTGTGTGTGTGTGTGTGTGTGTGTGTGTGTGTGTGTGTGTGTGTGTGTGTGTGTGTGTGTGTGTGTGTGTGTGTGTGTGTGTGTGTGTGTGTGTGTGTGTGTGTGTGTGTGTGTGTGTGTGTGTGTGTGTGTGTGTGTGTGTGTGTGTGTGTGTGTGTGTGTGTGTGTGTGTGTGTGTGTGTGTGTGTGTGTGTGTGTGTGTGTGTGTGTGTGTGTGTGTGTGTGTGTGTGTGTGTGTGTGTGTGTGTGTGTGTGTGTGTGTGTGTGTGTGTGTGTGTGTGTGTGTGTGTGTGTGTGTGTGTGTGTGTGTGTGTGTGTGTGTGTGTGTGTGTGTGTGTGTGTGTGTGTGTGTGTGTGTGTGTGTGTGTGTGTGTGTGTGTGTGTGTGTGTGTGTGTGTGTGTGTGTGTGTGTGTGTGTGTGTGTGTGTGTGTGTGTGTGTGTGTGTGTGTGTGTGTGTGTGTGTGTGTGTGTGTGTGTGTGTGTGTGTGTGTGTGTGTGTGTGTGTGTGTGTGTGTGTGTGTGTGTGTGTGTGTGTGTGTGTGTGTGTGTGTGTGTGTGTGTGTGTGTGTGTGTGTGTGTGTGTGTGTGTGTGTGTGTGTGTGTGTGTGTGTGTGTGTGTGTGTGTGTGTGTGTGTGTGTGTGTGTGTGTGTGTGTGTGTGTGTGTGTGTGTGTGTGTGTGTGTGTGTGTGTGTGTGTGTGTGTGTGTGTGTGTGTGTGTGTGTGTGTGTGTGTGTGTGTGTGTGTGTGTGTGTGTGTGTGTGTGTGTGTGTGTGTGTGTGTGTGTGTGTGTGTGTGTGTGTGTGTGTGTGTGTGTGTGTGTGTGTGTGTGTGTGTGTGTGTGTGTGTGTGTGTATGCGTGTAAGAGAGCGAGAGAGAGACTACCTGAAAAATCACCTATTAATTTTATAGTTATATGTATATTTCATATACATGTATACATGCACTTGATGAGCTCTATCATAATAATTATCACTATGGAGGGTCTATAAAGCAAAAACAAAAAACCTTATTACATTTACTACAATCTGAATCAGGAATAATATCTGTATCGTCAGAGTTTATAGTCATAGATTGATAGCAGGAAATTTCGGTTGTATTTGGAAAATAATCATGTCCTCGTTTTCTGGACAGTACATTATTCTCACCGTCAGTGCTTCGCCCAGTAAACCTGTCGGTAAATGGTCGCACACGATGCAGCAATTGGGGTGGTCTATAACCGCGAGCCTGCCTTGAAATATATCTTCGAACGAACACATCACTTTCAAACAAAATGTACATACTTGAATGAGCATAACTTGAGATGATTATTTGTTCAATAAAAGTAGCCAGAAGTGGTGGAGATATGTTAATTATTAGTGTGCGTGTGTGCGTGTGTGTGTGTGTGTGTGTGTGTGTGTGTGTGTGTGTGTGTGTGTGTGTGTGTGTGTGTGTGTGTGGGTGCGCGCGCGTGTGTGTGTGTGTGTGTGTGTGTGTGTGTGTGTGTGTGTGTGTGTGTGTGTGTAAAAGAGACTACCTGAAAAATCAAATATTAATTTTATATTTATATAAACTAATGGTTTTTATTATTAAATATTCATATACGTGTATACATGCACTTAGTGATCAAAATATTTAGGAAAGCTATCCCTCCAATCTTGATTCGGAAATTCAAATCGATGAGCTCTTTCATAATTATCATCATGTAGGGAATAAACACAAAAATTTTCAGTTCTCACCAAGAACAATAGTCTACGAAAGCAACTTTGACACCAGTAATTTAGATTTTGAAATACATTAGTAATCATTTCATCTGTTCTACAAACATCATGATAATGTTCTTTAACTGCTATCATACTTTTTCCCCAGTAACTATGTGCTAATTGTAACGTGAAAAAACACATTTCACAAACTAGTAAATTATATTCTGTAATCATATAGTAACGAACCCACAAACAGTACTTGTCTTCTTTGAAGCCATTTTTCCAATTGAAAGTGGCAAGTATTGCGTTTCGAATTGGGGATGTTCCTATATAACCGTTAATAGCCGGATACTCTAAGCATATTAAATGGCGTGATTCATCATTATGCGCTTCTTTAAGAAGATAATCCCATTTCGCATTCTTGAAATTTTGAATAATTTCTAATTTTAATATCCACGGATAGTTAGTATAAAAAACGAAGTCTGAAAGAGTGCTTATATTTTCACATACGCTTTCGCGTTCATTCGCTCACATTTGGCTAAATCTCGAATTAAAAAGTGACTATCATACCCCATCAAATTATGGAACACAATAGGCACCACAAAGAGCTTTTTAAATAATAGGTTACATTGCGCATGTGCGTACCCACGAGCTTCTCCAGTAAAGTGATTATGATCCAAGACGACCTTATCCTTGGACGTAAATGGTTTCTCACAAATGTGACAGTTATCTTTTCGTAATTTTAAACTAGATTTGATATCTACAGGAATAACTTTCTTCATTTTCGACTCTATAAATTTAGCCAGCTTTTTTAGTTCCATTCTAAACCACTCTATGCAATCTGTAGCTCTATAGCTATTATAGAAGGACTGAGAATCGTCATAAGTACATTTTAAATAGTAACCTGCAGAATAAACCTTGTGCTTTTGATATTTCCTTGTAACATGAGTGGGCGTGTCGTCGAGTACTTCCAAAAGGCTTTCAAAATCTGCGTAAATTATGAAAGGCGCCGTTTGTTTGTAAATGAAGTTTCTGAACTCAACGTATTTATAGTTGGGGAAAGAAATTTTATATTTGTTTCTATTCGCACAAAGTTTTTTGTGCTCATCAAACTTCTGTTGTTTTTGATAATAATTTAAACAAATGTCACATATGAACTTCTTATGACTATTTTTATTTAACTGTGACGAAACTAATCTAGACAAATTTTTAATGTAACAGTAATGGTATTTCAATTCAGATTCATCACCGTCATCATCATCATCAAATTCGAAATCCCACTCATTTAATTTTAAATAATATTTATTTTGAATTAACAATAAATTTACATGTCTCTCTAATTTATTTTTTGTTAATCTAACCGGAAGTACTGTATAACTGTTTTTCTTTTGCATTTCTAGACCATATACGTTCACAGATATGGCATTAGCCATTTCGAATTTTGAAATTTGAGATAAAGGCATCGGCGAATCAATATTTTCCGTATTCAAAACTAGTTTATAGTACGGGTATGAAGATGTCAAATTTTTATGATTATTTACAGGAAAAAGACCACACAAAATTGACCAGTAGAAACATGCATTATCGTTAGTGTTGCGAACATTGATAACTGCATGTTTTCTCTCTATTTCCACCGGTAGCTTTATAAAAGACGAACCATTACCCATTTCGTATTTGTTAATATTAATCTCTAAATACACAATACGATTTAATCCCCAACCAGACAAATGTTCTTGAAAGTCTGTCATTTTATTAGAAATTTTATCTTGTATGTATTCCATAAACCAGGATTGTAAATCTGTTCCTCGGTCAATCACTCCATTTTTAGTATTAAAATATTTATATTCTAAAATATCTTCACCATCCGATCGCTTTATAATAAATTCCCCACAAAAATTAGCATTTACTTTAACCATCCTCAACTTTCGTAAAATAATTTTGATTTTCTTTCTAAATAGTACTTCTGCATCAGCCAAAAATTGAACTAAACACTTATGCGATAAATTAATTATAACACTTGTCCTAATTCTACTATCAAAACAAGAATTTAGATCTGTCCATTTAACCCTATGTTTCAATTTTGATTCAAGACTTGCACCCACATGTATTTTGTGCAAAAATAATTTTTGAAAAGATTTTAAATGACCCAATATCGTTTGTATTTTGCGCCTTTCAGCAATAGTTAGAACATGTTTCCCATCACATAATGCAATGTTACATAACCTGATGTGTCTACGAATTGGTTTAACCCAAACATTCCAATATTTATCCTTGTAATTTTTTAATTTCTCGATAAGATCAGTGCATTTTTTAAGAACATTTTTAATCTTCATTTTCTTACGACTCTCTCTCTCTCTCTCTCCTTTTTACACACACACACTCACCTTTACAGCTCAACAATTTTGAATTGGATCAGTGGATTTCCTTTGCCAATATCTTTTCTTCCAGTATAGGATATTCCGAATTTTCCTGTAGCAAATTCTTCTATGTGGGGCTCAAATTCCCCGGTCACACGTATGGGTAAAAATGTGACGTTGTCCTTCAACTCCAGAAGAATGCTTCTTCCAAATTGCGTATCCACCGGTCTAGCTGATAATACTTTTTGGGGTACGTCCTTAGGCAGATCTTGTATTTTAACGATTGGCTTTACGATGCCTTCTGCAAGAGTGTTAATTTTATTTAAATCTAATCTTTTTTAATTTTTTTATCTAATCTTTTTTTAATTTAAATCTAAATTTAAATTTATTTAAAGAGTTAAGTGGAAAGTATTAGGGGGCAAATACTTCTTATGCTGGGGCTTCCAAAAGAATGGTCGTCTCTCCCTCCCCCAACTTGTGATGGGCGCAAATTTGTAGGTTATGATACTGTTGATAAATAATACAAAGATTGAAAAATAACCCGTTGTTTTTATTAACGATAACGATTGCTGTGTGTGTGTGTGTGTGTGTGTGTGTGTGTGTGTGTGTGTGTGTGTGTGTGTGTGTGTGTGTGTGTGTGTGTGTGTGTGTGTGTGTGTGTGTGTGTGTGTGTGTGTGTGTGTGTGTGTGTGTATCGCGAGTATCGATTGGTCTCTCTCTCCGCGATACGGCACACACCGACGTCCCTCCGCGAGTATCGATTGGTCTCTCTCTCTCTCCGCGAGTATCGATTGGTCTCTCCGCGGTACGCAGAGAGAAATCTACAACACCGTCGTCGTCGTCCCTCGTGGAAAATATACCTACATATCGACCGGCACTACTACTGGTTGCATATCAAAATGGGGGCCGCCACATTCATCGAGGCGGCGACATCTAGCCGACGCCCCCCGAGTGAGGCACCCCCCATCCGCCAGCCGTCATCTAGAGCCCCCGAGCAGCGCGGCACCCCGGCCGCGACATCTAGCGACAGCCGCCAGCGCTGCGCATGCGACATGTTCGCGCGCGAAAGACGACGCGCGAAATTTGAAAAAGCGGGGCCAAACGGAGGGGTACACGTTTGCCGCAGAACCGGCTCTAACTCTCTACTCTCAACGATCATTTAAAAAAATCCAGCATCGGCTAATTCGAAGAAATCTATGGGTCGAGGATCATTCGGCACTTTCACAAGCAACTTGTTGACATTTGTAAAATCTAAGTTTTTCATTCCTCCGTTATCTTTCCACACTTTTGCATTATCAGCAGTATTGGCA
Source organism: Cryptocephalus moraei (assembly GCA_946251905.1). Classification (NCBI taxonomy): domain Eukaryota; kingdom Metazoa; phylum Arthropoda; class Insecta; order Coleoptera; family Chrysomelidae; genus Cryptocephalus; species Cryptocephalus moraei. The sequence goes on from OX276459.1 coordinate 2,961,631, forward strand.
GCTGTAGTTTGTACTGCAATATTTTCTTCAGGCAAGTCACTCTCCGAAGAAACCTCCTCTGATGACACATTAGCTGTTTTCGCGGAGCCGATCTCGAACACGTTCGGGATGTACGCGCATGCGCACTTTAAAATCAGCCGTTCGCGGAGCAAAAAGTTCACCCTCCGGATTAAAAGTTCCGTGTTCGCGGATCACGTTTGTTAGCCTATGGACTAATTCAGAACGCGTTCGACAGATCCTTGGATGAAGGGAGGGATAGTTTATCCAGAGCGAATCATAACCTAGAACTTTGTTGTCAGTTGTCATTTGGGCATTTTCCGGTAGTAACGCAAGAAAAAGTAGCAGGTAAACATGTTTTTAAATTGGAATATCGATCGATAAACCTCAGAAAAACTTATTTATACAGAACAAGTTTATAACAAAAAATAAATATTCTGAAGTTTGTCAGAAGCATGTCCGAAGTGTGTTCGCGGAGTTCAAAATTTCGAATTTGCCCGGAGCTAAATCTTAAACGCGCTTGCGCCATGGCATAAGTTCAGTTTATGCTCTGAATCTATTCGGGATTGTCTCCGCGAAAACAGCTATTATATTCCGGTTCTTCTAAATCGCTGTCGATATCTTCCTCACTTGACGAATTCATTATGATGTCATATAATTGTTTTTCGTTTAATATTTCCGAAGGGTCTTTATTATTTACTTTTGCCCGTTTAGCCCTGGGAAGACTTCGTGGCCCAGATTCACACATGTTGGCTAATTATTAGCAAAAACAATGGCGAAACCGAAAACTGTACATAATCTCGCATCAAACAATGCTTCGAGAGTGTGTTACCCGAATTTCATACGTGCCATTCCACAGCTAAAGTTTTACTGGTGTATTATGTATTTTGTGCGTTAACAACGAAGACGCTGATCCGCGTCGTCCGGGTGGGGGATGACCATCGATATGACGCGGATCCGCCTCGTTCGCTGTGAAGGTGTTAAAAAAATATGCGACGAAGAAGCTTTCCCCGAAGAAGCGCAGATCTTAAGGGATTATTTTGAAGATACGTGGATTGGCCGACCCAATCGACGACAAGTTAGACGGGCCCCACGTTTTCCAGTAACGATGTGTAATTGTTTTTCCAGAGTAAATAATGACTTACCCAGAACAAATAATGCGGTAGAAGGATGGCATCATTGTATTGAACAGCAACTCTCGGCAAACCATCCAAGTATATGGAAATTTTTAAATGCCTTGAAAACGAACAAGCATTCAACATTGTTGTCATTCGACAAGTTTTAAGTGAACAGGGACCAAAACAAAAAAAAAAATAAAAAAAAATTGTGCAAAACGTATCACAACATTGGTACTATCTTACCCAAATGACAACATTATGGATTACTAAAAGGAGTAGCAAACAATTTGCGCTATTGAAATGTTATTAAGTGTAGCTGTATTGACCAAAATTTGTTATACATGTTTTTTGTATATAATTATTTTAACATTTAATATTATTGTACTTGTTTGATATTTGTTGATTTATTTGTTTTTCGTAAAATCTTCAGTAAATTATTATTATTCATTTATATGCATATAATGTACTTAATAATTATTAGGGTAGTAACTCCTCCACATTATTGACCAACACTTGTTAGAGTTATTTCCCTGTATATAGTTATTTTAGGTTTTTTGATATTTTTAGCGTTACTTTGTTTTTTGCTAAATTTGTAATTGCATGAAATACTGGAATGCAACATTCATTAGTGTTATTATTAACTTATACAGATGCACAAAGAAATTATTAAAGAAGTAATTCGTCCAGTTACAAATACCTTCCGTATTTTCAGGATTTGCTATTTCGGTGAATTGTTACTTCGGTAAATTTGATTTCGGGAATAGGATTTTCGGTGAACTGTTTTTCGGTGAATTGTTTTCGGTGAATTGAACGGACACCTTTTTTTGATACCCTTAGAGGGGAATCGATTTCACAAGCTGATTACCATCGAGATAAAGAAGTATGGCGAACATATAATTGCTCCAATTTGGGGAATATTCCGATATTTATTTAAAGACGGATGTACTTCTCTTAGCTGAGGTGTTTAAAAATTTTAGACAAGTGTGTTTAGATCAATATAAATGGGACCCTGCTCATTACATAACATCACCCTCTCTTAGTTTGGATGGAATGTTACGTTTCACTAACATTGATCTCGAACTTTTCACTGATATCGATATGATGCATTTTTATTAAAAGATTGTTTACTGTAACTTAATAATTTAGAAGAACTTATATAGATATTCCCCCGATTCTGTAAGTCAGGTGACTCTGAAGCCATTCGCTAGCTACTGGCTCAGGAACAACTTTTGTAGAAACTCTATAGCGACTTTTAAATTATTTCGTATTCTGTAAAGTGTACCTTTGTGGAAGTTGCTATGAGTTTTTCAAAACCAAGTGATGTTCTCAGGGCAGCTCAAACACAGAAGGAAGGTTGTCTCAAAAAAGCCCTTTTCATAAAAGATTTATTTGTAGAAATGTGTCAACGTTTCGCCTACAATCTGAGGCATCATCAGGACAAGACAGCTAAAATTTACATTAAAAATCATACATAAGAAGGATTTACATATTTTACACTTACTATGTACGTTGCGATTTTATTAAAACGGATAATTATACTACATTCTTCATCTCTGAGGATGTATCACAATGATTATTAAATGATCATTTCACATGCTATCATTCAGCTGTAATCACGTTCAAAAATGAAATGCAAGGTCCCGAAAGTACAAACACAATAGGGTCCCATCCTTCTCTTTTTTTTTGTGTAAATTCTTTTGTTTATTGTTGATTTTAAATATGTTTTAATACCCATAATGCCATCTCACGTGAAATAGAAGAGTAAAAGGAAGATGTATACTATGGTATTTTATTTCATTTTGTGATTAAGTTATTGTTAGAGTTTTGTTTTCATCAATGTTCGGATTGGTTAAGTAATACATTTTTGTATGTATTGATAAGACCTAGGAAATCTGTTTGAGAGTTGCAAGAATTGGGAGTAAGTTTGATAAAGATTGATTCTAAAAATAATCTTTTGAACCAATTGTTCTCTGTCTTAAGGATTTTAGTGTTCTCAAAATCAAATGTATGACCTGTACGAATGGAGTGATCACTTAATTGTCGCGATGCGGCCCCAATTAGCGAAAATAGGTCGCCGTCTAAGCTTATTCAGCACCGCGACGACCTTAAACCGAAGGACGACACGACTCTCGGACAGGTTAGACACCACGTTCGTAAACATCCCGCGTGTATTTATACAGCGGGATCATAACGATCAAGAAGTCAGTCTGTCACCGAGTATCACGTTACGCTGCCCGTCTGAGAGCCCGTCCTTTTCGGCATGCCGCTAATTGGAGGAGCCTCGCACCTGCTGCCCTTCGTCCTTCTAAAGTAAGCAACCACCTCCATTTAACCTCTTCTCACTTTTCTACGTCTGATCACTTGCCTTAATTTTGTACGATGTTCTCTCCCCTATATTTAGTGTCCAAATAAATATTGTTATGTGTTACCATGCTTTCTCTTTAGCTCCACCTAGCTACACCCCCAACCCGAGCACTCCCTTAGGACCCTAGGTCCTCAGGCGTGTGACATATGGTGGAGCCGCCGAGTTTCGACCCCTAGGGGAGATTCCTCATAATCTCTCCTACCCACTCTGAGCAATTTTTCTTTTCCACTTCCACTTATGGTGGAAGCACCGCGTTTCGGCCCCAGGAGAGGTTCTCCATAATCTCTCCTACCCCCTATGCAATCTTTTTCTTTCCCCACCTCCACCTATGATGGAGACTCCGAATTTCGGCCCTTATGGGAATTATTTTTAATCCCTTTGCCCCTTTGCCCCAATAATTACATTTCTTTGTCCCCACCACGATCTATATGTTTCTAGGCATTTTAATTCAAATTAATCGTTTTCCTTTTATCTATTCGTTATTTTTTTTTTCGAGCGAAATCGTCGAAAATAATTGTTGAAATTCCACATCCTAATTAATCAGCATTTTTATTTAATTCATGGTCAATCGCGCAATCCAAAGTATAGACTTAACCTTGATGTGTAATTCAAGTGCACGTAATATTTATTTAAACATGTTTGGTAATTTCTTTCGTATCTGGGTCACGAAAATAGGTGAGAGAATGTTTTTAATTAAAAATCGAGAACTTTTATAACAATTTTATTTAAACTTGATCTTTTTTTTTCTTCTTCTAATTTTCATAAATGGTTGACATTATCTCTATCCGGTTCCCGTATATCCAGACCTAAACCCTGTGCCCTAATCCCTAATAAAAGGCTCTCCATGTGGCATGTCGTACAAACGCGTAACGCGCTCCACGGCCAAAAGTTTAAACTTTAATCTCGAGATTGGTCCAGCCAGGCAAGTTCAGTTCTCAGATCAGGCGCGAAGCATCCTACAGGCAGCGGAAATGCCCTCGTCACCGCCGGCAGAGAACCCAGAGGCACCCAAGGACAAAGAGATGGAGCCCAGCCCACAGGACGTCAGGGACCAAAAAACCCCCAAGAACAGGATCTCCAAGGAAGATGTCATCCTGGGGGCCACGGGGCTAGGAGCGGCCCACTACGGGCCAGATGAACAAGGCCACCAGGGACAACAGGATTTCCCAGCATTCCCAGGACTCGCGCGGCTGGAAAGAGGACCCGCCATGTTTAGGACCCCAATCGGTGGACCAGCCCTAGGGGACGCCTACCTAGTGACGAGGCACCCTGCGACCCCCAGCTTCATCAGCCCTCCTACCTTCAACCCGGCTAAGGACTGCGCCGTCACCTTCATGAAGAAGTATGAAAGGACCTGCACGGCCAACGGATGGACGACTTCCTGGAAGATGGCGTACCAGCAAACTTTCCTCCACGGGTCCGCCGCCCATTAGTACGAGGAGTACAAAGAGAAGGAGGAGAACGCTCACAAATTATGGTCCACGGTAAGGGAAGATTTTTTAAGTGAATTTGCTACAGAGGATGCAAGACGACGTCTGGGGAGACGCCTACGCGCCAGGACGCAGGGAAGATACGAGTCCATCAGGACTTTCTACCATGATCTTCTGGACCTGTACTGTGAATACGACCCCGACCGCGACATCGACACCTTCCTGGAATTCTTCGAAGACGGGATGAATGACGACGTCTACGCCTTCTACCGAATGCACAAAACCCCCGACATGGACTGGAGGGACCTTCGGCGAGTGGTGGACGCATTGGAGGACGTCGGCCAAAGGCGTCGGAGTAGGCGAAACCAGGACCGCTACGAGGCACGAGATTATTACCCCCCCAACAACCGAGGCAGCGATTTTCGGCCCCAGTCAAGCACCAGTCGAGGAGGGAACTCCCCAAGGAGAGACAACCCCCAGGAGAGGCGAGCAAGCGAGGCGAGGCCACAGACAGGCGACAGAGCTGACATCCCGAACACACGGACGGCGGATGGAAGAGCGAGATGCCTGAGATGTAACCGACCAGGACATTATGCGGCCTCATGCCGAGCTGGTCGCATGCAAGACGAGGACCACTACGAGCCTCGAACCTAGATATAATCAACAAACTTAACTATAATCCTATAATTAATCAAAATCCTACCTAATCACATATAATTAATCAAAATCCTAAAATTAATCAACAAACCTAGCTATAGCCTATAATTAATCAACAATCCTAACCTACAATTAAGTAAAAAACCCACCCACCGCCCTACAATTAAACATCCCCCTTGTGAACCTAATACCGAACATCCCGGACGAACAACCTGGAAGACCTGTCACCGAACCCATTCTACGGCCGAACCGAAGGACTGTGTCTGCATAATAAGTCCCGTACGATGATGGCGGACCACAACCCAGGGAAAAAGGACCCTGGAGCAGCTGGGATGGAATCCCACCGCCAACGATAGGTCAGGAGGACCGAACGAAGCCGACCCCGGACTACGAGTCGACAGGAGGAGGAGCGGCCCGCATTGAGGACCCTGGACAAGATTTGCCGAGGGAGGCAGATCCAGGAAGAGGAAGCAGGGACACATCGACACAGGACGACTTCGAGCGGACAGGAGCGCCGCATCAGAGGACTTCGGCCAGACACGCAGGACGAGACAGGCCCAGGACGACTTCAAGGGTGGACGTTAGCGACCAGGACAGCTGGGACTCCTAGAACTTCCCCTAGGACGTCTACGAGTGCGTGGAACGCCGGCAGCAGAGAACCTGCACAAGGGCACGTCGGGGCAGCGTCAAGGTGATGCAGTACAACACCAGGGACGACTCGGCGAGGCTGCTGCGCAAATTCCGGTCCTATGGGAGAATCCAGGCTTCCAGACCACGGCGCCAGCAGCAGGGTCCAGGACAGAGGACGCCGAGGAAGGACCTCCGGCTCCCTCCACGCACACACACCTACAAGCAGGGCGTATATCAGTATCATTTTTAATGTTAATCTTGTCCATTTTTTTTCCTTGGGATTGTTAATTTTAAAGGGGAGAGTAACTCAGTAATTTCATTAGTTTAATTAAAAAGGTGAGAGTAGGGATTTTGTTTCACAAGGAAGGAGGTGAAATTTAAATAAATAGCCTTACGCTTAATTTTCCAGTTGTGACGGCAGTAATATGGTTTCCCACAACCCTCCGAACGATCCCCGGTTAGTAATTCAATGCCCGGCGTGGCACGTAGCCAGGGGAGTAGTTGTTTACCGTGGAATCGTCCCCGGAGTGGTTGGGCCTCGTAGAAGTGGTCCTCAGCGTACATGCCCCCCTACAAAAGTGTTCCTCGATTAGTAAGCGAGTAATCAGGGAGGGGTGGTTGGCAGAAGCTTCCAGAGGGGGTGAAATCTACCCTCCCTGGAAATAAAGTAAATACAGAGAAGGGGCGCTTGGCGGACGCCTCCAGGGGGAGGTGAAAGCACCCTTATCTGCCAAGTAGCCTGCAGGGTTAGGAGAGTTCGGCGGATGCCTGAATACAAGGTGAGATCTCTCCTGACCAGGCAGAAGGGCCGGCCGAAGCCATCCCAGAAGCATGCCGACCAGAGTGCGAGTACGAATGTGACATTTGGGCCCAGTTTGAATCGGTATGAGTGAGAAGGAATACGTGAAATAAGGGGACTTCGGCGACCAGATAATTCAAAAGGAATTAAATAAATAAACGAATGAAATATAATTTTGATACGCCTATGGAGGCGCAGCCGTCGGAAGCGACGAATTCGAGAAGGAACGAGGGATGGGGCAGAAAAGAGGACAACCGAGGACTTTGAAGGGAAAAATGGGGGCCGCACACCCTGGCGGAAGGGACACCCCTGTAGGGCCCAACTACAATATTATATAATTATATAGTGAAACACCACCTACCTTCTCTATCGACTAAATCTCTCTCTCTTACCCTCAGGTGCGCTTCCCACCTCCACGTGAACACGCCCGGCCTACTACAGGAACCCCATTCGCCCGCTGCTCGCCCGCAAAATCCAGGAGCCCCCACACTATGGGACGTCCGGGCCAGGACCAGCAAAGACTGCGCAAGTGGCACTTAGCGCTTCCCCGCGAGGGCGACAACCTCGACACCTCGACAGCTGTCGATGTCGAACGTCACAACGTCACACATCATCAACAGCGAACAGCGGTCGGCGACGGCGATACGTCTTTCACGTTCCACGGGACACCGTCGCGGAGCGTAATCAAGGAGCCAGAGGCGTGCTTCACGGAGGAGCGTTAGGGACCATACTTATATTATTTATATTGTTATTCTTACATTCCCTTTTGTTTTACTTTTCACATTACACGTTGGAGTTGTGGTTGTTTTACTATCATGCCCTATACCCCGTTTTTACCTTTTTTCTTTTTTTGAAAAATGGGGGCCATTTTTTAGGGGACGGGGGGTAATGTCGCGATGCGGCCCCAATTATACGGCGAAAATAGGTCGCCGCCTAAGCTTATTCAGCACCGCGGCGACCTTAAACCGAAGGACGACACGACTCTCGGACAGGTACGACACCACGTTCGTAAACATCCCGCTTGTATTTATACAGCGGGATCATAACGATCAAGAAGTCAGTCTGTCACCGAGTATCACGTTACGCTGCCCGTCTGAGAGCCCGTCCTTTTCGGCATGCCGCTAATTGGAGGAGCCTTGCACCTGCTGCCCTTCGTCCTTCTAAAGTAAGCAACCACCTCCATTTAACCTCTTCTCACTTTTCTACGTCCGATCACTTGCCTTTATTTTGTACGATGTTCTCTCCCCTATATTTAGTGTCCAAATAAATATTGTTATGTGTTACCATGCTTTCTCTTTAACTCCACCTAGCTACACCCCCAACCCGAGCACTCCCTTAGGACCCTAGGTCCTCAGGCGTGTGACATAATGGTCTTTTTTCTTGATTGCTGACAGGTGTTGTGTAAGACGTTTGTGTATATATTGTTTTGTTTGTCCAACATATTTTAATGGGTGTGGATTTGGGAAACAATCCTTACATGAGATTTCATAGATAACATTATGAATTAAATTAGAGGGAGTTGAATCTTTTAGTTTAGCAAAAATAGAATCCAATTTTTCTAGATTGAACCAAGCGGGCGTGAGTTGAAATGGTTTAAAAAGAGTTTGTGTTCTCTTTTCAATTAATAATCATTTAATCATCATTGATTAAATCAATGATCATTTAATAATCATTGTGATACATCCTCAGAGATGAATAATTTAGTATAATTATCCGTTTTAATAAAATCGCAACGTACATAGTAAGTGTAAAATATGTAAATCATTCTTATGTATGATTTTTAATGTAAATTTTAGCTGTGTTGTCCTGATGATGCCTCAGATTGTAGGCGAAACGTTGACACATTTCTACAAATAAATCTTTTATGAAAATGGCTTTTTTGAGACAACCTTCCTTGTTTTTCAAAACCACTTCATAATGACTTGTACACCAATGTACACAAATATACACCAAACGTCATGATCCTAACCAAATTTTTACTAGTAGTGGTGATACTCGATTAATGGAAATAGTTTAATAATTACTCGAATTGAATTAAATGAAATATGGAGAACAGGAAAAGGGCCGTGAAAGTTTCACTGCAACAACAAAATATAATGGTGGATTACATGTGTAACCATAGAAAAATGTTAATCAAATCAGACAATCTAAGTGAATGGACCGATTTATCGCGTATTTTAAACAGTGTAAAGGGGGCGACCAAAACAGCAGAGCAGTGGAGAAGGGTACGTATGCATCAAGTGTAGTTTCACTTGTTCTAAATTTCAATGTTATAGAGCTTCATCGAATGGAAGTCGAAAGTAAAGAAGAAGGCAAGAACCATTGCGGTGAATACCCAAAAAACTGGTGGTGGCATAGATCATAAGGAAGAATTGACGGATACTGAAAATAAGTTAATTTCATTAATTGGAACAGCGTCAGTGTTAGGTGACAGTCAGTTGAAGGAAGGGGGTATTGAAGACGTACAACTATTAGAGAAAGAACGTCAACACCTGGAACCCACAGAGTTGAACCTAGAGCAATTTCAGTTAGAATTTATAAATGAAAAAACTTCATCATCTGATGTAAATGAAACAGTAGAAAATATTGTTATAGAAGTTGACGAAACTGATGTAACAATGTCTGACCAAACATCTGAAAAAAAGAAAGGAACAAAAAGGAAGGCTGGTGCAAAGAATTACAGTAGTAAGAAAAAATTGTTGCCAAGTGCATTAAATGAATATTCTCAGTCAACTGAAAAATTTACTACAAGTACTGATAGACTAGCAGTAAGCATCGATCGGTTGGCTACTTCAAACTTTGCACTGGCAGAGAGTCTGTCAAAAGAAAATAAATGATAGTTATATACATTTTTCCCAATTATTTTATAAAGTCTATACCTATGTTATGAGTTTTTTTATTACATTAGACATTAAGTTGTGTATTTTATTGGAAAATATGTACCTAGTTTCCTATTAGTGAATTAAAGCAAATCTAATGTATTTCATTGAATTATTTATTAGCTTATTTTATTTAAAGTTTATCTTCTGTTCTTTGGTGAATTTTTAAGTAACATATCATAAATTAGGTACAAGGGATAGTTTCTAATCTGTTTTACTTAATACATTTTGTTGAGTCAATGTTAAATATTTGTTTTGTTTGATGCATTTGTGTTTTGGAAGAGGTGATAAGAAATCCTCTTGAAGTTTAAAATAAAACCATGTTACTTTTTTCTATATCAATTTGTTTTATATATAATTGACAAACAAAAACTATTACATGAAATGCTGAACTATAGTTCTTTGAATATCTCTACCTATTCGTAATAAATTGGGATGTAAATCATTAGCTGGCGGATTATCATCTGCGATTTCAATTCCCTCTTGAATAATCTCTTCATCATACTCAATATTTGCACCAATACAAATATTATGCAAAACTGCACAGGAGTAAATTATCTTGCCTGCTGTAACAGGGTGATAATGAAGAGACCTATGTTTACGAAGACACTTAAATCTTGATTTTAGTAATCCGATGCATCTTTCTATTGCATTTCTAGTACGACAATGTGCCTGTGTGTAACGTCCTTCTGGTGTATCTATTGGGACATCCAGAATTGGTGTCATAACCCATGGCTGTAAAGGATACCCCGAGTCTCCTAACAAATAGAAATTTCGGAGTCCATCGAGATACTTTGCTTCTAAATGTCTCTTAATATTAGACATTTGCCAAATGGCAGAATCATGCGTTGATCCTGGAAATCGTGCATTCACAGCAAGGATCTTTAACTCAGCATCACATATCTAAAAATTAATAACAATCATTTCTTCTTCAATTATACGTTAGTTTAAGTTTTCGTTTACCAACTGCGTATTAATGCTGTAGAAATTTTTCCGATTTAAGTATGCAATGCCTGGTCGTACAGGATCATTTTCTGCAGGCTGAATAATCGAAATGTGTGTTCCATCTAAACAACCTATCACATTTGGAAAATTAAATTTTTCCATAAATCTATAATAAAGTAGTATGATAAATTAGGATTATTAAACACGCCCAGTTTTTTGAGAAAACCATTGTATTTCTCGTATGCTTATATAGCTAACCTGTCCTTTGTGCGCTGCATGTCTTCATTACTTGTGGGAAACTTCACATATTCAGGTAAAATTATTGTAGAAATAACTTCACTGATCAATCGAACACATCTACTTACAGATGGTTGACTTATTGAAATATTGTAATCTTGACCAATATTAGTTTGGTAACTGCTTTGAGAATAAAAGTAAAGGGCTGCTAAAAACTAAAAAGTATTTCCTTGCTTAGAATATATACAACGTTCTTCTCATAGGTGGGTAGATTAATTGTACCTTTAAATGGTTTGGAATAGAAGTCATTCTTTGTGGTGCTTCGAGTAATGGCTCAATTCTCTGAAAAAAATTCAGAGCCAGTTCAGGAGTTATGCGGAACATTTTTTAAATTTTGCCACAGGAATTTCAAAGGGATTACTAGTATCTCGCAATGCCCTTTGTCTAATTCTAACTGCGTCTCTGTAAATGAAAAATTAAAACTTAATTTAGTACTATTCTCAACTGATTGTGATGTTTGAGTATTAAAAATTAAGTGTTTTTCAACTTACAGCGCATTTATTTTCTGTATATGTTCGTTTAAGATAATATTAAAAATCCAAGGATCCATGTTATTATTGATAACCACTGCGAAAATGTTGTAGCTAGTTAAAGACTTTCATACCGACTTCCAAGCAACTTAGAAAATGACAGTTGCTCAAGTTTAAACCTACAGAATATCAAATCGTTCAAAATGACTAGTTATCCACTGACCTTGCCATCGGCCACTTGCTACCTAACCACTTACAGTTACAGAATCGGGGGGGTATATCATCATAGCATGATTACGGGCCAAGCCCAGAATGATTGGGCTTCTTTTTAAAGCGACTTATGTAGCACCATTTAAAATATAAATGTACTTCCAAATCACATAATGAATTAAACAAGATTAGAGAAAAGCATTCTGGCAAAGGGCCTATCGCAGAAAGTGCAGCATTATTAAATGGGATATTGGGAAACAGCGTAATACCGGAGTATATCGAAGTGATCAATAATTTCAGAAATGATGATATCTCTAACAGGTGTAAAGAAGATAAAACAATTATGCGGTACGGTGCATTTTTGTTCGAAAAATACAGCTCCACACAAGCGGAGTTGGTGAGACAGTTGATGCGTTAGCTAGGGCGACTAACTCTCCAGTTGAAAAACCAAGGTTAGGTAAGTGTTCGAAAATTGAAATGAAATGTTAATCCCAGAAAATTTTGATTCGATTGTGATTGCAACAAAGGTAATTATTTGCTTTCATGGTACGAAACGATAAAATTCATTGGATTAAACACAATCAACCTAGAGCTTTCATTGATCCATTTTAGGATGGGCTATTTTTTGTAATCTTTTAGATCTAACGCAAATTTGCAACTTATTGAGTAGGTTCGATAGTTTCTTACGGAGAGCTGCGCAGTATGCGGACGCTGCTAGGCTTTAACATGGAAAGGACCCAGTGTTGTAAACTTAAGAAAACAATATTATATACTATTAAAAACAAATATTTTATATTAAAAAGATAAGCAATATTATTCTTCATGTTCCGAAAATAGGTTTTTAAAATAAGTCATACCATGCGTTACCATAAGAATCTGTAATTTCACGCCCATTTCTCGATCACAACTATCTTAAGAACTGAAATGTCCAAAATTAAAAAACCAAAAATTCGTGTAGCTTTGGAACGTCAGTAATGTTTTCACGACGTTTCGTAAAATTCACCTAATTTTAATTTAACTATCGAACCTCCTTAACTGTTTTTCATATTTAAATAGTTTTATGAACAAATGTAGGTTTGCAAATTGTACTGGGTTTTTGTGTGACGTGGAATAAATTCATTAAATGGAATAGACAAAGTTGTCACAAAAAACGTTCACGCATGTCGAATACCATTTTTTCTCGCTTTTTAACATTATAATTTATTGTACATGGCTCCACGAGGAGGTTAACAATTTATGACGCTATCGGGTATATTTTCTGGTAATCCTTGCCTTTTATAGGCAATTTTTACAGAGACTATTTAAGATTGTACACTTCCCTGAAATCTTATAACCATGATGCCATTGATTAATAAAGAATTTCGCTGTGTAAGTTGGCAACCTAATAAAATATACATTCGTATTCTTAGATTGGGATACAACGTACATAAAGTTGGTATAAAAAATTAATACTACCGTCAGTAAATCGATGTCGATTACTGAAATATTTAAAATACATATTAGTGTTTCAAAGAAATTATATAATTAATTGTATAAAAATAAACATACAAAAGCCGATCATAATTTCTGTCCTATATTTCCATTTGTCATACACTAAAAATTGCTTTGAAGAAAAATTACTGAATAGTAACAATCGAAGCCTTCGCAACTTGCCTCCGGGTGGCCCCGTGTATATGTTTAACGCTTAAGAAGTGTAGATTAAGATACTAGCCTTTTTTGAGCTTTTTTTTCGCACAAAAATTTATTTGCCGAATTGGTTTCAGGTTGGATTCAAATAAAATCTTATGTAGTTAGAACCTTATTATGTTTTATTTCAAGACAAGTATTTTACTAATATAGTAATTGTTCTTGTTGGCCATTTGTGAAACTGAGAGAAACGAAATAACTAAAAAAACAGAATTTGATACGCCATCATTGGGGCTAAAAATTGGACATGCAGTTAAAAAAAAATTTGTGCTATTGAAACAGGACAAGTATTGAGAAAAAGACATTTACTGAAAAATAGAAAGTATTTATCATTTCTTAATCTATTAGAGTTGTAGTGGAGTGTTAGTATATCTTCCTATGCTTTAGCAACTTTGCACACCAGACAAAAAATGCCGAAGAATTGTTAACTAGTACTAGGACCTAATAAAATGAAATTTGTCTTTAGATAATGAGATAAAGAAAATAAAAGAAAATTTTATTCCAAACTGCTATTGCAGACTACAATCTCTCACTTTATTTAGAATAATTATGTTCAACAAACGGCGCTCTTGAGAAACAGCAAAGATGACATTAAATCAGTATTCATGTAGACCAAATTGGACTGACAGTGGTATACAACTCTACACAGTTACTTGTATACAAATATACAAGTAACGAGAACTTCCCGTTACTTGTTTGATTTTGACGGAGTTCGAGAGTTTGACAAATGGGTTTTAAGGTCTGATTTGCTCGGGTGCCAGATTTGAAGGGTTCTCTCCGTCGGTGATATGCCAGAGCTGTCCGTAGAAATAAAACACACTCAAAACGGAAAATACCTAGATTACTTTATTCCCGAATGGTATTGGCAACAATGTACACGATAAACACCTGTTGGCGCTTCGTCGTTGAACGGAGAGCCGAGAAGTACAAAAACTATGGGTTACAAATTAATATTTTAAATATCTGGGACTAGGGATTTAAATCGGAAACGTATTCTTGTAAGGAAACAAACAGCTATGAAAATAATATTTTAAGTGTGGAAAATAGGCAAGATCGGAAACTATTCGACGTAGCTAGAATGCGGAAATGGAAAATACAATATTATTACGAATAACAAATCTGAAATATGAAAACCCCCTCTAAGTGATGGAAACGTGAAAACGGAGAATTGTCCTAATAATTTACAATGACGGAGAGATAGTTCATTGCAAAATGATAGGGAAACGTGCAGTGTCTAATATTTGGCAATACGGCGGCTTACGTTACAAGATAGCGAGAGCGAGCGGAAGATAGTGGTGAAATAATTTTTCTATAACACGACGAGGGAAAAATTAATTCATAGCGGTTTGGAGAAACGGACATTTTCACAGTTAACGGTTGGACACACGGTATCACATGTCGTGGTTCTGGTGGTACAAATTAGTAGCAGTTTTCTGGAACTCTTTATTTTCTCCAACTTTACAAACAAAATGTGAAATAAAGCTACGAGAGACGACCGACATTCAGCACGGACCGTCCTCGTCTGGCGCCTTTTCCGCTGACACACCTCAGCGCGTACAACCCCCACTTGAGAGAACGACATTTCCTCGCCCCACATTCGAAAATATTATGTCCCAACACACACAGATATTGGAAGATCAACAACAGATCACTTATAATTAGCGGTTGGCAACGGACAGTTACGTAACACTTACAGGTAACAAATTCGGTCGGTTTAAATTTAACGGCGATACGTTCATAGGTACCTACAACAAAGAATTCGGTCGGTTTAAATCTAGCGGCGGTAACGTTCACAATAGACAGACGTTACGATTTACGAATAACAAATATTGGTTCTCACCTAGCGGAACTTTCACTGTGGTTCAGAACGATTGGATGGGGGAAATTTGTCTACTCGAGACTCATCCAGATAGATAAACGATGGTAGATTGAACATTCTCTTAACGCCGCCATCGATCTGGGACAGGGTAGGTTCCGCGGTTAAGGTGCGGTGTGTGGCCTACCCCCAACTCTCAAAAATACGCTTCTTTACACAAAAATTAAAAAATTCATTGAAAATAAATTAGCATCAGCTAATAAATCGATAATAAAGAGGAACACGCAAGCTGGAAAATCAACAGACTTCCACAGAAGTTTGTTGAAAATTAAATTAACATCGTAACAGCAAAGATTAACCGACGAGTTATCGATTGATTAGGAATCGATTGACTTTTAAATTTCTTTTCTTCTCTCGCACATTTGCATTTATTTTAGATTTTGTTTGCTGATTGATTTCGATCGATTAATCCCTGATTGATTGATTATCGAACTTTGATTGGGTCCCGAAACAATCGAAGTTTTAGTTTAATTTTTTTGTATATTGATTTACCTTTTAAACATTTCCATCTATTTTAGATTTTGTGTGTCGATTGATTTTGATCGATTGATCCTTGGTTGATTGATTATTGAACTTTGATCTGTTCCCGAAACAATCGAAGTTATTATTTAAATTTTTTTGAATTTTAATTCATTTTTTTGAACATTTCCATTTATTTTAGAATTTGTTTGTCGATTGATTTTGATCGATTGATCCTTGATTGATTGATTATTGAACTTTGATCAGTCCCCGAAATAATCGAAATTTTTATTTTAATTTTTCGGAATTTTCATTTATTTTTTTTTCGAACATTTGGATTTATTTTAGATTTTGTTTGTTGATTGATTTTGGTCGATTACTCCTGGATCGATTGATTATTGAACTTTGATCGGTTCTCGAAACAATCAAGTTCTGTTTTATTTTTTATTTTATTTTGATTTTTTTTATTGCAATTATTTTAGATTTTGCTTATTGATTGATTTTGATCGATAGATACTTGATTGATTGATTAATTTTTTTACTATTTTTCAATTTGGGTTTATTTTAGGTTTTCTTTTATTTTGAGATTTTTTTGGTTAAGATCTTTCTTTCGATTGAGATTTTTTTTTGACGTGGACTATAACGAATTTTCCATTCGCATGTAGATATTCTCTGATTACTTGAATTGACTCTACCCTTATTCTGATTCGTCCTTTTTTTGAATTTGACACTTAGGATTTTATCATTATTTGTAATTCCCTATTGCGCGAAAGAAGTCTGTAAGTATCATTCTCTTTCGACAACCCCCCCCCCCCCGGGCTAGCTGTTATAAGAATTATAAGAATTTCGTACGGATGCTGGAAGGTGGAGACGGGAATGTTAAATGATTATTCAGACAACGAAGACGAAGATCTGCTGAACCTAGGAGAGGACGAAAACACATCAAGAGAGGAGCAAAAAGACGACAAAAATAAATTGAAACAGGAACCTTCGCAGGTCAAGGACGAAGAGAAGATGTCGACCCCTCAGAACGTGCAGCCGCCACCGGTGGACCCAGTTAGGGTGCCCATGATGTATTCCTTAGGAATGATTGCTGCTACACTAGACCCTTTTTCTGGAAAGGATGTTTGCAGATACTTAGCAAAACTGGAGCAGCGCGCTAAGCTAGACAACTGGTCTCAGGACGACACAGCAAAACTCCTCCGATTCAAATGCGTAGGAGAAGCGTACAACTACCTAACCTCAGACCCACAGTTGGAGACTTGCAACTACGAAGCACTGAAGGCGAAGCTCATCGAGAAGTTTGCCCCTCGACGACCCCCTGGAGAGAATCAACTGAACTTGAGTAGATGCTACCAACGACACGATGAAGACGTTTCTTCCTTCTGCATTAGACTAAGGACACTGGGAGCTAGAGTCCTCCAGGAAGACCTAAAGGGTGCTACGGAAGCGGAGCAGGCAGGATTTAAGAAGAAGAATGAATCATTATTGCTAAACCAGTTTAAAATAGGATTGAGGAAGGACCTCCTTCGCGACGTAGGAGTTATCTTAATGAAAGAAGAGAAACTCACATTAGACGTGGCGGAAGATATCGTAAGGTTACAGGAAACCACTTGCCGGATGTTGCAGAATCGTACACCTGCCGCCAAAGTATCTACGGTCGATTCAAGAGAATGCTACAAGTGTGGCAAGATAGGACACATTTCCCGAGACTGCTGGACCAGATATCAAGGCCGAGGAGAGGAGCCTTCCAAATGTTTTATCTGTCAGGATCCGGGTCACTGGTCGAACAACTGTCCCCAGAAAGGAAATAGAGGACGAGGACAAATTTTCCAAGGCCGTGAACCAACGCCTCGAGGACGAGGTCAAGCGCCCCAAGGACGAGGCCATGGTGCACCACCCAACAGGCCCAGAGACTTCAGGAATTACGATGAAGATATAAGAAGAGAAAACCGTGCCTCTGGTCAAGCGCCTAACAGAGGACGAAATTACTCACACCCAGATGCGAATAATAGAGGGGCACATGGCAGTTATACGAGAGGAGGAGAGAGAGGACGGCAAGGAGAAGCGACTTGGAGCCCTCGGTCACCCGACAGGGATTTAAACTAGTCCTGCCTTCTAACAATCCCCAGTCAGGAGGCTTAGCACAAAAACAAAGAGGGGAAAACAATCTACGTCAAGGAATCACAGGAGAGTCAGAACTATTTACTTCTATCATCGAGGCCGTGAGAGACATAGTGAGCATTGAGCTCGATAAATTCAAGAGAAGCTCGGGCGTAACGCTCACCACACAATGTAGTACGGAGAACCTAAAGACGCCGTACGCTATAACCTTGAATATTAACGGAGTCAACAGGGACTGCCTAGTGGACACGGGGGCAGTAGTATCTCTCATAAGGTACTCACTAATGCCCAGAAACTCCTACTCAGCAGATGGACATACTATCGCTTTGACTGGCATCACGGGACATCCCTTAAAGACTTATGGAAAAACCACGGTGAAAGTCCAAGTGCACCCAGACGTCATTACCGACGTAAACATGATTGTCTGTGATGACGAAGCTCTGTCTTCAGTAGAAGCTCTTCTAGGACGAGATTTCTTATTGAAAAATAAAGCTGTGATTGACTACGGAAGAGAACCTCATCTACGAATATGGGACACAGAGTTCCCTCTTAAACTCCCAGATTGGCAAGCTGACGACGAATGGCACGCATGGCTTTCCACTGTCCGTGAATTTTACGAAGGTAATAAAGCTACCGAGATCAAAGATGATAATGCTACTACTCCATTGGACGATAAAACGACTAATCACACCACGATCGCGGGATCCAAGGAGGAACCTGTAACGAATACTACATCCGAAACCGACGTGCTGTCACTGAGCGATGTGAAGATACCCCCGAGGACTGAATTGCGTTGTCAAGGTAAATTGAAGACCAAACTCACAGGAGATGTGATCATTTGCGAAGCATCAGGGTCAGGGACAGAAGATTCCCACCCCTGTCTCCTGGTAGCTCGCACCCTCTCCTTTAACGCAGTGCAAATTCCAGTGAGAATCGCGAACCTAACAGACGGAGAAATAACAATTTGCAAGGGCCAGAAAATAGGTGTAGCATCCAGTGGAGTCGTGGAAACGCAAGAGAACCTCGAGTCAACCAAAACTAATAAGATAGACCACCATACGCCGATTATCGTAGACAAAGATTTCGAGCTTTCCCATCTAGACGAGGAAGATTCTGAGGAATTACGGCACCTCATTCAAGAATATTCGGATCTCTTCATGGCAGAAGGCGACCCGCTAAGTAGTGCCACGGAAGTAAAACATAATATCACTCTAGAACCAGGCGCTACTCCGATCTGTAAGGCACCTTATCGCATCCCATACAAGCAGAGGGACGTGCTTCAACAAGAGATAGACAGACTGTTAGACGCAGGAATTATCAGACCATCGTATAGCCCGTGGTCAGCACCAGTAATATTAATAACGAAAACTCTACCCTCAGGAGAAGAAAAGGTGCGAATGTGTATCGACTACCGAGGGTTGAACGAAGTTACCAAGAAAGAATACTACCCCCTCCCCAACATCTCGGATCTTCTTCATAGTTACAAGGCAGGAAATAAAGCACTCTTTTCAGTTATCGATGTCGCCGAAGCATTTCATCAGATCGATGTAGACGAAGGCACAATACCGTTGACCGGGTTTAGTACATTCCAAGGCCACTATGAATACACGAAAATGCCATTCGGACATGCCAATGCTCCCGCCACCTTTCAACGATTTATGAACGCGACGCTGGCAGGTCTTACGGGAGAACTATGCATGGTATATCTCGATGATATAATCGTTTATAACACGGAAGGCAGCTCAGATCACGTTTGCAAATTGAGAATAGTCTTCCAACGTTTGCGAGAATCCAACATCAAACTGAAACCAAAGAAGTGCAAATTTATGTTAGAGAAGGTGAAATACCTGGGACACGTCATAACCCAAGAAGGAATCCAACCAGACCCGGAGAAAGTAGAAGCCATAAAGGCAGCCCCGATTCCGAGAAACGTAAAGGGAGTACGATCCTTCTTAGGGATTGTCAACTGGTACAGGAGATTCATTCCACACGCAAGCGAAATCATGGCACCGTTAACAAACTTAACAAAAAAGGACGTGCCCTTTATAATAACCCAAGAAGTTCTTGAGGCCATTAGCTCTCTGAAACAAGCGCTTACATCAGATTCACTCCTAGTATTCCCCGATTTCGAACAGCCATTTATCTTATCGACGGATGCGTCAGGAACAGGCGTAGGAGCAGTACTGAGTCAGAAGAGACAAGGGCATGAACGACCCATTGCGTACGCCAGCAGGGCAATGAACACGGCAGAAAGGAAATATAACACGACGGAAAAGGAATTGTTAGGCGTGGTGTTCGGAGTCAAGACCTTCAGATGCTATTTATATGGGAGAAGATTTACTGTAATCACAGACCACAGACCCCTACGATGGCTGCTAACCTTGAAGGACCCCAGCTCAAAACTCACCCGATGGGCATTGTCACTAGCGGAATATGATTATGAAATTATCCATCGCCCAGGAAGACGTCATGGTAACGCAGATTCCCTCAGCCGTATGCACGACAAAGAAGTCTGCTACGCGAATATGGACTATCAAGACTTTCTGGACTATCAACAACACCACAATATTCCCCATGCGGATATCAAAATTAAAGAGACTATGTCATCTGAAGACCAGAGTGACAGGGCAGCGCAAGTGAAATTTATCTCTAAGGAACAGGCCCTACAGACCAAAGAAGAGAATGTGGATATTGGTGACGTGCTAGATGTGGAAAATGGATACTTAGGCATTTGCAAAGACAGGCAGAAATCTACGATGAAGTCAGAAAATATGTGGAAAATAATTAAAGACGTCGAAAAACGCTGTTCCGAAATAGATCTGGGAAAACTCTATATCCACCTGAAACCTTCCGAGTTAAATGAAGGAGATCTCGAGCAAATTATACAAATGCTACATTTTCTATTTTTCAATAGTACTACGTCAATTGAAGTCATTTTGACGGAGGATGGACAAGAGACCCAAATCAATAAATTAGAGGCTTTAAGTATGGAACCCATATGGGACAAAACTGCGATACGTGACGCACAACATACCGATAAATTTTGTAGACAGGTCAGAAAACAACTTGAATCCTCTAACATACCTGATAAAGAAAATTCATTTTTCATCGACAACGACGACATTCTTTACCATTTAGAAGACGGCGGCGAGATTGAACAGTTAGTGATCCCTCAAAATTTCGTTCGGAAAGCGATTCAAGATTTCCATGACACGCCGATGGCTGCACACCCAGGGCGCCAGAAGACCCTTCAGCTGCTGAAGTCGAGGTTTTTCTGGCCAAGCATGAAGAAAGATGTGGAAGAATATATCATATCTTGCGAGCCGTGTAACCGTAGAAAAACTTCTCCCCATCAAAAGAAAGTGCCGTTGCAATACTTTACTCCTTGCCTAAAACCATGGGAAATAACCTCTATGGACATTGTTGGTCCATTGCCAGTCACGTCGAAGGGAAACCGCTACCTCCTCACCTTTCAAGATCACTTTACAAAATATGCAGAAGCCATTCCAATACCGAACCAGCGCGCCGAAACAGTCGCGCGAGCGTTATCGGAAAACATTGTTGCTAGACATGGGTCACCCGAGAAACTGTTAACAGACAGAGGAGCAAATTTTGTATCACAGTTGTTCAAAGACGTCTGTAAGATCTTAGGTATCAAGAAAATCCATACTGCAGGTTATGCGCCGTCCACCAACGGGCAAATCGAAAGGCTTCACCGGGATCTCAAGGATATGTTGTCGTATTACATAAATGAAGATCAGAAGGATTGGGACCAATGGGTGCCCTACGTTATGATGGCCTATCGTGGAAGAACACATTCCTCAACCGGACATACGCCATTTTTCTTGCTGCATGGAAGGGAACAAACCTTACCAACGGACAGCTTTATTAGGAGTTCGAGGGTTCGTTATGATTACGACCAGAACTATGCTTCTGAACTCAAGGCAAGACTTAATAGAGTTTATAAAACGGTATATGACAATATAGACAGAGCAAAAACGGCTCGGATTAAGACATACAACAAGAAAACCAAGGAACGAGAATATCAAGTGGGCGACCTCGTATATGTCAAGGACATGACCTCGAAATTAGGTCTTTCGAAGAAGTTATCTCAACCATGGCTGGGGCCTTATCAGATCCAAAAAGTTATGGGACCTGTTACTTACAAGGTCAAGAAAGTGGGTGGAAGAAAGGAATACACTGTCCACGCAAACAGATTAAAAACGTATGTAACACGTGATCATGACCTACCTTCAGGGCAAGATGCTTCGACCGAAGAAACTGAAACCGAGCCATCTGAGACTGACCTCGATGAAGAGAAGGAAGAAAGTGAAGCTGGAGAGGATGAAGCCGAAGTAAACAATAGAGTCATATTGCCTGATTGGATTGAGCTTGACAGAGCTGCATTAGGGAAATTACCGAGAGAGGGACCGGCACCATTGGCGAAACGTAGATCCCTGTCTTACTCAGAAGCTGAGGATAGCGTGAGACCAAAACGAAATCGTAGACCCCCCGAGAGGTATCGACCTTAAAAGCTCCAGAGAAATCGCACCGCCGAATGGCCCTGCAGCCTGGGGACTCCTCACCTTATTAGAGTGACTCGTATCCCTCCTTTTTCTTATCTATTTTTTTTTATTACTTTAATATATCTATATATGTACATAAATGCTTTTACAACTGTAGATGTGGGTTGTTCCCTTTCACGAGTGTGAGCACGGGTCGAGTAAAACGAATTCAAAAGTACTCCGCCAGTGCGTAGATTGTACATAAATGCTTTTATTTCATAGCCGGGGTTGCTGCTATAGATGACGGAAAGAATTGTTACGTGTCGGTATAATTATATAGTCATATAAATTGAGTATCTGTGTTCTAACACTGCTTGTCTGTTAAGGGGTAGATCGAGTAGACGTTCGGACGATACCATTGTAAATACTCTCCTTGTCAATTGACAAAAGTGGCTTCTACTCTATACTTAATGCAGAGGAAGAGAAGAGACGCTCGAAAATGGAAAGGTTGCGGTTCTCCATCGCATTCCTGCTGGTGTGCTCTCGTCTACCAGTTCTACAAGCCAGGACGATAGCCTACGACTGTGAAGACGCCGCCACAGAAGTCTCAACAATCTCGCTGCGCGAGGTAGCACCCTGTCCCCGACCTGAAACGACCTACACAACGAAGCAGACTCAAGTGAACATATTGCAACGCGATGAACTAAAGTATCAGAGGGTATGGACATGCCTGATCGAGGTAGTGCGCGTGATTTCGTATTGTGGTATGCACAGCCATAGCTCCATGGTTTCGGGTGGACTCTCGAACTATGTGCACCGCGTAGGAGCAGACGAGTGCAGGTTGATCCACCGCGACAAAACTCTTAGACTGTTCGCGAATACGATTGGTGACATCCGCGAAAACTCTACTACCACGGCATCAATAACGCTTCTAGGACAATTAGACTCAGACGGTACGTGTGTCGGTACGATGTATCAAGAGAATGGACAAACGTGGAAAAACGTCGTGATAACCGCCGCGGTAACGGTTCGCCTCCGCGACTTTCAGACAATAGTGAAGTTGGACGAAAACGAGATTGTACTCGACAAAGGAGTAACGTGTCCGTTCTTAACGGGTTACTGTTTCGACGCGGAAATCGGAGAAGCCGTGTGGAGCACCGACCAACCAGTCTCGTGCGTAGGACACTTGGCGCCCCTCTTCGAAGGACAAGCCCAAGAAATTTCCAGCAAGCAGTCCGAACAGGTTCTCCTAGCAGTAACAGCAAAGTCTCATCTCTTTGCGTTGACTTATGTGAAGAGAGGGATCATATGCGACCAAGAGGTATGGTTCACAGAACACCCCAGAATTGTAATAGCACAAGGTTCACACAACTGGAAAGCTGATGAAGTCGTCCAACAAGACGTCGACCTAATGTCCTATGTCAACAGTAAGTTCCTTTATGTTGAGCAAGCCTTCAAACGAGATATAGACCAACTTTATGTGGACGCCATACATAGACGATGTCTACTCCACCGAGAAATCCTGAGAAACCGGCTGATGATGGCGCCTTTCATACCCCATGTGTTAGGGCAGTTAGTACAAGAACAAGAAGGGTACGTAGGACGAGTTCTTGGAGAAGTCCTTTATATCTTAAAGTGCGCACCAGTTTCCGTAAGCCTTCGACGTACCGACCGATGCTACAATGAATTACCAATTGAAGTAAACAACAAGTCAATGTTTATGGCCCCGATCACCAGAATCATCCAAGCAACCGCGGAAGAAGTTGACTGCAGTGCGATCACCCCTCCTTTGTACCTAATCAACAACGAGTGGATAGGTCTGACGCCGCACCCTACCATGAAGCACGCTCCGAAACAGCTAGAAGTTGATGAAAAGCAACGGTTAAATCTCACGCCCATCGAACCTCTAGGCACACTAGGCCTCTACACACAAAATGAAGTCGAAAAAGTGCAGAAGCTTTTGACCTTCGGCGCGGAAAGACGAGCAGCCGAGAATATCATCACCCGACGAGTATTGGAAATGGATACCCACGGACAAGGCATCTCACCAATATTATTGTTCAATGAAGAAGAAATGAAGAACCTCGCCGAATCGACGATTCGCCGGATGTGGGGTTGGTTCTCCGAGCTAGGATTGTTCGTGAGCGGAATTATTGGATTCTACGTAGTCTTTCGACTAATTAAGTACTGCATAGAAGTGGTCATAAACGGTGTCCAAATTTACCGGACCATTGGAGGCGGATTCCATATGTTGGCCATGTTTTGGAATACCCTATCCATGTGGCTACTGCAACGACCAGAACGTAGACGACGACGCCGTGAAGGTGATGAAGAAGCAGAATTCCCCGACGACCAGGTTGCTGAGACATCCGGCTACATGAGTCGCCTAGCACCGCACTCCAGCCTACCAGTCCTAGCACCAGCACCTCAACAGAGAGACCTGAACAAGTCTGCGCCACACCTAATGCCTGCAAGCTCCTCCAGCCACTGGACAGATGAACAGGGCCCACTGTAAGCGTTGTGTAGTGTCGAAACAAAAAGGTCATTTTCGCGAGTGAGTGGTAAATTGAGAAATAAGCGCCAATTACAATTGTCAGGGGAGTATCGAAAAATTCGAGCCATGTGGCTACAAATTTTTTCTAAGGGGGAAGTGTTGTAACACCCCGTAGGGCTGTTTTTTTTAGGTATAAATTTTGTTTTATAGGTTAGATTAAGCCAGTTGTCCCTTGGATTAATAATCAATAATATCGAGCGGTTAAGCGATTTAGTAAAGGATTTATTAGTTAAGGTGAATTTTAAAAATATTAAAAAGAGTCAGGCGCCAGTCAGTCGCAATTTAATATCGCCTAGAAAAACTTGCACAAAGTCACGTACGGGTCTATTGTTTCGCCATACATTGTAATTACGCTGAATTGAAGAAAAGTCATTGTTACCGTCAAAATTGCTGACTAAATTCGCGTAATAGAGGGCGCCACGTACCGGGTGGAATTGAAATAGAGTGCGCCACATACCGGGTACGTTAAGAAGAAAATGGGAGTGGTTAGATAATTGCACCAATTAGATTTAAATAATTTTGAAAATCTTCACGAGTCTCCGTGAAGAAAAGAATTTTAAAAGGGTCTTCTGGGGAGATTCGTCGCGTTTGGACGCGTCTGCCTCGCGTTTTAATATTGAGTTGAGTTAAGTTAGAGTAATTTTGGGTTCAATTTGAGTTGAGTACTAGGGAGTACTTGTTTTTTTAGAACGTGTCCAGAAGACCGAGAGAGTCCCGTAAATTCGTCGCCGTACTTTCGCGTGTCGTTGCTTTGTTGTTCGCCGTAGGATAAACTGCGTTGTAAAGTCGGTTGAATAAGTTCGGTAATTATTCATATAGGTACGTGAGTTTTTCGAGAGTGACGCGTGGGGCCATAAGTCGCACGGATCGTCTAGGCGCCTTTCCGCGACGGCGAGACGTCCTGACTCTCAATTGGAGTTCCGGTAAGTCGAATTTTGTCGACTCTTGAGTATATTGCCTGTCACCGGCCTTTGCCTATGTTCACCCCCTCATATTTTGTTCGCTAAGGGACAACTGCATAGTTTATTTACTGATTTAGTAAGTTAAAGGGCACTTGTTTGATTGATTGTTGTTTTCTTTGTAGTTCCTCGTTTGCGTTCAGACATCTCAATTTATTTTCCGTCTTATTTAGGTCATTGTTTTTAAATTGTATCAAAAATTTTACATACTCGATTACGCTCGAGTTTTGCATTTTTTTTGCTCTGTAGTAATTTTCTCCTTTCACTTTTGTATTTGCCCTTTTTTGTTTAATTATATATCTTACACGAATACTTCGAATTTCTTTTATAAATTCCCTGAAACGTAATTCCCTTACGAGTAAAGTAGGCGTGTGTAAGCCCTACTACCTGTGTCTCCCTAGAATAAGCCAAGGCCGGCTCAGACATACTTCATTGAGGGTTGTTGTAGTGGATCAACCCCCCTGATATCTCCCAACCCCTCGGAGATTCAGGAAAACTTGAGTCAGAAGACTCAAGAATCCATTACTGGTGGCAGCGAAAAGTATACGAACACCAGCAGGTAACACTGGGCCGCACCGATCGATTTAAATCAGTACCATTGCCAGTTTTATCTAAGTTTATAGCTCCGGTACGGCCCCAGTTCGTTACAGCACCCCGCGGAGCCAGAGGAATGACCGGAGACCAGAATGCCAGTTCTTCTCTGAACTCAGCTTGAAGTTGCATCCAGTGCTCCACAGGAACTACCCACAAGCCTAAGGGAAGGGAACACCGCGATCTAGGGCGAAGCGCTGCCCTTCTGGATATCCACCCTTCATTATATATGCCACCCCTGTATATAGCTAGTGTAAATATACTACGTAAAACCCACTGTGCTTTTCTTGGGCTAACCCCCTACAGCTCGAGCGCCTTCTCCGATCACCCCAGCTCGTTACATTTACGCCCAACTAGTGGACCCCGAAAAGCAGAACGCTCTAGGACGCACCTTCGGAGACGACGAAGACGTCTCCGGACGACAACAGGACTCCTACACGACGCTCACGAGGACGTCTCCGAGCAGCGCCGGGACGTCCTAGCAATCCAGTTCATCGAGGCCACGACCGTCACCGCAGACGCTAGTCATCGGCCACGACCACGAAGACGACCCCAACCACAAGGGATCCCTAGGACTCCTACACTACGCTTCGGTCGACGAGGACGTCTCCCAGCAGCGCCAGGACCTCCTAGCAACCCAGTCCATCGAAGCCACGACCGTCACCGCAAACGCCAGTTACTAACCACGACCACGAAGACTACCCCAACCACACAGACAACCTCAACCACGAGGACTAGACGACAATCAGCAATGACGCTGACATTGGAGGCTCTGGAAGACCTACCCCAGAGGACTCTACCACAGGCTCCACCTGCACCGCCAGCTCTTCTACCACCTGCAGTCAAGCACTTTACCCAGTGCCCGGCCCCCTTCAAGGGGGAACAATTCTCGAGAGGCAGTTGATGACTTCCTCCAGAGCGCCAATTTCTGCAGGGTGAGCGAGGTGATCACCGACGACAACACCGTCCGGGGACTCTCGCTCCTGCTACAGGGCCAAGCCCACACTTGGTGGCTCAGAGTCAAGAGCTCTGCCACGACATGGGCCCAAGCGATGGCAATGATTCCCCAAGAGTTCGCTCCAGTACCACCTGCGTACCAGGTGTACCTGGAGGTCTACGGGTCTTGCTCAGGATGCCAACAAGCCGGCGTCCTAACCGGCCGATACATCTCACAGAAGAGGGCGCTCCTGTCCCAATTGTCGACTCCCCTGGACGAAGCAACGCAGTTGGACACGCTGTAAGGCCTCCTGCTGCCTGTCAGGGACAGGATACCGAGGGACACGATGACGGATTTCGCCACCCTCTGGAAGAAAGCACGCGTAGTGGAACAGGGGCACGGCGCCAAGGAAAACCGTCCACCCAAAGCGAAACCAGCCGGGGCAGACCAAAGGAACTCCGGGAAGCCTCAGTGCACCTACTGCCGATTCATCGGCCACCTGATAAAGGATTGCCGGAAGAAGGCTGCGGCCGACAAAGCCGCCGGAGCTCAACCGCCCCCAGAGGTACGCGACACCACCCCTCGATGCTACGGGCGTCAAAGGCCCGGTTACTTCAGGAAGAATTGCCCCGCCTGCAACGGTCCAACACAGGCAACTACCCCCTTTAACCTGGTGCAGGCCTGCGTCGCTTCGCGTCCGGCCGTCACCATCATGATCGGCAACGAGGTTGGGACCGCGTACATCCGCACCGGCGCCAAGAATTGTCTCGCCAGCCTAGCCCTCGTTGCTGTTCTTCGGCGAAAAGGATGCCCCAGCACACGACGGGTGATCGACGTCACCTTGGCTGATGACACCACGACGACCGGTCCGGTCCGAGACCTATCCACTACACGGTCACGCTGCCCCCGAGAAAAATCCAAACTGTAACGCCATCTATTCGTGACGCATACCGTCACCGAAGTATCGAAGTATGCACCCCTATCGGTCAGTCACGCCGGAAAATCGATACCGCACCCACCCCCTCCAGAGCGGTAAACACGCTCAGTCATCCCTACTCAAGCGGCTCGCCCCACTCGGAACCCATACCACCGCGATCTACCGTTGCGAAGAATTGTCCCCTCCAGGTCGTCTAAGCAAGGGGTGCGCGACCAACCTACCCCCACACGCCGGTTCCCATGACAACCAGCGGACAAACATTCGGGATTGGCGCCCCGCGGAGCCCGAGGGACGGCATTCCAGAGCAGCAGCGCAGAATGCCAGTTCTTCTCTGAACTCAACTTGAAGTAGCATCCAGTACTCCACAGGAAGTACCCACAAGCCTGAGGGAAGGAAACACACCGATATAGGGCGAACCGCTGCCCGTCTGGCTATCCGCCCCTCATTATATCCTGTAACGTTCAAAAATCCGCGCGTTTTCTGACGGCCGGGAAAGAGATGTGGGAGAGAGGAGGCCAGATAGAGAGAGATAGAGCGAGAATGAGTGAGAATGCGAGAATGAGTGAGAATGTGCATTAGTCCCGTTCATTTCTAAGTGACGAACTAAAGCGCGCATGAGTCGTTCCATCGTAGTCTGTTCAAGTAATCTTTCTTTTATAGTCGCGTAGACTGCGTGGGCAACTTTAGCAATTAGGTTGTATTTAGTTTTATAACTTCCTGTTAGCCCTCAGACCCGGAGGCGCTAGTTTTGTTTATGATCTCTTCAAACCTATGATATTTTGCCCGCTCTGAGCCGCGCGGAACGATCCGCGTTTTAGCATTTCCTGAATCGTGAAGGACGCATTTCGCGTTTGATAGTTGTGGTTCCGTCGGGGCCTTCCTCCCTTTTCTGTTGGGTTAAAGGAGACCTGAAGCTGAAGCGCCTTTGAGGGTTGGCGAATATAGCAACGTTCCCGGCGACTCGACAACACTATTTCGCAGTCTTGCGCATTTTTCGGCCTGGAACCGGCATTGGAGCGAACCTTTCTCCAGGTGTTCGAGTAGCCCGTATTAATTACAGGTCCTTCGGTGGGGTCTTAAGCGAAGGCAGTGTCCTTCGCTGGGATCTTAAGTGAAGGAAGCGTCCCTCAGCGGAGTCCTAAGAGTAGGCAGATTCCATAGGCGGAGTCCCAGACCAGCTCCTGTTGGCCGCCTGGAGAGGAGCCGGTCAGCAGTACGAGTCCTCGAACCGAGTCTAGTCGAGGATTGGAGCTCGGGGTATCCGCTGATCGGTTCGGTCAGGACCGCTTTAGTCGACGCATGGGGAATCAGGTTTCGTTTAGGTTTAGTTTCTAGTTTCTAGTTTTTTATGTGTCCTTCTGACACCTTTTAATTGTAGTTGTTAGGACGCGGGCCCGTACTTGTGTACGTAGTCGTTTCATTTTTTTTTTATTTTGGGATTTGTTCGCTTTTGAGACAGTTGCGCTGCGATCTAACGACTTCGCGTTCGATTCTTTTTTTTTTTACTCCTTTTTTTAAATCCATTGTATTGGATCATTTTTTTTTTGTTTCATTTTCCCCTGGACTAAATTATATGTTGTTTTTGATACAGTTCGTTCTTCTTTGAGAGAGTCCACCGAAGTCCAAGGAATTTTCACTAACAACCGAAGGTTTCCTCGTTATCTGTAAAACGAGGTGGCGCTATTAACAAATCTTACCCACGTGCTAGTCGGACCTGCACTGCACCGATTCATAGATCGTTTTAAAATTATCTTGTTTTGTTGTTATTTTGAGTAACTAGTGTACCGTTAAGTAAAAATCTAAGAACACACGTAGCACCTATATATAGCTAGTGTAAATACACTACCTAAAACCCATTGTGCCTTTCTTGGGCTAACCCACCCTAGCTCGAGCGCCTTCTCCGCTGAAGCGCGTGACAAAAATATTTTATCCATATTTAAGACATGTAACCTGCGAAGCACATGGCCTCAATAGGGTTGCTGAAGGGATCAGAAAAAAATTCCCACATCTCAATAGTTTAATATGTAGTTTAAAAAAAGTATTTCTAAAGTCACCTACAAGAATACAGTTCTATAAAGTTAGCTTACCAAATACTCCCCTTCCACCTAAACCTGTATTGACGAGATGGGGCACGTGGTTGAAAGCTGCAATTTTTTATGCAGATTATACTTATCAGATGATACTTCACTGTCGCTTTTAAAAGCTAAATAATTATTTAACAATAATCAAACAAAAAAATAGCTTTTATTTATAAAATGCATTTACAGCTTTATTCCACAAATTCTAAATAAATTGGAGGCTTCTAATTGTAACACTTGGTGAAAACGTTCGTTTGGTAGAAGATTCCGATTTAGCATTTAAAAGTGTCAAGGGCAGAATTGAGGACGAAGTTTTTCAAAAATTTAAGAGCTGTGGAGTAAAATAGCGGATTTGAATTTGTTTCTAAAGTTGCCGATATTCTAAGTGGCAATTTCAAAGAGTTGGAATTCGATTCTGAAAAATTGTCAAGTTTAAGAAACGCATCCATACATCGGTTGACGTGGAAAGGAGTTTTTCAATTTATAAACATATGTATACAGATAGGAGACAAAGGTTTTAAACTGAAAATTGTTAGCAACATGTGATTGTTTACTGTTTTTAAAATTAATAAAATTATTAATGAATTATTTTGTATATAATAAATTTCACAAAAATACCATTATTTTTTTATATATGTACAGATAGAAGACAAAGGTTTATAACTGAAAACTTTGAGCAACATGATATTGTTTATTGTTTTAATATCTATTTGTCGTATACATATAATTAATTTCATAAAAATGATATCTTTTATTTCTTGCATATTTGTTACTTGTTTTTTGCATATTTCTATTAAAAAATCTACATATTTATTGCAGTTTCATGTGCATATTTTCCTTTCTCTAGTGATTTATTCCTTTAATTTTGGAATATTTTTTTTATCATTTCAGGTTCAGCTTATGAAACATCTTATCGAGATAAAAAGTCAGAATAGGCAAATTCTTTCCAAACTTTGTAAATTTGAAGAAGCAGAAACGTCTAAGACATTACCAGATTGTATTCCTGTAAAACTTCCAATAAATAAATTGGAGTGTTTGGAAACATTAGAAGAGTTCTTGAATGAAAAGAGCCAAGCTAATTTACTTGTATGTACATGCCAATTAAGTGAATTAATCATCTCTTCTAATATCATCACTGAACAAATTTGTTTTAGGCAAGTTATTTTTCTGGCTTGGGAGAAAATAACATCAACACCAAAACGAACCGAATATTAAAGGAACGTCTGGTAGACCCATGGACAGAAAGGATAACACATTTATATTTGTAACGGCAACGCAGCTCTAATTTTGTACACCAACCGCAGAGCGAGCGTACCGCATTTAGTAAAAAAATAGCATTGTCGGCTCACGCATCTCCGTCTCGAGAATGCGGGTATTATGTATCTCATTTCATAATATAGCTCAAAATACAAACAAGTTTTAATACAGTCCATTCACACACACACAGACACACATTTTGGTCCATCGACCTGGATTTTTCACCAATACAAAGCAAGTAAGAAGACAAATTTGACGAAAAACCAAGTGAGGAGGCAGGCAGCCGCATTCCGAAAACTTCCAGCTATTGCGGACCTGTTCAAGTTCGAGCGAGACGGAACGGAGACACGTCGGGTACATCGTTGGACAGCTGGAACGACCGTGAAGACCGTGACGAGAGGCGGTGAGCTCATCCATCCTTTTCTATCCTAATTCCTGCGAGAGTTTATTATTGTTAGCTTTTAAACTTTCATTATTGAATTCTATTGCAATTTACACTCTTTTTAATTCTAAATACGATGGTTGACGAACAAAGAAAAGACTTAAATAAACAACGAGGTTCTATTAAGGCTGAATTAACATGTTTTCGAAACTTTGTTGATCGAATTCATTCTAAATCTGAGCGAGAGGAAACAGATTTCCTCCAATTGATAGAGCGTCTCTCAAGAATTGATCCAATACTAACTGCATTCAATGAAATTCAATGTAAAATCGAAATGATCGCAGCAACGACTAGCTCGATGAGTTATATACAGAAACGAACAATTTCACAGATCTCTATTGTTACGGTACGATTTTCTCTCTCTACAGTAATTTAATTTGGCTAACCAAGAGTTTGAATTTTTGCGTCGCCACCGCACTCCGAGGCGAAACTCGAGCTTGTTTACTTAGTATGAATAGACTATTTTTTTGTTAGGAAGAAGCGACATCGGGGCGCCTCTTTACAATCTCTTGGAGGTTCGTTGGCAATATTTGTTTTGGATAATTAACCTTCTTGGAAGTCGAATACCGTTAAGATTATCACGTGCTCCGAGTGTGATGTGTTTTGTAAAGAGAGTGGGATATTGTTACGCCCAAAGGATATTTTTACGGGCCGGTCATAGGCTGGAACTTAGGAGAGAAAGGGAAGTTTTGGTGAATAAGTGGGAGAGCTAAGGTCAGAAAAAGGAGTGAGGAGGACTTGGTTTCTAGGCACGGGGGAGGCAACTTGCTTCCCCCGATGCGCTATTTTAAGTTTAGCTAAGGTTAGTTAAATTTTGATTGGGATTGGTGAATTGGTTGGTGTATTATCCTAGTCAGCGAAATCCGAATTTGAAAGCTCCGTTGACAAACTTTTACTTCCACACTTTACTTCCCAAAGTGTGGAAGTAAACTCAGTGCGTTGATGACGAGTGTTTCTCGGAGTGCGTAACCGCTAAAATCGCCAGCGAAATACGTTGCCGAGGGCGACGTGAGGGTCCTATGTGCGGCACCAGAACAGGGCGATTCGTCTTGAGTCGAGTCTGCAGGAGCGAGCAAATCTTACTTATCCGGACGACTTTGACCAGCCTGCGACGATCATCGAGCCCTCCCATGTGTTGTGACTACCACTAAGTGAAAGTTATTTTCCCCCTTAAAGGCCTTTAAGTAGTAAACGTTAAATCGATCGATTCCCCCATTAATTACTAACAAACTTTATTAACTATGTGTTTCTGCAATTACTTGGCTAGTTTTTAGGTAAATTAGTATTTTGATTGTCTATGTAGATTACTCTATCATGAGCTTTTGGAATATGAACTGTTGGGATTTATATTTGGAAATTTATAAGTTACTGTTTTGGCTATTTGACATTGACATATTTTAAGTATCGTTTGGTTATATGACTCTATCACTAATTTGGATATTTATTGGTTATTATTTTGATTCACTGACATAATCAATTAAACAGCTATAATTTGATTTTGACATTTTCTTTCGACCACACCTGAGTCATTATTAGTTCGAGCTAGCCGGCCGAGGAACTTCTAAGCAATTAATACGTAAGTACAAAATTACATGCGTTTCACTATTATGAATCTATCGCATTAGCAAAAAGTTTACTAGGTGTCAAGAGCAATTTCGAACTTTCTAGACTCAACGTAAACTCAGACGGAACATCTTCAAGCTCAGCAATTGGAGAAACTGCAACAGATATTCAAGGTCAAATGAGTTATGTCAAGTTACCAACTATTGACTTACCTGAATTTAATGGAAATTTCGACAATTGGCTAGAGTTTAAAGATACCTCTGAATCCTTAATTCATTTTAATAGTGCAATAAGCGATATTCAAAAATACCATTATCTAAGGGCCTCTCTACAAGGAGGTGCAACGCAAGTCATTCGCGCGATTGAATTCACAGCTTCTTCTTATGTAACACGTGGAAAAGACTTTGCGAACGGTACGATAATACTAAACTATTGGTAAACAATCACATAAGTTCTATCATCAATATCGAATCAGTTTCAAAGGAATCATCTTTCAAAATCAGACATCTACTGATACTATTTCGAAGCTTCGATGTAATTTCCCTGTTCACCAAGGTTCCGGTAGGTGAAACACTAAGCTACATCTCGACAATCTTCCCGGAAGACATTACAGCACTATTCCACCATTGCCTAACCACCTCCTATTTCCAGTGGGACAATAAATTTTATGAACAAATTGATGGCGTAGCTATGGGGAGCCCACTAAGTCCAGTGGTGGCGAACTTCTTTATGGAAAAGTTTGAGGAAACAGCCTTGCAAACTTCTCCGAAGAAACCAAAAATCTGGTATAGATACGTCGATGACACGTTTGTGGTTTGGGAGCATGGACAACAAGAACTGGAAGATTTCCTGGCTCATTTAAACAAAATCAACAATAACATCCAATTTACAATGGAACAAGAGAAAGAACACCAAATTGCTTTCCTCGACGTGCTGGTGATGAAAAAGGACAACAGGCTGGATCATAAAGTTTATAGAAAACCCACGCACACGGACCGTTATCTTCATAGGGACTCAAACCACCACCCAGGACAAAAACGAAGTGTAATTAAAACACTAGTGAACAGAGCTACTCGCATCTGCCAAGGAGAACATCTGAAAGCGGAAATGGCACACCTAGAGACGGCCATGGAAAGAAACGGGTACACCAAAAAGGAGTTTCGAAGAGCACTACGACCTAGCAGGAAGAAGGAGACCCATGTGCAACCAGAAAAAGGAGTAGTGTACCTACCATACATTAAAAATGTCACGGATAAGATCGGTAGGGAAATGAAGAAAAAAGGTTTAAAAACAGTTTTTCAACCTACGAGGAAGATCCAACAATTCCTAAGGGGCCCAAAAGATCCACGAGACCCACTCACATCGGCAGGGGTTTACAGAATACCATGCACCTGTGGTCAGGTATATATAGGGACTACAAAAAGATCTGTCAACACTAGGATAACAGAACACAAGAGGAACTGTAAACTGGGTCAAACAGACAAATCAGCCATAGCGGAACACACTCTACAGGATCCAGGTAAACACATCATACTTTTTTCGGACACACAGGTACTAACAACTACGAAACACTACTACAGCAGACTACAAAGGGAAGCCATAGAGATACATAAACACGCAAACAACTTCAATAGAAAAGAAGAATCGATGAAAATTAATAATACCTGGATCCCGGTGATCAATAAAACCAAAACAAAACCATTAACACAAACGAAAACAAACCCATTAGCACGAACAAAAACAAACTCGTTAATGCAAACGAAAACAAACCCATTAGCACGAACAAAAACAAACTCGTTAACGCAAACGAAAACAAACTCGACAACACAAACGAAAACAAACAACGAACCCCCGGGTGAACAAACAAGGACTCAGGTAGACACGACAGGTATAAATAGGGAAGATGAGCCCACGACGGAGGTAGTCGCGGATAACCGACATTATCGGAATCTAAGACCGCTACCACACCGTTACATCCTTTGAAAATGTCCACCGTGGATGTGGACGAAACGTCAGGAAGAAACCGACACAGACCACGGCCTTACAGCCCGGAAGAAGATTATCTACTAAATTGATATGTTAATTGGCGCAGATCTCTTCTGGCAATTAACTTGCATAGGTCAAATACAATTAGGTGACAATAAACCGACTCGTCAAAAGACCAAATTTGGGTGGATAGTAGCCGGTCCACTTGAGCTAGATAATACACAAATGGAGAAAACTAAATGCAATCTTAGTGTAGATTTCAGTAGATGAACTATGAGAGTTCGGCGTCAAAATTGGTAACATAACCTCACTTTTGCAAACCGTCTACCACCAGCCCCGAAGCTCGCGCCCCGCCGCGCTCCCACCTAGGGCTACTAACCCCCCTCCCCCACCCCAGCTACTTTCCGCGGGCCCCCCGGGGTCGTCGCGCCGAGCTTCACGTCAAAGCACGGAACACAAAAGTCCTTGACAGTCCCGTGAGCACGGAACATGAAGAACCATACGCGCCACCTATCGTACAGTGGCGAAAACGAGTAGTTAGGCAACCCACCTTTCGTGGCGAGCCGCCTAGTGTCCAGTGGCGGTCCGTATTGGTTTTAAAACTTCTTTGAAGGGGGATAGATGGGTATAAAATTAACAAAATTATGTATTACACGAAATATTAGATACTTCATGTAATACATCTACCGAAACTAGGATTCGAACCTAGGACCTTGAGATCCACAGTCCCCGCTCTACCAGCTGAGCTATTTCGGTGTAGCCAGATAGGTTCTAATAGGTGCATTAAAAACAGTTTTATTTTCATATTTTATTAATCAACAGTATCATAATCTACAAATTCATGTCCATCACAAGATTGGAGAGGCATATTCGACATTCGAAACCAGGACAGTGATGAAGGAAACTGTATTAATTTTAGTACTACTTTGAAGAGCTGGGTGGGAAGTAGATGGGTAAAAAATTAACAAAAACTTTATTATATTAAATTATTTGATACCAGTTGATCCAAATCCACATTCACCACGTTCGGTTTCATTTAGTATCTGGACCTCCTCAAGCTGCGGATAAAAAATCTTCTCACATATCAGCTGCGCTATGCGATCTCCTACTTTCACTTCAAAGTCCTTATCGGAGTAGTTGAACAGTACAACCTTTAGTACACCCCTGTAGTCCCTATCAATAACTCCTGCTCCCACGTCTATAAAATGCTTAACAGCCAACCCAGATCTAGGTGCTACCCTTCCGTAGCTTCCCACAGGCAGCTCCACTTTTAGTCCCGTGTCGACAAGCGCCTTCCCTCTGGCGGGGACCGTAACCTCGAAAGCGCTGCGAAGATCAAATCCGGCTGCATTACAAGATGATTTGGTCGGGGCGAATGCCTCCGGGATTGCTTTAGTATACCTCAGAATCGGACCTTTCTTCGAAGACATCGTTTGAGATAGATTTCGCTGTGGAGAGAAAAAATGATTAAAAATAATTGTTTATGACGATGAGACATACTTAAAAAGGGAAAGTGATGGGTAGAAAATTAACACAATTATGTATTATACGAATAACTTTTGCAAAATGTAGTTCGAACCCGGGAACTCCTCCACCACAAGGGAAGCATCCTCTCATTAGACCATAAAGCCCTTACACCAATATCGTTTATTAAAAATCTTATTTATTCACAAGTACTTTTTAAAATAAACTTTATTATTCTAATTATTTGATATCTGTTGAGCCATATGCACTTTCAGTAAACGCCAAAAATAATTTGTGAACATTAGCGCCCTTTTGGCACACTTTATTACATTTAATTATTTGATATCAGTTGATCCAAATCCACATTCACCACGTTCGGTTTCATTTAGTATCTGGACCTCCTCAAGCTGCGGATAAAAAATCTTCTCACATATCAGCTGCGCTATGCGATCTCCTACTTTCACTTCAAAATACTTATCGGAGTAGTTGAACAGTACAACCTTTAGTACACCCCTGTAGTCCTCTTCCTTTTCTAGCAGAACACTTCTTCCAAATTTGGTTTGCACGATTTTAGCAGATAGTACGTTCTGTGGCACGTCAATCGGAAACTCGTGCAGTTTTGGCCTCCTGCAATTTTTAAAGTTTTGGTTAAATTCATTTCATGACAAATCTTACACAATTGTCAATTATTTGAAAACAACGTACAGCCGACGAAATAAATGCAGAATGCAGTGGTAAACAGAAATTTAAACAAAATTTATTCAAAATAATTTTCATAAATAAAATTAGTATATCTAAATTACTCCAAAATTACAAAGATCGTGATATTTTTTAAGAAGTCGAAGAATACTTTAAACAAAACACATGGGAGGAAATTTGAAAATCTTAAATATTCTTTCACCAAAACAGAAATGCCGATGAAAATAAGTTAAAATAAACAATTAGCAAACTTTCCGATTCGTCTTAGTACACCACACTGGTCTGGCTGACTATTCCAGTGAATTTGTCGTTATTTATACGCAAATCCATTTTTATTAATCGATATGCTTTGGTTGATGCAATATTGCAACAGGCATCCGGGAGTATTGAGTTTAGATTATACGTAATTTTCCTCGTTGAAATATACCTTCGACGTACTTTCAAGCACCGCACCTCATTTATGATTTTAAGTAATGTGGATTAAACGTAATTGCCGCAACTTTGGTACACTTTCACTTTTCTCGCCTTATTTATATGTAATTATATGACTTAAATACGAACTTGAATGAATCTGTAAAAATAATCCATGTAGTTTCGACACCTTGACACCTGATTTTATTTATTCACATTAATGGCAATTGCCTTACATTAAAGGCGCGACCAGCGGCCAACACGACACCAGTTGGGAATGACATAAAAAATATAAAGCGAATACGAGGGGCGGTGACATAAGTCTCGACAAACAATGGAAAAGACGGTACGTACACCTGTAGAGGGCACAAGTAAAAATCGTAAAAACTAATCTTAAACAAAACATGGGGCGACGTAATAGAACTTAAGAAAACGCAAAAAAACTAATGTTGAAAAGGGGCTAATAATAATAAAAAAAAAGGGAAACCTAAATAAAAACACTATATAAACATAATGACTTACCCTAAGGTGTACATATTGGCCGTGGCTCGGGGGACGTGTCTCGGAGACCGACCAAGGGCGCGATTTGCGAAACTAAAGAACTGAACTCAACTGAACCAATGAACCAAAGAAGGACGTTTTGTCGGTCTCCAGCCAATTTATAATTTTTTCCTGATGACCAATCAGCTTTTTGCCGTTATTGACCTAATGTGGAAAGTTCGTCGATTCCCGGACGCTTTGGCGGATGTTCGATATGGAATATGAGACGTTGCATCCGCGCGCGATAGCTCGCGGAAATCGCGGGTCGAATTAGTGAAGAGTATTATCCGGGAATCGCTGAATCTATAAGTTACTGCAAAGTAGCTAAATTACTCGCTTTGCAGAATAAAGAAAAGAAAAAAAGAAAACCCGCGAGTTGGCAATATGTAAGAATGAAAGTTAAATTATCAGCGGAATTTTGATTAATAAATTGATTGATAGATAAGCTGATTGATCATTTCTTGACAATATACATTTTTTTTTATTTCAAATGCTCAAATGTTTCCCTCTGTCCTTAGTGATTAGACAAAACGCAAGACACCTACACTCGCCATTCGAATTCGCACTCGATAATATTTTTCTGTTACATTTAGATCTATTAGACCAGGGTTAATAATTTTTAAAACAAAAAAAAATTATGGTAGGGTGAAACCCATTGGAAAAGGTAGAGAATATAACAAAAATGAAAGGAAAAATAAATTACGGGCGATCTGAGGTCGGGAAGGGGGCGGGGGTGAGTATTTAAGGGTAAAAAACGGTTTAGCTCGATTTCCGGCAAAACTGCAAGCCCTATGAAAAAAAGTTAAATGGCAGAGTTGTAGGTAATAGAAAGGTCTACAACTTTTGTATCAACACTTTTTTCACATAACCTCGAAATTGTTGTGAAAAATTGAAATAACCAAGTTTTTGGTTTTTTATTTTTAGCTTTTGCAATTTTTTTTTATTTTTTCATGAAATTTGGTGAAAACTTCCCTTTTTATGTCCCAAATATACAGTAATTTTTTTTATTTTAAATATTCAGTATTTCACCCTATTTTGACTTTATATCGAAAAAGCACTCTAATTTTCAATCGAAAATTCTCACGTCAAAATATCTGCTTTTTTAAAAAAGTCTGTGTGTTTTTTGTTCGTTGAAATCTCTAATTTCTGATGGTAAAAAAATTATACATTACTATGGAAAATGTTCTCAGAAAATGCAAATAATGAAAAAAACTCGAATCCAAATTTTTTTTTAATCATTATGTATAACTTTGAGCTATTTATTAAAATTTACACTTTAATTACTCGAAAAACGTGAGATGTCATGTTACATTGATAAACAAAAAAATTGCTAATCGAAATATACTACTATAATTAACAACCAATTAACATTAACCAATTAATCATCTACAATATTTTGAGAAAGTTTTAGAATCTTCTTTAAATTATATGCGTATATACCTATTAATTGCTATTTTAAGATTACTTATATACCTGAGTGACCGGAAAATTTTAGCACTTCAAAAGGTAGCTGCAGCCGAGGTGCGTCCCGCGGTCAAAATAGCGGGGCATACGACAACTGAGCCCCGCGGTCAGAAAATTCCATATATGGAAAATTCCAACGGTAACGCTAATCCCACCCTACGACTGAGCACGGGTATACCCCAAGGCCAAATGACAACTGAGCCCAGGATTAAAATTCCGAGTCCAGGATAAAAATAGTTAGGTAAGGAAGTAAGAAAATTA
Organism: Cryptocephalus moraei; assembly: GCA_946251905.1. NCBI lineage: Eukaryota > Metazoa > Arthropoda > Insecta > Coleoptera > Chrysomelidae > Cryptocephalus > Cryptocephalus moraei. Next base: position 3,002,221 of record OX276459.1, read on the forward strand.
CGGGAAATCCCATTTTTTTTCACGATAACATTAAGGGCAAGAGGGCAAGGAAAATCAGTCAAGGAACAAATATTATGCCTTCCTTTTTTTGAACCGCCGGAAATGTGGCTGCCGAAAACATGGTTTAAAATGCACAAATTTATGCTTAAATTGTCATGGTTCTGAAACATGCTCCAATGTGGAAGAAGAAACCTACGAGGAAGTTGATAACTCAGATGAAATTGTGGATGAAGAACCACTGCAGACCGGAAATAATCTTGATGACGAAGACGGTGATGGTCTTAAAGATTTTGAAGATCCACTAAAATCGGGAAGGTTTGTCGAATCTAACAATGAAGTAATGCCATCAAAGAGACAAAAAGTAATGAAGAAGTGATTAGAATGCAATATAAGGTATTTATAAATAACTAGAGTATTGTATTTAAAAATATTTTATAATGAATAACGTAATCAGTATAAAGTATTTAAATTTAATAGTAGGATTTACATGTATATTTATATATTATGAAATTTTCTGTGACATAAATGTAATGACAATTTAACAAATCAACTTTATTACTGAAAAAATTTGCAGCAGTGACATTTTTTAGATGAAATCCCCTTTAAATCCTATTTTTAATATTTAGAACAACTATTTTCGCATGTTTTTTGCAATCTTGATGTTTCATGGTTTTGTAATTTTTTTGTTTATCAATGTAACATGACATCTCACGTTTTTCGAGTAATTAAAGTATAAATTTTAATAAATAGCTCAAAGTTATACATAATGATTAAAAAAAATTTTTGGATTCGACTTTTTTTCATTATTTGCTTTTTCTGAGAACATTTTCCATAGTAATGTATATTTTTTTTTACCATCAGAAAGTAGAGATTTCAACGAACAAAAAACACAGACTTTTTTAAAAAAGCAGATATTTTGGCGTGAGAATTTTCGATTGAAAATTAGAGTGCTTTTTCGATATAAAGTCAAAATAAGGTGAAATACTGAATATTTAAAATAAAAAAAAAATACTGTATATTTGGGATAAAAAGGGAAGTTTTCACCAAATTTCGTGAAAAAGTAAAAAAAATTGCAAAAGCTAAAAATAAAAAACCAAAAACTTGGTTATTTGAATTTTTCACAACAATTTCGAGGTTATGTGAAAAAAGTGTTGATACAAAAGTTGTAGAACTTTCTATTACCTACAACTCTGCCATTTAACTTTTTTTCATAGGGCTTGCAGTTTTGCCGGAAATCGAGCTAAACCGTTTTTTACCCTTAAATACTCACCCCAGCCCCCTTTCCGACCTCAGATCGCTCGTAATTTATTTTTCCTTTCATTTTTGTTGTATTCTCTACCTTTTCCGATGGGTTTCATCCTACTATAATTTTTTTTCACTTTTTACCGTTTTCAAAATGATCGACCCTGGTCTATATCTACAACCTTAAAATTTGCCACACTAATTACTGAACACAATATTTTATGTAATACCTTATTCTCTGGTCAATAACTGTACGTACGTATATGAATAAACAGTTTATACACTCTAGTACTCTTCTTTCCATCTTGTAATAAAAATAAAGCCAAAATAAAATTAAATCCAGCACTAAACACAAAAACCTCTGGAAATATACAAATGTGAATGATACAAGTTAGTCATAACACCAAAAAAAAAATCAAATCATTTTCTCTCAATATTCTTTAAGAAATATTTTAACAAAAAAACTATGCCTCGGTGGCGAATACTCTCTTACATCACAGTTTATGTCCCACAAGTAGAGAAGATCAAGACTAAAGAAATTGTGGTTATGACACATATAAAAGGAATGAATTTGTTTTATTCAATGCTATAACCAAAAGCGTGTGCTGTGGAGGATCTCGCCCTCGCCGCGTTTTCCACACGCGCGGGTTGCTTTCAGTAGTGGGGATGTAGTGGGGATGAGACACAGTCCTCTGAGTATCGATTAAAACGTGTGTCTTGTACTACTTCGGATTTCAACATCGATGCTATCGAAAAATGTACTAATCATCTTAAGCACAAGAGCTAGATGGTTGAAACTTTAGAATGAGGTGTGAATGATAGGTATGATACGATAGGCCAATTTTGATGAAGATTCTCCCATCCATTTGAGCGGAATCAATCGTGGGGATAATATTCCGATGAAGGTCCTTTTTTACTTTCTTGTTTACTGTTGAAATTCTGGGAATCCGTTTAGCCGTTGAAAGTCACGTAGCTATCACGTAAGCTAACCTTGACGGCAGAGAGAAAGTACACAGTTCCAAAATTTCGGACCGTTCACCGATTTGGAGTAGAGAACCGGAAATAGTTATGCTAAAATCAGGGATTGGTTGGCTGTCAACAAGTTTTGACATAAGCGGGAAAGATCCGACAACGTCGGACGAGAGAGGGGCATTCAGGTCTGGGTATCGAACGCGAAGAGACGTAAAATTTAGTTTCGGTCCTCGGGGAAGATAATCCCTTCCTCGAGGAGCCATTTCTTGAGTTGGGATTCAGATCTGGGTCATCAAACGAGACTGACGTGCGATTATTTTGACAAACGAATATCTAACTACCCAAAATTAGGGGGTATTATTTGTAGAGTTACTATTGTTGAGTAAATTGTATCGTGAGTGTCAACGAGTGAGCTAAAAGATTTCGTTGGGACGAGTGTAAGAAGTTATAGTGCGTCCTCCGTCGGTACGAGTGAATTGTAGAGCGCTTTTCGTCACAATCCGACAAGCCCCTACGTACCAGCCGCCCGAGATAATTTCGCCGATCGCGCTTTGATTGGCCTCCCCACGTACGAGAGGAAAAGGCCACGAATCCTCCGTACGACGTCCACCTCTCCCGGAGACTTCGACCGGAAATCCGGCCAGGGCTTGTAGTGACCAGGTGATTAGTCACCTCCCCTCACCCCGCGAGACATCCGCACCAGGGAACTTCAATCAAGGTAGTGACACTTTAAATCTGGGCCCAGATAAATCGAATCGATTCATTATTTGCGTTTCCATATTTAAATAATTAGGTTAATCTGTAGTGAGGCGACCTTAGTCAGTTATTCATTCTGGGATTAGTACATTGTATGTTAACAAAGATATTTAGTTTGTTTTGTTGTGCTGATTACGCTCTTCTCCTTTTGTTGATAAGCTGTAATACATGATTGTTCCGAAGTAACAAATCATATTGACTAACGTTTAGTAGTATCTGGTTTCCGAGTATTTATGTCGAATGATCAAAACCTTAATTTATTACCTCATTAAACGACTGGAATCTGACTTCTTTGTTGACTATCTTTCAACCACCCCTGACCCTAAATTAACTGAGGTAGCTAGCCAGGGATCATCAAAGAAATAATAAGTAAGTAAAAAATAATTAACGTAACACTTGGCTTACACTGAGTTACCTCTCAACCTGCAAATAAAAGAGAGCTATTCTATTAGTAAAACATCGAAACTAATAAAGAAGCTACTCACTACGCTCGGAAAAAGAACAATAAATCAAACGGTTTCCACCGAGAGCGGTAGGCAATGGTTATAACAACATTGGTAACTCAAATAGTAACGCCTGGAAAAAAAATATTCCACTTAAGGTCATGAATATGTCTACAATAAATAGACGAAACGTCGACAGTTGATACACAAAATGTGTTTCGTTTAATCCTGGGGAGGTCAACAGAAAAACCATCACAACATCCATCTAGGTCCCCGAGAACCAACACCACAATATTGGCTTACACTGCGTTCAAAATTTTCGACAGCGTCTTTTTACTAGAGTGGGTTCAATTTTTTATTGATGCAATTGATTGAATTATACATCTAAGTTGGGCATTATATGGTGGATAAATGTCAACCAAAAGTTGAAGAATGGACTTTTAATGTACGGCGAATAGGGGCGGCTGCACTACAGATTGTGTTGTTGGAGAATTGTTCTTCTATTTCATGCATATACTCAATGGGAGAGTCCCTATTTTCGTACACCACATTAATGGTCCTGCTATTAAAATTCCAACTGGTTGTAGTGCCATGGGCACTACAACACCGAACAAAGTGTGACGTACTTTGTTCGGTAGGCAGCGACGTCGGCGGAACGACGACTATGACGGAGAGTTACGCCACTTATTAGAATTGGCGCTTGTTGCGGAGTTCGGGAATTCGGGAAACGGTTCAAAGTCGATTTACCTCGGGCACCAGATTTTTACGGGTTTACTCCCTGAAGCCACGGGTGAGTTTAAACTCAGACGAATTCCAGGGGGTCCGTGAAAATAAAAACACACAGTACAGGGGAAAATACGGATGATCTATATTACGGTCATGATTTTACAAGTGAAAATGAATTAAAATTAACAGTGACATAAGAACATCGTATCAACATATTGTTTACAACAATAATGGGGGCGGTTCGGCTGCAGGTTGCAAATATTTGCCGGTTACCATACTTTCGGGGAGATTTGGCAAAAGGTGTACGCTCCAGTTTTACGGATTACCAGTGGGAACCGGCAACATTGCACGCCGCATTCGATCGAGCGCCCGGACTCAGCTGTTTCGGTCAAAAACGGTTCGGTTCCTATCTACAATTACGAGAATTTTTTAACGGAATGGAAATACGAACGGAGAAAATACGAGAATAAAAGTTTCTATCCAAAACAATAATAATCTATTTACAAAGCGGGAAATTGCAAGTTATTATAATATAATCGGTAATTAAACGTGCAGACTCAGTAGAAACGGTTAGAAACAGGGTAAAGAACGGCGGACTTTAACCGACATATTATTAAATTTACTTGCAAATAATTCAAGTAAATGATAAGTTTTTAAAAACATTATTTTTTATTACTCCTAATATGGTGCTTGCCAAATATTTGTTGAGCCATTCCATGAAACTACCCGTTTTACTTCCTTTCGAACGTTGGGATCTAGATTGAGTTGCTTGGCTGCCTGTAGCGGCAGCCGTTCCAGTGTCATCTTCATCGGGTCCACAGGTGACCGTATCGTGAAAATGGACCGCATCGTCGCTTTCTTCCACCACATTTCCTTGGGTAATGAAGCCACTTCGACATATGGGTACACCTTAGTTCAAAAAGGATTAACTATTAAATAAATATATATTTAAACAAATTACCTCCAATTTCACCACTTCTGTACCATGTCCTTTTTCCGACTTCAAAGTAGAGATATTCTCTCCCTTCCTTCTGGAAATAAACCAACATATTGTTCCACCAACTATGTTCGACTCTGTATGTCCAAACAATGCGTCGAGTCCTTTTCCGATCTCCACGCAATTGGCTGATTCTCGTGCATCTGCATCTATAATCGATGAAACTGCAGTCGTAGATGGCATGGGCGTGATCACTGTGCCAGACAACGATGTAAATGTTGAGGTTGTATCGACAGTTAAGGCTTTCTCTAAGCCGTCCAATACACTCTTCTCTATTTCTAAAATGTATAACGTCGTGTACAATTCTTCGTTTTTTAACAACTCGATGAAGTTTTCGTATGATATTGGGGTAGATAGGTCGATCTTTTCCAATTTCATTTTCTTCATAATCTTTTTAAATATATTCCGTACCTTCGTCCAAATCCGTTTGTTGTGTATCCGTTTCTAGGTTATGCTCGCATTTATCAACGAATTTAAAATACCGTTTAATGTTTGAATCGATGTCGTCTCTCCAATGTAGCTCTAACACATTCAATAGAGGATTCTGGTCGTTGGTCAAATCTTCGAATAAGATGTTCTGCGTCGACATGTTCAAAATCGTCTCCACTACTATTATGCATTTCTTCATAAATTATATCACTACTACTGGTACTCATGGCATTAGATAGCTAACAGAGTTCATAATTTATATGTTTACAACATATAATAACCGGGGATGTTGCAGGGGGGGGGGAGGGGTAAGCGTGCGTTAGAGCGAGAAGTATGTGAGATCAATAAATCTTCCTTCACATTAATTATTCTAAAATTCCTGAAAGTGTACGGTGTACACCGCCATGTTTCACGGTCATATCGGACATAGCATTCGAAACATGACAGTCGGCGACAAAAGTCATGCAGACTATGTCATATGTTTCATGAATGAATTATGTGCATTCATGGGTAGCGCACTACCCACTGACTGAATGGAAAAAAAACCCGATCGATATGACTCGAATTTATAGATTGTAAATCGCATTCGGCGGACTGTTGAACTTGTAAACTTATAAAAGCGGATACGACTTTTTGTAAAAATTGCAAATGCAGGTGGACCTGAATTTGATAACCGTGAAGTGGATATAAATTATTGCGAAAGTTGTGAATACATTTCAGTAACTCGTGTGAATTATGATGACCTCGGTCGCGGTAATTTCGGTCGCGACAGTACTCTAACAAATGTTAAGAAGAACTTAACTAAAATACAGAATCTTAAATACTAAGATAACCATTAGAAAGGGTCATTAGCGATAATGGGCTTAGAAGTAGTAGGTCACGTACACAACAGGTAAGGTGCCGATAGGTGACAAGTACATAATTAATTATATATCTACATGTAGCTTGACAGGAATGGAAAAACATCCTTGGTGCGTGGTACCTGGCGTTTTTATTTGTACAGCATTTGTGAATCTGGTCTCAAAATCGGTTGTAATGGTGTCAGGGGAAGATTTTGACGGACTTTTAACTTTTCTGTGTATTTTGGTTTTAAATGTCCAAACACTCGAAAAATGGCAAAAAATGTACGAATCAGCATAAAATGGTGCATTAAGTGTGAAAAAGGATTGTCAAAAGTTGTGAATATTCGAGCTTGTAACAAAGCCGATCTTAGAGAGTTGAGAGTAGACCACCCACCATACATTTAAACGCGAAATCAATACTATCTCGGATAGATGGCGGCCGATAAGGCACTATTCAATCCACCATAGTTTCAATATCAGGACTAAATGAATATGAGCCACTCGCCCTCTACGACGTTCTCTGCCTGAGTTAATCCAAGGTGAGAGCGATTACTTGTCTGTGACAAACCGCCCGTTATTAGCATTTATCCGTTGTGTTTCTGTCCTACCGACCGATATATGTAATTGTCGTATTTGTAATTGTGAGCGTTACCGACCGATCAAACCGACCGAATTAATTATTACCGTCCGATTGTGAGAGTACCGCCGACCGAATTATATGTACCTGTGAACGTTACCGTCCGACCGATCCAACCGACCGAATTATTCGTTATTTGTTACATAACCGTCCGATTGTGAACGTACTACCGACCGATACATGTAATTGTGAACGTTACCGCACCGTTAGATCTAGACCAACCGATTGTGAACGTAATACCGACCGAATTATATGTATCTGTGATTGTTCCGCCGTTATATGTTATGTAATTGTCCGTTACCGACCGATATATGTGAGTGATCTGTACTACCGTCAAAATATCCGTCTCTCAGAACCGCTACCAATTAATTTTTCCTTCATTGTAGGGAAAAATTAATTTTCCGCTGTCCTCCGCTTACTCTCTCTCTCACACTCTCGCTCTCTCGTAAAAGCCGCACTACTGAATATTAGACTCTGCACGTTTTCTTATCTTCTCCGTATTTAGCTATTTCTCTTTCATTGTGAAATTGTGGGGATAATTTTCCGTTTTCTCATTTTCAATATTTAGAGGGTTTTTCATATTTTAAATCTTAATTTTATTGCTCGCAAAAGTATTGTAATTTTCAGTTTCCGCATTTTCGCTTATTTAAATAGTTTTCGATCTTTCCGATCTCCTTTAGAATAAAATTTTATTTCTCCCCAACTGTGATACTTTTATATTGTCGCATTTGTGTTTCCTTTCCGAGATATATAAATAATTGTAAATAAGTTTTTTTTTGTTTTTCTCCGGTGTCCGTTCGACGACCTCGCAGGTGTTAGTCGAACGAATTGTTTTCACGGCCAATTGGGAATAAAATAATTTTAGGATTTTCTATTTTTGAGCGTGTGTTTCATTTCTACAGACAACCCTGGTAATCTCCTGAGTTCGTAAATTACCCAGGCACATTCCCGAGGGAGAAAACCCTTAAAAATCTGGCGCCCGAGCAAAACCGTAAAACCGACTCCTAAAACCGATTAACCGAACTTCTGAACTCCGTCCCAGCGCCAAATCTCACATGTAACCGAGTGGCGAATCGTTTTCGACGGCCGATCCGATCCCGTAACCTTCATCGAGCGTCTCCTGGAAATATGTACCTCGCAGAACATCCACCTCGACCGACTTCTTCCCGTAATGCCTGAATTACTACGAGGGGACCCCGCCCTGTGGTACCGAAACAACCGACAACGAATCCAGACGTGGGAAGACTTCCTCAAGAGCTTCAGGACGTTCTACTACCCGGTCAACTACCAGATCGACCTAGAAGCCGAAATCAGCCGCCGAGTCCAGAGGGAAGACGAACCAGTATCCAAATACATCACTGATCTTCAGACCCTCGTACGCAGACATGGACAGATGTCTCCAGAACAAGAACTTCAGTGGCTGTACCGAAACCTGAGACCTTCGTACCGACAACAAATCCGCCGGGCCGACTTTGACATCTCATCATTCTGCGACATAACCCGGGACTTCGAGCTGTTGAGGGAAGAGTTGAAGAGAGAGACGACATCCGCGCCGAAGCCGAGATCGTCTCCCGCACCGAGAGTCGAGCCGTCGACACGCAGTTTCACGCCTTCGACAAGCGCACCGTTGCCACATCCGCCAAAAACAAATCCATCCCATCACAGGAGGGAATCGCCGCCACTTCCCGAACGACCGCCGCCGCCACCGCCGTCGCGTCCCGGACCCAGAGAAAACTTCTCATCCCGCCCCAGGACTGCCGAAAGGGACGGTCGAGCCCTACAATGTTGGAGGTGTGGGGAGGCAGGACACACCAGGAATGAGTGCAAGCGTCCCTGGAAAATCTTCTGCTCACGCTGTGGCAAAGAAGGAACACTCTCCCGAGACTGCCCTTGTCCGGGAAACGAGCAACCCGCTGGACCCAAGCGAGGGAGGCCCAGCGAACGCCGCCAGTAACCTCGAACGAGATCACCGTCACCGAAGGTAACGACAGCCGCCCTCATCTAACAGTATCCGTCGATGGGGAACATTACCTCGCCCTACTAGACACGGGAGCAACACGATCATACGTAGGAGACCGCCTTGCCCACCGACACACCGCCGCAGAAATTACGACGACTCGAGAGCCCCGCTCGTACGCTCGCGTCGCTAGTGGAGAGCTAGTAGATGTGCGACAGAACTTCGAGCTCACCGTCCGAATAGGAGACCGCCCCATCACACACCGTTGGGGTTACATTCCTAGACTGCCCTCCGACTTGATACTAGGGATAGATCTCCTAGGCCGCCTACACTTCCGATTAGACTTGGGAACCGGGAACGTCTACATGGGGAACCGAAAACTTCATCTATCGCCAACATCCTCATGTACGTCGATGGACGATACCGCCGATACAGAAATCCACGCGCTGAACAACGACGAGGAACGCCACCTGCAGCAATTCCTCGAGACCGAATTAAGAGCTTTCGAAGGAATACGAGGGGCGACGCCACTTATTCAACGTGAGATTCGTCTCCTCGATCCGACTCCAATTAAACAGCGCCACCGGCCGCAAAACCCACACATAAAAACGATCATCAACACCGAAATAGACAACATGTTGGAGGAAGGGATCATAGAGCCGTCCGAAAGCCCTAGGAGCTCGCTCGTCGTAATCGTTCGTAAGAAGGATGGAAAACCGAGATTCTGCATCGACTTCCAGAAGGTGAACGCCGTCACCCAGAAGGATGCATACCCCTTACCGTTCATCAACGCCATCCCGGACAAACTCCGAAGGGCTCGCTACATTTCCAGCATCGACCTAAGACAGGGATACTGGCAAGTTCCGCTCACCGAAGAGAGTAAACCGATCACCGCTTTCACTGTTCCTGGAAGAGGATTATTTCAATTCAGGGTCATGTCCTTCGGCTTACACTCCGCTCCCGCCACCTACCAATGACTAATGGACCGGATAATAAGACCTGAACTTGATCCGCATTGCTTTGCATACCTAGATGACATCATAGTGTTGGGAAGCACCTTCGAAGAATATCTAGAAAATCTCCGAACAGTTTTCCGGCGACTAAGGGAAGCCAACCTTCGTTTGAACCCTGACAAATGCCAATTTGGCCGCCGTACCCTGAAATATCTAGGACATATGGTCTCACCCGAAGGAATCACGACTGATCCTGACAAGGTTAAATCTATTCTCGAGATTCCCACGCCACAGAACGTCCGGGACCTCCGTCGCTTCTTAGGGGTCGCTTCCTGGTACCGCCGTTTCGTCCCGAATTTTTCCCAGACCGCCCAGCCACTCCACAGCTTGTTGAGGAAAGGCCGAAAGTGGAAATGGACTACGGAACAAGAGGAAGCTTTCCGGCGCCTAAAGAAGAGTTTGACCGAAGCACCTGTACTAATGTGCCCCGATTTCACTCGGCCGTTTGTACTTCAGACCGACGCATCTGACGACGGGTTAGGCAGTGTGCTAACCCAGAACACCGAACGAGGAGAACGAGTCATCGCCTATGCTAGTAGGACATTGAACGACGCCGAAAGGGCCTACTCCGTCACCGAAAAGGAATGCCTGGCCGTAGTTTGGGGCGTGGAAAAGATGCGACCCTATTTGGAAGGCTACCATTTCACAGTGAAAACCGATCATCAATCCCTGAAATGGCTGTATAAACTGGATAGTCCGTCTGGCTGTCTCATTCGTTGGAGGATGTACCTGCAACAATTCGACTTTGACATCCAGTACCGAAAAGGGAGTCTGAACCGAGTCGCCGGCGCTCTGTCTCGGGCTCCGTTGCCCGATCTCGTCCTAGTTGTCGAACAAGAAACTTCATGCTCATGGTACGACCGGAAGTTGCAGGATGTCCGTGTGAATCCCGAAGGCAACCCAGAGTATTGTGAGAAGGAGGGAAAACTGTACCGACACTTCTGGGATGTGCATGACTACAACGAACCCGATTTGGTGGATTCCTGGAAACTCTGCGTCCCGAAGTAGTCCCGAAACCGAGTGATTTCCGAAAATCACGATCCACCCACTGCAGGACACATGGGAATCGCCAAAACGACCGCCCGAATAGCGCTCCGATATTACTGGCCGGGTATGTTTAGAGACATCGCCAAGTATGTTCGGAGTTGTGAGTCATGCCAGAGATATAAGGTGTCACAACAGAAACCGCCGGGATTTATGCAACCATCTAGAAATCGGGAGCCGTGGGAAACCGTCTGCACCGACCTGATGGGACCGTTACCTCGTTCCGCGAAGGGCAATCAGTACGTCGTCGTATTCCAGGACCGGTTCATCAAGTGGGTCCAGGCACGAGCAATCCGTAGCGGCACCAGTCAGAATGTAACAAGGGCATTCTACGAAGAAGTGGTAACCCGTTTTGGTTGCCCCAAAACTGTACTTAGCGACAATGGGACTCAGTACACCGGCCGGCCGTTCCAGGAACTCCTGAAGGAAATTCATGTTCAACACCGCACCACACCGCCGTACACACCACAAGCCAATCCCGTTGAGAGAACGAACCGCACCCTGAAAGTAATGATAGGGCAGTTCAGCGAGAACGACCACCGCCGATGGGACGCCCATCTGCACGAGTTGGTTTTTGCCATCAACACTTCTCGCCACGAATCCACCGGTTTCACACCAGCAATGCTGAATTTTGGCAGAGAACTAGAACCCCCGCACCGACTGTTCCGAACTCCGGAGAACTCTCCGCCCGCTGAACCCACCGAAACCGAGACCGTCGAGACACTTGGACGTCTGGAGAGATTACGGGATGTTTTCTCTCTCGTCCGCGTCAACCTCGCCAAAGCCTTCACGACTCAGAGCCGTCACTACAATCTGCGACACCGAGATTGGCGATGTCATGTGGGTGATAAAGTCCTAAAACGCGAAGTCACCTTGTCAGACGTGGCGCGGGGAATTACGGGCAAATTAGCACCACGATACTCCGGACCCTACACCGTCGTAAAAGTCCTGTCTCCCGTGGTCTACAACGTGAAAGCAGAGAATGGCCCTACAATAAAAAGGGTTCACATAAAAGATCTAAAACCGTTTGCTACCGATGAAAAATAGGCGAAGTCGCTCCGCCTCTGAGACACCGGCGCCTTCGACTCCCGAAGCAGCTGGGAAGCGACGGCGCCGTGAGAGACGTTCACCCGACTCGCCGAGATGAGAACCCAGTGGCGTGCCGTCGTATTATTCTCCGAGACCGCCGTCCGTGACAGGATCGCCGAGACCGCCGGCCGGCGCCGTCCGCCGCGGGCCAAACCTCCACGATGCAGAAAACCGTTGATTGAAGAGGGGTGGAAGATGCGCCACCAGTGCGGAAAAAGTGTTAACATCAAAAGTGTGCTGGGAATCGCCTAGCCATCTGTTGACCAGCACAGCGAATCTTTGGACTTGAGTAGCAATACTTTCGAGGACGACAATTGGCCAAGAAAGTAGAAAACTACCTCTATGATCCCTACAGCGTTGCCGAACCCCGGCTCGGAGCACGGTATCGCGCTCAACCGTGCCTCAACCCTTATGCGATAATGTTTAAAGCGTATGAAAAGGAAGATTTTAGGCGTGCGGTTTACGGTTTGGAGTTTACGAGACGTTTGAAAATGTAATACCATTCACGACCATGGTTTTTAATAAATTGCTGAGGAGCCCTTTTTCACTTAATAGAATTTTTTCTTAAAATTAGTGTATTCTTGAAATATTTTTTAGATTGAGTGATAATTTGTTAGGTACTAATAAAAAACCTTGCAAAAAGAACCACCAAAATAAATATTTTTTAGGAAAACAGGAAAAAACACTTTTTAGCGATTGAAATGTTTTTGGAAAACGCTCCCATTTCGAAATTTTTGCGATTGTATAACGGAAAAAAAGGAAATTAGAAATGTCCCTTACAAACGAGGCGATGGTTCCTAAATCTATAGTATTGCTCTGCCTTTGTCATTCAATTCAAAAAAAATTTTCAAAGTGCAGGCAATTAACAAAATTGTTATTTAAACTGTTACGACGTAACAAAGATTTTAGTAAATGCCGAACAAACCATCTTTCTCAGAATACAGTGTGAATCTTGTTTATTATCAGATAAAGAGTTGGCTCGGTAATGAACTATCTTCACAAGATCGGGGCTGGCAGAGAACAAAGTTCATGTTATTACTAACAATGACAGATAAACCTCCAGCGCCTAAAGAACAACTTGAACAGATAATAAGAAAATTGTTATGCCATGTACACGCTCATATTTTCATTTCAATAACAAACGATTTTAAAATAACATATCGTCGGTCCCATGCCAAAACTAATGAATGTGCAAAACCATAGTTTTGAGATAATTACATTTAAAGTTTGTAATGACAGGGAAAAATAGGGTTTATGTGCGATTTTTCGTGAATACTCGACTTCGCCTTTTGGAGAATTGGCGCGCAAACACATTCGTGAGTTTGGCATGGCTAATATTGGTCATTTTAAGACTTCCGGTGCACTTAGTTCAGAATGGTCAATTTTGCACATTCGTGGTTTTGGCATGGGACCGACGATATGGTTCTGTCACTTTTATCAGCTATTTAATAGGTATTTATGATACAAGTGTGAAAAGTGCATGTTGCTTACAGAACGAGCGCAGCGAGTTATGTAATTCAAACAAGTGCCTTAAACGCACTTTTCTCACATGTATCATACAAGATTTTTTCTCATTCACAAATAATAATTAAGATGTTTCGAAAAATATCTGAAATAAGTCAGATTCTGAACTATTCAAAGTTACAATCCAACTATCTTAGAAATCATTGTAACCAAGGTAATGAAAGTTTGTTTCGTAAAAAAAAACTCTCAAATTGACAGCTACTTTTGGTCGAATCAGGTCGAATCTATTTTTATTTTTCGCACTAGTGCGAAAAGTAAGTACTTTTTGCACTAGTGCGAAAAGTAAAACAAGTGCATTAAAATTGCGCTTTTCACACTAAAGTGACAATCGAAAAGTACAACGTTTCAATCGTGAATAAGAAAAAATATATATTATTACGTCCTTCAAATACAGCAAACATTTAAAATATGATAGAACATAAGTTAAATAAATTATTAGATGTGAAATTAACATTATTCATATTTATTCAAGGACGTTTGTAGAAAATGAAAAAACCTTAAAAATGATGTTTTGCATACCACGATCGGACCGTTTTTAACTAAGAAAAACCGCGAAAACGATGAAAAAGGACTTTTCTACATTTATTTAACTTGGTTAAGTTCGGCGATTCCCATCTCGGTACAAGAAACAGGTAAACGGATTAAATTTAAAGAGCGGATTTAGGCAAATGCCGTTTGCCTGCTTTTTTTACCTTTTAGTGTGTTTTTTAAATTTGTGCCTTTTCCAAAAATTAAATGCCTTTTTTTTAAATTGTGTCCCTTTTTCTGCAATATTTCGTAGTTTGAAATCTCTTAATCATTAACTATCTTAATCCTTTCAACAAACGGTTTCATAATATGCCCGTTAGGAACATCCGGCAGATCCTATAACTATCACCGAGAATTACTTACCGTTTAGAACTGGGGAATTCCAGGGTGTTTTGAGGTGGGTGACTGTATAAACTATAAAAATTACTGTGTTTCTTAGAGTTAAGGGAAAAACAGTAGGTAAAAGTTTTGTGGAGTGTTTCAATAGTGACCATTTGATGATTTGAAATCATTGTGAGCTTGTGGTTTTGAAAGATCAGAAGATGTATACGATGCCACCGGTAAAGTGATCTTGGACCAATCACAGAAACTTCAGCTTTAAAATTTGCTCCAGTGACATCCTGTGACGTAGAACGATCTTTTTCGCAATACAAAGATATTTTATCAGATAAAAGACAAAACCTCGGCTGAAAATACTGAAAAATATTTAATTACATCCTGGGAAACCAAGAAAGTTTCATATACTTAAATTCAATTATATATTATGCAAGTTGTATATATGTATAATTAAATTACATAAATTTCAGTTAATTATTTATAGTTAATTAAACGTATAACCAAATTTTTAAACGAGAGTATGCCTTTTTTCTCATTCGATATTATTCATATTACTATTACATATATACCTTTTTCTTTGAAAAATGAAAGTATTTTGTAAGAAAAACAGGATGTATTAAAAATTTTTTAGTCATTTAAGTTGCCTTTTTTTGTCATTTCAGGACCTTTGTTTTGTTATTTGAATTGCCTTTTTGCAAATAAATTGTGCCTTTTTTATTAAATTTTATGCCTTTTCCCTTATTTTTTAGTGCCTAACTATCCGCTCTTTACGTATTAATTACTAAAGAGCGGATAGTAAGGCGTTTACCTCGTATAAATACCTTCCTTTTTGCCTGAACTAGCTATTTTTTGAGGTTGTGGCCTGATATATCCAATTTTATTATTGTTATGCCTTTTTTATTTTTTAATTATTTCGAGAATTTTGAGATGAATTCAGAGAAATCCTATACCCCCATTGAATTTTTTCCAAAACCCCAAATGCCCATACCTGTTGAAATACTTAAATACTGCCTTTTTGCCCGAGTTAGCTAATTTTTGAGGTTTAAATGTCCCGCATAAGTCCTTTTAGTTATTCAAACTACTATATGATAATCCGGATTTTTAAGGTTTATTTTTGCATCATTTGATATTATAATTGCCTTATTTGGTAAGTTTTTCTTACCCATTTGATTTTTCATTTTGCCTATTTTACGATTTTATCGTGCCTTATTATCCGCTCTTTACATAAAATTACATAAATACAACCGCTTTACAACAACGAAACGGTACGTTCATAAATGTACAAACCGACGGGAGACCCTACTTATTTCACTTTTATACCTGTAGTAGGTACCTGTTTTGATCTGAGGAGATGATCGAGGTATAAACGGCAACATCGCGCCTTGTTAGAACCCCATTTTCCAATACACCCTCAATACAAGTTATTAGTTTCAACTGGGTTCAATATATAACCGTTGAAATCTCCGGTGGCGACACTTTCCTGACGGTAAGCTTGTGGGTAAGAGGGGAGTGCGGCAAGGAAAGAGGGTGTACGGTTTAGTCCATAAGGTGGCGTATCTATAACCCTCTTCAATCAACGAGAAAACCGCCGACGCCGCCGTGCAAGTCTCTCACGAGGATTTCAAGGACCTCCGCAGTCCGACCGAGCAGGCGAGGGCCTGGGTGAACTCCGGGCTCGGAAGGAGGCAATTACAACGGGCCTACCGAAGGGGGTTCCTGAGTAAACTAAACTCAGGACCCTACACGCATTACGTGGGGGATTTGCTGCCGGAAGTCAAGGAGGACCCGTTCCCCGCCTTGACAATACTAGAAATTTTGGAGGCAGAATTCCGAGTGGGGGAAGGAGACTACCGCCGACACGCGGAGCCAAGACTGCGGCCTGCGACAGCTTCCGCCCCGGCCGAGCCCGTCACTTCCGCCCCAGCCGAGTCCGTCACTTCCGCCCCAGCCGAGTCCGTCACTGCCGCCCCGGCCGAGACCGCCCCGACCCCCAGGAGCACCCCCAGTCCCAGGACGTCTGCCCGCGTGGAGATTACCCCCTCGTCCTGCTGGAGGTGTGGGCAGAAGGGCCACCAGAGGAACGGCTGCAGGAACCCGGGGGTGGTGTTCTGCTCCCGCTGCGGCGCCGTGGGCAGGATGTCCAAGGACTGTCGCTGCCGGTAGAGGTGTTTGATGCTTAGCATTTAATTTTTTTTATATCAATTTTATTTATTTAGATTTTTTTTATTGGGAGATTGATAGGGATACCGGGTAAAGTTGGGAGTGCCCAGAAATTAGGGACAAAAGGGTAATTTTTCTTAATAGGGATTTGACCGGGTTAAGATATTTATTTTTTTATTTGTAAATAGGAACACGTGCAACCGTTTAATCATTCAACCGCGAAAAGCTCCGACACCTTATCCGCCGATATTATTGTTTGGAAGAAAAGCAATAATGTCCGTATGAAACCGTTACAATTATTGCTTTTCTTGAGGAAAAAAAGGGGGGGATGTAACGAAGCCGATCTTAGAGAGTTGAGAGTAGACCACCCACCATACATTTAAACGCGAAATCAAATCTATCTCGGATAGATGGCGGCCGATAAGGCACTATTCAATCCACCATAGTTTCAATATCAGGACTAAATGAATATGAGCCACTCGCCCTCTACGGCGTTCTCTGCTCGAGTTAATCCAAGGTGAGAGCCATTACTTGTCTGTGACAAACCGCCCGTTATTAGCATTTATCCGTTGTGTTTCTGTCCTACCGACCGATATATGTAATTGTCGTATTTGTAATTGTGAGCGTTACCGACCGATCAAACCGACCGAATTAATTATTACCGTCCGATTGTGAGAGTACCGCCGACCGAATTATATGTACCTGTGAACGTTACCGTCCGACCGATCCAACCGACCGAATTGTTCGTTATTTGTTACATAACCGTCCGATTGTGAACGTACTACCGACCGATACATGTAACTGTGAACGTTACCGCACCGTTAGATCTAGACCGACCGATTGTGAACGTAATACCGACCGATTGTGAACGTAATGCCGACCGAATTATATGTATCTGTGATTGTTCCGCCGTTATATGTTATGTAATTGTCCGTTACCGACCGATATATGTGAGTGATCTGTACTACCGTCAAAATATCCGTCTCTCAGAACCGCTACGAATTAATTTTTCCTTCATTGTAGAGAAAAGTTAATTTTCCGCTGTCCTCCGCTTACTCTCTCTCTCTCACACTCTCGCTCTCTCGTAAAAGCCGCACTACTGAATATTAGACTCTGCACGTTTTCTTATCTTCTCCGTATTTAGCTATTTCTCTTTCATTGTGAAATTGTGGGGATAATTTTCCGTTTTCTCATTTTCAATATTTAGAGGGTTTTTCATATTTTAAATCTTAATTTTATTGCTCACAAAAGTATTGTAATTTTCAGTTTCCGCATTTTCGCTTATTTAAATAGTTTTCGATCTTTCCGATCTCCTTTAGAATAAAATTTTATTTCTCCCCAACTGTGATACTTTTATATTGTCGCATTTGTGTTTCCTTTCCGAGATATATAAATAATTGTAAATAAGTTTTTTTTTGTTTTTCTCCGGTGTCCGTTCGACGACCTCGCAGGTGTTAGTCGAACGAATTGTTTTCACGGCCAATTGGGAATAAAATAATTTTAGGATTTTCTATTTTTGAGCGTGTGTTTCATTTCTACAGACAACCCTGGTAATCTCCTGAGTTCGTAAATTACCCAGGCACATTCCCGAGGGAGAAAACCCTTAAAAATCTGGCGCCCGAGCAAAACCGTAAAACCGACTCCTAAAACCGATTAACCGAACTCCTGAACTCCGTCCCAGCGCCAAATCTCACATGTAACCGCACCTAAGCCCGTTACAAGCTCAATCCACAACGAAAAATCAGACCATTTTCATTGAATACCATACCATCTTGAGGTCCAATAGTGTGAGATTCGTGAAAAAATTCAATTTCAAAGAAATATTCTGGATTGCTCGATGGTCTGATGTTCAGTTTATATGAACTTTGGACTCTGGTATCCAGGAACTGCGAAGGCAAATGACATTGAATGAGGAAAAAGTCAATTAGGAATCAAGTTATTAGGATATAATATGACAACACCGAATATATCCTTTTATTAAGGTAATATTTAAAAAATACTACTAAATATGTGAAACAAATGTAAGAGAATCTGAAAATGAAATTTGTGGCTCAGCCGGGATTCGAACCCGGGTCTCCCAATATCTCGTCAGGTGTTCTAACCAACTAAACTACCGAGACACCTATCAATTTCATTTTGGACGTTCGTGTTAAAAAATGAAAATTGAAAATGAAAATGTTTTGAAAATTTCATTTTCAGATTCTCTTACGTTTGATTCATATACACCATCACTTTGAATTAATTTCGAGAACATATTCCATCAACTACTAAATATTGTTTATTGGGTTTATTAAAAAAGATGCAGATCTATAAAATAATATAAGCATTAATTTATCGAGGAACTTTCTTTATTACTTTGTTATGAATACCTTTCGTATTTAGACTATCCCGGCATAAATTTCTCTAAATATTTCACAATTTTTTCGTACTGAGCACTGCTGAACCTGAGTGCGTTAGGGGCCTTCTTTGTTTCATTGAGCTTCACTTCGCAGAGTGTTTGGGGAAACGAAACGGTCAAGCATACTGGCGGATCCGGGAATGAATAAGTTTGCGCTACTTGATTGAAGAAGAATACTGAAAACTCTCCAAGGTCAATTCATCCGAAATCATTATTACCCCTAGATGCCACACGTCATTGAAGGTAAACGCTGCATATTGACCACATCGCTAAGATCTAATAATTTTCCCGGTTAAGTCAAAAGCTAGAGCATACTTGTCATCCAAATTGGTATGTTTGAATTTAATATTCCGATCATTATGCAAAAGAAATTGGTGATTTACCATCACCACAACGATTTATTCCCGTTTCGTCACCCGCGCCTTATATTCCCGTTTCGTCACCTGACTACCTAACCTCCAAGGAAAAGTTGCCGTTTCATCACCTGTTACCTTTTTGCGGGCGAAAAAACAGTAGGTGATGAAAAGTGAAACGGACATGAAACCTATTTATTATTGAGGGCAAATCAGCATCTTTTGGACAAATGGTACACAGACCAAATATGCAATTCTTGTTTTCTGGGCTACAAACTAAATTATCAACAAGTTCCTTAGAGGTTAATTTTGTGTCAGAACGATTTAGGAGTTTGAAATTTTGATGGATGTGACAAACACAAATTGAATGTGTACCATTCGCATCAGGTAACATGCATTGTCTGGGCCGCAGTTCACAAAATTTTGAGAATCCCACTTTGTCCCCGGGGAAATTTGTTTTTAATTCAGCATAGAATTCTCGGAGATTAACTAGCATCAATATCTTTTGAGCATACATGATCTTGCCGACTTTCAACCTTGGCATAATTCTGGAATGAGCGCACACATCGTCAAAATAAAAATCAACATGTTAGACGATAATATCTTCAAAGGACTTACCTGCCTTGGATTTTGGTCTAAGAACTAGCCCATACTTGTTTTTTAATTGCCTTGCTTGTCTCACAGGCCGCTTGGGAATACTGAAATAATTCTCGACTTCAACTTTCTTCATTTCATCCAGAATTACTGTTAGCAGCTGAATTTTCCGTGATCTGGAAGACATTGCCATTTGAGCATTTAGGTCTTTAATTAGAGTATCAAACATGTCGGATTATTTTTATTGAGTCTGGAGGAATTCCCAAGGTAGATGTGCTTGGAAGCTCCAACTCTTTTTTCAGTTTGTCCTCGCACGTTTCTCTCAGCCTTAGCAGTTTTTTTCTGGGCGTATGCGATTTCCGTGGCTACTGTTCTCCCACGCAATTTGATTGGAAAAATTCCGCATTTCTGGAAAATGTCATTGCAGAATTCTATAGCATTTTCATTTGGCGTACATGTAGGTGCGCCTTTGTCAGGTGTAGAGTGAGTGATATTCTTTGAGTTCGGTTCTTCGTGATGATGGTCAGGTTGAGTTTCAGGGCTTACATTCCCAAGGTATTTTAAACAATTTGTACATATTTTTTGACCGAGTATTGTTTTGAACCCCTTTTTAAGTATGCGAATATATTGCTCTACCAATATGTACCGAAGATGTGAGGTTATCACACGCTTATACTTTCTCGCAGGATCAGCGTGCGTGCGTGCGTGCGTGCGTGCGTGCGCACACACGCACCCACGCACGCACGCACGCACGCACGCACACACGCGCGCACGCACGCACACACACACACACACACACACACACATCTACACAAACACACACTAGCAACACGCACGTCTGTCATATTGGTTGCCTAAACAAATATGGTTCGTATTAGTTTTCGTATATGTGGTTACCTACCCTTAGACGCATGGTAAGCAGACTCTCGTACACGTGGTTGCCTACCTTCAGACGATCTATTAATTTTCGTATACGTGGTTGCCTACCCTCCTCAGACGCGGACGCCTTCGCCGCCGTTTAAATAACGACACACGATGACTACGAGGACAATGGCCGAGATAGCTCAGCGGGAGAGCGTACCCTCGCGACCGGAAGGTCCTGGGCTCAAACCACAGTTTCGACGGTCGTCTTATGGGAAATGACTAAAAAATATTTCACATAAGACGAAATATTTACTACGCTAGACATCTACCGAGAAACTGCACGAAAGACCGCGCACGCGCGGCGTCCGGGGAGAAGACCGCGCCCCCCTGACGAAGTAATAATGCGGGCAATGAAATGCATTGAAGGCTTGACGCATGGTCGCGGATTAGCAGAAAACGTAATAGGAAAATGGATTCTATCAAGGAGTGCTTTAATAGAAGTAGGGAATGCTATGGAATCATTTTGTAATGTCACGTTTGCTACATCCGAACAACACGTACACAATCGCTTATCTCGTATATCTAGACATCACTATCAACAAAATCGGTGGAGCGATCTAGAAGGCAGTTAAAAATATTGTGCGAGAAGTTGCTGTTGACAAGAACACAACGATTACCTTCAATCAAACGCAATTCCTCAGCAATGAAAAAAACAAATCTAGAATTATAGAAATGCTTTGTACTTCTTCAAAGGAAGCGGGCTTTCGATCAAAAATCGCTCCCGAAGACGCTCATAGATTAATAGTTCTAACAGCAATAGAAAATGCTCGCCTCGATTCGGAAACGACTACTGTTATTATTGTAGGTGAAGATGTCGACTTACTGGTTATTTTATTTCAACTAGCGCAGGTTTTAAACAACATTTATTTCCGCAAAGAAAGTAGGGGTCCCAACCTACATCACTTTTACACCAGTAATACTTTTGAATATCCTAATTTACAGAAAATAATAGCCCTTATTCATGCATTCTGCGGATGCGATACTACCTCTTGCCCTTATAGATCTGGAAAAAATAAATAGATTGATAAAGTACCACATAAGGAATTAATTGAATTAGCTTCCACTTTTTATTATGCAAATGCCACTGTGGATCAAGTAGCTCGCAGTGCATTTCACTTAATCCGAGCAATGTATAGCAGTAAAGCTGAAAAACAGTTGACAGATAGGTCGAAGTCTTTCTCTTTGAACGATTTGCGCTATTTACATTTCAGTAAGGCAAAAGTTAAAAAAGCCGTTGCTTTAGAATCTTTGCCACCAACAGAAGGAGCGGCTAAACAGCATGCTTTACGAGTATTCTATCAATTGCAGCTTTGGTTAGGTAATACCCATTTGAAAGCAACTGATTGGGGTTGGCAAGTAAGAAATAATAACTTACTTCCAGTTGGAAGTAAAGATCCGCCAATACCCAAAAAATTGCTTGATCACATTTCATGCTCTTGCTCTAAAAAGGGGTGTGTTAATGCCTCATGAAGCTGTAAGAAACACGGATTACGATGCACGAATCTTTGTGCGCACTGCCACGAGGATACTTGTAGTAATTTAAAAAGCAATGGTACTTCGGCTGAGTTAAATGATGAATTAGAGTTTGAAGATGATTGCGACGATGGGAATGATAATCACACAAAAATCGGATACGCTGATAGCAATAATGATAAGAGTTTAGAAATACAATATTGTACGAATGCGAAAAGAAAAAAAATGTTGTAAATATTACTGTTTCAAAATAATCCTTATGTAAGGTATTTTATATATTAATGCAATGTATTTTGTAAAGTAATGATGTAATAAAGAAAAAATCGTTTCATAACCACATTAAATCTGAGTGCACCCCGTTTATTATTTACCATTTCTCAATATAAATATTTATAATTTATAGTTAAATTTGCATAATAATATTTTCTCGAATAGTGCCTCACCCATTAGTGTTGCATTATATCTGATGGCAGAATCGGTTTTTTCGGGTTCGGCTAGCCCGGAATAAAAAAAAACAAGGTTGAAATAGCTTAATTTGTTGCCGGGATATTATTAACAGCAAATTCCCAACTCGAGCGCACGGCGCTACTATTACTATACGTAGGTATACGCTTCCCCTCACGGCAGCGGTGCCCTCTCTCCTCCGTTAATTTCGGGCGCTCGGCCGACTTATGCCATGTTTGAGGGCATTTTACACCCATGTGACATAATTTTATAAAAAAAAAACTGGAATAGAGGTCTTGTAGTGTGCGATCTCTTCCTTCGGGATCCTTTTCAGAAATTGGAATTGCACTACCCACAGAGCATCCAGCCTTCTCGAAAAAAGGGCCCCCCGGATATTCAACCGGCCAGTTTGCTTAAACTATTAATCGGACAGCGCCTAGTTTGTGTACATATTAACTTCATTTTGATAACCACTTAGGTTCGGAAGCATTTTTCTCCATTGTAAAAACTCGCGGAGTTATGAATTTTTCAATAATTGAAAATTATTTTGGTTTTCCAAATTTTCTCCTTTTTTATTATCCGATCGGGTTGATTTTCGCCTCATTCTCTTCGCCTTTTTACTACCTACAAATTGTCTGTTGACACCGTGGTCATTCCTTTAATACGCTCGTTGCTATTAAAGAAAGACGAAAAAACGTTTTTTTGTTAAATTTTTTATAAAAAAATTGTTGTCGGTTTAATCTGATGTTGAAAACTTGACAATAAGAATCCTCATTAAATTTTCTAAAAGGTGACGTAAGTCGCTACCTCCTTAGAATTTGGTCACAAACGGGTACGTTTTGGAGCTCTAATGCTTGGTGTATAAGACGTCCTCTCTCCTTTTATACCTACTGTACTCGTAGCGAGCGATTCTGGGATAACATATGATTTACCTACAGTTGTACAATGTTTCTAAAGCCCTTGTATTGCGATTCTATATACTTTGTGTAAATTTCTCTTCAAGGTATTCAAAATATCGAGATAAATTCAGTAGATCGTTTTCCATGCTAACGGTGTCGGTCGAAGGACTCCCTGAATACTATATTATTCACCGTGACATAATATTGTATATTAATGAACATAATTTAATTATTATCCCATTGATTTTTTAAATGATTATCTATTGAGATAATTGGAGCTTAACATTCTGTTTCCGAGTTTTTAACAAATCGTACATCATCTTCTACACAATCTACATCATACCATTCAAATTCATTTTCATTATTTTCCTCAGAATAATTTTCGACCATCATAATAGCCGCAAAATTATTGCAAATTATCCCACAAAATAATAAATGATCTTTTAATTTCGTTAATGAAGCAATATAAATGTTACATTTTTTGCAAATATTTTTGTTGATGTTTGTTTTGGTGGATGGACCCGCAATAGCACAAGGATCAATGTTTAAAGGTTTAAAGTGATTCAAAACAAATTCACTATTCTTAAAATCATGTTGAACAAACAAAGAAGGGATGTTGCCCTTTTTTCATTAATTTCAAGTCAATTACTTGTTTATTAAACCGGCTACGGTGGAGGGATAAATTGATCAGATTTTAAAAACAGAACTTCGCGGTGAAGTGCAACAATCTAGGTTTCTACATTTAACAATTTGTAAAAAATATTTACTGATATGAACATGAGTCCTCTGCCATTCTTCAGATTTTTTAATTATGTTACATTCCATTAATTCAGAGGCTTCGGGTTCCATATATTCACTTGCAACAGGATATTTATCTATAACCACATTTAACCAAATATCTGATAACACATTTCCTGCTTGACAAAAATTTTGCTTTTCCTTGCTCTAATCGATTGTTTCTCCATTTGCATTCAAATGCGATATAAAATGTTCATAGACAGTATTACACCTGCTAACTCTTTGAGCAAAGGAGCCATATTCTCCGTTCTACCTGATTACATGCAGTACGCCCAGGTGCATTAGTAGCTATAAAAATTGCATCGAAATCATATGTTATAAAATTGTGAATAGCAACGGTTATAACTTTTCTATATCGCGAGCTTTCATCACGGTCACCAACGACTATAAAAATTGCAGTCGGTTTGATTTTATCGTTTGTACTTTTAACATTAGTGATAAATTCAGGACACGTAAACACACTTTGCATATCTTTGGCATGTAAGAAAGCAGTTGAAGATGAATGTTTACCTGAGCGTACACATAAGTAAGATGGTCCGGAATATCCAACTGCTTCATGATAACCTAAACCGTTTTCATTAAAAGCAATACCAGCGTAAACAGATGGAATGATATTATGTCCTTTGGCAACCACCCAATCATGATCGGGAAGCTTAACTCGATACTCTAAATGCATCAACAGAGGAGTCTGTTTATTTTCTGCTGTTATGCCGATTGGAACACGAACTTTATCTTCTTGGTAATAAATATATCTTCTTCAGGACCCAGTAATGAAGCCAATACTTCCAAATGGTCTATGGATGATGCTGTAAACCTAGATTCAATATGTGCCTTGTGTAAATCGGTTTGAGCCTTAGCTAATTTAACGGGAACATTTTAAACGTGCTTTTTTCCTTCAATAATACAGGAATTTCTTAGAAGTAACCTCAGATAAACACCACTTGGGCTAATTTTGAAACCATAATTACTTCTAAGGGCATCAGTTTGTGGCAAGGATCCGTAAGGCCCGTTTAAGAAATCCCGAATTTACTCTTGGAAGATGGTTTCATTGATGTGTCTTCGTTTATATTTAGAACAAGACTCTCTTTACACTAGTATATTGGTTACGGTTCACGGTACCTTACTATCGTCAGCAATATTTGAGTAAGGTACAACGCCCCAGTAACTATGGAGTCGGATTTATTGGAGGTGGTGTGATGACAACGCGTAATTAATTACATGAAATGCAAAGGTATATGTCTGTTAAATAGGTTCATAAAAAACTATTGAAGCATTCATCACAAGATAATTCACTTAATGTTTCTATACTTCTTATACTTTCTGATCGGCGTTTTCGATGAGCAGCACATCCAAACGTCGCTATATCAACTATTGCTTTTAATAGCTCAGGTTGGTCGTCTTCAATTCTTGGACGGCCCACAAAATTTAATTTAGTGTTTTTAGCATTATGAGTTTGATTTCCGGACATCAAATTTCGGTTAAGGACATAATCATCTCCGACCCAAGACACATATAACGTGTTACACACACCAGCAAAAAAAATAATTTAAAGATTAAAAATGATGAAAATTTGATGGTGATTTAAATGAACCATTCATTGACAAATTACCTACTTCTTGCTAACATGAATTGTTTTAAACAAAAATATTAATATTTATGTGCAACTACATTTAAATTCTATTGAAGCAGGTGTTTGAATGGGTTTTGCAGCCCACGAGTATAATATCCTACCTTTAACCCTGGTAATCAAGATGTTAAAAAACAATTACGATGCAGTTGTGTGTAATATTTTTTACTTACTTTAGAAGGTGTTTATTTTTTATGAAATAATCTACATAATAAGATAATCTATTTGGGAATTTTGAATGTCTCCATATAAAATTTATTTCGTATACGGTTTTCTGACCTACAATAAATATAATAACCAAATAAAAACATTGGTTTATAAAGTATAACGCTTTATTGAAGCATATTTTATCGAAGTTATTATTATCAGTGTATTGTTCAAAATATATACTGTAACGAGGCAAATCCGTGGCTAGGCAACCAAATCTGCTTTCGCATAATTAACTTAAGAGGTCACTCACTCGGAGCGTTAGCGTCGATGTCCGGTATTCAAGATTAAATGAATTTTCTTAAGAGGGCGAGAGATATAACCCGCCCGGAGATGTTTGTTCGGTACGCGAGAAATATAGGCCGATAGGGAAATTCAAACGAGATCTTAGCCCGACGAGTCCTCGAACGGTAAGAACTTACATTCCGCTCTGGCGTTCCGTCATTTTGGAATCCGCTTTATTTCCCGACTTCACATTGGCGTGCCGTCGTTGTGGGGTCACTAGGGAAATCCGTTTAGGGACCCTAGTACTGCAGGACTACGACATTGGCGTCCCGTCATTGTCGTATCAGTCTAGGTATACGTAGAGTTAGAGACCGTTTTATTCCTCATTGGCGTCCCGTCACTGAGGGATCCGTTTTATTTCCCGATCTCGCATTGGCGTCCCGTCATTGTGAAATCCGTGTAGGGTTCCTAGCTACTGCAGGATTGCGTCATTGGCGTCCCGTCATTGGCGTATCAGTCTAGGATTTTAGTGGTAGGGACCGTTTTATTCCTCATTGGCATCCCGTCATTGGGGAATCCGTTTCATTTTCCCGCCTGATCTCGCATTGGCGTCCCGCCGTTGTGTGATCATTAAAGGCAACCCGTGTTAGACGTAGGCACTATTAAAGTGTATCCACAGACTGCAGGAATACGACATTGGCGTCCCGTCGCTGTCGTATCAGTCTGGGGGTACGTCGCTGTTAGAATTATTTCCCTGTCTGATTTCGCACCGGCGTTCCGTCAATGAGAAATCAGTCCGGGAAATCCGCTAATCATTTTCCTATCACGTTATCACCACTACCGATTTGGGTGTTAGGGTTTGCATTTGCTTCCGCCGCAATACTAGTGTATCCTTTTACTGATTGCTTTATTCCGCTCTCTTGCCTCTGCTTAGAACTAGACCGCTTTACCGACACTTTAAACTGCACGTTTTCCTCGCTTTTCCGAACCCAGCTAATTTAACTTTCGCTACTCTCCTCGCCTTGTAGAATGATTAGTTCTTGCATTTTCCATACTTGTAAATTGTTTATTTATTTTTCATATTTAGATTAATTTGGCATTCTCCGTAGTTTCACTGTTTAACAACTTATTTCCTTATTTTCAATACTTATAGTACGGTGTTATTAACCTAAAAAAAGGCCTAACCTTGACATCCAAAGTAAAAGTTTTATTCCAACTCCAAATTGTTCCATATAACCCTCTTATTGTTTGGTAAAAAGTTACACCATTTTGAGCGTCGGGTTTGGGGGGGAGGGGGAGAAAAAGTAGGAAATTTAGTAGTTTTTTTAGTTGTTTGGAAATTGGTTGAAAACTAAGCTGTTTAGCACAAAGAGTGTTATATACAAAAATATTCTACATGAAATTTTAAACTAAAAATGTCCTATGCATATTCCCTGTAAAATTTACGGTTCATGAGTTGCAGACGGTGTAAAAATAAAAATGATATAATTTTTAAGGTTTTTTTTTATAAGTAAATGATTTAATTAAAGAGTAATAATATACCACAGTACTATAGTCACAAAGAGGCTAAGAGGCACCATAGAAGGTTGAAAAAGTAAAAATAATTGTTAGGAGAAACGTGGTAGTACAAGCAGGCGTGGCCGCCATCATAGTGACCTTGGACCGCGGGCCGCAACCAATGGCGGTTCTGTCTTCTGCACCTGTTGTCTGCCCCCTCCATTCCACCCCTCCCTCACGCACTGTCACAGATCGATCGATATTCTTCTTCAGTCGTCTTAGGAGACAAGTTGAGTACGTTTGTGCGTGGTACTTCTAGTGCAGTTTTGCTATAAATTTTTTATAGTTGGTGTTTATAGTAACGTGCGAATTATGTGAAAATCACTTGAGATAGTGTGTTAGTTATGGCGGAGTGTGTGTTAAAACCTTGTAAGGACAAGGGTGGTGAACTAATTACTCTGACTAGAAAGGCGGTGGACAAAATAATTCAGTGCAGTGAAATACGTAAAGATGGCGTCAAAGCCAAGTTCCTGCAGAATGATTCGCTTCAAGTACATAGTAAGTGTCGACAAACCTATATATTACGTCCAAAACCACCTGAAATGGAAAAAGAACCTCCAGCAAAGATACCACGTGAATCATTTGATTTTAAAGCCTTATGTTTTCTTTGTGGTCGCAAGTGTGTAGATGTATCTAAATGCAGGAATCCTGCTCAAGAAAAGTGGAGTTTAGTGCAGAAACTTGAACTGATTGAAAGCATCAGAACGGAAGCAAATAACAGGCATGACAAGTGGGGAGATGAGGTAAGTGTGAGCGCTCTCAGGTCATAGATCTCGTAAGTTCTGATGGGAGGTACCACTGGCATTGTTATAAGACATTTCAAAAGCCAGGATCGTCACGGCCCGAAAAAGGAGTAGCAACCAGTAAAGGTGGGTCTAGTGCTGATGCCAAAAGAGAAGACGCTTTTGAAAAGCTATGTGATTATTTGGAGGAAAACAATGAATGTCAATACGACTTTGAAGAACTACAAAATATATTCCTTCGTCTGAGCCCTGAAGTTGAGCCATATACTGTCACACATTTCAAAAGAAAACTTTGCCAGCGTTATGGTAATAGTTTAATTTTTGCAGTTTTACCAGGAAAAAGAAGTGTGATTTGTTTTTCTGGAGCATCAACTAATATTTTATCAGACAACTGGTATAAAAATCGGAACTGTGATAATGAAGCAGAGGAACTGAGATTGATCAAAACTGCAGCAGCACTTATTCGACGTGAGATAAAGTCCAAAAGTTACGACTATTCCCAGTTTCCAACAATTGAAGATATTCGTAAAGGGGGATCTGAACTGGTACCTGAGTTGCTCAATGTCTTGATAACTGAAATCATTCAGCCTACTTGTACAAGACAAACATCAGAGAAAATCCAGAGGGAAAAACAAATTATGGAAAGGAAAAAAACAGCAATAAGTCACAGTATAATACGCGCTGCTCGTCCAAGATCGTTTTTATCCCCAGCCCAACTTGGAACGGGTGTTTTGTTACACAGAAAATTTGGTTCGAAGGTCTTGATTGACACCCTCTGCAATATGGGTGTTTGTGTACCTTACCAGGAAGTGTTGAGATATGAGAGATCCGTCACTTGCCAAGAGAACACAAGAATAGAGAACGGTTATGTGCAATTCGTGTTCGATAATGCAGACTACAATGTTCACACACTAGATGGTCATAACACCTTCCACGTCATGGGTGGAATTGCTTGCATTACACCTAAAACAGCTCTTCAGGTTGAGGAAAATGTACCTCGAAAGAATGTTGCTGCTCAAGCTGTTGAAAACAAAGGCCTGTTTGACTTGCAAACTTACAAAGCCCCGGCTACATCTGGATATTCTAAAATAGTCGCTACAAACCTTGCTTCCCTAGAAGACAAACCATCACTTTCATACAAAAATGGACGAACACTTAATATGTTTTGGTTGAGTGGCAGCTGGTTAGAAGGTCCAGAAGAATGTAAACCTGGTTGGAGTGGCTGCATGGAAAAGCTTTATGCGAAGGAACAGTTCCAAACTTCGGCTGTAGTCCCTCTTCCATTTATCAACTTAGCTCCTTCAAATCCATCAACAATTTATACAGCTCTTCTTCAAGCTGCCAAACAAGGGGCTAGCAATGGTCAAACGATAACAATGGTGACTTTTGATCAGCCATTGTATGCTGAAGCTCGTGAAATAGTAGCCGCAGCATCTCATGACAGCCCGTTGAAGTCACTCTTCATTAGACTAGGAGGCTTTCATTTGTTGATGTCCTTTTTGTCAGCGATTGGATTCATCATGGCAGGTAGTGGTTTGGAGGAGCTATATAGTACTGTGTATGCTAAAAACAGTGTTCAACAAATGATGAACGGGAAAGCTTACTCTCGGGTCATTCGTGCTCTCTGCCTAGTCGAAGAAGCACTGATGACTGTATTTTTGAAAAATAATGAAACTCTCATAAGTGTGAATAAAGATGAGCTTCATAAGGTCTATTCCAATTTCAAGCTTGGAAATGCCTCTCCTGAAGAGATTGCACAGTCAACCGTGGTAAAGAGCTTTGTAGACATTTTAGAAAACCAGCTTAGGCGTTCAAATGAATCTGGACGAACACAAAAACTGTGGATTCAGTTCATAGAAATGGTTGAAATCGTTCGAATGTTTATAAGAGCAGAGAGGAGTGGGGACTTTCTCCTTCACCTTCATTGTGTCCATCAAGTGCTTCCCATTTTCCATGCATCTGGTCACTTTAACTACGCTAAATCTGCACACGTTTACCTACAAGACTCGCTGGAACTTCTCAACACATTGCACCAAGAAAACGATTTATTTGTTAATTGTGGTTATTTCACCATCCGACGAACTGAAAAGTTTTGGTCTGGAGTATGGAGTGATATGACCATAGAACAGGTTTTGATGAGGTCCTTAAAAAGCACTGGTGGATTGACTGGAGGTAGAGGAATCACAGCGACAACTATTGCCACTTGGATCAATTCCATGCCGACTTGTTCTCGGGTGTGCGAAGCAATGGAAGAGTTTGCAGGTGTTCGCAGCCTCTCTTCAGAGCAGCACGTGGAGCTACGAGATGCAAGGCAAAAAAGAAACAGTAAGGACTTGCAAACCTTCATTTCTTGGATTGAAGAACATAATCCGTTCTCTAAATCACCTGAACTCTCTTCCTTGTCAACAGGGGTTATAGGTGATGAAACTGTAAACTGCGATAAAGCATTTGAAATAGGAGCCATATCCATCAAAGCTATTGAAAACAAAACATTTAAAGAAATACACATGAAAAGAAAGTTTGCTGTCAAGTCTCTAGCCTCTATAACGAAGTCTGTGAAAATTAACAACGACATGGTATGTGTAAATCCTAACACTCTCTTACATCGGATGGTGTGTACAGTAAGGAGTGATGAGAGATTAGAGGAAATTTTTCAGTTTGAACTCTGTGCATATCCTCCATCACTGTTTGACGAATCTGGCTTGATGAGGAAGGGGAAAAAATCATCAATGATGACGGTTTTGGTTTCAGATTCAAAAGAATCATCAAACATCGATGACCCAGTGAAAGTGTCCTATATAATTGACGGAGGCCACCTCCTACATCGTGTTGTCTGGCAGCAGCCTGCTACATTTAAACAGATTTGCGAGCAATATAGTGATTACGTATGTACTCATTATGGAAAAGCGACTGTTGTTTTTGATGGTTACGAACGAAGTAACACAAAGGATCAAGAACACCTACGAAGATCACGTTCCAACATTGTGGTCAAAGTAGAAGACTCAATCCATGTCAACATAAATCAAAATGAATTTTTAGCTAGTGCTAAAAACAAGATGGGTCTAATAACCCTCCTTTCATCGCACTTGCAACAATGTGGTTGCACAGTTCTTCAAGCATCGGGTGATGCTGACCTATTAGTAGTCTTAACAGCTATTGATGAAGCAAAGAAAGATGTTCAAACGTGTGTTATTGGTGATGACACGGACTTATTAGTACTGTTGACTGTCCACGCACCTTCAGGGAATAAACTGAAAATGGTCGTACCTAAAAAAGGAAATCACGAGGAAAAAGTGTACATTATTTCTGACATTCAGCAAGGCATTGGGGATATGAAAGATGTACTTCTGGTTACATACGCCTTCACAGGATGTGACACTGTGTCTGCTGTCTATAAGAAGGGAAAAATTGCACCTTATAGGAAAGTTCAAGCCAACACCGTTCTTCGTGAAAAACTTCTGGTCTTCAACAACCCCAAAGCCGACCCCAGTGCAGTGGCTGATGCAGGAAATTACTTCCTACTTGCAATGTTTGGAGCCAAAAACACTGAAGGTCTAGATTTTCTCCGCTACCAGTCCTACTTGAAAACGATTGCAAAGCAGCCTATACATGCATTACTGAAGTTGGATGCACTACCCCCCACTTCAGGAGCGTCCAGACAGCATTCATTTAGGACCTACCACCAGGTACAACAGTGGCTGAATGAAGATAAGGATCCACTCGAGTGGGGTTGGAAGAAGATTGGCGACCACCTGACACCAATTACAACAGCACGTCCTGCTGCCCCCCAGGAATTACTGTCCCTTATAATGTGTACTTGCAAAGATGAATGCGTTCGTAATTGTAAATGCAGAAGGAGTGGTCTAAACTGCACTAGCATATGCAGCAATTGCTCAGGCCAAGCATGTGATAACATGGACAATAATAACATCTTAGACGACGAGCTAGAGGAGGAGGATAATGTGCTGGAGGATGAGTGAAGTTAATAAAGACATTGAACATTCCAAATTTGAAAGATATTTATGCTTAAGAAGTGAATTTATGTTGCAATGTTCGTAGAAAGTTCAGGGTGGGTTTCTCCGTACCACAGGTTTATATGGCCTAGGCCTGTGGAAGCCTCTTTTCCCTTAAAAAAGAGTGCCCCTTGATAAGGTGGTGAGGTTGTCGTTCCTTCAAGGGCTTATCACTAACATACCACCGGCCACTGAAATAGCAACATTCTTTTACGAAGCTTATTTTTTCTAAAAATTATCAAAATTACGAAAAAGTTAACATTTACACCGTCTGTAACTCTTGAACCGTACAATTTAGAGTGATTATGAAAAGGACCATTCTTATTTATAATTTAACGTAGAACATTTTTGTATATAACAATGTTTAGGATAAACCGCTTAGTTTTTTAAATATTTACGAAAAACTAAAAAAACTAGTGATTTTTCAAATTCCCCCCCCCCTCACCACCAAACCCGACGCTCAAAATGGTGTAACTATTTACCATAGAATAAGGGGACTATGTAGAGCAATTTGGTATTGGAGGAAAACTTTTACTTTGGATGTTGAGGTTTAGGTATAATTACACCGTACTATTAGAGTAATTTAACATTTTCCGCTTTTCAATAGTTGTAAATAATGTATATTGCCCGTATTTAGAATAATTCCATATGATTTTATAATATTCCGTATTTTCAATAATTAAAGTAATGTATATTTTCTTTATTTTCGATACTTAGAAGAAATAGGCATTTTCCGTACTTTGTAACAATTAGATTATTATATATTTTTCCTCCCTCGTAAATTTCTGTTAAATCGTTTTATTCTCACTTCGGATCTTTCGTCCGAAAATAAACACCTGCGAACAAATAGTTTTTGCGCTTTTATCTTTCTCTCCGTTTAACCCGGAGATGTACATATCATATTAATTATACAGTGTTGCCGTTCCGATTTAAAATAAACTAATCTAAGTAATTCCCGTTTATTGGTTTTATTTCTACGGACAGCCCTGGAATTTCTCCTGAGTCTAAACTCACCCGTGGCTTTAGGGAGTAAACCCTTAAAAATCTGGCGCCCGAGGTAAACCGAATTTAAAACCGTTTGCCGAATTCCCGAACTCCGTTTCAGCGCCAAATTCTACACGTAACGCATTTTCCTCTCATCGTAGTCGTACTATGACTACGTCAAACGCCGACTACGACAAACGAGAGGAAACACCACAACACCAACGAAACGCGTTACAAATTTGGCGCCCGCGAGCAGGGACTTTTTGAATTCGATTTCCGTATAACTGTCCGTAAAAATAAAAGCCAGAATGCCTCTTGAAAATAAGGAAAATACGGAGAGTGTAAATCTCAACATTCCGATCACCGATTCAAACGATTCTCGCGTAGGTTGGATTTATAAATTAAATAAATCTGATCTACAAACGGAAGTAGCGAAATTCCGATTAAATACTCAAGGCACCGTAGACGAATTAAGGAAACGCTTAATACGTTATTTGCGAGAAGGAATTAGTTCCCCCTGTCCCCAGGAAAACCCACCGCCTTTTTTTACGACAGAAAATACTCCGCCCCCGCAGAACCCCCAGTGTCTAACGTAATATCTCCCGAAAGTACTCCCAGTTTTGCACCACTCAGGGTAAGTGAGTGGAGAATCGTTTTCGACGGCCGGTCCGACCCTATAACTTTCATCGAACGACTCCAGGAGATGTACTCCAGTACCTCGCAGAACGTCCACCTTGATCGACTTCTTCCCGTGATGCCAGAATTGCTACGAGGGGTACCTGCGCTTTGGTATCGAAACAATCGACAACGTATCCTGACGTGGGAGGACTTCCTCAAGAACTTCAGGACGTTCTACTATCCCGTCAACTACCAGATCGATCTAGAAGCTGAAATCAGCCGCCGAGTCCAGAGGGAGGACGAACCAGTTTCAAAATACATAACTGATCTTCAAACCCTCGTACAGAGACACGGGCAGTTGTCTCCAGAACAGGAACTCCAGTGGCTGTACAGAAACCTGAGGCCCTTATACCGCCAGCAGATCCGACGTACCGACTTCGACGACACCCTTCCTTCTGTAATGTCACCCGGGACTTCGAGTTACTACGAGAAGAGTTAAAGAGAGAGACGATCTCCTCGCCGAAGCCGAGAATGTCTCCCGCGCCGAGAGCCGTACCCGTACCGCCAATACACAGTTCATCGTCGTCGACGAGCGCACCGTTGCCACATCTGCCCAGAGCAAATCCTCCTCCTACCAGGATGGGTTCGCCGCCGCATCTCGATCAACCGCCGCCACGTCCAGTACAACCGCCGTCGCGACCCGGGCCCAGGGAAAATCTCTCATCCCATCCCAGGACTGCCGCAAGGAACGCCCCGGCCCTACGATGCTGGAGGTGCGGAGAGGCAGGACACACCAGAAGTGAATGCAGACGTCCCTGGAAAATCTTTTGCTCACGTTGTGGCACTGAAGGTACGCTCTCCCGAGACTGCCCTTGTCCGGGAAACGACCAGTCCGCTGGACTCAACCGAGGGAGGGCCAGCGACCGCCGCCATTAACCTCGGACGAGATCGCCGCCACCGAAGGTAATGACAACCGCCCTCATCTAACCTTACCTTACCTTACTCATTACCTCGCCCTTTTAGACACAGGAGCTACACGATCCTATGTGGGAGATCGCATTGCCCAGCAATGCGCCGCCGCCAAAGTCACGACAACTAGAGAGCCCCGTTCGTACGCCCGTGTCGCTAGCGGAGAGCTAGTAGACGTACGACAGAATCTCGAGCTCACTGTCAAAATAGGATACCGCTCAGTCACCCACCGTTGGGGCTACATTCCCCGACTGCCGTCTGACCTCATCCTAGGGATGGATCTCCTGTACAGCCTCCGTTTCCGGCTCGACTTGGCACCAAGGACCGTCTACATGGGGAACCAACAACTACATCTGGCGCAAACCTCCGCATGTACGTCGATGGACGACACGGCCATCGCATCAGAAACACATGCTTTGAACGCCGACGAGGAACGCCACCTGAAACGATTCCTGCAGGCTGAACTAGCAGCTTTCGAGGAGATACGAGGAGCGACGCCACTAATACAACATGGGATTCGGCTCCTCGATCCGACACAAATCAAGCAACGTCACCAATCAAGCAACGTCACCGCCCCCAAAATCCACACATACAGGCAATTATCAATAAGGAAGTAGACAACATGCTAGCAGAGGGAATCATAGAACCTGCCGAGAGTCCTTGGAGCTCGCCCGTTGTGATTGTACGAAAGAAGGATGGAAAACCGAGGTTCTGCATCGACTTCCAGAAGGTGAACGCCGTCACTCAGAAGGATGCTTACCCCTTACCGTTCATCAACGCCATCCTATACAAACTCCGAAGGGCCCGCTACATTTCCAGCATCGACCTAAGACAGGGATACTGGCAGGTTCCGCTCACCGAGGAGAGTAAGCCGATCACCGCTTTTAGTGTTCCTAGAAGAGGACTATTTCAATTCAGAGTTATGCCCTTCGGCTTGCACTCCGCTCCCGCCACCTTCCAACGACTAATGGACAGGATAATAGGGCCTGAACTCGATCCGCACTGCTTTGCCTACCTAGACGACATCATAGTGTTAGGAAGAACCTTCGAAGAACACCTGGAAAATCTCCGAACAGTTTTCCGACGATTGAGGGAAGCCAACCTTCGTTTGAATCCTGAAAAATGCCAATTTGGCCGCCGCACCCTGAAGGATCTTGGACATATGGTCACACCCGAAGGAATCACGACCTATCCTGACAAGGTTAAGTCTATCCTCGAGATTCCCCCGCCACAGAACGTCCGGGACCACCGTCGCTTCTTAGGTGTCGCTTCCTGGTACCGCCGTTTCGTCCCGAATTTTTCCCAGACCGCCCAACCACTCAACAGCTTGTTGAGGAAAGGCCGAAAGTGGAAATGGACTACGGAACAAGAGGAAGCGTTCCGGTGCCTAAAAAAGAGTTTGACCCAAGCACCTGTACTAATGTGTCCCGATTTCACTCGACCATTTGTACTGCAGACCGACGCGTCCGATGCCAGCCTAGGCAGTGTGCTAACCCAAAACACGGAACAGGGAGAACGAGTCGTAGCTTACGCAAGTAGGACATTGAACGACGCCGAACGAGCCTACTCCGTCACTGAAAAGGAATGCCTGGCCGTAGTTTGGGGCGTAGAAAAGATGCGACCTTACTTGGAGGGCTACCATTTCACTGTGAAGACCGATCACCAATCCCTGAAATTGCTGTATAAACTGGATAGTCCGTCCGGCCTTCTCATTCGTTGGAGAATGTACCTACAACAATTCGACTTTGACATTCAGTACCGAAAAGGGAGTCTAAACCGAGTTGCCGACGCTCTGTCTCGAGCTCCGTTACCTGACCCAGTCCTAGTTGTCGAACAGGAAATTCCATGCTCATGGTACGACCGGAATTTGCAGGATGTTCGTGTGAATCCCGAAGGCAATCCAGAGTATTGTGAGAAGGAGGGGAAGCTGTACCGACACTTCTGGGATGCGCATGACCACAACGAACCCGAATTGGTTGATCCCTGGAAACTCTGCGTCCCGAAGCAGTCCCGAAACCGAGTGATTTCCGAAAATCACGATCCACCCACTGCAGGACACATGGGAATCGCCAAAACGACCGCCCGAATAGCGCTCCGATATTTCTGGCCGGGTATGTTTAGAGACATCGCCAAGTATGTTCGGAGTTGCGAGTCATGCCAGAGATATAAGGTGTCCCAACAGAAACCGCCGGGATTGATGCAACCATCCGAGAACCGGGAGCCTTGGGAAAATGTCTGCACTGACCTGATGGGACCGTTACCGCGCTCCGCAAAAGGCAACCAGTATATCGTCGTCTTCCAG
The DNA here is from genome assembly GCA_946251905.1 of Cryptocephalus moraei. Taxonomy (NCBI): domain Eukaryota; kingdom Metazoa; phylum Arthropoda; class Insecta; order Coleoptera; family Chrysomelidae; genus Cryptocephalus; species Cryptocephalus moraei. The sequence goes on from OX276459.1 coordinate 3,040,044, forward strand.
GACCGATTTACCAAGTGGGTCCAGGCGCGAGCGATCCGTAGCGCCACCAGTCAGAATGTGACGAAGGCATTCTACGAAGAGGTGGTAACCATTTTCGGTTGTCCTAAGACAGTACTCAGCGACAATGGAACTCAGTACACCGGCCGACCGTTCCAGGAACTCCTGAAGGAATTAGACATCCAACACCGCACAACACCGCCGTACACTCCATAGGCCAATCCCGTTGAGAGAACAAACCGTACCTTAAAAGTGATGATAGGGCAGTTCAGCGAGAACGACCACCGCCAATGGGACACTCATTTGCATGAGTTGGTTTTTGCCCTTAACACCTCTCGACACGAGTCCACCGGTTTCACCCCAGCAATGCTGAATTTTGGCCGAGAGCTTGAACCCCCGCATCGACTATTCCGTACTCCAGAGAACTCTCCGCTCGCTGAACCTACCGAAGCAGAGACAAACGAGAGACTTGGGCGTCTGGAAAAACTACGAGAGGTTTTCTCCCTTGACCGCGTACACCTCGCTAAGGCCTTCACGACCCAGAGTCATCACTATAATCTTCGCCACAGAGATTGGCAGTGTCACGTAGGTGATCTAGTCCTTAAACGAGAAGTCACCCTGTCAGACGCTGTTCGTGGGTTTACAGCCAAACACGCACCGGGATACTCCGGGCCCTATACCGTCGTGAAAGTCTTGTCCCCCTTGGTTTATAATTTAAAGGCAGAGAGCGGACGTTCAATAAAAAAGGTACATATTAAAGACTTGAAACCGTTTACTGCAGATGCCGAAATTCCCGAAACCTTTAGGAGGAGTGTCCTGCCCGCAGGACGACCGGAGGGAGGCCATAAGGGCTAGGTACGCCCGCCACAACGAGGTCCGGGCTCTAGTGGAGCGGTTGAACACCCCACGACCCCGGAGGAGAGTGAGGAGGCGCCCCACCGAAACCCTGACGCTGGCGACGGTACCGGAAACCCCGACGCTGCCGGAAACCCCGACGCTGCCGGAAACTCCGACGCTGCCGGAAACTACGACGTTACCGGAAATCCCGACGCTGCCATCAACCCCGACGCTGCCGTCAATGCCGGAAATCTCGAGGCTGTCTACGATGCCGGAAACACCGGCCGAGCCACCGGTCTGGGAAGCCGAGCCACCGTTCTGGGAAGACAGACTGTCCCCACCGCGACCGACTGCCTCAACGCAACACGACATTCCGACGACCAGGCCGGACCTGCGAGACCTGGGGGAAGCCGTACTCGTAGCCGGAGGCAGTAAGGCCGCCTGGGCAGACCCCACGCTGAGAGCACAGCTAGCAGCCTTACGCCCGAAGGGGGCAAAAGGAAGGCTACGGATGCGCCTCCCTACCGCAACGGGCTATATAATACGTGTGGCCATCCCGCCGCCGGAACCAGAAAAACCGGCACTGTAAAAGTAATGGTAACTGTAGGGCAAACAAAACAAAGGGGGAAGAGGGAAAACGTGCATTCCGTCACTCACATTCCGTCAGGGGATAACCGAGTAACATCCTGTTTCAACTAACCTCCCACCGTTAACATACCACCGTTCTGATTAACCTTTTTAACACCCCTCCGCTTTGCTTAGCTTATGCCGCTTTTTGCTTTAGCATCATGTCCCTTGACCGCCTCGATGCAATCGCCACCGCCGCCGTCAGCAAGGCCATCTCGGTAGTGGACGACGTGTTACTCGTCCTCGACGACGCCCTACGGGAGACCGTCGAAGCAGACCTGGCCGCACCGGTACCGAACGTCCCAATCCCCGCGGCGCCGACCACCGACAAGGCCGTCCAGACCATAACAGGGAGCAAACATGACAAAATGTTGGCCCTGGAGTGGGCCGCCACCGAAACAGGACTGAAAAATCTCCGAACCGCCTACCGGAGAGGATTTCTATATGCGTCCACGCCGCCGCAGCAACGCAACCGGTACCTCGGGGACCTGATGCCGAGGATGAAAAACGACCCATTCCCGGCCCTAGCGGCGTTGGCGTTCATGGAGGCCGAATTCCGCCAGGGGGAGGAAGATTTCGTGCGGTTCGGGAGGCGACCCACGACGCCGGAGCCGGAGCCACCACAGCGGGTGAGGATCACCGCCGAGACCTGCTGGAGGTGCGGCCAGGAGGGACATCGGAGGGACACCTGCCGTCGACCCACCGTCCTCTTTTGTTCTCGCTGCGGGAGGATAGGGGAGCTCTCCCGCCGTTGCCGTTGCCCGCCGCTCAGGAAGTAATGTTTAAGTTTGGGATCAGTTTGGGGTTAGGTTTAGGTAAGATTAGGTGAAGGGGATAGGGATTTTATTTTATTACTTTTTTTTTTAGGACATATTTACAGGGAGAGGGAAATTATAGGGTTCGAAGGTATTAGGTAATTATTTTGTATGTAATCATTTTTAATTTTTTTTTTGGGTAAGGAACACGTGCAACCGTTTAAAATTTTTCACCATTTCCGCGACCCACTGTTTGCGAGAAAAGCAATAATTTCCGTTTCTACCGTTACAATTATTGCTTTTCTTAAGGACGAAAAGGGGGGATGTAACCCCCCCGGCAAATCCGTGGCTAGGCATCCAAATCTGCTTTCGCATAATTAACTTAAGAGGTCACTCACTCGGAGCGTTAGCGTCGATGTCCGGTATTCAAGATTAAATGAATTTTCTTAAGAGGGCGAGAGATATAACCCGCCCGGGGATGTTTGTTCGGTACGCGAGAAATATAGGCCGATTGGGAAATTCAAACGAGATCTTAGCCCGACGAGTCCTCGAACGGTAAGAACTCACATTCCTCTCTGGCGTTCCGTCATTTTGGAATCCGCTTTATTTCCCGACTTCACATTGGCGTGCCGTCGTTGTGGGGTCACTGAGGGAAATCCGTTTAGGGACCCTAGTACTGCAGGACTACGACATTGGCGTCCCGTCATTGTCGTATCAGTCTAGGTATACGTAGAGTTAGAGACCGTTTTATTCCTCATTGGCGTCCCGTCACTGAGGGATCCGTTTTATTTCCCGATCTCGCATTGGCGTCCCGTCATTGTGAAATCCGTGTAGGGTTCCTAGCTACTGCAGGATTGCGTCATTGGCGTCCCGTCATTGGCGTATCAGTCTAGGATTTTAGTGGTAGGGACCGTTTTATTCGTCATTGGCGTCCCGTCATTGGGGAATCCGTTTCATTTTCCCGCCTGATCTCGCATTGGCGTCCCGTCGTTGTGTGATCATTAAAGGCAACCCGTGTTAGACGTAGGGACTATTAAGTGTATCCACAGACTGCAGGAATACGACATTGGCGTCCCGTCGCTGTCGTATCAGTCTGGGGGTACGTCGCTGTTAGAATTATTTCCCTGTCTGATTTCGCACCGGCGTTCCGTCACTGAGAAATCAGTCCGGGAAATCCGCTACTCATTTTCCTATCACGTTATCACCACTACCGATTTGGGTGTTAGGGTTTGCATTTGCTTCCGCCGCAATACTAGTGTATCCTTTTACTGATTGCTTTATTCCGCTCTCTTGCCTCTGCTTAGAACTAGACCGCTTTACCGACACTTTAAACTGCACGTTTTCCTCGCTTTTCCGAACCCAGCTAATTTAACTTTCGCTATTCTCCTCGCCTTGTAGAATGATTAGTTCTTGCATTTTCCATACTTGTAAATTGTTTATTTATTTTTCATATTTAGATTAATTTGGCATTCTCCGTAGTTTCACTGTTTAACAACTTATTTCCTTATTTTCAATACTTAGAGTAATTTAACATTTTCCGCTTTTCAATAGTTGTAAATAATGTATATTGCCCGTATTTAGAATAATTCCATATGATTTTATAATACTCCGTATTTTCAATAATTAAAGTAATGTATATTTTCTTTATTTTCGATACTTAGAAGAAATAGGCATTTTCCGTACTTTGTAACAATTAGATTATTATATATTTTTCCTCCTTCGTAAATTTCTGTTAAATCGTTTTATTCTCACTTCGGATCTTTCGTCCGAAAATAAACACCTGCGAACAAATAGTTTTTGCGCTTTTATCTTTCTCTCCGTTTAACCCGGAGATGTACATATCATATTAATTATACAGTGTTGCCGTTCCGATTTAAAATAAACTAATCTAAGTAATTCCCGTTTATTGGTTTTATTTCTACGGACAGCCCTGGAATTTCTCCTGAGTCTAAACTCACCCGTGGCTTTAGGGAGTAAACCCTTAAAAATCTGGCGCCCGAGGTAAACCGACTTTAAAACCGTTTGCCGAATTCCAGAACTCCGTTTCAGCGCCAAATTCTACACGTAACGCATTTTCCTCTCATCGTAGTCGTACCGCCGACTACGACAAACGAGAGGAAACACCACAACACCAACGAAGCGCGTTACAATACATAGGTAGAACGTTTTTAAAATTGGTCTGTAATATAACCTGTCCTTAAGGTCGAAAATACTAAATCAGAATAGGTACTAGACGAGTTGGAGGTGGGGGGGTGTGCCCTACTTATGTACGGAAGTATTACAAATCATTCCTTCTACAAGTAATGTTATAGCAACAGTTTTATAACGGTAACAAAGGTGGTGTGGACGTTGCCGGCAAGATGAAAGCGGAATATTCAGTATCCAGATTCAGCAACCGTTGGCCTTTCACTGTATTTTGCAGCCTTCTAAATATCGCTACAATCAATTCTCAAATAATTTATAGTTGTAATACCCAAGATATTATTCCACGTCGACATTTTATTAGATCCTTGACAAAATTTATCACAAAATCTCATATGACCCATCAAGCTTCTCTTAGTACTTTATCCATTACCCGAAGACAAAAAATATGCGGTATTTCTGGAATCGAAATGGAAACTATTGAAACGCAAAGCTCACAACCAAAACCAAGATGTTGTTTTTGCCCATTACGCAAAAATAGATTTACGCAGCATAAATGCAATTCTAGCAATACATCCCTTTGCAAGGAACATACAGGTTCAACAGCGTTTCTTTGTATTAAATGTAATTATTCTACTAATTCTAGAGTAGGTGATGACTAACCAATCCTACTAGTACTTCATTATGTTTCTTGTGTATTAATTTGACGTAATATAAACATTAAATGAGAGTATGGTGAATTTTTGAACAAATCTTTCAAATTGTTTATAATGCTGCATAAGTTAGATAAAATCTATAAGCGCGACTGATGCCGGGACAATAATGTACGCGACTGAGGAGGGTTCATGTTTCAGATGAATGGGCCACGACAGGAGGTGAAAATTCGGAAAGGTTTTTGCTTTTCGATAATGGCTACAAAGCTGTAGAGAGAATAATAATTTATGCCACAGATGAAATGTTGCAGTATTTAGCAGATTCCACAGGATGGTATATGGACGAAACTTTCTCTGTTGCTCCTGCACTATTCCACCAGTTCAACGTGGTACGGGCCAAAATGGGTGAATTATAGTAACTGCTGCCTTGTGTCTACTGGAAAAAAGACTCGCAATACGTATAAAGAGGTCTTACGGACAATTATTGAAAAATGTAACCAACTGCATATTTATCCAGATCCTCAGGTTGTTAACATAGATTTTGAACAGCAATAATACATGCTTTAGCTGCTCTACTTGGCGAAAAGGTCAATATTCGATGTTGCTTTTACCACCTCACCCAAAGTACCCATCGAAAATGTCAGGATTTAGGACTAGAAAAACAGTATCGCGAAAATTCAGAGCTAAACCATTTTTGTGGTATGATGGATAGCTTAGCATATTTTCCAATAACAGATGTTCCCCAAGGCAAGCTCTACCTTAGAGAGAATACACCACAATCGGCAGCAGCTCTACTTGATTACTTTGGCGCCGCTTATGTAAGTGGAACCTTTAGGCGAATTGGAAATCCAGTAAATGGTGGGCCAATAAAGATAAAAAAGATAGCTCCAATGTTTCCTCCCTACCTTTGGAATGTACATTCTGCTACACTGGAGGGAAGAGACAGGACCAACAATCAGACTGAAGATTGGAACCACCGTGTTTTAAATATAGTTGGATATAAGCACACAAGCATATGGACACCGATTGATCAATTCAGACATGAAGCCTCAGTAGACAATACAAAAATTACTCAGTATAAAGTAGGACTATCACCTCAAAGGAAAAAGGAGAATATGTACAAAGTGATAAATTCGAGATTCGAAGAAATTTGTTTACAATATAATAGTGGAGAGAAAACTTTAGATCAGTTCCTTAAAGCTGCTAGTAATATTGTTACGTTTAGGTCGGCATTACCTTAGTTCATAGTTTCCCATTTCACCATTGATTTAAATTTGGGTCACACTAAATGAAAATTGTAAACTGTTTTGATTTTGTAAAAATGTTCCTTATGTCAAAGCTGCGTTAGTTACGTCCCTGTAACCGCTGGCAACGTAAACTTATAGGATGCTGAATTGCGTAATGTAATCTTTAGTGGAGAAGAGATAAATATGTGTAGAATCGTAGGTGAGAAGCTTTTTACCTTAGTTTTGTAAATGCGTTCATCGAGAACACATTAAAGCTCAACATTAAACTTCTTGTGTTTTTTTTAAAAACTTGACCCGGGCTTCCGCGAACAAAACTGGCGCAGTCAGTAGGATAGTCAAACGATTAAAACGACAAAAATCGCGTTCGATTGGTTCGTATCAACGATTTATTGACGAAAACTACGATCATCCGGAAGTGTGGAGAGTTTGCAAGAACTCACAAGAAGACCGTTGGAGGAGGACAACATCGCCGAAACCAACAGCCTGAGACGAGGACCGAAATCGCCGAAATCTCAGAAACCTGGTGAAGGACCACATCGCCTGAGCCAGCTAGACTAAGGACCTGGAAGGGACCACATCGCCTGACCAGTTAGGATAAGAAGAACGAAGAAAGAAAAGGAAATCGAACAAGAATGCTGAAGATTCTACTACTACTGTAAGTCGAACTTTGCTTTCCCTAAAACCTCAATTTATCCCGCTACATATATATAAGATATTTATCATTCTCTCATTCACATCGTAAAAGTATATTTTTACGTCAAATTTAACTTATGACAGATATAGACGATCTTATTGAAGGACTAGAACAAACTTTGTCTGTTTCTGGAACAAGACCAAACCTGATAAGACCCGCTACTTTACAAATTAACGAAATTCAAAATACAAGTTCAAATTTACAATCAGAAATGCCTGGAGACAATTATCAACTTCTCAGACTGTACATTGATACTATCCCTAAATATGACGGTAACCCCCATACTCTTAACGTCTTTATCGGAAATTGCGACGCATTGATGACACAATTTTCTGGAACAGATCAGGCCACAGTTAGTGTTCTTTTAAGAGCAATTGTATCAAAATTAACCGGAAGAGCGTTATCTTTAGTAGGTTCACGAACAGAATTAAACACCTGGGCAGACATTAAAAATGCCTTAAATTTATCTTTTGGTGATCAAAGAAATTTAGATTGCTTGGTACAAGATCTAATCACTTTAAATCCTTCGAAAGGTGAATCTCCTTATAACTTTGGAATGAGATGTCAAGATGCTCGTAGTTTAGTTGTTTCAAAATTAAACTCAACACCTGAGAAATAATTAACCAAAGAGGAAAAAACCACTATGTTAAAAAGTTACGAGAATTTATCATTAAAAAATTTTATTCGAGAACTACAAGGTCATTTGCAAAATAACATCAGACTTAGAAACCCGAAAAACTTAGAAGAAGCAATGTCATTTGTTATCGAGGAAGAAAACTTTCTTTACAGTCAGA